>OY764961.1:73748648-74348648 GCA_963668005.1 Melieria crassipennis | reverse complement strand
AACAGAACAAAATCCAGGAACATACTTTCACATACTTTTTAGAAATTTTCGTCTAAGTTTTGCCAATTTTCAGATTTTTAACTTAGAAAAATATTTTGAATTAAAAGTGAAGTAAAAGCCTACGCTTCGCAAATTTTGGGAAAAAATCAAAAGCGAAAATGGCTACATCATTTCTTATTCTATATTGAAAGTTAAAGCAACTTCGTGCCAACCAATTATTTTTAAACTTTTTTGTACTCAATAGACTAAAAAACAGAAAATATGAGTTTCATTTTTTTTGTGAAAAAAGTTTCAAATTTGAGCCGCTTTTGCACAGACACTAATTGATTTTTTGCACAGAATTTTTGGGGTTTTCTTAGTTGGAGTTTTTTCTTTCAAATGACATCAAAATCGTTAAATTCTGAGACCATACATTTTTTGAATTTTGTCTATGGAACGAATCACTGTGCAATGTACCAATATTCAAGCCAATCGAAGACTTGCAGTCGTTTTCCGAAGACTTCAGTGAAAAATAATGATGAGATTTCTGAAACTTTTTATGAGTAACGCTAACACAGGAAGGGAAGTGAGCTTAAACTTTCCTTCCTGTGTTATGTCCATTGTTTCTTTTATTGTTTATACAGCATGTTGAATTCTAAGAAAATCAGAGAAATCTATGGAAGTCTGCAAAAATTTCCAAAGAATACTTAGATCGCTTAAAATATTTACAAAACGAGTATAACAACTTTCCAGGGTTAAACAACCTTTTCACTTTTCGCAAGGATACTCTGTTGCACACATTTCGGGCATTGCAAACAGTCTGCGCAGCATAGCTGTTTGGCCTCCCATATTATTCTGACATATCAAAGGACCTGACTTTGTGCCTTATCCTGCCTGACCTTATCGTAATTCAGCATTTCATCCGCCATTTCAGTTCGTTCACTGGAAACAGTGTGAGGAGCCGCTTATTGTTCGCCCTCACCTCCATTTTTTCATAAGCCTTGCTTGGTCGCGAGCATAATGCAGCCTGCATGGCTGTTTATGTGAATGATATAAGTCAAGTTCTGTAACCATTTTCCTACGTCTTTTCTCTCGAATATCGTCTAAAAAAGAAACTTTCCCGTTACAAGACATCGCACGACTACTATTGCGTAATAGCATTTGAGCTGCTGCTAAGCGTCAAACAAGCAAAACAGTATTAAAATATAACGGAGATGGCATGCATAATACCAACGGAGCAACTTAATTCAATTAAATTCAGAAAACGGATTTGCATTTCTTGTGAGCAGCGCATCCTTGGCATTACGAATAATTCCAAATGGCAACTCGATGCATCCGAAGTGTCCCCGCCGACATTCTGCAACTCGCAAGTGCAGACGCAATGCCGCAGAGCAACAGGAACAACAACCATAGCCAAGACTGGCGAACGGAAATACAACCTGGCAAACTAAAAATGGGTCAAGTGCCAGCAGGAGACACGCCACACTCGCCACTGGCCACAACACACTGAACCGTGAAGCATTGCGGATTGCTGTGTCAAAGGAAAGCGCAACAATGTTGTGCAGTGGCGCAAGCAACTGATGAAGAAGAAGGAGATCTTGGGGGCCAATGGAATCTGGAGCTGGGCAGGCACCTCAAGCAGAGTACATTTGATTTCCATTTGGGAATACGAACTTGTAGCCAAAGGCACCGAAATGGAACGCTCTTTAGTCTTGATTTAAGCCCACGGCTTGTGATGTGCGGTCCACAGAAAGTGAACCGTCCGGAATGCTTCAGTGCGTCAGGATAACCAGAAAATATTATTTGCATGTGCCCGGAATTCTGGCGCATTTACGGTACTGAGCACTGGTTCAGGCCTATTCACCGGCAGGGAAATGGTAATTAAATTTGCTTTCGCTTCAACTCAGCTCTTCCTGCAGTAAATGTTTACGGAAAATGTTGCTTAAAGCAATTTTAAATTTTTCCAAAGTTTGCGTTCGCTGCACATGTGCCGTTTATGGAGTCACCCCACCAGGCATCTGCACAATTCCCAGCAATTAGTTTACGCTGCAATCTCGTACGTGTCCTTGGCAACGTTGGGTTTAAATGCTCGTAACAGACACACTGTAGCCATAATTAAATTTGAGAACGCCGCATCAGACCCAAGGCAGCAGGGCGACGAGTCGCACAAGCGGTTGATGGTGGAGCCCCTCGTCGAACCGAAAATAATTTTGCAGCAATGTTTAGCTCGCCGGATGAGCAATTGTACGAGCAATTGTATGAGCAATTGTAAATACTCGCATTACACATTCCTTCCTTCGCATTATACATTCCTTTGGTCAGAAGACAGTCGTGTCATGGCGACAGCTCGACATGTAATAAGCTGTCTTCAGCCCAATTTCACAGGCTGCCCCGGAGGACAGGGCGCTGCGCTCGCATGAGAGCTAAACACAAAATAATGTACACGATTGCCGCTTGTAAAAATCCTGACGCTACGTATTTGAAATTCAAATGCAGACGCCGATCTGCGTCTCGGAGCGCGTTACACCCACCACATGTGTGGCGCAGCGCCGCGCCGAGCAGAGCAGCGCGTAGCAATTGCGGTGCGCTGTTATTGCAAGCCCCTCGGGGCGTCGGAGCACGGATGCGCCGTAACGTGTTTTTTATTTTCAACTGTTCGCCCCAAGTACGCAAAATGACATAAAGTAAACAATTGACAACCTGACCCAGCAGCGGCGGCGGGGGCCATTCTGGTTCTTGCTAGATTTCAAGTTTTATGCGGCTCTTTGGGTAATGTGGAAATATTTTCAAGGTGATTCGCACGAACCAAAGGATGACTGCTGCACGAGCGCACTCAACATTCCTGCTCAGTGGCGCAAATTCAATTTGCTTACCAAACTAATTGCACTGGTGCGTGTCACGCGCTGTTGTTGCGCGCATAGCCTATGCGAATTAACCTTTCTGTCAATACGAAAAATTTCCACCCATTATCAATACGAAGGTACCCGGGTACCTTCATACAATTTGTATGGGAAATGTGAAAATAATAGCGCAAAAATTTAAAAAATCGTTGTTGGTTTATAAAAGAAAGTGTTATTTATTGATAATTCAAGTTAAAAATATTAAACGCATATTAATAGTGCAATAATTTTAGCATTTTCGTGTTTTACGTGGTTGCTTACGTTAATCGGAACAGATATAGCATGACTAATGGGCTTTTGGCCAGTGGACCAAGTTTCGTTTTGTTCCTGCTGATGCTTGCAGAAACGAACATAAAGGTTTCTGTGCTCGGCAAACTGCTTCAAAACCATTTTTAGTGTAAAAATTGTGATAACAAGGGCTTTGTTTTGTCTATTATGAATTTTCGGCATCCGCGGTGCACACAGGATTTCATTTTAGAAGGCGTACTGCATACAGATTTTGACCAAAATACCATTTGAAATCAATGCGTCACCCATAAATTTTGTAGCTAGCAAATATGTGGGGGAGTGGTGTCTAATTTATGTATGCTGTGAATAAGATATGCTGCGAAGGTGCAAATATTCAGCATTCCACCACTTACCAATTTTTGGTACAACTTTTAGTAATGAAATGGGTCCACATTTGAACCATAGCGTCTAGCAACCTTTGTACTATTGTAAATGCGAAAGATTTTTGGTTTCGGGTTGTCCCCTGGCACTGCTTTGCCGTGGTGCATAGTTGAAAGAACCACCCAGCTTCATTGCTCTTTGGAAGATACAACTCCAAAGTTGGCGCTGTAAAACCGAGTATCGATGATTTTAGGGGTCGAGTATTAATTTTTAACACCAAAGGGAGATTTTTTGCAAAAAGCTATTCCGCCAGCACCTCAGAAGTAAAAAGGTTATCCGCTGAAGCATTGCGGACGTAAGGTCTAAAGCTTTGAATACATATTTTTAATATTTTTCCGCCTACTTGGGTCTTACATACGTTTGCAACTGCCTACTTAGTTTTCCAGAGTAAACTTCTCCTTTCAAAGGGTAAAACATGTTGGAATAACACGCATGTGAAGACGATGACTTCGATCGGATGTCCTGAAATGAAACTTATCTTTGAATACAACTGTGATTTCAAATATTTGGTCCACTTGAATATGAACGAGTAATTTCACGTTGAAACTGTATTGTTTTACTGTATTTTGTATGAACGTACCAGGGTACCTTCGTATAGAACAAAGGTAGTCTAATAGGTAGTCAATTGATATTTAGGAAGATACTAATAACATCAGCATATCGTGTCTTGGCCGAAAGTAGGATATTTTTACTTCAAAAATGCAAAAGGTACCCAGGTATCTTCGTATTGACAGAAGGGTTAAAGAAGGTTATTGAACTTTGCAGGCGACAGGAGCAGTTATGCTCAATGATTAATTTAATATCTATGCATTAGTACGCTAACACATTTTGTTGTTTTTGTTAAATTTAGAAAATGTCAATGTAATTTGTAACTGTAATGAACTGAACATATAATAATAATAATTTAAAAGGAGAACTCAAGATTTTTTCAAAGTAGCCTCAGAATTGAACATTAGTATTGACAAGAGAGAAAATTATATGAGTATTCTGGAGTTGAGATGAAAACCAAATTATCTGCAGCAAAGAGACACGCCAAGGCGCCACTTTTCATGCAATTCGGAGCACTCTAACACAGTCCAAAAGAAATAAGATCTGAGGATTCTAGTCATAGTGTCCACACGTCGCTGTAGCAGTTTGCCTGCAACACCCCACACAGGAGACCGCTATGCAGTTTCAAGCAAGTTGTAGCCGAGGTGGCCACAGCACGGTCGGTTCGGGCCAGCCCGCGAATGTGTCTTTTACTACAGCAAATTATGAAAGCGTTAATGTCAGGTTGGTGGCTGAAAGCATTCCTCGCGACGTCGCGCTCCCATTCCATTGCTCCACCTTAGTGCCTACCGGTTTACTTACTGCTGTTTATAGCGTATTTCGTACGCATTTCAACATGGAATCATTGCTATTTTAGCCAATCTTCGCGCGCCACGTCAGCCGGGCTTTTTCCGTTTTCTCTTTTATTTATTTTGCCGACTTTATTGAAAACTCTAAATGGCCACGACGTTCCCAGCGCTCCTTGCCAGAACTGCAAATAACGAATACGCATGACTAGCGGCGCATCAACAATCACATAAACAACAACTGACAACCCAGCGAGTACGGCTATAGTTTATTACTTTTTCATTGCTATTGATTTTCCCCACAAGGGCCTCCGTTAATAAAGGCAATGGAGGTCCTTGTCAGCGAAATTCAATGTTTGTTAAAACGTAAATATTGGTGTTGAGTGCACATTACGGCAGCACGGGTCACGCAAAAGAGGGCGGGCAATGCAGCGCAGGGGAAAGGAACGAAGCAGCGATTCCGTTAACCTTCACCCTGTCACTATTAACATATGTGTAATATTTCAATTTTGATTTTGCTATAACTTTTTAGTTTTAAGTCCGATTTTCATGCGGCTTCGGCTCAGTGGCCATTTTATTAAGCTCTTTCTAAATATGTAATCAGAATATTTATCTTTTTTTACAAATGAAAATTTGTACCCCTATTTTGGTTACATATTCAAAATTCAATGTTCAAATTTGGATATGTGATGTGGAATTACCTAAAAATCTTAAATACAAAATTTTGAGAGAATATCTTTGAAAATGCACTTTTTATGGCATTTCTTTAAAAAAAGCAACAAATTCGCCCACATTGTGGGGGCTGAAACCCCAATCATCCCTTTTCCACCTTCCACATTTGAACCTAAAATCTCTTAAGCACAGTCCATTTTTACGTTTTTGCATACCAACTTAGCTCAAAAATGAAAACAGTCTTTATAAAACGGATGAAAAGAAAAATATTAACATATGTTAATAGTTACAGTGTGAAGGTTAATCGACAGTTTGTGCGCCTGAAGTTACGTTTGCTTCGCAAGACTTGGATCGATGGCCAATAATCCGCGACCGTCTCCGAACGCCCGCTGGAGAAGACATTCAACTAACATATGTACCCCCGCTAAGCCCCCGCTAATAGTTTGCAGAGATTAGCAACACCCCACGCAGCAACTACTGTACTATTTATTTCAGTCACCGATTCGCAGCAGTAAATTTATTCCAGTATTAAAAATCCTCTCCGGCAGCAACGACAAGCCGGACCACCTATCCCCAAACGCGCCATCGCCACCGCACCGTTTCTTCCACTCTGTGCGTCCGCCTACGAACGCACGCCATTGTGGCGCCGCTTGTGTCTAGTCGTGGCGCGCCGAACCGAACACAGCAATATGAAAACTGTGGAAGGACCTATTATGATGGCACGCGTCAAAAACACAACACAACAAATTAGCGTTTGTGGTGTCGAAGATTTCGTTTCGAGTTGTTGCCAATAGCGAAAAGTAGTGATGCCATGCTGGTGCGGAAAATATGGAAAATATACCTACATATATACATACATATGACAGCCCATTTGCATCCTTCGATTTCGCTCACCAGTTCTGAGTGTCCACAAAACATATAAACATATTGAGCTCCTTAAAACTCAAAATTTCTTCGAGATCTGTACAGAGTTAATCGACATCCGAGTGTATCTGAATCGACATTAAGGCCACAAATTGCGGTTGCTATGATTAATCTCAATTATGTGGACCATAAACATTCCTTTGACCACAAAATCCGTCCCGCACCACTGCACAGTGATTCGACTCCATACAACCGCGGGACAAAATTAGAAGGTGTGGTCCGTTCTTCATAAAATTTGGTAAACTAGTTAATCATAGTCTGCTGAATTGAAATCTCCATTTGGTTTTTCTTAAACTGTTGTAGTTTGGCAATGCCTGAGGCTTAATTTTGCAAATTTCGTCATTTTTGGAAAGCTATAGCACCAAATGTATTGGCTAGATTTTTCAGATTTTACACTTAATCGGTAAAATCAACATTGATTATTCCAAAGAGTAACAGAAATTGCATCGGGACCCTCTGGTTTTGCAATAAAAACGATAATAATAGATGTATGTTTTGCATTTTTGCAGATTTTATAAGTTTTCGTGCTAATTGCATACTTTTAGGCATAAATAAAATAAATTTTGTCGAAAAATACGTGTTTATTGCTGCATACTTTCAGGCAGCGATTTGACAATATGGCAACAATTTGGCAACAATTTGGCAACACAATTTTTAAAATTTTAAACACATTCAAACACACAACGTTGGTAACAATATGGCAACAATTTGGCAACACAACTTTGGCAACAATATGGCAACAATTTGGCAACACAACTTTGGCAACAATATGGCAACAATTTGGCAACATTGGCAACGGAATTCCTGTTGAATGACAGCGTTCTTTTTTCAAATTGAATTATTTTCTGAGATCGGAAGATATCGGAGATATCCTACATATAGATAGGAGATATCCTAATTACATTATCCGACAAATAAAGAATGCTTCTTCAAATAAAAAAAATCCAGGAACATACTTTCACATACTTTTTAGATATTTTCCTCTAAGTTTTGCCAATTTTCAGGTTTTTAACTTAGAAAAATATTTTGAATTAAAAGTGAAGTAAAAGCCTACGCTTCGCAAATTTTGGGAAAAAATTAAAAACGAAAATGGCCACGTCATTTCTGAATCTATATTGGAAGTTTAAGCAACTTCGTGCCAACCAATTATTTTTAAAATTTTTTTTAATCAATAGACTAAAAAACAGAAAATATGAGTTTAAATTTTTTTGTGAAAAAAGTTTCAACTTTGAGCCGCTTTTGCGCAGACACTAATTGATTTTTTGCACAGATTTTTTTGGATTTTCTTAGTTGGAGTTTTTTCTTTCAAATGACATTAAAATCGTTAAAATCTGAGACCATACATTTTTTGAATTTTGTCTATGGAACGAATCACAGTGCACTGGCCGGATATACTTTTTTCTAGATTCAAACACCGCGCACTCACACACTGCATAAATTGCCCATATTTATGTGTCCGAGTATGTGTGTGCTAATGGCCGCTGTGTGTGGCGACGTGCGTGTGCATCTGTAGGCGACAAATCCATTAAATATTTACACTTTCATAAATGCGAAAGTGCGCTGAAGCTGTCAATATTTGATGAGTGTTGCGCTGTCTGGCGTTTGTTTTCCGCTGCTTCTCTACTGTCAGCCGGAGGCATTGGGGCGTTAATATGCAGGCGCTGGCACGAAGTCGTGTCATTATGCTGGGCTCCAAACAAAAAACCCCGGCGACGCGCAGAATATGGCTGCCCGACTTTGTTTTTGTCGGCCCGTCGCTGTGTTTCTTTTCGCATTTTCCAGGCTATGAGGAAAAGCCATTCATTTGTGACACGGCGCAGTCGTAACGCGAGCTGGCGCATAAATTCTACTCATGTGCAGTTGCCCTGCAGCGCGCCTCAATAAACAATTTCGTCTATTTCGTAATCGTTTAATCTTCAAAGATTAATCGTTCGAATGGAAAAAGGAAGAAACGTACCAAATAACAATTGCGAAATTGCGTTTAAGCACAGCAAATGGCGCAAGTGGCGCCGTGGGTGTGGTGTGCGGGACGCACATTGCTGGGGGTGTTCACAGCCTTAAGCCGTGTAAATAAAGGCCACCGCCAATGTTGGCTTGCGGCTTGTCGTCGGTTTACTAATTAAAATGTACATATACATACATATGCAGTGCACACACACACACACCTAAAACACACTTGTGCGCACCGACAGTCAAACATGCATTAGACAGCTGCTGCAGACCACAACAATTTAGAATTCATACCCTCAGCCAAACGCCTTCTAATGGAATTGCAGTACATTAAATGTAATAATTGTTCTGACAGCCAGAGGCGTCGGCAGAAACGACTTGTGAAGGCGGTATTCTACATATATACACATACATTCCATATTTTCAAAGTCATTCGGTAATCCGGTAAATTCGAAAAACTACATAGGTACAGTCGTGTCTGAATATAGTGAACTAATTATTGCAAGACCTGTTCACAATATTGAGGTTGTTCACTATATCAAGGTTTAAATATATATTCAAAAACTCGTTTTATTTGCTCAAAATACACTTTGTGTATATAAATTCAAGAGATCATTAAAATAAAAATAAAAAGCCCACTTTCAACCACAATCGATTTGCACTCGACAAAAAACATAACCACTAAGGTCAAGAAACCGCTGATTTTGTAACAATCAACAGCAAAAATACAAATTAGGGGAATACCCTCTTTCATATTTAATTACTTCTTGTGTTTTTTGTTGCTTTTTGCTTGAAATTGCTTTCAAAATTTTTTTCACTATTTAGAGGTTTTCGATTGTTCACTATTTAGAGTACTCCATGTAAAAATTTGGGTGTTCACTATATAGGGTGTTCATTATACCCAGACACGACTGTATGTATAGCGTAGATGATTTTGGGTCTACAATTTTTGAATAATAAAAGTCGGGGAAGGCTTCTGATAATATTAAACTGAACTTTAAAATATGCACCATATGCAATTTACATACTGCATACATATATAATGTATTTGCTTTTTATAAGCCTAAATCTGCTTGTCACTTCACTTTAAAAAAGTTTTGGACTGTTCTACAGCTTTTACAATATTTGCAAGGAGCGCAATCAATCGAAGGAGTTAAGTTATTAAATTAACTTTTTTTTAATATTTAGTGTATTTAACCAACTTTAAAACAATTTCCCCGCCGCCAATGCCAACATTCAAGGCCATTCAATCCAGCCAAATTAATGGACACTTACCATGCCAATCGAAAAGGAAGAGGCAGACAAAATAATTGGTTATGCAACCGAAAATCAATCGTTGGTTGCCGATCTGACGCCCCCTCCCAGCCTCACGGTTCGACCGACTGCATATTAGGAAAACGTGTGCCAGCAGCGATTTGGCAGCGCAAAATGCTCACAAAAACGCAATTTAGCTCTACGCAGCGTAACTCATTTCACTCGAAACCCTACCAAATTCACCGCTTTGACACCAACACACACACACACATACACAATCACAAACAGAGCCATCAGCAAATTGCATGGCAACTTCGAATCGCACCGCTTCATAGTGGATATATGGAATGAAATTAAACTTTGATAGACTTACTAAATCATCAAAGTTGATCCGACGGTTGCCACTCCGGCCACGTTTGGTGTTTAATGTTGCCTTTTAGTATTTAGGTAATGTTTTTGGTTATTATTGTTGTCACTGTTTTCCGCTTTTCGAAACGTCATTAGTATTTTGGATTATCGAGATTCTCGCTTCGCTAAACGTTCGACAGGATTACAATTAGATTGCAACGCGTTTATTGTTTTCGACAACTAATCCGTTTACCAGAGCATTGCCACCGTTTGTCCTCGCTGTCCAAAACTATTTGACATTGGCAACTAAACGCCACGCACAACAAGTCGGCATCGACTGAACTTCCCATCCCGCTGCAACCCATCAAAAGTCGAAAACCAGTGGCCGCCGACATTTTACTTTTCACATTCACTCGGCGCAAAATCGGCAAGAGTTCTCGGTACCGTTCACCGTGCCGACACCGCAGTGCCATTCCTGTCGGTGCGATTCCTGCAACTGTTCACACTTGGGCCGAACGGATTGAGACTTCTTGGCCAGAAGTTGCTGCTGTCTGTGTGTTGGCTGTCGGTTGTGAAACTGGCAGGGGCACTCGCACGTACACAGGAACCTGAACACGCCACCATATAACTTGAAATTCCTCTCCTTTCGAACATGCTCGAAGCTACTCGCAACGACCGAGGAGTGTCTTCGCGTGTTTGGGGTGGCAGCTGTTCGGCGCAGGGGTGCCAGCACTGTCACGTGCGGCTGTCATATAAACACAACACAGGCGTCGGGTGGTGCTGCCAGGCGACTGCAACATCGAACTTGTTCGGAGTACGGTTTTTGCCGGCAACAACTTGTTTACCTATGTAACTGGTGTAACTGTGGCGTAGCCAAAACTTAGACCTGAGGAGGGTTTAAACAAATTTGTTTCGAAGTACGACTTAGTGCGTCGGAGTACATCATTTTCTGATTGCCAATCGCTTTATTTCGCACAAGTTAACAGACCATCAGAAATGGCTCAGAATTCAACACTCGAAGGACATAATTTTTTAACTAAAAGTCGCATTTAACCAGCAGCCACTTTCCGTATTCTCCTGATTTGGTACCGTGCAACTTTTACCTTTTCGAAAAGTGAATTTGCTGTTGAAAGAAAAGCGTTTTGAGGATGTAGAAGCCTTCCAATCATAAATGCTTTAATACAAAATTGAATTTATTTGGCAGTATAGTTTTATACATACATAGAAATCAATTAGGATACCTGTTTGTGATACCATTTCGTCCAAGACTTCTTTTGTAGTAATGTCCATATCATTGTGTATGGGGAGTGAGGCTGTAGTTACTGGTAACATACATACAACTTTGACCACAAAGTGGCTTTTGCAAACGAAATTCCTGATTCCTGAAGTATGTTGCGAATTTTAAAGGGGCTACGACTTTTTTACTAGTATGGCAATGTAGCATGCGAAGTGATTGGAAATATTGATGAATAACAGCCAAAACCCCACCTTGGTTACGCTCCTGTTCGCCATCATCCGGGAAGAGCTATGACTAGACGATGGTTTCGGTTGCACTGCGCTAAGTTAGGTAACGCGGCTTGGACTTTATCGTAAACATGGCCAACGTGCGTTGCAGGCGGCCAAAGTCATTGACGCACCGTTTAATCCCATCGTTTCTATAATTAATGGCTGCGTGGCTTTTCGGCGGACGGCGGGGCATATGCCAAGAGCTTTCGTTGGCAAATGCGCTGGATATTCCAGCGTTTTCAGGTGTGTTCACGCTAGAAATTTTTCCTCGATTTCTATATGCGGAAGTGCAAAAGTTTTCAATGTGACGGGCAAGTTACATATATCAAATTTCAAAGGCTTAGCTGCGAGCACGCCCAGCCTCCAAGCAAGCTACGAATTGCACTGTGTGTGTAGTAGGGATTGCAATCCCGGAGCAGTTTTACAATCCCGGGATTTTCCGAACTAAAAAAACACAATCCCGAGATCCCGGGATTTTTTCGGGATTGAATATATAATTTTGAGAATCCTTTAATAAAACTTTTACGTCAGCTGTTTCTTTCTTTAACCCTCCTGTTTTCACCCTTTTCCTTGTGTATTGTGGATGTGGCAAGTTACACTGGTGTAAACGAGAGTTAAACTTGTAAATTTTTACAAATTTCTGTTTGGTTAGTTGTTTTGATGGTATAATTTTTGGGGCTCAAAGCTTGCTTACTCCGCTAGCAAATATTTACTGAAAAAGTACCCACAAAGAGCTAGTTTGTACAAATTTGTTCAAAGTAACCACATACACACAGAGCTATTGTTGCATTGAAACTTATTCAAACGTCACAGGCAGTATGCAATTTATTTCTTTTTTTTTTATTAAGAAGGAAATTCGAATTTATTATAATTCAAAATTAGGGAACACAAAAGCAAAAAATAAGCAATTTTTATGTTTCGATTCCGAGATCGGATTTTGTCAATGCCGAGATTTTTCAGGACTGAAATTGTCCGGGATCCCGGGATTTCAGTCCCTAGTGTATGTATGTACATATTTTGAGTTAGAAACTTTGTTTGATAGGCCGATGTTATGCTGCCGGTCAAATGATCGTCGGTCACGTCACTTTTTACGCTCTCGTTTTAATTTCTCTACTCCGTGCCGAAAGCATGTTATGCTGACGGTCATTTGATCGCCGGTCACCACTACGATTTTCGCTTACTTTTACTACTTTTTCCGCACTTTTTATTGGGACTTTACTTTTTCAACTACAATTAGCAATTAAAATGTAAAATTCTTTTTCGCACTTGCATTGGTCTGAATAGCACACATTTCTAAAGGGATTCCTGCTCCTGGAACATTGTTATCATCGCCTCAGTGGTTGATTGGGCCGAAATTTCTGGCATTCTCAGCTAATAATTTATACATGAAATTAATATAATATGTGTGTGAAAGTATCACAATATTTATTTACCATTTAAATTTCCATTTTTCTTTTTCTTTTTACCGAATACACAAATATAAACACACGCTAGTAGTGAGGGTTGCTACCAACCATTTTCTTGCTCATTCCATACACATTTTCACCAAAAGGGAACAAATTTGTTCCCAAAACACAACTATTGTGAATAATCTCACAACGCAACACTGATTTGATCGTTTGATTTGGCATCGAAAGCCTCATCATCCGGTGATCGGTGCGGTCAAATTTTATCCGCTCGCTCGCTCTCCCAATTTTCTCTTTTACATTGAAGCAACAACAATTTTATCCGTGATCGGTGCCCGTGACCGGCAGCATAACATCGGCCATACACATTTTTTTAGTATATTTTTTTTAGTATATTGTAAGTAGTAAGCTAACCTCATTTTAGATTTGACACTTTCATGATGCCACTAGCAGAAAGTATTCATTTTAGACTGCCAAAGATACTGAACATGCCAAGCCGAAAAAGTCTGACCGTTTTGTAAATTGGCGGCCTGTATTTTTTCCATGCGGTCGGTAGCATGCCCTGCACACTTTTAGAGCGTCTTTAGGTGTTGGCCGGAACTGTGCACTTGAAACCTGATAACCAGCGGAGAACGCTCAGCGCCGCTGCTCAGGTGTCAGTACAGTGGTCCATGTGATAGAAAATACATCGCCCGAGCAAAAGTCAGGTTTTACCACATGCTCGTGCCGAACGGCCCACAGTAAAGATCAGCTGTGGGCGCATGAAGCTGGAGCGGTCGTCTACCTCGTTATTATTGTCGTCATCATATTACCTAAGTTATTCACCTTTTGGCCGAGGGTATCAGCCATAATTGCCGCCAGCCGCATGCTGGCATGGCAACACCACGTAAGAGCGCTGCTGCAAAAATAGGTCGATTGCCAGGAGGCAAACAGCGCAGTAGTTGGGCTTCAGGCTGCTACACACGGCTGTAGGTGCGCACCAGCAGTTGGTGGGGCTGCTACTCGCCAGGGTGTCGGTAGCAGCTGATTCCTTGACATCTTCGCCATCATTTACTATTGTGTGGGCGAGAGAATGCGAAGCGGGATTAGCATTGCGATGTGGGTGGCGAAACGGCAAGTGTTCCGGTGTGCAATGTGGATACAAGTGTCGGCGGTAAGTGTGTGCACAAAACGAAGACATCATGTCCGGAGGACACCACGAAGACGTCGATGGGTGAGAAACTTGAGATCGGGCAGTTTCACTGATCACTGAGCACTTGCTCTCGATGCTCGCACAAACATGCAATCGGCACCTGATGCAATGCGCGAAGCGGAAAGGTAAAGGTAAAGGAAACAATTAGTATCTCGAGATCAGCAGCAGATGTTCGATAGGTGTCTCAGTTTTTTCGTGAGAGCAGATAAGGTTACGCATCACGTAACTTTGTTACCTTTTTTTT
Source organism: Melieria crassipennis (assembly GCA_963668005.1). Classification (NCBI taxonomy): domain Eukaryota; kingdom Metazoa; phylum Arthropoda; class Insecta; order Diptera; family Ulidiidae; genus Melieria; species Melieria crassipennis. The sequence continues at coordinate 74,334,270 of OY764961.1, read as the reverse complement.
ATATTTTGTAGCTTTTTAATCTGTTAAAAATAAAAGAAGGTACAAGAAATCCGGCCACTGCAATCTATTTAATTTGAGCGTATCATGTCCGGAATATGAGAGATGGATACCAAACGATGTTGGAAATATTTTATAAAAGGCATCAATTTCTAAAATTAAATACAAAAAAGAAGTGCTCATGTTAAAAAACCTTCGTTGAAAAATTGTTTGACATTAAATAGGAATACAAAGGAATAATAATTAATAATTGACTGGCACGACAGCCCGCTTACGCGAGACTTAGGCCTAGCTTCCCGCAACCACCCGTGTTGTGCGTGTGAATTTGTACGCGGGTAGAAGGGACCTACAGTTTTATGCCGGTTCCGAACGGCAGGTTGGGAGCTCTTTCATAAGCAATTTTACTCTCAGAGGTTTGCCATTTCCAGCTGAGAGGACAGCCACCGAAAGAAAAAACGAGTTTTCCCGTTATTTGTTTAGGTGTTATTACAGGCAGTATTTGAACCTGGGTCACTGCCTCCGACTCGCGGTCCAACGCACTAACCAACTGAGCCACGGCGGCTGCCAAAGGAATACTAATACAAAATAAAGCAATTATAGTCAGAAAAACTCAAAACTATTTTCATCTAATTACAAATAAAAAATTAAAATTCAATCAGCTCATCAATTTTCAATTCAGCTCAGATTTTAAAGTTAAAAAGTCCTATCTTTCAATATAAAATTGTACCTAACGAAAAGAGCTTATTTCCGACTGATGTAGCTAGTCCTCGTAACTGTCGAGAAGCGATTATTAGTGCCAAACTTTTGATTCCTGTTTAGGGCTAGTTGATTTTTGTCGAAATAAATTGTTGAAATTATCTAAAATGTAAAATAAACGAAAATATGAAAGCCACCCCAGCTCTAAGTATACTCCATATAACAATTTAACATTAACAGTTCTTCGTAAAACCGCATTCGAATGTGCTAAAAATGACAAATTTATCGGTATTTCCAGCAAAATTCAGCGTCAGTCGGCTTCCAGACGTCATATTTAAGCATGTAACTGACCCACCGAATTATGATAATTGCCGGCCAACCCATAGAGTCCGCCCGCGCGCATGCGTACTTTGTATGCACCGCGCGTTGTGGACGTCGAATATGTATGTATAACTCTCCACAACAACACGTTTGTTGTGCGCCAACCTGAGCGGAATTTCAAACGGGACGAACTGCGGACTTTCAGAACGGAAAACTACGTCGGCCAAGTCCGGAGGGGGAGTCACTACAATTGTTTTAAATTTGCGCATTATGAAATGTAGTTGGACGGACGGTAGCTTAGAATTTGTATTCGGACTTTTCTCAAATCAAACCCACTCACACCTAAAACAAATACCCACATCATGTCTGACAACAACAACAGAGCCCGGAAGCACTTTGAAATTACATAATGTGTGCCAATGAATGGGGGAAGTGCAAAGACCTACCTTAAAGTTCTAAAGGGCAGCGGCAGATAAAAGGGCGGAGTACGCGCTCATGCGCACATAAAGGTGTTTCGATGCCAATGTGACCAGAATTCCAGAGCTGTGGCTGTTCGCAACTCAATAGAGCCAGTGGAAAATCACTGGTTCTGCTCTATTGCTTCACTGATATATTGTACAATGAATAACCGGTCGACCATATAATTTTTCCGAAAGTTTTGCTGAACGGCTCAGAACTCGAGTTCATCAGCTGTGCAAAAAACCTTAGTGTAATATTTAATGCAACGCTAACCTGGAATGATCATATCCTGCGAACTATCGGGAAAGTTGCTATGTTATGCTACGATCGCTCTGGGTGACACAGTATTACACTCCACAAAAAATTCGTCTACTTTTGGCTAAAACGTATCTGATTCCTACGCTGCTATATGGGTGTGAATTATAGGCCAATTGTGACAGCATTTGTCGACAAAAATTAAACATACTCTACAACAACAAGCAGATATGTTCATGGGCTAAAGCGTTTTGATCATGTCTCCGTCCATGCAAAACAAATCTTTGGTATCACGTTTGATAATCTCTTAAATATGCGCACTCTGTTGCAGTTGTACAAGATTGTCTACTACTCTGAGCCCTAACTATTACTCACACGCGCGTTTAAAATTCCTTCGTTCAGCCCGGTCGAATCAAATCATTCAATTTAGGCATAAGCTCTTAACGTCAGAGCGGCAATTTTTTATCTACGCAATTCGCCATATTACTTGCTAACTTTTAGTAACGCTCAGAAATTTAAAAAAACCCTCTTTACTTACTTAAGTACAATTGAATTAAAAAACTAAACATACATTTACATTAGTTCAATCTAGTTTTCCTTTATTTTCTCTTTTCCTCCTTCATGTAGTTTCTTTCCTTACTTCCTGCCTTAGTTATTCTATTAGTGTTATAAGAATATAAGTTTAAAAAAAAAAAAAGATTAAATCTGATTAAACATTGTAAATGTGACTTAAGCTTGTATAATTTAAGATATCTTATTATCTTGTAGCTTAAGGATCTTGTATTCAATAATAAATAAATAATTAACTTCCAATGTGTAAGCAAAAAAAAATAAATAAATGGCGAAAGCACATACATATGTAAGTGTGTGTGTTCTCTGTAGAAATGTCCGTTACAAACCTCGTTTGCATCACTTTCCTCAGCGAATAAAATAAAATTACTTCGCGGTCTGCCGCTGAAAATGCGCAACAAATCTCAATATTTAGCCAAAATTAAGTTTTCTAAATAAAGCCACTTGCACTGAGCTGCACAAGACTCAAACGAATGATGCTGAAAGTACCGTTACGTACTTGTTAACCACAATATAATTTAAGCTGACGAAAAAGATTAACAAACGAACCCGCTAAATAACGGGTGTGATGTCATGCGGCCACGGCTGCCACCACTCCCTAAAGTTCGTACTCTCGCTGCCAGCAGCCGCCCAGTTCGACATCACTTGGCCGGCTCAAATCTTTCGCGCTGGCTGTTTGTTTTCGGTGTTTTTCGATGGCGGTAATTAATGGTCACGACTCTGTGCTCTGTCGGAGCGTGTTCCGGTTTCGCTTTCATGCGCTCATTACACGTTCTGCGTTTTCAGAAGCTGGCTCGATTACTTCAATCGAAGACGAATGCTTGCGTGAGATTGCAGCGACGAAAATAGCGTTTAAGGAAGACGCAGCCTTGCGCGAAGCGAATTTTCCATACGAAAATAGATGTACCATTATTTGCATGTCCAACGTGGGTGGTGGCTTAGCATATCTACCATGTATGCAGCTTAGCACACCTACATATGTACATTAGAGTGTCCCAAAAAATTAAAAGTAGTTTTTTTCCAAGGCATACCCTCTTATTTTGTTTCAATGATGTCAAAACTATAATAATAATAATAATAATTGACTGGCACGACAGCCCGCTTACGCGAGACTAAGGCCTAGCTTCCCGCAACCACCCGTGTTGTGCGTGTGAATTTGTACGCGGGTTGAAGGGACCTACAGTTTTATGCCGGTTCCGAACGGCAGGTTGGGAGCTTTTTTTCATAAGCAATTTTTACTCTCAGAGGTTTGCCATTTCCAGCTGAGAGGACAGCCACCGAAAGAGAAAACGAGTTTTCCCGTAATTTTTTTTTTTAGGTGTTATTACAGGCAGTATCATGATACAAAAACTAAAGGGCTGGGAAATTTTTTGACACTAAACGTGTTTATTGACGTTTCTGGTATTTGTCAAAAGCTTGAGTCGTGATGCCACTTCGTTGTAATACTAAGTTAGGACTATTTAAGGTTCTAAGGATTTTTAGATCTTTTTTAAAATAAACACGAAATATACATTTCAATTTGACTAGTTCATTTTGTTTAGTAAATTAGTAACTGTTAGACAAGCAACAACGCAATCAATGGTACAAATGTACAGTTTTATGTAATTGTTTTTTTTTATTTCTTATTAATATTCATTATTTTTTTGTTTTTAAATTTCTGTTTATAAACCGTATTCTAAAAATGTTCGGCCTAAAAAAAACGATCCGTTCGATAAAAAAACGTCTGTGTGTAAAAAAGGGATTTTGTAACAGCACGGTAGCACATTTTCAAAGAAGAACGTCAAAAAGACTTTTAGTGTCAGATGCGCAATATGGCGGCTGAGAAGAAGCATCGGCTCTACCTTCTATTTTTGTATCATGAGGCAGTATTGAACCTGGGGTTGCTGCCTTCTGAGCCACGGCGGCTGCATGTATGTACTAAACGAAAATATTCAAATTGTATGTTATTATTTGCTGACTGATTTATCATCACTGAGCCCAAATCACTGAAGCCATGAAACTGGGTTTATATAGGGAAATACGACTTCATGAGCCTATTGATGTGAAACCCCATGAAAGTGTTTGGATTGTAAATGGTGTATCAGTCATTGCCTGTTGGGGCGCAAAAGGTTGGGTGAGACGGTATCCGAACCCATCACCCTATGACTTGTATTGCAATGCGATAACCAATCGGCCACAGCAATTCCTGTGCTTAGCTTTGCCTTATGTTTCTTATGCTGTGCTTGTTTGCAACAACAATAAAGCAAATATGAAAGGAAACCAACTTGTCCAATTTTTTAGCCTTTGAGAAAGTGGCACAAATGTACTCCTTTGGAACACAACACCAGTCGCTGAATATTATTATTCAGCTGTGCTGAATTGAATCAGCTGTGCTGAGCTGAATCAGCTGATTATATGTTTACTTGTTTAACTGTTTCATGTGGTTGCTGGCGACGCGTGGTTGTTAAGTTGGAGCATGATATAACTAAAACTCAATTTTAAAGAGAAAGGAAACAAAATTATTAAAAATAGCTGACATGGCAAACGCGAATGCATTTGCGGAAACTGCGGCCACGCTAAAGGAGTTATTGCAATTTTTGCAACCTACACAGCGCCTGGACCTAAAGGCAGTGGCCTTAACGCATGTGTTGGGTGAGTGAGGCTGCTAATTGGTACTTCGGTCTACAGTAACTAATTTCTTAAATGGTTTGCAGGTTTAACCGGGTCCGCTGAGGGAAAGTCAGCAATTTTGCAGCTGGATGACATGCTGGTTGCGCTTTTTAACCTGACGCAGGATAAAAACCATTCCGTGGCTAAGGATGCAGTGTTGAGTATCATCAATTTGACGGCGGACGAGTCGGGTGCCGTAAACGTGTACCGAACTGCAAGCCAATTGCATCCTGTAAGCACTACTGGAGGCGTATTTTCTAAAACCAATGTTGAGTGCTCGGAGGATTTATAGATGTTCTTTTACAGACATTTCCGCTGACCAATGTGGTCGTAAAAGCTATCACGGACAGCACCTGCAAATTGGCTGACCCTTGGACGATGGTGCTAAGTAATCTGACGCGCAGCGAACAGTTGGTGGCAGACATATTGGCTGACTTGCGACAGGATGAGACTACGTTGCCGAAGCTTGTGAAGGCATTTGCAAAATTGGACTATAACAAGGAGCATCAGAAGCTGGACTACTTAGGTACTTATATATAGTGTCTAGTAAAATGATCATTCTTATTACATGCGTAACCTCTTCGAGTGCAGCGCCTATTTTCTGCAATCTAACACAAATCAGCAAAGGCCGTGAGCTCTTCTGTCACTCCAAGTACAACCTGCTGGATAAAATATTGCCATTTGCTGCGTTCGAAGGTTCGCTGTTACGGCGTGGTGGCACTGTGGGCATATTGAAGAACATCTGCTTCGATCCCATCTTTCATGACACAATACTGGACGAAAGGGAAGATATACTGCATACCATACTGTATCCGCTCTGCGGCCCGGAGGAGTTTACCAACGAGGAGAATGATAAGCTGCCCATTGAGCTACAAGTGCGCAAAAGACGTCGCCTTACGAAAAGGGCTACTAAACAATTTGCCTTTGCAGTATTTACCAGCAACAAAAACGCGTGAACAAGATCCTGACTTACGAAAAATGCTGCTGGAGTGCTTGTTGCAGCTGTGCGCCACTCGCCGCTATCGTGAGCTGCTGCGCGCTAGAGGGGTGTACGAAGTGCTACGCGAATACCATAAGTGGGAGACGTCCATCGGACGCGACAAAGAGTGTGTTTTTGCGTGTGAGAATGTTGTCGACATACTCATCAAGTGCGTCTTCAATGCTGTTATTGCTACTACTTCATTGTTTTGAAATGTTTGTTTGTTGCAGAAATGAACAAGAGATCGGCCTGGACAACTACAAAGAAGTAGAAGTGCCTGCGGATGTAGCTGATAAATTTGTTAAAGACGACTCGGAATACCTGAATAACGTTGTGTAATAATACAACAAGTGTTCGCGTAGTTAGTAAGTGTTTATTTTTCGATTTACTTTCTTTTTTATTTAGAATTCTGTTTGATTTTTATCACGCCTCTTTACTCGAACCCACTTTAAATGCAAACAGTTAAATCAAACAATGTTGCATAGTTCGAGTATCGGTTTGCGTTAGACAACGCTACAATTTCCATTTGTTGCCTAAGGTTTTTTAATACAATCTTCAAAGTTTAATAAACTGTAATAAAAACATCCTAAGCGTACATTTTAATATTAAACATTTTTGGTCATTTTGCGTGTTGATTTCCGTTATTGTTTTCCTCCTCCGGAGGTTAGTTTGATTCGCTTTGCTTTGAATAATGCGGCGCACAGAATGCAGCTGTGAGCATAACCTACTCAGAAGTTGAAAAGCATAAATTCTTATGTTTTATTAGATTAATTTCGCTTCGTTTCAATTTCGTGCCATGAGGTCTGTGCGAGAGGATGAGCCTAAGTGTGTATGTTGAGTGAATGTAAACCCTTGCACCAATGGCATTGAATATAAAAATAAGCTCCTTAATGCTATATGGGTATGCGTATATGTATATGGCTGCGTGTGTTGATCTTGCTTGATTTTGGGCTTCATGCTTCCATAGAGCGTCTGTGTTTTCGGTTACCAAACAGCGTAACAGGCGAAATACAAATAAATTTAGTTAAATGCAAATGCAATGCATTGGGAAACCATTTAAGCTCAATTTTCTCATTTAAGTTCTGACCAAGCTGCTTGCATTTCGAATTGCGTTGAAGCAGTTTCAAAATTTCGAACGTACTTTGTTATGGTTATTGGTACTTGTGGGCAGCTATGTGGTGCCGCCTGCTTATACTTAACAGTTAACGAGTAATTGTTGGTCCTGTTTATATATCAAACGTTCTGCGCGAGTCGTGCAGTTCCTGTGGTTTTCTTTTTTAATTTACCTATTTATATGGATATGAAAATGCTAGAAGGAAAATTCATTTCGTCTCAATTTAATCAAATGTCCAAATTTCTTGTAAAGCGATTTAAATTGTATAAATTTGTGTTAGATACATTGTATTATTTTGAATGAGGTGCTAGACAATTTCTAGCCTCGTTGGAACCAAATTCAACTAAAAGAAATCATTTATATAGAAATCATTTAAATTATAAAAAACAATCAAACCTATGAAGACTTTCTTTTGAAGACTTTCTTCATAGGTTTGATTGTTTTTTTAAGAAATGAAAATCTCGGCGATTAAAAAATATTCGCAGATACCACACACAAAAAAAATGATGAAAATGTCAAAATGTAGGATCAAACCATGTCTTCTATATGTTTTTGGGGTCGCGTCACGATTTCGATATGAGCCGCTCAGTGCACAAATCGATTAACTCCATAAAACAAAAAGTTGAGAAATGCGATGAAATAAATTTGTTTTTTTTTAAATTCCCTTTATAATTTAAATTCAAATATATATATTTTGTTGTTTGTGGTGTTAATCTTTACTATTCAGGAAAGTTTTAATAAATATAAAAAGTTATGACTATACCAAGTGCTTTGACACTTAAATTTAAGATTTTTCAAAAAGTGGAGTTAATCACTCTGTGCACTGAACGGCTCATATAACATTCAGTCATATTGTCATATTTTCTTGCATTACAGTTAACTATTAACAGATTGACTGCAATAATAAGGTTACAAGAGGGTTAGGCTGCTTAGATTAGAGTTGTGTTTAAATCCTGAGTTACAAAGATTATAAAGTTTTTGGTGGTTATGGAAAAACTTGACGTGATGAGATTAAGCAGACCTTGGATTTAAAATCAACCACCGCAGAAACATATATGTAGTAAGCTGGGTCTGATTCCCATACCGGACATTTTTTGTCCGTCTGTTTGATAAAAGGAATTTCCCGTATAATTTGCGCACTTTTTTCGTTCCTTTTACGTTTAGTTTCATTCAATTGAAGCTTTAGTTTTCGCAATCGAATTTTAAGTGTGCATTTGTTATATCCTAACTACAAATGATTGAAGTTAACTAATAGCGGCACCAGAGGAAACTTGAGGAAACAATTTTTCAGCTACCTACACCGTTACACATTTAGGAGCCGGACGCAAAGCAATCGCCATCGTGCTGCGTTCAATAACAATTCGATAAATTTGCTATTTGATCGGCTACAATTCATAATGCTATATGCTATACAAGTATTCGACACTTTTGTTTTAATTTGCAACAGCTTTAAATTGCGTACTTATGGAGTTAGACTTAAATTAGTTTCAATGTAATTGCAAAAATTGTCGGTAGTTAGCATTAATCTGTAAGTACAATAATTAAAATCGAAATCACATAGTATTGTATGAAGTATCGTATTGCGTAAAGGGCGTGCGTTGGTCAACGCCATAGGGCGCTGTAATCGTGGCGGGCGAGGCTCCTGCTGCTACTATGATTATTACAAAAGTGTACCACTTTCAATTCGATTTTGCTTCTAGTTTTTTGATTTTTTCCTTTTGCTACTGGTTTGCGTGCGCTTTGAGAAAAAATCGTGTAGATGCTATATCGCTAAGCCGCGAATGCAGTTGCGAGGTGTGCTCTGATTCATGCGAGTTCATTAATTCATGCAAGTACAATAATGTGCGTTTGCTGTTGTTTTCAAGTAAATAAGATTTACGCTTAAGTCTAAACGTGTGTGTGTGAATGCATATGAGCGCTCCGCGGGCTGTGGATGACTCTATGAGTGCGCGTATGCGGCGAAGGGCACTCGGCTCCGGCACGTATGCTACCTCGTGGGGCTGCTCAGCCCAAGAAGCGCCTGCAGCGCGACGAGCACTGCCAGCGTAAGACTGGAACGTTGCCACTCGGGCGCGCGCTGTCTGCTGACGGCCGTGTTGCAGGCATCCGCGTCGCTGCAGCTCTGCAGGCAGCCGTGCACATACCTGGTCGGGGAGAGAGCAAAGCAAAATTAAAGGAAATTACTTCAGTAATACTGCTTATTGTTATCGGCGCTTTGCATACTTGTCGTCGTAGTAGAACTTGCCGCAGTGGGACATGCGAATAATTTCGGTGTCCGTGGTCAAGGTGCCACTGTCCAGCGCACAGCCACGCACTGTTATTGTTTCGCCAGTTTCATCTGCGAAGTAAGAAAGAGTCAAGTATAATAACAAACCTAAGCCCCGTAATAAAGCTTTCTAGTCTCAAACTCAAAGTTTCGGTTTGAGTGATGGTTTTCTATTTTGATGTATTTCATCTACAAATACCAATTATCAAAACGTTTGGTACATGGCCACCTTAATCTAGAACCGCTTACCATAGTAGCCTGCAATTTTAATGCACGCCGTCGCCGGAAATAGGCCATCACGCCCTTTGCGTCCGCCCATGCACGGCGACTCCAATATAGCGGTGGAGTAATTATTGTGGAAGGGGTCATCGCAGGCCTTGTTAGCGCCGTTGAACGATATGCACTTGAAACAGTCAATGCAGTTGCCTGTCGACGCATAAAGGACATCGGTTGAAGTTGTATTCCTGCTGGGAGCTCATCAAAAACAACACTTACCGCTTTGTATGAGGGTGACTAGTAGCAAGATTGCGGCGATGTAGAGGCTCGGCAGACGTAAATCGTTGACTGGCGACATATTCCCGCCCCTTTGTGATATGCTTCTATGATGTCCGAGGTGCGGGCGCCAAATTAAGCTGAAATGCCGTCATGTTGAGTGTGTCTATGTGAGCGCCATAACCCTTTTGGGCATTTCGCCTAACTGAGCTGGCAGCAGGTGCTGAGCTACGAGTAAAAGGAAAATGCCCGATTAGCTGCATAATTTTGAATTGAATAATTAGCCAGACAAACGAATGCATCCGTAGTATACACCAGTGAGACACAAGTCTTCAAGTAAGAAATGCTGTTCTCTCAGCTAAGATTGCTGTATAATTTGTTAATTGAGGGTTGACTGGGCCGCTTGTTTAATGAACTCGTAGCTGAAAAGATCGTCGGGAAGGCCAGCAACACACATAACATTTGAAACAGATGTGCGTACGGACACGTTCGGCAGACATAGAAGCACACAAGCTACAAATTTACAAACTGCTGCGTTCGTTTACTTATTCCGTTCTGAATGGGACAAAGGAAACTTGTAAATATAGGGTGTTTTTTTTAGAGGTTTGTTTTTCGAATAGAGATAAAACTGGCATTTTGCGCAAAGATCTTGGCTTGCGACCTTACAAGATCCAGCTTGTGCAAGAATTAAAGCCGCGAGACCATGCAATGCGTCGTGATTTTGGTGTATGGGCCGAAAATGAGATTGATCTCGATGCTGATTTTCATCGCAAAATTTTGTTCAGTGATGAGGCTCATTTTTGGTTGAATGGCTACGTCAACAAGCAAAATTGCCGCATTTGGAGTGAAGAGAATCCACATGAGACCCTTGAGACGCCATTACATCCACAAAAACTGACTGTTTGGTGTGCTCTATGGGCTGGTGGAGTCATTGGGCCATACTTCTTCCGAAATAATGCTGGAGAGTCAGTTACCGTTAATGGAGACCGGTACAGAGCCATGATAACCGACTATTTTGTTCCCGAATTGGATGGCATGAATGTGGATGAGTTGTGGTTCCAACAAGACGGCGCTACATGCCACACAGCGCACGTCACAATCGATTTATTGAAGGAAACATTCGATGAGCGCATAATTTCGCGGAATGGACCTGTCAATTGGCCACCAAGATCGTGTGATTTGACACCATTGGATTATTTTCTTTGGGGATATGTGAAGTCGCTCGTCTACGCCAACAAACCAGAAACGTTAGGGGACTTGGAAGCCAACATTCGTGGCGTTATTGCCGACATACGGCCCCAAATGCTCTAAAAAGTGGTTGAAAATTGGACCTGTAGAATTGGCTTTATTCGAGCCAGCCGCGGCGGCCACATGCCCGAAATCATATTTAAACATTAATGGCATAAAATTATCCTTCCAATAAAGCCAAATTGATGGACATTAAACGATTTTCTTGTGTTTTATTTCAATTCGAAGTTCTATACCTTTAAAAAAAACACCCTATATTATTCCGTCACTGGAGGTGACTTTTATTGCCGAACTGCAAGTAATTGCTTTCGGCTTGCATTCCCGTCACATTGGACGCATCGCCAAAGCGATGACTTAGCAGCTCAGGAATGACATTGAGATTGGACTTACGTACCCACTAGGGATTGCAATCCCGGACCAGTTTTACAATTCCGGGATTTTCGGGACTAAAAATCGCAATCCCGGGATTTTTTTCGGGATTGAATATATTATTTTAAGGAACTAAATCAGACGTCTTTTTCAATCAAATAAATTTTATTGTCGTATTAAATAAAACTAACAGCCTGATTCTGTGTATTCTTGACAAATTTTTTATCAATAAATTTTGTAAAGATTTTTATCAAGCAAAAGCTTTGCTGGTATTCTGATGCAACATTGATAAAGTAAAAAGCTCATTTAATTCAACATAAGGTGAATATGCGACATTTGTCAAATTGTCAAAAAATAAGACAAACAGTTTAAGTAAAGTAAGTTTTGCAGAAAAAAACCGGCCTTGATAGCCAAGCGGGTACGCGCTGGCTTCTCATACCGGGCGCCCCCGGTTCGAATCCTGGCTGGGCTGGAAATAAGTTCGTGCGTTTTTTTTCAATAGTTTCATCACAATAGGCGCTTTTTGCATACAAAAAATAATTCGTGGGAGGTAACGGAATTTTTTTTTTATTTTCTCTGATGTAAAAGTGTTTTTTCAACAATTCTTCCATTTTCAATAGGCAAAATTTCAATTTGTATGCTGTTGTCAATAGCATTCACACTTTTGACAATTTATCAAGAAAAGAGCTTTTATTTTTGGGATAGAATACCGATTCTTGACAAATAATAAAAACTTGACAAATAGTCAATATGGTGAATTTATCAAGTGTACAGAATCGGGCTGTTAGTGTTCCTTCTTTAACCTAAGAACAAAATATTCATGACAAATAACATTAAAATGCATTTAATTGCCAAACCACCTGGCAAACCTGCTGATAAAAAGCATTTCTCTGGTTCAATACTAGTAGGTGAAATCGTATGTAAGTCTTCATATACTATTTTGAAGTTTTGGCCATGGTTTCCGCCATTTTAAAATAAGTCAAATTTGGTGTGAGTAATATAAATAATTAAAGTTTCCCCATAGCTTTAAACCTCAAATAAAACTTTTATATCAGCTGTTTCTATCTTTAACGCTCTTATTTGCACTCTTTCCCCGTTTATTGTAAATGTGACAATTCACACTGGTGTAAGCAAGAGTTAAACTTGCAAGTTTTTACAAATTTCTAGTTTATTTTTTTGGTTGGATTAATTTTTGGGAGCATAAGCGTCATTCCTCCCTGAATTTAGCTACCGATAAATTTTAATAGAAAAGTACCCAAACAGAGCTAGTTTGTACAAATTTGTACAAAGTATCCGTACACAAACTGAGCTATTGTTGCATTGAAACTTATTTAAACGTCACAGGCAGCGTGCAATTTATTTGTTATATTAAATAATAAGATTTGATTTTTCGAAATTATAGTGACAAACGAAAAAAATAAGCTGTTTTTCTGTTTCGATCCCGGGATCGGATTCTGTCAATCCCGGGATTTTTCGGGACTGAAATTATCCGGGATCCCGGGATTGCAATCCCTAGTACCCACGTACCAGCTGAAACTCGGTTCACTTGTGTTCGTTTCAAGGGACATCATCTCTCTATAACACACTTGAATTGTTGTAAACCATCACTGTTGTAAACATTGAGCGATTGAGCACGCCTTTCGCTGTCCGCACGTCCCTCCATCATTTCAAAATTCAAATCTTAGTGTAAACAGCTCAGCACTAACAATGACATGAAAGACACCGTCTTCACTGGTTTTTGCAGTGTCAGTTTTGGTAGTTTTCAATACAGTCTGTTGCGCGCTCGACAATCCTTGAACCCGTCAGGCAGGCACGCTCAATGATCAACAGCGCAGAAAAGGGTGACCTTTTTCATGATTGCGTAATGCGTAAACTCATGTCACCGATTAAAGTGCTCCCAAAAAAAGGGAAATCGAAAAAGATTTGGTGCCACCATCGTCGTCGTGAGCGTCATGAAGCGGAATCGTAATAAATCACTCGGCGGCTGCACGAAGGCAACAAAGCAATGGCATATCAGCAAATACAATAAAGGATTTTGGAAGCCTTCCCGGCGCGCTCACCAAACGGCTGGCAATCAACGCAGACACCACTCACGAAATTACGCCCAATTTGTAACTCCCATAAAAACGCGCCTGAAACGTGGCGGCGCACAAATGCTCTGCGTGGCGTTGCGTTCATGATTTGGAGGGCTGCAGGCGCAGCTCATAAATACCTGATGTGAAATCTTAATGACGGCATGCTTAGGCGACACACGACGGCTGTGAACCGCACGTAGGCGCTAATGTCATCTTTATCAGGTAGTTTCGGAATTTGTATAATTTGTGTGCTTATGTTTTTATGGCGTTCAACGTGTCAGCATTCGAGAACATGAGCGCAGTGATCCATTACACAACCTTCTGTGACTGCTATCCACGGATACGTGGAAGGGGCGTTCCTGCTGTATAATGCGGAAATTTTGTTAAGTGCTTAAGCTGCATTTTTTGTGAATTTCCTTAAGATGCCATGAGTAACGGAAACTGTGGCTTTGTGGCGCTTTTATTTGTCAACGACGAGGGCCGATTCGATTGGTGTCGCTGTTTTCGATCCAAGTATTCTCAGTAAAAATACAAATATTTATAATAAAGTCATAAAGTCGTCCACTCTGAAGGAATGATTTTGAGTTACAGCCTTGAAGTTTCTGACTTTGCTTACACAAGCACTCAGGTTTGGTGGCGAGTTGCATACGCCGCTATTCATATTCTGTGTGTCCCGACTTGAAGTCATAATGCTTTTTACTACTATTCTACGTCGTCAATGTTATAAGTTGTTATTATAATAAGCATGTTTGCCAACGCGGCAACTCTATGCAGTACGATTGCAAAAATTAAAAAATCGACGAAAAGTTTACCACAAGACTTCTGCAGAAAAAAAGAAGAAGCATTAGACGCAGCAGTAATTTCATTGTTACACAAACTGGCAATACTGCTGACTTCCGTGTTCGGGTTTGTTTCCGTTTCCGCTTGAGCATCCGTTGACTTTGTCGCTGTCCTTACTGGATTGTCGACAGTTACAAGTTGGAGGCCGTTGGTTTGGATGGCCAACAGTTCACTTTAAATAAATTGTAAGTAGTAGAGCTTTGAGGAAAATTTTTCTCAACATGATAGACGAAAAATATATTGCGACCTAAGTATAAGGACTCATTCCTAAGGTCATCAATTATGGTAATTTTGACTCGACTGTGGCCATCGTTGAATTCCCTGGAAACCGCAATATTAGCGCACAGCACAGCCAACGACTTTAACCCTCTAATTACAATTCATGGCTGTTTTTCTTACTTTACGCACCTTGTGTTGTTGTTAATTGTATTTGCCTGCAGTTGTTTTCCCGCCAGCGCTCAAACCGAAGTGGAAGTTTTTATTAAATTTGAAATGCAATTCCATACCGAAGCTTTGCTTCCATACCCTCCCACCTTGCACCGCCGTTGACCGAAGCTTTGCTTTCGCTCGCTTTACGACAATTAGACGATTACGAAGTAATAAAAACATGCATTAAGTAAAGGCGAGTACAAAGTTTGCTTCGCGAAGAATGAAACGAGAAAAAACTGAGATCAGCGCAATTTAAACATTTGTAATTAGTAAAAACAACTAACTAAACTGAACGAAGTAAAAGCGGGCAACTCGCTACTCGAGCAGCGCGAAAACACAATGACGCCAGCTGTTGGCTTCTGCGGCGCATGTTTGCCAATCTGCCAATCAAATGCCGATTATTGATTGGCCGAAAGGGAAACTTTAACGATCGCCAGCTAAGCACACAAGCCCAAGCAAGCAGTGCTGCTTCAGCAGCCAGTCCGTCGCGCAGCTGCATTGCGTCAGCGTGTCACTTTTTGAATTGTTTACACTTTGAATAATTAAATGCTGCCAATGCGTTTCACGACTTATGGCGGCAAAAATTACAATTCCACTGCATGATTGCACTACCGATGCGGTCGACGCAGAGTGATTGCTCGTGCAAACAAAGCAAAAGCACTGCGCACAATGCACGCCAGCAAAATACAATGTTTGCGCAGCTAAATCAACAAAGGTGTGAATAGCCAACGACTCGCAGCGGCTGCCTGAACATGCGAGCAGCCGGTGCTTGCAAGCAGCAACTGCCGGGTCGAGCGAAATTCAAAGCATTGAATGGCAGCCGGCCACCTGCCGAGCTGGCCCGCGTAGCGTATGAGCAACCTCTCGTGGGCAGCGACAGCTCTGCTGAGGGAACGCGGCCTTATTTGCGCCACTCGAACGAACTCACTGAAGCGATTTTTCTTCGAGCGCTCGACCCCTGTGCTACCGCACGTAGGGTGCTGTAAATCGATGTTTATATTTGGCTGCCAATAAAAATGTGCGAAATGTTATGGGACAATACGAAAATGAAAACGACTGCAACACATGTGTAGAGGCGCCCATACAGCCGAGTACGTAACTGTGCGTATATATTTGTGTTGAGATTTTCATTGAGATGCACTCCACGGTGCTGTGGGTCATGTGCGTTGGCTAGCTTTGAGCAGTTTCCCTCAAGTATCTTTTCGAAGAACCGTTTTGCATTGTTTTAGCCAATATTGTGGAACTGTGTGCTGGAAACAAAGCATTTTTAGTGCTGCATCACATTGATTGGCACAATTTGATGGCCTTTTTATGTAGCATTACACGAGCGCTTACTTGTGGTTCAGGTTTTAGCACTGCGGTTCATGCAAGTGCCCTGCATTTGATGAAGCAAAAAAGTACAGAATTGAAACTTATAAAGTGGGTCCCACTTCAGCTAGAAATAATTAGCTTGTAGGGGCAATCGAAAGTGTTTCTTTCTAAAGGAGAGTCGTGAAACAAAGTAGTTTTATGCTGCGCAATTGAAATACGACGAAAGAATATGTATTTTGCGTATAAGTCAGTAAGTTCAGTTAAGGCCCAACAAAAAATTTATTCTTGAAACCACAGAGGGTTCAGACGTCCACAAAGTAGCATGTTGCCATATGGCAACAAAATAGCGAAAGGGTTAATAATTGTTAAAAAAAATTGAATGGAAATTGTCAAGTAAATATATAGAAATTAAATTATATTACCAATAACGAATTGTATTTATATGAAGTTTCGTGTGTGGTGCCGCATTCAATAGACTTCTGAATTCGCACACCGCACACTTAAATTAAATCATCCAATTTTTGGGAGCTATTCTTTGTTAATGTGGGTTTGCTTTTGTGGTTAATCAAAAATGAAGTTTAGTAGGCACATTTGCAGTATTCGCGGCCGGAGCGCTGCCAACTCCCAGAGCAATGCTGGTCGTAAATATTTATGTGACGCATTGACTGGCAAACACTAAGCAGCACCGGTGGCCCAAGTGAAAGCCGGTATGAGTGCCGGACCAACTGGCGTGTAACGCAAACACACTAGCGCTGGCCAGCAGTTGTACCGGCCATAAGCTGTTCATTTTACACGCTTATCAACGAAAGGGTAAACACTAGCACGGCGCCAAGCAGAGGTGTGAGGCGCAAAGATCGCATGCAAACAACCAAAGAGCTAGCAGGACGTCGACGTAAATATAGTCAGATGTGAATGTGGCGAGCGGACGAGTGACTTGTGTTCCGCAAACTGCAGCGTAAACTCGGGTGCTTGCGGCTCCGCGTCTGCAATCGCTGCCGTCGGCCGCCAATTTGAGCTAAGCCACCTTTTGGGTCACATCGAACCCGACCTAAAATTGTAATTTTCCGAATTTACACGGCTGCCGCTAATTAGCTTAAGTTTCTCCCAGGCGGCCGCCAGGACCATCAGTTTGTATAATTTAGTGGGGTTTGCTGGGATTGCATCGCCCAGGGCCACTGTGCGACTGGGAGATGGTTGAGCGCAAATCTGCGTTTCATCAAGTCTCGACCTGGGATGGCTGCTGGGCAAACACATTTTAAAGGTATTTTCGTGTCGTCTGCACAGATGTTTGTATGTTTATGTGTGTGCATAGGTCGCTGTGTGCAGCACTTCCCCAATGTTTAGATGAGTTTGTGTGTATATTTGAGTGTGTGTGTGTGCTACAAAATTTATGGGTTAAGTGTTTTGAGCCGCAGCCCAACAACCGAACAACTGTGCCAAACGAAATGAAACTTTCAAATTGCGTTCAACCGGCTTTGCTTCTTGTTGCTATTTGTTGCGTCGATAATTTTCGTCAATAGAATTCTTGCCAGTAAGCCAAAAGATTCAGCTTTATTTGAATAAACTTTTTCTACTCCCGTACTGCGCTCCTGCCCTAACCTGCGGTTGTTTCCTTTCGGACCACACAGCTATTGCTCGTCTCTCGTACAGTGTTGACGGTGGTAGATAAGAAAATTGCTCTTCTGTTATTCATGGAATTCATTAAAAATTGATAACATGCCTGCAGAAGCAATGGAGTCGTCACCAGCTGGAGGGGTGTTCGCTGGCAGTTGTTGTTTTTATTAAAAATTAATACCAACAGCTGTGGCGCGGCACAGCTGTGGACTTAAAGGATGCCTCGTCGCATACAGACACAGAAACTCAAACCTGCCCAAAGTTTCATATTTTTCGGTAGCGGAATCGTCACCATATCACTGATTTGTGTTATGGAGCTTAGTGCCAAGCGCTGTGATTAAACGTGAAGCGAAGAAGAAGGAACCATGTCGAAAGGAATGGCACGTTTGAGACGAGAACGCAAAGCACTCACTGTGGGTCACACAGTACTGTACGTCGCGGTGGTTAGGGTTAGGGTGAACGGTTAGGCCTCTTTTTGAACGTATGATAAATGAGCTCGAATTTAGCCGCCATAAGCAATTAGATTGTTTTTGCTACATGCCGCCGAGCTGTTGCGAGCAAACGCCGTACAATTTTTCATGTGATTTGACAGCAGTTCTCACCCAATTTATATCGATGCCAACAGCATTAGTCAGTCAACTGACACACAGCTGCCGGCTGCAGTGTCAGCTGTTTAGTGTTTTCCGTTGCCATTGGCCAATGGTTTGTTCCATCAGGTGGAATGAGCTCTGCCGGCAATTAAGCTGATCCACGTGCTGCAGTTTTTGAATATCGAACCCTGTTAGATAGATTTAACTGGCTAAACGACGATGTGAAGGAATTACGAGAATTATGTATGGAAGCAGGCTTACATTAAATTATTAATCAAATGAAATACATTTAAAGATTGAATTTAATAAAATCAGCGTACGTGTTTTCGTTGTTATTTCGTCAAATATTAGACAACCATTTTTGCTTGGGTCCCTCCTCTAGCAGCTGGCAGCTACATATGTGCTTAGCTTCGCAATGGCCACGCCTCGTAGTTCATTTTTATCGCTATGTTTGTCTAACTATTGTCCAAAAGTTAAACGCAACGGTTCTTGATGCAGACTTTATTGTTGCTTTCACATGTCCGCAGCGGAATTTTAAATGTTGTTGGTATTTGCCAAAGACTTGGCAAAAGCATGAAAGTGGCCCTAAGCAAAGCGCTTTGCATTTTCATGAGCTTAAAAACAAAACTAGCCC
Source organism: Melieria crassipennis (assembly GCA_963668005.1). NCBI lineage: Eukaryota > Metazoa > Arthropoda > Insecta > Diptera > Ulidiidae > Melieria > Melieria crassipennis. Next base: position 74,315,362 of record OY764961.1, on the reverse strand, counting down.
AAAATGAGATACAACTTTGCGATCCACAGAACTCGCCGAAGGGTTACTGGCTTAAATGCTTAGACAATTTTTAATGCAGCAGCCAAAAGGAATGTGGCTAGACAAATGATGCAACTCATTCTACCGAACCAAACTAATTTGACTTAATAGTCACGCAAGTTATTTAATACATATTCACTAGAAATGAAAGTTGCTGTCGCCTGGCCCCGCTCCTCTTTCTTGGCATAAAAAAGCAATTGTTCTTTAAACAGCGTTCGCTTCAATTCGCTTCAATTCGCTTCAAGCAAATGTCACCACCACTGCCCCCGTCATACACACCCCTACTCGGCGCCACCACCAGCAGCACGCCACGTCAAAGGCGAACGCCAACGTGCCACATCACACAGTGTCGCGAGTAGGGACAAAAATAAAAAAAATGAATTTCGTAAATGTAGAAAAATAAGTTTGTAGTACAGAAGTAAATACCTCAAATTACTAAAATGTGAAAACGGATTTAAAAAATATCAATTTATATACCGATGGCAGGCCACCAAACTTGCACTTTGTGAAGGTGGGTGACTTGGGTAGAAATTATTGCAATTTGTTGAATGTAAGTTCGAGGTCTCTTATTGAAAAATTTCCCATGGAACCGTATGTTAAGTAAATATATTCTATAAATATACTATTTTTGCAACTCTGTGGAAGCTTTCCCTCTTTTGTTCTGCTTTCCATATTCCTTGTGCCGTTACTTAAAGAAACGTCAATTCGTAGGAATAAAAGTGCAGTGTCATCAAACTTTAGATAAACTTTAAAAAAATACTCCTTCTCACTCCTTCGAGATTTTACAGTGTGATATAGCTGAAAGTATGTATTAATAGAAACCATGGACTTTAGCTGCACAAACTTGCACGTTTTTAAGAAATTCAACATTTTCAGTGGCGTATGCTGTCAAAAATAGGGTCCTTTTTGCAACATGGTTGGCAGGAAAACATAGCGACCACTGCTGCGTTTCGCTGGAGCTATACATTTTTGTTTGTAATAATATGCAAACAACACTTGATTTTGAAAAATTACAAAAAAAAAGGTAGATTCGATGGAAGGCTTCGGTAATACTGGATGGCTTGCCATCGAATCAAGGCAACTTTCGAAAAGAAGCAAAACTGGTTAATGTCTTCAGAACCAATTATAGCAGTTAATAGGAAAATTAAAGGTAAACATGAAAACCGGAACTCTGATATTATGCAATTTAAAAAAATTTAATTTAGAATTGTGTCAAAAATAGATGTAGAGGGTTAAATTTGAATAATTCGTCATCGGAAAACGATTGTCCTAGCAGTACAGATTAACAAATTGTAATTTTTAATGAAAATAGATGCTATACTGAATTAAATAAGGGATGTTATTATTTTCTATTTGGGTTTGAAATTACTTAGATGCGCATAAGTATGAACAGATATTTGTATATTTTTCAAAATTTCTTTTTTTTATAACAAGCGTATTTGTAAGTTGATCGAAAAAATTTTTGCATATGTGTTTATATTGATGATATGATATGCTGTACCAAATTTCATCAATATATCTTTTATAGTTTTCGAGATACTGTCAACTTAGTATTTGGTTTGTATGGGAGGTGGGCGTGTACGTGGGGCGATTGAAGTAATTTTTGGTGTATTAATTTATCTTTATAACAAAATCATATGTACAAAATGTTATTGCCGTACGACTACTCCTTCTATTTTTGTCCCTCGCTACTATGGACTCGCGACACTGTGCATCATACAGCAGTAATAACGAAAACGGCCACAAAAATCAGCAGCACGCACATAGCATAGTCGCCGCACTCGGCAACAACAGCAATACCATCAATACGGTCGCAGTGCTAAGAAAAGTAATAAAAAATCTGCTGCTTCCACTTATTGATTTACAAAACCGGCACAAAAACAAAGGAAGCCAAGCAGCGGGAAGGCGCCGAAGCAACGAAATACTGCGCTGAAGCTACACCCCCTTGCCGGCCCGCCAGCAACATAGCGACAGTCAAGGGACTGCGGGGCAAAGTCCTCTCGGCTGTGTGATAATGGGGCACCGCACGCACCGCAGCGGCCGAAGGCACAGCGGCCGCCTTTTCGTGTGCCATTTCAGTTGTGCTTGTGACTTGTGCCAGCGGACAGTGTGCGCTGTTTTTCCAACTAATTGCGTAGTGCACTTTATTTATGATTTAAATATAGCGCAGACGGAATAGGCTCCTGGTGAGCGTCAAATTTTAATGCACTTCAGGGCAGCGTTCGAATTTCTTGTAGTATTTAACGGGAGTAGGCGTAGTAAAATTTACTTGCTTACTCAACTGGCCATAACAACCAGTTACCGGGTTAGACCTGCCACATAAGCTCTCTCCAGGCGCTTCTGCTTTGCGCACGCCTTCCCCAGTCGGTCACACCAAGAGAAGATAGGGCGTCCTCAACTTGGTCCTTCCACCGGAGACAAGGTCCCCCTCTTCGCCGTCGACCTCAAGCGACTTACCGCATCGAACACCTTTTCACCGGAGCTTCATCGTCCATAGAAATCAAAGTCGAATAGTGACTTTGAAAATGTCTCAACTTTCTGTGGTTCCTAAACTCAAAGAACTAGGGACTTAAATACGGTCTATAGTGTACTGGAACATACGAGCTTTCAACGTAACAAAAACACGAATTAATTGAAAGGTGACTTTGAAAAAAGATATCTAAATTAAAGTAAATAGGAAGTTGGAGAAGCGCAGCCTGCTAAAAACTTGCACTATTAGAATTTGCTTCCATCAGTTATTTGTGGGGCACCACGAACACAATGCCTGAGGCAAATTTCACAATAATTGCGTAAAGAAAATTCCAACAATTGCGCCAGTTGCTGGCAGCGAAACCAAGTCTCGTCAAGCGCTCGCGACATGATTCTTACAGCGGAAGCACATGGCGACTGTGGACGACGGCCGCATGTCTCAGTACTTTTGTGCCAGCTGTGCGAATAAAAGCTCCAGAACAACACACGCAGGCGCGCTCATCACCGCCGCAGCGCGCCGGTAGCAGAGCACACGGGAGGGAGAGGGCGAGCAGTCTTTGCTCGGCCTTCTGCGTAGGAATACGCTTCGACCGCGAGGCTTGCACCTAAATATGAAATGCTCATGGGAATGTTACACTAGGTCGAGCAGCTTAATGAAAAACCATAAAGAATCAAAATAGAAAAGAAAGGGAACTGGTTGGCTTGAAAGTGTCAAAATGACACACAATAAAAAATATTACAACACAAACCAAAGAGATGACATACTTTGCTTGATAGCTGAGAAAGGATCTGCGCGTTTGTCTTCACATTAAAATGGGGGTGGGGGAGGGGGTCCAATGCACATAGTTCCTGCTGCTTTGAAGTTGAATTTATAAAAAGTCATAATGCAATAATTGACCCCTATTAATTGAAGCTTGCCTGTTCGGTGTCACTTGGGATCTTTTTAATGACGCTTTATTAGTCAATTTTATAACTGCAATGACAACAAGCCATGTCTGTCGCCACAATAAAGCCGAGACGTTATCGCAAAAACTTCAAAAAGCAACGAGCAATGCCTAATGCGAATGTGTAGGGGCCACGAATAGCAAGCACAACAACAACAACAATGACAACGCCAACTAAACGCGTGCGACAACAGCAATAACGGGTTGATTGACATTTTTATTGTCGTGAGTACTGTGGGGGGCGGCAATGAATGGCATATAATTAACTCCGGTCTGTGTGTTGGTGCCGTTTAAGGACTGCGGTGGCCAGACACCGGGCGATGTGCGCATTTGGACCTTTGTGTACAATTTGACGTTTTTGTTTGTCAATTTGTAAGCTTCCGTGCGCCGACCCAACACTGGCCAGCATTGCAGCAGACCAGAGGACGTGGCAGACCGCTGGCTGGGCGCACAGCTTAAAAGTTACTTTACGAAACCACAACAAAGACTCAACGTAACAGTTAATTTTAACTTTTGCATACAATCTAAGCTGATAATGCGAGGATTGACCAAAATTAGCCATATTTCAGAAAATGATAAAACTTTTCATGTCGCATTTGATCGCAACACCGTTTTGAGAAAATTACAGGTTGCTGGAAACTAACGTCACTCAATCTCATCTTTTTAAAGTGGTTTTCACATATATACATACATAATTGGAATCAAAATTCTGGTCTTCTTCAACAAGTATTGCACCTTTTTGCGGCTTTTACTTCCTATCGGCGATGGGGAAATTGCTGCATTTCCGCATGCCAATGTAATTAAAACAGCCCAGCTTACGTTAACAATTCATATGACGCTTTGAGCGACAGTGGCAACCCTGCTCGCAGTGCTTATTTCCGTCACATTGCACTCGGGGGTTCGAGCATAAATAGGCAAAAACGCAGCTGCTGCACCCACATTGACGGCATTAGATGGCACCGTGCGCCACACAAAAATGGGGCCGCGCCACCACTATGAATGAATGACGTTGCCACGCTTCTATGGCTAAATTGAATTCGCCGGTTGGCGGCGCTCGGCAGGTTTCAATTCGCAATTAATCGCCACAAATGTATGCAATTTGCGCAAACTATAATACGACAAGTCATTCGCCAATGTCTACACCATTTCCAAACGAAATATACAAAGGTGATCGCGGAATAAATTTGTTATTCCTGGAGAATAGAGCGAAAAGAGATTTAGAGCTTGGCCAGTGATTTTCTATTAGAAAAATTCCTATGGAATTTAAATTTTCGACTTAAATGTATGTATGTATGCAACTTGATTGCCCAAAGACCAGCCAACCTTGTGTTTACATTGTCCGAAATGTTTCTTGAATCGTTAACTGAAATTACGGATGAAAAATTATGTTAACTATGAGTTTGTATTGCCCGTTCGCCCGTTCAAAATACACTCTCACATCACACTGGCCACCGCGCCTGCTTCACGTCACTCATGTCGGCAAGTCTTTTCGCTGATCTGATGTTTCTGCCGAAAAATGTAAGAAAGAAACCGCATATTTACTTAGAAATAGCCCGAAGTCATAGTGAAATTTCAAACAGTTCAAGAAAAAACCAATTGTTCAGTCAATTTATTATATATGTATGTGTATGTGCAAGTATGTGTACATCGACTTTAAAGCCGTTAATTGGCTTGCAAAATATATAGGAAGGGTAAACACGATTATTGCTCATTTTATTTTAACCGAGTCGATTCGAGGAAGCCACCGGGAGCGCATTTGAAACAAAATAATAAACAATGTCCACACATCCGGCCGGTAGCCTAAGTGTACATTTGTGTGGGCAGTGCGCCAGTTTCTGTCGGCCGGCACTTGAAATTTTCCATTAACGTAAACAATGAACTTAATTGAAGATGAGCTGTGGTTGCTGTTCCTGTTGTTGCTTGCTGAGTTGGACCACAATAAAAGCAATGCGCAAACTTTGACTACGTGCCGCGGATGGTGAGCGTCGAGCTCTTGTTTAGGCGAATAGTAATCAACAATAAACTAAATCAAACTAAAAACACCGAAACCTTATTAACAAAACACTCTGCACCAAATTTTGAATGCGCTTCGCATGAAAACATTGGCGAAAACAGAAACGCATTTCGATTTTAGCTGAGACTTCTGATTTAGTCTAATATAAATTTATATTTGACTAAAATTTAAAATTCCGAAAATTTAACAATGGGTTTCGTCATTGATGAACCCATTGCAAAATCCTCCTGTTGCTCGAAAAGCTCTTCGAAACGGCGCCTCTTGCCGACGTTTTTAAGTAAGTGTCAGCCTCTGTTGTTTAAGTGAATGAATCATTTCCGGCACTTGTTGTAGCTTTAACGAGCCGCTTGTCAACGCATTCCATACATCCGAAAAAAAACTTGCTCGTTCTTCGTTCTTTCTACGAATTTAGCTGCTTTTATCGGACGCTCTGGCGCACTTCACTGCCGCAATTATGCCAACGCTCAGCGCATTTGGTGCGCATTCCATTATTATTGTGAGCCGTTACGTGGCAACGACACCCCGCTCCACACAACGCCGCACAGTGTCGCGATCCCATATAAGCCGTGGCCAAAAATACTTAGCGTTGTCCTATTTCAATGAAACTTGGTGAGATTATTTTCGTGGTGGAAATTAAGAAATTCACAAAAAAATCATTAAAATTGGACCACTGCAACGCCCACCATCCATACGAAAGGAACTGTAATATTGAAATAACTTTCTTGATATTACTGAAAGAAAATTTGTATTTGAGCTTAAAATAATGACATAAAAGCTCACACTAAAAATGGGCGGTCTGCCACGCCCACTTTCAAAAATATTCGTATTTTACTACAACTAAAACTGTATTTTTAGAAGGCTGTTTGCGATACTCGTTCCACGATGTAATTTTAATTGGTAAGCTTTCTAAAACCTTAAAGTGGGCGTGGCAGCTGGGGCATGTATGTATATAAAGTGCCCAAAACTTTTCCTTTATGAATTCATGTTTAATTTTTTCAGCTTGTGATACCATATTTTGGTATAAATGTTTAAATTTTTAAAGTGGGCGTGGCATTATGCCTACTTTTGATGATACGAACAATGTGCCAACCTTGTCCTTTATACAGCTCATCATTTCAGCAGCTGCTTTCACGCTACTTTCACTGAACGTCGGAAGCCAAACTTCGAAAAAACCACAATTTTTGACTGTAGGTGCCACTGCAAAAATTAAATGTTTAGGTGCGGACACAAACTTTGCTTTTGTTCATGATTAACATCATAAGAAAATCAACTTTTATTGACCGCTTTCTGGATTCACCTATACGCCACACTTCGAAGAAATCACGTATTTTTAGTGCAGGCGTCACTAAAAAAATGAGAATAACAACCAAGTAGGCACTTAAAGGCAAAAAATTACTCCGGATTATGTTAATACATACTTTTTTGAGAAATTTAGGGTTGGAACTAAAAAAGTGTTTTTTGACGTTTTTTAAACTTTTTTCCACCAAACTTTTGGTTCTTTGTTAGAAGCAAACCGAAAAACGTTATTTTTCAATGTAACGGCCCGTTACTAACGGGATTTCACAGTTATTTCAAAGCACAAACCAAAAAATAGTGCTGCCATACAGGAAAAATTCCAATGTTTTATTTAATACTAGCTGACCCGGCGAACTTCGTCCCGCACGACATTTGTTGTTTTTTTATAATGAAATACGCGAGATGGCGAATCAATGGCGATGTGGCAAATGGCAAATTGACGACGAAAACCAACTAAAGGAAGAGGAGGGAGCTACTGATTAACGCAATCGAGGCCCTTAAATAAGATATGTTGCTACTAAGTTTCAGTAAAGCAATGGATAGCACTTGAACCATATTTAAGTTATATTGGCAGGGCCACGACCCCTTATTCAATATCCGCACAATGCCCTCTGTCGAAGGAGAAAATGGTAGGTTCGTACTAAGTGTCATTGCTGAGCGACTTATAGTTCAGCGAAATATTTGGGTCACAACAAATGTGCTACGCCCCTTGTCCAACGCTTATAAAAACTTACCAGTAGAATGACCCATCTATGGGACGACAGGGCACTAAATTTCAGTGTTGTACGACTTACAACTTCGAAGATATTCTCTATTAAAAATTCGGCTTGTATGGGCAGTGCCACGCTCCCTTGTTCAATACCCTCATCCTTCCCTCTGTCGAAAGATATGAATAAATGGTAGGTTCGTACTTATTTTCATTGCTGTGCGACCTATAGTTCAGCGGAATATTTGGATCACAAAAAATGTGCCACGCCTCTTGTCCAACGCCCACCAAATCTTACCAGTAGAATAACTCATCTATGGGACGACGGGGTACTAAATTTCAGTGTTGTGCGACTAACAATTTCAAAGATATTCGATATTAAAGATTTGGCTTGTATGGGCGGTACCACGCCCCCTTTTTCAATACCCGCACCATTCCCTTTGTCGAAAGATATGAATAAATGGTAGGTTCGTACTTAATATCATTGCTGTGCGACTTATAGTTCAGCGAAATATTTGGGTCACAAAAAATGTGCCACGCCCCTTGTCCAACGCCTATCAAAATTTAACAGTAGAATGACACTTCTGTGGGAGGATGTCATACTAAATTTCAATGCTGTGCAACTTACAATTCCGAAGCTATTCCATATAAAAGATTTGAGTTGTATGGGCGAAGCCACGCCTTCTTGTTAAATACCCGCCTCATTCCCTCTGCCGAAAGATATGACTAAATGGTAGGTTCGTACCAAGTTTCATTGATGTGCGACTTACAGTTCTGCTGAAATGTTGGGTCTTAAAAAATGTGCCACGCCCCTTGTTCAACGCCCATCAAAATTTAACAGTAGAATGACACATCTATGAAACGACGGTGCACAAAATTTCAATGCTGTGCGACTTACAATGCCGAAGCTATTCCATTTAAAAGATTTGAGTTGTATGGGCGGTGCCACACCCCTTTGTTCAATACCCATCCCATTCCCTCTATTGAAGGATACGATCAAATAGAAAGTTTGTACCAAATTTAATTGATGTGTGACTTATGGTTCCAAAGTTATTGTCTAAAAATGTATTCTTGTGGTGCCACGCTTCGTTTTCCCGACTTTTTTTTTTATAAACCTTCACGTAACAATTTCGAACAAACCTGCCGAAGGAAGTATCCAAGTTGGTCCAGTCGTTTTTCAAGTTATAAGTATTAAGTATACCTTAAGTATACCTACCAACCTACTTATTCATCATAACGAAAATTGGAAAAATAATTTTTTTTCATCATTGCAAAAATGCTTAAAATTTCAGAGAAAAATAGTTGGCTGGCAATGCTGTTCGCCGAAAGAAAAAGAAAAAAAGCTCTAAAATTCAACACTCGAGTTGAAAAGGGGTTTTCTGTCTGTTTTTTCTTTGTCTTTTGTCTGTTTTGTTTACATTCGGCGAACAGCATTGCCAGCCAACTCTTTTTCTCTGAAATTTTAAGCATTTTTGCAATGATGAAAAAAAATTATTTTTCCAATATACGGACAACCAAAGGAATCATTCGTCGACCTATTTTGAACTCGCTATTTTGCCTTCTTGAAAGAGACCTTTCCATGGGGGCGGGATGTTCGGTCACCGAATGCACGATAACGTTTGAAATGTAAATTGCTATAGACACACCCTAATGTTTGAATGTAATTTGCTATACATACACTCTAATGTTTGTTCCTTATAATGTTTACCTTTAAATTTATCAGTGTTTCTCTACTATATTATGCATGTTTTATACATATAAACCTTCCTCTTGAATCACTCTATCCATTAAAAAAAACCACTTAAGAAACCGTTGCGTAGTTTTAAAGATTTAAGCATACATAGGGACAGACAGCGGCAGCGACTTTGCTTTATACTATGTAATGATATAACATGACTATATTAGTGCATAAATTATATTTTTATTTGATTTTTCATTCAGCATAAAGAATTACCCACAAACTTGGAACGAATGCGTAGTTTTCAACATCAACTTTGAAGCTACATAAAAATGGAACAGAGTAGGATATTGAAGATCGGATAACGGATTTTTTTTAGTTGAGATATTATCTGTCGGTTGTCATATTCATTTTAGTCATTTTGTAACATTGATTTTTACCATTTTTGGCCACACTCGCGACACTGTGCGCTGCCGACACTAAATTCACAATCAGAAGCGGAAGCAAGTCGTTTGGCGCGCAGTGCAGTGCGTTAAATGCTTACGCTTCCGTTGTGCCGCCACGTCACGACGCGCTAAGCTTCAGTCCGTTTGCGCAAAAAACGTAGATCATTTCAGGCTTTAAAACTCGTTTCGGCCAAGGAAAAGCGGGAAGCAACGAGAGATTGGTTAAGCAGCAGCCGTCATAAGCCTGTTGCATTATTTGCAGTAAACTGCAATCGGACTGAGTTCCATCTGGTGGCGCAAGTCATTTAAACAGTCATTTAAGTGTCAATGTACATATGCGTGTGTGCGTCAGCTTTTCTGGTACTTGTGATTTGCGAATGTTTGCTGTCGTTGCGGCTCGTTGTAGCGAAATGGAATCACAATGAGTTTGCTTTGTTTGTTTGTTATTTATTTGGTACTCGTTGCCATTTGCTTTCGCCAACTGCGTTCTCTTTCCGCTATCGTAGTAAGTTCTGGCCAAATGCACGTTCAATTGTGTTCGTGCTCCACAGCGTAACAGTCTCCTAGAATTTGCCGAAATTGAGAACCGTTTAGGCCTATAAGGCTGCTCTGCCAACAGAACTTAATTTTGTCTGGTAACTTCAACCGTGCCCAGGATTTTCGCCACTGTTACACGAGGATTAGTGCACCTGTTATTGGCATCTTAAGCGCTTTATCACGCTTGCAAATGCCGCCGCTTCCGCAGTATGTTGAGCAGTGCATTACCACCTGGCGACGAGCCGTTAACAAGCGACCGTTGATGGCTATGGCGGCCGCTTATGAGACTAATTTTTAATTTTCCGCCCTCTATTCAGCACTTACCCTATTCAGCACTTGGCTGCTGGGATGGGGAAATGCTCAGGCAGTGGGCTCGTAAAAATTAATTAATGCTCGCTTGCCCGACTCAACGCGCGTCGTCGTACCATTCGACCATTTACGAAAATCCGCTGTGCGACTATTAGACCACAGAAAATGTCATTGCAGCCTTCGACCGTCGTTCTCCTAAATCCATTGTTGCCACAGCCGTCGGTGACGGAAACGGCATTGTCAGCCGGCAAGGCGCTTAATATCCGTTACGAGAAATTGCGTCCGCCGTCTCGTGCCAGTACATTGTCTAATAGACTGTGCGCCCAAGATTTCGCGCGCTTCCCGCTTCGAACCTGCTACAATTTCCATTATTTTGCTATAAGTCGAGTGCCAAGCCGGAACGGAGTAGCGTCAATGGAAAAAAGTGCCGCCTTTGTGGTGTGCGGCGGGCCAGTGCACAGTGATTCGACTCCATACAACCGCGGGACAAAATTAGAAGGAGTGCTCCGTTCGTCATAAAATTTGGTATACTAGTTAATCATGGTCTGCTAAATTGAAATCTCCATTTTGTTTTTCTTAAACTGTTGTAGTTTGGCAATGCCTAAGACTTAAATTTGCAAATTTCGTCATTTTTCGAGAGCTATAGCACCAAGTGTGTTGGCTGGATTTTTCAGATTTTACATTTAATCGGTAACGTCAACATTGATAATTCCAAAGAGTAACAGAAACTGCCTTTGGACCCTTTAGTTTTGCAAAAAAACGAGAATAATAGACGTATGTTTTGCTTTTTGCAGTTTTCTCAATTTTTCATACTGATTGCATACTTTTAGGGATGAAAAAAATAAATTTTGTCAAAAAATAGGTGTAGACCACTTTTCAAATATAATTATTTTCTGAGATCGGAAGATATCGAAGGATGTAATTACATTATCCGACAAAGAAAGAATGCTTCTTAAAATAAAAAAATCCAGGAACATACTTTCACATACTTTTTAGATATTTTCCTCTAAGTTTTGCCAATTTTCTGATTTTTAATTTAGAAAAATATTTTGAATTAAAAGTGATGTAAAAGCCTCAGCTTTGCCAACTTTGACAAAACATTAAAAGCGAAAATGGCCACATCATTTCTTAATCTATATGGAAAGTTTTAGCAACTTCTTGATAACGATGTAGTTTTTTACTCAATAGACTAAAAAACATAAATTATGTGTTTACATTTTTATGTGAAAAAAGTTTCAACTTTGAGCCGCTTTTGCACACACACTAATTAAATTTTTGCACAGATTTTTTGGGGTTTTCTTAGTTGGAGTTTAACCTTACAAATAAAACCAAAATCATTAAATTCTGAGACTATAAATTGTTTGAACTTTGTCTATGGAACGAATCACTGTGCAGTGGTCCGAAATGTACTGCCACATCCGACTGGAAAAGCGCCGCGCATTTGAAATATTGCGAAAAACGTTTGTCATACAATGTAATAATAATGCCGCAATTAGCCCACGCGTGCGCGGTCTGCCAGTGGGACGCCGGTGCGTCCTGTAAGCCCCGAGCTAGGCAATAAAACAGCTCTGCTCTGTGTGTGTTATGTGTGCGGCGGCAATAAAAGCTTCCGCCTGCCGTCTACAGGCTGCGCTGCGTTGCGTATACGCCATGTGTGCCTGTCAGCAAGCGAAGAAGGCCGCAGGAAGGGCGAGCGGAGACGCTGGAAATTAATTTAAACACCAAATTGTGCAGCGACTTGGTAACCCAAAAAAAGGGGTTTTAAGATTTCCCGCCGCTTTAAATTGCCTTATTAATGTAAATTGATATCTTAATTTTCTCTTAAATTGATTGAAAATAAATAAACAAGGTCAACTCGGTCGGCAAACTGAACCTTTTTCGGCGACCGAACTGGGTTGGGTCGATCAGGGTCAAAGCGCTTACGAATGCCTGCACCCGGAGGGGAACAGGCGGTGCGAAAAGTTTAAATTGTTGGACAAAAACAAAAAACAGAGCAAACAAGCAAAACCAGAAAGCATGGAAACTGAAGAAAGTGTGCGGTAAAGTTTTCCCAACTAAAAAGTTAAAATGAAAAATGACTGCTATTTGCTTTGGCGTTGCCCAAAAATATGAGTGACAACAAAGCAAAAACGAGCGCAACTGTAACAGCAGCAGCAGCAGCGGAGGCACGCAAGCTGGCATGAAAAGATGGAAGAGCTGACTCAGTTGCAGATTCGGTTGCCGGTTCTAGTTGCCAGCACAAGTGGGAAGAGTGGCGGCGCATTCGTAGTTCTTCGTATCATCATTAATTTTTGGCTGAGCAAAATTAATGAGTTCTTGTTTTGGCATGTTTCACGTTGTTCGTGCAGTCGCTACTGTAACTGTCGATGTTGTTACCGTTGCTGCGATTCCGCTTACTATTGTTGCTGTAGCGGTTGCAGCTGTGAATGCTTTCTACACTCAGTGCATTTCAGCTATTGCGAACACAAATAATCGAAACGGCATAACGCAACAAATTCGTCAGCAAGGCAGCAAGCCAACTTCCGACCTGATAAATACAAACATTTGGTATTATCAGAAAGCGGAAGCCGGCAAAAATAACTAAAGCACTTATTTAGCTTAACAAATCTGCAAACAGAAATTAAATCGAAAAACGAACAGAAAATCAGTATTGAAAAATGTCTGCTCGTAGCTTACGCAGTACACACCGAGCTCGCTTGATGCCCAACACAAAGCGTGCGCGCTTCTGGCGTCTCCAATGGAGACCTTTTTCGCCCTGACCTCTGCACCTCAATTTCTGTGTGCATTGACCTGTCATCGACTAGTTAAATCTTAATTCAGTTTGTGCGAAAAATCAAATGGACACAAGCCTAGGCAATCAATCACGAGACAGCATATTTGCACATTTCCGAGCAGCCGCTGCTACAAGCCAAAAGCAAAAGACTGCTGAATTCACTTTACAGACTTGCAAAAATTACAAAAATTAAAAATATTGTGGATGACGCATATGTTTTGAAATGGCATGGGCTCACAAGTTGTGTACAGAACAAAACATAAACAATTGCGAGCATTTCACTTAATCTTTGGACAATTTCCTTTAGGACGTCTACTGAATTTTTTTTCGCTGAAGTGAACTGTCTACATAATACAAACCGCACTATGGCGAGAATAACAAAAGAGAATTGTATGTATGTGACCCAGTTGACAGTTATGAAGAATAGGATGCCACATTTTCGGGCCACAACAGAAACATCGGCACAATAGTTTGTACTTTTAAGAGATGAACCTAAAGTGACCAAACTCTCTGCAGTAAACGAAAATTCATAAAAATATATAATTCACTACATTTAAAGAAAAGTTGTATTCTATAGTTAATTTTTCTTCACTTCAAACAAAAATTTTAATCACGAGTTGAACCAAAGGTTTATTTAAAAATGTCGGTGCAAATTTCAACTGCTTTGACATGGTCACTTTAGCTGCAGCGGCGCTGTGCTGGGTCCGCCCGCGAAGCAGCCACTTCAGCGTGTGGACTTAAACAGTGTCAACTGGCTGAAGCTGAGCAGCTCTGCATGCGGGCACGTGTATTCAAAGGCGGCGCTCTGCATTCGAATAGTTGCGACGGTCAGAGTGGTTGCAGTTGTTGTTGCTGGCATTGTTACTGCTATTCTATGCCGTCTATGCTGGCAAATCTAATTATAGCACTGCTGCGCGGCTTGCCGCATGCGGCACGCAGCCTGCATGTGTCTTGATTGTTGGAGCGTTGCGTTGCTAATGAGTTACTAGTTTGAAACCACGGCAGCTGCGCGTGTTGTGTTCCGGCTATTCACGTGCACTGCTGCCGTTTGTGTTGGCTCTGAGAGGGGCGGTAGGGTGGGCGGAGCTTGTGTTCGTTTGAAAATGTGTGCGATTCGAGCGCCGGACTTGGCCAATTGAAAGTAAATCAAATAAAAAGTTGCCTTGAATTGGCTCACGGTTTTTAACAGATAGTGAAGAGTTTTGCAAAAGCGAAATAACATGGTTCGCCACTTCAGTTGAGCAGCCTCTCACACTCACATTGGTGAGCGGTGGCAGGCCTCTGATTAAGGCAATGTTTATGCGAGTGTGTCGGCGTGTAAACATATAACAATTCTGCTCCAACGTACACCGATTAACCCTTGCACACCTAGTAAATTTTGGTTGAATTGGACACTGGGGAAATCGTTTCGGTGAATCAGAGCAAAGCAACATAAACCAAAACAAAGCAACTATGAATAAACAATGTAAGAAAACAACAACAATGACATGTGTAGCACACTTCAAGGCGCAATCTTCGCCTCTATTCGCGCCCTTTTTCAGAGCGAAGGACTGCGCAAACAACAGCAGCACTTCACAGCAACAAAATCAACCATAACGCCCCATCAGAAAACAGTCGAAAGACACCAAACGCTCATTCACTGCGCTCACTTCCGACATCTGGCCATTTCGAGCCCATCGCACATACAAGCCGAAATACGAGGGCCACTTTGTTGTTGCAGTAACAGTTCATTTATCTTATCCTCCGGTTCGCCCTGAGATAGACGGCAGTGAAGTAGAGGGAACATGGTTCGCATGTCAATTGCGTCATTAATAACACTGTTGGCTACAATATTTCTCCCATTTCCGACATGAGAAGGAGCAAGCTTTTTCGAAAGATTTAATAATTCGGCAGCAGAAGGTCGGTTTCCTGTCTAGTAATGGCAGCTGGCTGAACTTAAAGCGAAATCGTGACTGCGATATTAAAGTCAAATAAACCAAATGAGCGCCGCCACATGCGGCAATGGAGCGCGTCAAACTCGTCTGATGGCTGTGCCGGCGTGCTCGAACGCCAACGTGATGAAAAAAAGGGGACACGAATGGCGAGAGCAGATGTTCTGGCAATTGATTCGTTGGCATTTAAATCATTTGCATAGCTTTTCTATATCGAAAGTATAATAAGTTGCACAGGTCAAACATTCAAATACGGTTTAAGCAGCTCAGGTTTGCGGGTCTATGTAGGGATTTGTAGTGAAGTGTATAGGTAATCCAAAATTAAGAAGAAAACCGAAATTTTGCTTGCAGTCAACCAGTGTTTCTACGTTGTTTCCTTAACAGTCAGCAACGGGGGAAGGCTCACTCTTAAGCGGCATACTTGGTGAGTCTCGCACTAAATGGCGTTTTAACGACTCACCTGTGCTATATCAGCGCCCACTTGGTCGTCGCCCGCAATTCGCTTGCCAATTGCTGTTTTCCTACAACACAACCGCCGCCTATTCTTTGTCCCCTGCAAGGGCAATATTTGTGTTGTGCTTAATAAGAAAAATATCCACTTAGCTTGTCAAACGCACACATGGGCGCAGCAGGCGCAGCAAATTGTAGATCCTTAACGGCTTGCGGTGTGCATTGCGGTTGTGTCAATATTTGACGAATGTGTGCAAGTGTGTGCGTATCGTAATTATATCGAAATGTGCTTGTGCTTGGCAAGCTCGCAAGCAGATTGCGACGTTTGCTAATGGCTAATAATTCCTCTGAGTTGAGCCGAAAGACAGAAGCAAGCCTGACTGCGCGTTTGGGCCATCAAAAGTTAATTATTAAGGCAAGAAGTGAGAAGGCACTTAATCGCTGCTGTCTGCTTCAGATGGCAGTTCCAAGATTTAGCAAATTTGTATCGTCGGATATCTAGGTTTAGCTCAGATTTAACCCTTTCAGTCACAATGTCCAATATATTGGACTACAGCCCATACAATTCATACAGAACGGGTTTATTTTCATGTCGGAAAGGGTTAATTTTTAAACCCAATCTGGTAACAGTCTATTCTATTAACTTCTATTCCCAAATTAACCACATAACAAATATAAATTGCCGTTACCTCGTTCTCGCTATCCGTCGCATTGACCTCTGCTCGCGTTATGTTTGTTATGGTTCATTTTCCGTGTCTCCCTCCTCCGTCCGTATTCAGTGGCGCTACATGCGGTCTTGTTCGACACTGAGAAATTGACTGTTCTGTGGTAAAGGCATAAAACTTACCACAGAGCATAATAAATTTCTTAGTGCGGCAGATCATTCCCGGTCCTTTATCCCACCCAGGCCATGGACAAATTTCGCATAGCCTTCTGCAGCGTGCGCGGGCTCAGGGCGAACTTTTTTGCTGTATACGCGTTTGTTAACCTTCACAAACCCTATGTAATGGCACTAAGTGAAACCCAGGTGTGTGGGGATGCAGATCCACTGGATTTCTACATCCCTGGTTACCACTTACTGCCATTATTCTCTCCCCACAGGGGTCTTGCCATTTATGTGTGCAGTAATGTTGCGTACCAGTGCCAGCAACAACTATACACGACGGATGCCGAATTTAGCTCCATGTGGGTTAAATTCAATATCCAGTCGCACATTCTGCACTTCTGCTTTCTGTATAGAAGCCCGAATTCAGGAAGAGATTTTACTTAAAACAAGTTTGATCTTCTCTCTGATTACACAGAGCAACAAAATCGACATTATTTTTTTTTTCTGAAATCACACCATACTTTTCTAAAGGATTTTTGGACGCTGATCACAACTGCGTACTTAGTTTTTTGATTGTTTGAGCGGCTTAGGAAATATTGATTGTTTTCCTTGGAGGGCGTTTTACATGTTTTTTGACCATTGCATGCATGTAGCTCCTACAAACCTGAAGTCTTAAATGCCATTTTTTTAACATAGATTAGCAATACTCTAACTATGTATTTGAAATTTAAAACATTAAAATCGGTTCAAATTTGCAAGAGTTATTCATTAGCAAAGTCAAATTTTCAGTTACTTTGCAAGATTGCGAACACACAAAAGAATTTTGCTTACAAAAAATAAATATTACCATACAGTGAAAGAAGAATTTTGGGGCTTTCAATTAAAAAAGAAATTGTTGAAATACGATGTTTGTAATAGAAAATGTGTACAAATATGTAAGTTCTCCATTCATAAATTCAGCAACAAAAGCAAGGATTTACTTTTGAGCTATAATATTGGAGCACAATTTTAGGCAACAGTATAAATAATAATATAATAAATGCCCTCAATTCATAAAATTTTCAGCTTTCGAATTTTGAATTTTTTGTCCCTAAAAATATGTCGCAATGAAATATGGACAAACAGCAAGTAGTTTGCTAAGTGTGTGTGGTTGAAATTTTTACTTGTGTGATGCAACTCTTCTTAGAATAGCTCCTATAGTAATGAACCAATTCAAATTTTGTTAATGCCCTTGAAAAGACAAATATTGACGCTTGCGAAAATACTTTAGATACTTTCGTCAATGACGCGAAGAGCTTTAGAAGATTTCAATACAAACACGTGTTTAGAAGGTGAAGTCGCATTTACACTCTAATGAGTATAGGCCGAGAATGGCACATGCGATACAAAAATTCTGTTCTATAAGTTTAAGTTACAGCCTTCCACTATACATTACATACTAACTTCTAATTGAAAATTGCAACCCCGAATTTAAATGAATTTTTATAAAAAATTCGCGAAAATTGAACTTTGAAGAGCCATAGCCGTGTTAACCCTTGACCAATCGAAATCGACTATGGTCAAAATTATAGCTTGAGGATTCGTTATTGTGTCATAAAAAAATTATCGTGTTTTTCAACATATTATAAATGCAATAAAAATTCAAAGATGAAAAATCGTGAAAAACACCTCCTAGCAAAAACCAATAACTTACAAACCGCTCAAACAATCAAAAAACTAAGTACGCAGTTGTGATCAGCGTCCAAAAATCCTTTAGAAAAGGTTTACTAGAACTCGGAAAAATTTTGGCTGTTGCTCAGTGTTATATTTCTCATATTTTGGAATCGTATCCGAATAGTGAAATTGTAGTTGCTGGTGATTTCAATATTCATAATTCCAATTGGCTACGCCATTCCAGCCACACAACTCCTGAAGGCTTATTTGTCGAGCTCTTTGCCGAGTCTAATAACTTGACTCAAATACTGCATGAACCAACGCATCTCCCCTGCGTTGCGGGGCAAGCTCTCTAGACCTTTTTCTCACTTCACATCATGAAAAATATGATGTTGAAATGCACGCACCTCTTGGAAACTCGGACCATTGCACCATTTTGGCGTCTTTCTCATACTCTTCTATCCGCAATGCTTCGCCTTTAGCCCCGAAGCGCGTAATGTGGATGTATGATAAAGCTAACTGGAGTGGACTTAACGATTTTTTCGCCCACTTCAATTGGAAATTGTGTTTTCTTGATAGAAACATAAATGCCGCAGCCAAAATGGTTGCAGAAGTTATATTATTAGGAATGCGGTCCTTCATCGCTAATAAGCTGGCTTGCATTAAACCTAAGGATAATCTCTGGTTTAATGAGACATGCAGAATTGCTGTCAGGTCTAAAGAGGAAGCTTTCAGAGCATGGCAGGCAAATAAAAATGCCGCCACTGAACAGCTGCGTAAACAGGCTAGAAATCGATGCAATGCCATCCTAAGGCGCCAAAAGTTTCTGCACGAATAACGCCAAAGGAAAAAGTTCTTCAATGCCAGCGTGGTAGTAAGAACTTCTGGTCATTCGTTAAGAAAGTGAAGAACCAAACATCCTCTTCAATTCCAACTCTTCTTAACAATGATCCAATCATCACTCACTCGGTTGATAAAGCTAATTTGTTGGCTATAATTTAAGAATTCCTCTCTGCCTCCCAGCGATCAACCTCTACCGTAGTCGTACCGTAGTCGATAATGTCTCTTGCTCCATGCCTGAAATACATTTTCGCACACGGGTAGTTAAACGAGTGCTTGCAAATCTCGATGCAAATAAGGCTTCAGGGCCAGACGGCATTCCAGCCGTCATACACCACAGGCGTATTTCCGACATGCTGGAAGGTAGCAAATGTTCAACCAGTTCCTAAAAAAGGCAAGACTACTGACCCTGCGAACTACCGACCTATAGCAATTTGCTCGGTGCTTTCCAAAGCAATGGAAAACATTGTAAACTTCAACCTTGTGAAATATCTGGAGCACAATAGACTGCTAAGTGACCGCCAATACGGCTTCCGAAGACAGCGATCGATGGGAGACCTTATGGCCGTCCTCACCGAGAAATGGAACCATAGCATTCTAAACCTCGGTGAAAGCAAGGTTGTTGCATTGGATATTTCCAAGGCTTTTGACCGGGCGTGGCATAAAGCACTCGTGTCAAAATTTATTGCCTATGGTGTCGGCAGTATCTTCTCTCGGTGGATAACGAGCTTCCTCTATGATCGCTCTATTCGTGTTGTAATAGACGGCATAGCCTCGGAAAAGCATTCCCTTAGCGCGGGAGTGCCGCAGGGTTCGGTCCTTTCTCCAACCCTTTTCCTGATCTTCATCAACGACCTGTTGTCGTCGACGAAGAATCCCATCTACTCGTTTGCGGATGACAGCACCATTTGTCATTCATACTCTTTCACAAAGCGTTCCAGCTCTGTGGGGATTGAGAGAGAACGGCGCCGTATGAATGACACACTTAATAGCGACCTACAAACAATCTCCAAGTGGGGTCAAGCGAACAGGGTCGATTTTAATCCCCGCAAGACCTAATGTTGCCTGTTATCCCACAAACGAGTCTCCCCACTTCCCAACACATCTCTGGTTATGGGTGGTGTGGGTATTGCGGAATCGGCAGCTCTTGATGTTCTGGGTGTGTCCATTAAGAACGATCTTCGTTGGAACGATCATATTTTTGGCGTGTCGAAAGAAGCAGCCAAGTGCCTCGACTTCCTAAAGCGGTGCAAAAAATATTTCACTCCGTCTGATCTCCGCATTATTTACACTACCTATATCCGACCCAAAATGGAGTTTAACTCGTACCTCTGGGCGGGGGCTTCAAAAACCCATTTGGAGCTCCTCGATCGGGTGCAAAACCGTGCGATTAAACTTATAGGGGACAGTAGGGCATCCAGCTCTATTGACTC
This sequence comes from Melieria crassipennis, assembly GCA_963668005.1. Lineage (NCBI taxonomy): Eukaryota > Metazoa > Arthropoda > Insecta > Diptera > Ulidiidae > Melieria > Melieria crassipennis. Next base: position 74,295,018 of record OY764961.1, on the reverse strand, counting down.
CTTGGAACATCGTCGAAACGTGGCATGAGTGGTGTTATTTTACCGATACTTTTTCGGTAACTGCTCAGTGGAGATGAGCAGCTTGATGCCATCACTCCGGGTATTCCCCCGGGCAACCCGTTTGAACACTGGCGCCCATGCATTCCACGTCGAAACGATGTTCCAGCGCACTTCGCACTACAGGGAAAGTTCGTTTCTGGCCCGTACATCGAGGTTGTGGAATGGTCTCCCTGCGGATATTTTCCCCAGCACTTATGATCTCGATGGGTTCAAGGCAAGAGCCCATAAACACTTTACTCTTAACCCTATCTCCTAACCTTTATATCCTTCCTGAACCAACACAATGCTTCGCATTAATAGGGGTCATCCCCTGCGCGTTTGTTCCTGTTTAAAAAAAAAAAAATTATTGTGCACAAGTCCCACTCCATTCAAGTCTTTGCACACAATTTCCCCATGGATGGGCGGACTTTGGGAAATAGCTATTTGCGTCGTTGACACTTGCGCCCCTCTTCTTGTTGCCCAGCCTCTCGTTGTGCGTACAGCAGTGCTGCGGCCACGAGTTCTGCAAGAGTTTCTCTCAAGCGACGAGAATTGTAAGCGAAAAATTGGTCCATACCAAACTGCCGAAGTTTTGGTCGATCGAGGAGTTTTGGTCTCTATTGGCCAACAACAAGTGCTACAATAACTCCTGCAAATGTTCCGCTGCCACCGCGAGCACAAAATTTGGAATTTGGGCTCCTTGCTTAGGTGACACTGCTAGCAAATTGCATCGTCCGGAACGCAACTGGAGTGATGCCCACATGCCACCATTTTTGCTCTACAACTTTTTACGGTCGGTGCAATTTCAAGTTTTCAAATAAATTCTCCATGCAAATTTTGATGGGATGCTCGTTGGGATAGCTGGATTTATTTATTTGAAACTGTTGAAGTCAGCGTGGAGAACGTCGAAACAGAAACAAAACAAGGCGCGTGCCTCACGAGCGCGTGGCGAAGTTAAGCACTGCTGGCGTTTTTTGGCTCGGTCGTCCAGCGTGTGTGCGTCTGTTTCTGGTCTTGTGTTGCACTAAGCGCATTAAACATGCAAATTAAACCATGCCAGAAGCGACTGCCATTTGTAGGAAAAGCGGCGCGCCGCTTATTCAGTCCTCTGAAGAGCGGCTGCTCTCGAAGCATAGCGCGAAGCAGCACGCCCACTCGCAGGGTGGTGCACTTCGGGTACTACACGCCGTGCCATGTGAAAATGAATGCAATTCCGGCTGAGTGGCCGCGCGCCGTGGAGCAGCCACCGCCAACTTCAAAGTGACGAAGGAAAGAAATGCTAATTCGCATTACAACAACTGCAGCAAAAACAGCCAAGGCTGCCTATAACAGTGTTCAACCAGCTATGCAGGGTGCGGCTATATATGACGGTGTGTTGTTGTTTCTTCACTTTGCGCTTTTGTTCGCTCATAACCCCACACGAGCGCTCACATCAGTCGGCGGTGCATCAAAGGGCACATTGCACTCCGACCTTAGACTGTGCGATCGAATCAGTACAAATGTGCATATCGCTAAATGGTTTAAATACATTTTTATATAAATTTCTCGAAAAAGAATTCAAAGTTTGTCGATATCTCGCAAACGCAAATTTACAGGAACCTCCGATGAGTGGCTTCAACTCAAGTTGCAGCGTGGATAATGTGTGCGGGGCATATTTGCTCAGGAACCCTCTTTGTCCGCGGTGGTGCTACGCCCCGTTATTGGAGGCGCAGAAACTGTAAATGAAAAGTGTCTCTCCATTTTGCAACGTGTGCAAAACTGTGGAGACAAAAACGACAAAGTTGGCCGTCCTCATCCTCAGCCTTGACCCCAGCAAAATCGGCTTCATAAGTTGAATGCCTGTTTGTTGGGTTCGTTCTTATTTTTGGCTCTTCGTTTGTTTTTTGTGCGGTGAAACACAAATTTCATTAGATGGAAGGAATCGCCGAGCTCAGCATTTCAAAATATTTTAAAACCAAAAACAACAACAAAGAAAGCGGACAGAAAACTTGCTCCGTTTACCCAACAGAAGTGGAACGATTTGTTCGAAAGCGGTTTAAGCCTTATCGAACCCTGTTCCCTGCAACAACAAGCGAATTTGCCGATTTCTCTTTTATTTCATTTTTCTCACAGCAAGCAAAATCGGAAACAAACTTTATTATTCATTTATTTATGCGGCTAACACTTGAGTTTTTCAGCGAAATGCGTACTCTCGTTTGCCTTCCGCGGCCTGCACACCAGCACGCTGTCGTAATCACCTAAAAAGTTAATTAAATTCTTAAATATGCACGCTAAACAAATTTGCACGTTGTTATTTGCCGCGCTGATTTGCATTAAAAGGCTGACTGCCAACGCAGGCTCCAGTAGGCAGTAGGCGTTCCGGTACTTTCCGCTGCCTGCTTCGCCGTGCGCTCACTGCCAACCTGGCGGCGAGCGCCGTCGACTCACATGCGCGTCCTCGAGCGGTGGTAAGTGCCAGTCCCATGCGTGCGACTGTGGATTTGTTTTCTTGTTTTGTTTTCCTTCTGCGGATTTTATCTTCATTTCGGGTGAATTTGTATTTTGCGGTATCGTACGGGAAGTCATGTTTTTCTGTTTGTCATTTTGTTTGTTGTTGTTTGATTTTTGTTTTTGTCTGCCAACCACATGGCCGAGCTCAGAAGAAGACGGCATATATTTCAATTACGCTGCTTTCATCACCACCGCCGCCGCTTGCCACCCGGCGCAATGATAATGAGCAGGATTTTCAGTTTAATGCCGACATTTCCTTTCGTCGCTGCCATTATTGCAGTGTCATCCTAGCACATTTGGGTGTGTAGATTTTGTTGAGATTACTTTCCATTTGCTGGGGGGCGAATTTGCCGGGCGGCATCGGGGCGTGAGGGCGTGAGTCGGCAGCCCGAGCGCATATTAAACACGCATTAAGACGCAGAACGAGCGAGGTAGTTATGGATTAGAAGCATTTCAATATTTGTTGAGGCAGAACATCCGAACGAACGAACGGGGCGCGGTCTAGATGCTGCAAAGATTGGGAGCTGCCAATGTGGTGCTGCGCCTCGCTTTAGTGACTCAGCAACAGGCGGACGCCAACAAATTGTCTTCTTTTGTTGCAAGGCTGAGCACAAAACGTTCAAAATCATTGCATTGAAAGCATTTCGATTGAAGTATTTTAAGTTGAATATCGAAGAGCGTAGACTGCTCCGGAAAGTCATCCTTCACAGCTTTTAATTTAATGTCAATAACCATATCGTAAATATGAGAATTGTATGCGAGCTAAACAGTAATGTAGGCGAAACAGCCGGGTTAAGGAATTTTTTGTATTTGCTTTTAAATTTTACTGAGGAAAATTATTGAGAAAAGCTTATTAGTATATTCCATGATAATATTCAAGATATTTATTGTACCCCATGTTTAAGTGCCGCATTTTTCTATGCTTTCCTCCTTCTTGTGCACCGCGATGCAATCCTTTTCAGCGGTTTTCTTTGAAACTTAGACAGACAAAAAGAATTGAAATGTACAGAATGCCGTGCCGCATGTACGCATACATGTAAAAACTTTGACAATGATCAATGATGTCAATTTCTCACCTCCCGCCCGGGCTCTCTTCGTACTGACAACCCGCTGCTTCTCTCTGCTCAGCCCATCTACGCTTTATTCAACTGCTCAGCTGCTTTGCACGCATCGAAGCTATCAGCCTGAGTTATTTCATGCAATCAGAGGCAAAATTTCTGCCCGCTTATTGCTACTTGCTTACGCCGCGTCCCGCCCACCAATAATCCCAATCAGTGTTGCCGCTGAAAATTTTAAAAAAGTCGCAAAAAAGTGTCATCAACTGGTCAAATTTTTTTAAACCATGTACTTTCATTATTTTATCATTATATTCATTATTTTTATTGAACAAATTTCATTCGTGCACTGTGTAATATAATGACGAACGTGTACGAATGTTGACGAATTTTAAGTGCGTGCGCATTCGTCTCGAATAAAAATTCGTACATTGTACGCATCGTATAATCGCCACCTTTGTGTCATATAATCACTTCTACAATAGTTTCAAAAATTCGTGCACGCATAATGTGCACGAATAAAATTTTCAATTCGTTCAAAGCATTCGAGAACGAATTTCATATCATTGTGAAATTTTAAAGTAATTTGCTGGAATTTTTTCAAGTCCAAAATTGGGGATCAGCACTGCTGATATATACTTATTTCATTTTTACGTTACAAATTCAAGCTAACTTTTAAACTTGGACCTCTGATTTGTGTTCAGCGGCTTAAAATACATTTCAATTAACTAGTAAAGCCCAACAGAGATTCAACATTTTGGGGGTTGGGTAATATAAACCCGAAAACCTCAACCCAAAATCTAGTGTGACTCATTATTTTATAATGAATTCCATTGCCACGGTGTCGCTCCCTCATTCATCAAATATTCCTCCAATTCTTGCCGAATTTGCTTGGCGTTTTGGGAAATATTTCCGATTTCCGACTTTCTTCCAAAGACAACAAGTTACTCGTGGCTGGATATTTTCGCCACTCGCCCACAATGATATCACCGTTATTATAAACACAATCACCCAAATTACTAGATCCTTTCCGCACCATTAAAAAGTTGTGCGATAATAATGTATGCGTGTCGGTGGTAATAAATTTCGCATTGCACAGGGTTTCATTATATGAGTTGTTACATACAAATACATGCGGCGCTTCGATGGAACGACCAGGTAAAGGCTATGGTGCAAATTTGCAAATGTGCATTAAAAACGTCTCCATCAGATGATCGCCCATTGCATCCAACATCAGCGTATATGAATTTATATTGCGCGTCACATATAGCCATAAGCGCAATGGAATGGCTGCCTCTGTAATTATAGTATATCTCAGGTATAATTTTTGAAATATTGTATTGTGGTATTCTGAACAAGTACTGAACGACATAAATTACCGGTCGCCAAAAAATGTAACGCCAAAGCCAAGCGCGCCTCGTGTCGAATTGCGAGACAAGTGATAGTAGGTGATCAAACGACGCCTTGTCCACTCTTTGGAAACTAAAGAATAGCCGCTGATCCATTTGATCACCGACCGACAGCTCTCGTAACAAGTTTTCACAGACTCCTTGTTCATTTATTTTGTTTAGCCACGGCGAAACCCATGTTGAAACCCATTTTTCCCTCATTTGCGTAAAGAAGCAGTAAAATAGCCCCAGCAATAATGCAAGTATTTTCTGTGTCCTGCGACTGCAATGTCGTCATGTCGTATTCTGCGTGAAAATTTTGTTGTAAAAGGTTTTACTTCAATAGTTCACATCAATTACCAATACCTGTGGTATTTTTAACCATCAAGAAATGCGTTCGCAATTGCACAAATTTTTTTAAATTCGGGACGCACACGAATTTTCAAATCCGTATAATATATGGACGAATGTACACAAATGAAATTCGTGAAATATTTTTCAAAATTTTATTCCCCACATTCGTGCACGAACAAAATATTCGTCACGCATAAAAATTCGAGAAGTTGAACGCATCGTATAATATGTTTCAATACACATATTTATTTCGTCATATTTTGGGCAAATTTTATACGAATTTTTGGGACGAATTATTCGTCCGTTGGACGCATCGTGTTATCGTACCTTTAGGCAATGCCACAAAAAAGCGCGTTAATTCAGATTAATTTTTACATTTTTCCGGAAAAACTTTGACATAATAAAAGGGTTGCAAGTAGTTAAATGTTGCCAGAGGTGTAATTTTTAAGTACTTAAGTGTTTCCTTTGAAAAGTGAATACTAAAAGGAAGGCATGAGTATTTTTAAACACGCAAAAATAAAAAAAATTAACTTTACGATACAACTTTCAAAATGTACATACCTATAAACTTTTTGATCAAGAAAAAGGGGCAAAAGTCGCATGATTTTGAAGAAAAGTGTCAAAATAAGCCTATTTTTAAAAAATCGGTGTCAGGGAGTTTCGGTCTCCAGAAAGGGTCAATATGACACTTTAGTCACACAACGGCAACACTGATCCCAATAACCCACATTGACTCCGCCTTTGCCCGCTCCTGCTTCGCATTCGTCATCCGCGACAGCGCGTCGCCACTGATGCTTTTGCTGACTGACTGGCCGACATCGTCGTCACCTGGGAGCAGTGGAAGTGGATTATGCTCCAATTCAATTTTCCATTAATTTCAACATCTATTGCGTGCGTGCAGGCGTTGCGTACGGCGAGCAGATGGTGCTGCGGTGTGTGCACGTGCCTGTGTGCACTGCTGTGGCCCAAAAAGACGAATCTGACTTTTACGGCCACACAATTCCAATAAATTTGTGTGTGCTCGCGTGTACGATTCGGTGAACTTTACAGCTCGCAGCACAGAATGTGGTTCTTGGCGCCGCGCTCTTGGAATGAAATTTTGTACTGTTGCTTAGTGACAATGGCATCCTTTGTTGTTCATAAAATCGAAAACTCAATCCGATGTTTAATTGTGTGCAATGAGAATTTTGCTGGTAAATCTTATAACGATGAGAGCGTAGCTAGAGCCTAGTCATGGGGGAGCGGGTTTGTTGTAGCAGATTAAGTCTTACGCGCCTTGCATAACAGGACTTTTGGAACATACTCTTTCTCTCGCCACCTATACATGATTTAGTGCGTTGGAAAAGTCCATCCTTTCCCGATTTTCAGTCTAAATTTCGTGACATTTGGTTCACTGGATACTGAGTTATAGCATCTGAAGTGACAGCATGTTTGTGTCGTAATTGCATAAATGAGCATAGCACCAATTTAAGTTTTTTAACTTTTACCAAGGTTATGGTGATGATTATTTATACCCGGGTAGAGCTCGTGTGAGGTATGTATACGCGAGATTAAAAACAGTCTCGAGGACATAAGGACTGACGATCAAATTTAAGAATTGAAGAATTCAACATTTGAAGAACTAACTTTTTGACTAAAAATCGAATTTTCACCATCAACAACTTAGCCCTTATTCGCCCGAATTGGCACCACTTGCCGAGAAAAGGAAATCGTTTCGATAACATAAAACCCACCCAAAAGGATTGTACCGTCATTCTGAAACATTCCTTTGCTTTTCGACCGTGCAAATCGCAGTATTGAATCCGAAGGGGACTATTTTGAATGAAACATAACGGTTTTGACAAAAAAATGTGTTATTGTTAAAAAGTGTATTATAAAATGTTTTTTTCTAATAAACTAAATAAGAAAATGTATGCACATCTATTATAACACAAGTTTAAAAAAAGCTAAGGTCCCACGTCGTCTAAAGCTAAGGTCCCACGATTGCCGCAAATGCGCCGATCATAGCCCGATCTGGTCGGGCATTGACTACGCAGAAATTGTCAATTGAGCAAAAAGTGGTTTGGATTTGAATCACACGATTGCCCCAATTTCGACAAATTTTTTCGGCTCAACCTAATGAACAGAAATATCGCACCGTACGAGCATCATAGGTAGGTCACACGATTTCCCGAATCAAAAAAAAAACATTGAAATCAATTCTCAAAAAATTTCAAAGCACCGACAAAATTGTCGGCCCCTATGGTTGGTGCTCGAGTTGCCGACAAAATTCGGCTCAATTTTTAATTTTTCGTCTGGCTTCAACTGTTCACACGATTGACGCTACAGTACCGATTTCGTTCGGCGCAACGGATGGCAGATAGAATATTTTTGACATTTGCGCCGAAACCGAATCGAGTTCACACGATTGGCATTTGATTTTTTTTAAATGCGTAAAATTGCTACACATTGCGGCATTCGTGGGACCTTACCTTAAGACTTCTGGAGTAGTATCCATATCTATGGTGAGCAAAGGTAGACTTAATGGTCTGACATTGCGTTTGTTTGTTGTTTATGTACCCATTTATTTTTTTCAGTTTTAGCTTTTTGAGTCTTAATGGAGAATAGGGCCTTTCAAAAACGCAGCGGAATAAGTTTCGTGATCTCTGAAGTATGCATTTTAAACAGTTAAAAGATGAAAAGACCTTTTTTCTAGAGTGGCAATGTAGCATGCGAAGGGATTGAAAATGTTGATAATTGTTAGGGTATGGGAAATAGCCCCCTGTGCTACGCCCCTGGGCGTATTCATCACTTTTAGCAGCATTTATGTATATGAGAGATTAAAGTCGTCTTAATGAAATTGTTTCCTGAAAGCCAATTCGCTTCAAGAAAATTCCAAAACATCCATTGTTACGCTTTAACTACCAAGAAAGTGAAAAAACCAAAGGGGATATTACGGTTTCCGTGGCGCCGCCATTTGATGATGTTTTTAGATAGATTGACCGAAAATAAAGAATAAATTTTTTCGATATCTCGCTTCGTTTTCGAGATATCGAGGTTCAAAGTTTTTATATACAGATAAGCGAGAAAGTAGACTGGACTGGAAAAATCGTCTCGCAATTTGACACTTCTTCTTCCACTCCATATAACTGGCATTCACAATAACAAAAAAGCTGAAAAAATATTGCCAACATTGCCATATTGAAATGTTTAAATTCGGTATAAATGTACATTTTATTCATGAATTTATGCAGAAATACTGTTAGCACTTTACTGAAACTCCGGCACACTAGTTGCTCCTATGAGGGTTATTTTTCAAGCGCCCGGCCACAAAAATAGAGTTTGGATGCAGAAGTACTATAAATATTTTACTGAATCTGAAGCCCTACTTGCACTTAAGAGGGTTATTACCCCTCTCCCTCTTTTTCCATCTAATCGCTCCACCTTATTGGCAGTTAATTACAATTTGTCTGGTTTCGAAGGTAAAATTAAAAAAATCATTAAAAATTACTATACATTTCCGACGGTTTTCCTTTCAAGGGGGTTATATGGGGAACCCCCCTACCCACCCACAAAATTGTATCCCCCTCATCGACCGCCAAGATGTGTATCCTATAATATACGTGTTTCGAAATTGTAAACTTTGAACCTCGATATCTCGAAAACGAAGCGAGATATCGAAAAATTATATTTTCATTTTCGACTTATTTTTGGTCGATCTATCTAAAGACACCCTCAAATGGCAGCGCCACGGAAACCGTAATCGTGCCAAACCAAACAATCTGAATTCAGAAAATATCTGCGCCAAGAAATAAAAACAAAACTTACAATAGCGGTGATGCCGGTAATGGTACATACAATGATGTTGTTGTACTATACCTGGTATTGGTGATAAGTTGTGCACCTATGCCACTGCGCGACTGAAGCGCCTCAAATGCGTAAAGCGCTCCAATTCAGAAGATTCTTGCTCCGCACTCTCAAAATTTTCCGAGTTTTTTTTATTTTTGTTGTGTTTTGTTTTTAGCGCAGCAGCCTTCGCTCTTCTTCTCTCCCCACTTCATTGCATGCATTTCATTCTATGCATTTGATTTCATTATCTTAGCAATTCGATTCGGCAAGTATAAACAAATTGCGAGCGCACATTAACGGCTGATGTGACGTGTGTGTGTGTGCCAGATTTCTTCGAAATTCGTATTCGTTTATTTATTTCATTTAAATTGGCTCCATGCGCTGCTGTTTGCCTCACAAGTAGCTGAAATAAAGCTAGAACAAGCGTTGATCGCTGATATTTGTAGGTTACGTATACGCCCAAGTGGCGTTCCGTGTATGCGGCGCGAATGAATCATTCGAAAAGTGAATACAGGCAAATTGCAATTGCAAATAATTGTTTTCAGACAAATTTCAATAAAATGCAGCGTTCATTTAATACAGCCACCGTCAACGATGCGTCGTGACTATGCCATAGGAAGCGGCGCCGCATGCAGCCATAGCAAAGCAATGGAGAAAAATGCGAGCAGAGGAGCTTCATCACGTTCGGCAAACTCTATTTAAATTTTCATCCAGACTCGTAAAAGTTGCTAAAGTTCCTTTTCTTAAACGTGTATGGGCCCTTGTGCGTGTTGGTTTGTGTGTGTGCGGGGCTTATTTGCATTTTAATAAAATCTAAACTCAATCCCACTACGGTGCAGTCAAATCTGGTATCCTATTTTTTTGGAGATGGAAAAGCATTGAAAGCCGGTGTGTGAGACTTTTACCCACTAAAAACCCTTCTGTCTCCCACACTGCTACCAGGGAACGTCCTGTGAGGATTTACTTCCTGGTAACAGTAGGGTGCGGCACCATGCCCACCACCTCGAACTATATAATTGCCCTACGTTGAAGTTCTAGAAGACGCAGTGTTTTAATAATGCTGGCTGCGGCTACTGCTAATTCCCCTCGGAGGTACTGCTTGGAGCAGCCGTGCCCACTCAGCAGCTGCGTAAAACTGTGATTTAACTCTAGCAACTAACTCTAACTCTGATCTAACGCTAGCCACAGCCACAATAAAAAAACAATTAGAATATAACATAAAAACGTTCCAACAACAAACGTTAACAACTGCGTACTGCGTGGCAGCGACTTCGGCAACAGCCGACAGTCGCTTAATGGTGGTGGGTTGAAACGAGCGGGAAGTCCTTGCATGACGTTGTTTTCTTTGGATAGATAATATTTTGCTTTTATTTTTGTACTGGAGATATGCGATCCATCATTTGCATGAATGCCAGCGTGCGACGCTGTCTCGGCGGTCAGACAGCCTTGCCGAGCCGTGTGCGGGACCGTTGACAGTCGCACATTAACCGCCGCCAGTGCGCTGAGGCGAGGAGAGGTGCGGCGTAGTGCTCCACGTCGCACTCTCTTGACGGCGGATGACATCAAAGTGCAAATATATATTCGCAAGATGTTGTGCAGTGGCAGCGTCGCGGGGGACGCGGCTCATGTGTGTGCGAGCATTTGCACTAATGGCAGCAGCTGCGTTTGATGAGATATCATTTGTATGTAGGCGTAATGTACGGGAAATGACAAAAGGAAGTGGCAATGGAAGTGGTAGAGGAGGGGTGGTGAGGCAGAACCAAACGATAAATGGTGAATGCACTATTTATCCTTCAGCTCATGACGGGAGTTGCACGACAGGGCCGCCACAATTATAGGAGGAATTGTAACGCAAATGACGATATAGACATGTATACATTTACAATCTATTGAAATGATGAAGTACTACTTTGAGCCTGAAATGCTTTTAAATGTGTAATGGAAGTAGCACAGCAACTTTTACTGAAGTACAATGACAACGGTCACCAATAACTGAAGGCGAAACTCTGAGCGTGAAAGTCATGAACGTAATTTCAGATGGAACGTTCATCGTCCCTTGTTTCTTCCCGCCTGCTCATCGCCATATTTTGCTAATGGTCGATCGGCGGCAATGGGAACGTGACTGCAAGCAATCTGTGGTGCGTGTATGACGACCTCTGTGACTGTGTATGTGCGTCTGTGTGGGCACGTGTCGTATATGGTCCTCAATCGCCCAGCTAGTGCTGTTCGTTATTATTATGGCCGCGTCATGCAAATGTTTCACATTCCCATTGTCGCTTTTGTTGTTGTGGTGTTTGTGTTATTCGTTTTATTGCGTTGCTGCTTGTGGTTTTTACCATTACTTTTTACTGTCTGCGCCGTTGTATTGCTTCCAAATGTAATTCCCAACCACAATGCTCGCCATGGTTCTTCGCTTAGCTCCACCGCGCCACATCGTATCGAACCACCTCGCCCTCCCCCTACTCTGTGACATTTCACCTGAGCTGCAGCAAACGCGACACGCGGCGGCAACAACGACGCTTGTACGGGAGCATTAAGTGTTTTCAAGAAATCGACGAGGTGAAACAGTTGGCGCTGCCGCTCACAGTAGCTTGGCTTAGTTTCAGCGTCCAACAACACTAACGGCCCACATGGGCAACCAACGAGTGATAGCGCCAACTGTAACGCATACCTCCTGCTTCAGGAATTACCTGCAGGCATCCGGTGCTGCGCTTGCCCCCATGCCCTCTGTGCTGCCGCACCCGCCGACCACAGCGCGCCAGCACGCACACGCCATCGTCAGCAATTAAATACATATACCAACCCACCCACCTCACACACACACACACACACACACACAAATAAACAAATGTAATTACCTTAATTATGTGCACACATACAGAGGCCGGGACACTAACACTAACGCTCTCGTGCACGTACGCATAAATAAGTTGGGCAATCGCCATGGCAATGGTTCACCGAAAACATACGCGACAAAAGCAAGTCAACTGATTCTTAACCAGCACTCAAGAGTATTTCCTTAATTGCCATCAAAAGATCGCAAGTCGCAGATGAAATCAGCGAAGACACTGGCATGGAGCGCGGCACGAGCTGCGGGCGCATTATAATAAATCCAAGATACTTTAGAACATGAGGCGGAAATAATTGATTGACCATTAAACCCCCCTCTCCTCTGTTTGAATCCTAATCGTAGGCACTTATACGAGTAGCTTTGTGAAAGAGAGTTGAATGTGATGTCGATTTTTCGCAACTTTCAGGAAAGACTTGTGTGTCATCATTGCTGGACTTGCGTGCTAAAATCCGATCGGATCGGACCCACAGTTTTGTAAAGTTAAAGCATTGGCATGATCCCTGGACTATAGCAAACCAACAGCAACCGCACGTTTTCGACCGGAATTAGTTGCGCGCGTATTTTGCATTCAGGTGCTGCACACTGTTACTTCTTGTTTGGTGTTCTTATTGTTTTTGTATAATTTAAATATAGGGGCAATGTGCGCAACTGGATGCAAAGCTTAAAAGTAGGTTAAAGTAATTCACTTGTCGCGCGTCCGCACGGGGGTGAACAGTCGGAAACGGAAACGGAAAGCGAAAGGCAGCAGACCAGTAACAGCGTAGCGGTTGGGCAGGTGGCAAGCCACGCTGCCAGACGAATGTAGCGAATGCTCGAATTACGAAAGTGCGGCGTTGCGGCCTTTGTGGCCAGGTGGCAGAAACCAGCAGCAAAAACAAAACAAAAATTAATAAAAATGAAATGGCACCAAGTCAAAACCGCACGGAAAAACGGACACGATACAACAAGCACCGCATTGGTGCCCTGGCCGCACTTATATAGCCTTCTTAATTTTCTTTGCTTTACGCTGCACCTCGCCCCCGCCCATATGCTGTGCTCTCGTAATGCTTCAGTAGCCACTTACAGTTCGCTCCGCTCGTCACACTCTCTCTGCTGCGCTTCAGCCTGCACGGACTTTCTGACTGACTGCACGGCGGGTTCTTCTCCCTGCGCACCGGTAACTCGTTTGCTTTGTTTGCTTGCCACAATTGTTTTTTTAACGATATTATTTTTTACTTAATTAATTTCTCACTTAATTTTTTATACTATATTTAATTTTTTGGAAATATGCACATTGGGCTTTTTATGAAATGTGCCAGCACACTTCATTGTTGGGAAGTTTACACTCGATTGCCTTGGTTACGTGTGTGCGACGCAACTCTTTGCAATTTCTTTTCACTTCGAATGCCGCAAACTAACTGAATTTCAGAGGAACGAACCGTGGCACGCTGCTCTCCTCGAACGGATGTGGTCGTGTCGAAAGCATGTGAGCAGTGCATGCGCTGTGCGACAAGTTCCGCGTTGAAAGCACACTTTCGGGGCTCTCTCTTCAGATGGATGGGCTTCAAGAAAAGCTCAAGCGAAGACACGACCTATATCAAACAGAAATGCTAAAAGCATACAATATTTTGACAGGAAGCATACAATTTTATTTGAGTAATACTAAGTTCCATATTCAGTACCGCTTTCGTAATCTATTTTAAGCTTTAACAAATGTTCGAATACTACTTTGCGTAAAAGTACAGAGTTTCCGAATGCCATCTATTTACCTCTTAGTGACAGCTGTGTTAGATTAAGAGAGATTGAGAGAGATTGAGACAATTAATTAGTCTAATTAATTGTCTCAATGCGTACGTTTGCGACGTCAAATTATCACAAAAGCATTTACCTAAAAGCTAATGACTCGATTTTGCATAAATATCTAATGCTGTGAACTTGTCGGCGCGCTAACTTCTCATGCGCCATGCATTTTTGATCATGTCTGCGGCCTTCTCTGCGACCATAATAACAACTGCGTTGGTGTGGCCCGCGGGTATCGTGGGGAACACCGAAGCATCGGCCACTCGCAAATGGTGGATGCCATGCACCCGCAACCGCGGATCGACCACCGCCTCGACATCGGTTTTGGGTCCCATTTTACAAGTGCCCGCCTGATGTTGCAGACTCGACCCGTAACGACGCAGGCAGCACTTCCAATAATCCGTGCTCACGTAAGGCAAATGTCCACAACCCAGAAACGGCGTTTTGTTAAATTGGGTGCCCAGCTTTTTCATCGCCTTGGTTTGGGTGATTTTGAAAATCTGTTGGGTATAGCCGTCAGTAGGTCTTCAATAAATGCAATGACATTACGAATTACCAACTGTACACCTTCGAGCATGGCGCGTATATCATCCGGTTCCTGCATATAGTTGGGCTCCATTTTGGGCCAGTGGAAGGGGTTTGTACTTCGCAGTGAGATGCGCCCTTTACTCTTGGGCCGCAACAGTACTGGCACCAAACCAAAAGTTTCCTATCAAATATATTGAAATGTTATCTATATATCTAAGTATCGGAATACAGGTCTCTAAGCTTGAATTATTACTAGTGATATGTATTTTGTTACCTTGTCATGCACTCCCGCATAAACGCTCTGATAGAACTCATCAGTAATGCCCAGCAGGTCGCGCAAGGAGCCCATGTGATCTCCGCTCACTGAGCCCGCGCCCAGCACGATTTCCATATCAGTATAGTCTTTATCTGAGAAAGGTTTTGCGAAAATTGCGAACTAAAGTATTTTTAGAAATAAAACTGCATTCGTTCTTACCGCAGCTGCAATTGGGCGTACGGACGAATGCAAAAGCCTCTGCACCACCTGGTATCGTATAAGGTCCTCGGCCCTGCAAGATATAGTGCAGTATATCCACAGGATTCACTAGTTTATGATCATTCAGCGTCTCCGTGTCGTTGACCTCGAACACCAACCCATTAAGCGTCACATGGTCCTGTAGATTGTAGCCCACTTTCAGGTCTTGCACAACCGGCAACTGTAGCTGCTCCAAGTGTTCTCTCGGACCCACGCCCGACAGCATCAGCAGCTGTGGCGAGGCAATTGCACCAGCTGACAAGATGATCTCTTTGCGCGCCCGCACCACAAAACGCTGTCGTTGCTTCACGAACTCCACACCCGTGGCCACTTTCGTATCGGGATCTATCACGATCTTCGTCACCCACGATTTCATAGAAATATGCAAATTGCTGCGGCCAACGATCGGCCGTATAAAAGCCTTACTCGTGCTACAGCGGCGACCGTTGCGTATGTTCGCCTGCGAGCGGCTGAAACCCATGAGTTGGTCAGCGTTAGGATCGGTGATCTCGTAACCCAATTCGCGGCTGGACTTTAAGAAAGCCTTCAAAATGTGCGTCTTGTAGTCCGTGTAGCGCACGTCGAGCGGCCCGTTGCGGCCATGATATTTCGACTTGCGTAACTCGTCGATCCCAATGTTTTCCGATTTCTTAAAGTATGGTAAGACGTCGTTGTAACTCCACCCGGTGTTGCCCAGCTTGGACCAGTGGTCGTAGTCCTTACGATGGCCACGCGTGTAGAGCATGAAGTTGATGAGACTGGTGCCGCCAATGCCGCGGCCCTTTGGCCAGTTACATACGCCGTCCTTCAGACCCTGGCAGGCATTAGGCGTAGGCTCCGTCTTGTAGCCCCAGTTGTAGCGAGTCATCTGCGTGAGCGCAGCGGTTAGGGGCACATCACTGCAAACAAATATTTATACATCCGATGAAGTCGTAAGCTTCACGTAGCCGACACGGCCGCACTCACCTCAAAAAAGTCTCCTGATCACCTGCCTCTAGCAACAAAACTGTTGCATTTGCAATTTCGCTAAGGCGATTTGCCACCACGCAGCCCCCAGAACCGGCGCCCACGATGATGAAGTCATATTCGGGCAAAAAGACATTGGTATCGGGCAGGCGGGTGTGCAGCAGGGACGTTTCCAAGTCACGCGCCAAGTTAACCAGAGACTGGGCGTAAACGGGTGTAAAGCACAAATGCGCGAAAATCATTAAAAACAGTGTCTTGACCGTTGACGCCATCGGCATTTTCAGCATATTGGTATGCAGCTAAAACGCGAGTGAAGACGAGAATAGAATAAATCAATGTTGGAAGTATTTCTGAAAATCGAAAAGCCGCTGAAGTCATGATTTGCAATACACATAAACAATTAGCAACCTACATCTAACTGTGTGTGGCGGCAGAGCAAAGACGGGCCTTGACGAAAACGCGTAGGAACGAGACTTAAAAAAGACAAAAATTAAGTATAACTAGTATAAATAGGGAATAGTGGAGTCGCAGCGGTGCGTTCATCTGCAGTCATTGACCGTTGAAACCCATCATCGATATTACACGGCCAAGCTAGGACAAGTCTACGAGTAGCCTTGGAACTACAGTGCACCAGAAAATAGAGGACGACGGAGAACCACAACTGATGGTTATTGACTCGCCCTTGAAATCGAAACACGCCGCACTTACCTTAAGTCGTTCGCACTGGTATTTGACTTCAATTTCGGCAGCTGCCTGCACAATTTGCCGACCACATATATAATGTTCCCTGTATACTTACACACCCAGCATTAACCGCAACAGTCAAATAGAGGACAAATGGTAAACCAAAACCCAAAAACGGCCACATAGCACCAACAGAGTCAACAGCAAAGTGCATCGAAGTTCATTAAGCGTTCGAGTTACAAAGTGCAAATTATACAAAAAAACAACAACACAATGTAGTAGAAGAAACATTTCGCATTGAAAATGCTAATGTGAAGCAATAATGAAGTGACGATAAAAGAAAAGATGAGCACATTTGCAATTTGCTCACCACCTTAGCAACATTAATTAGCGCACCTAATCACACAAGTCATATGCAAATGAGTCGCTCGAACGCCCCTGGCGCTTATCTCACTTTAGTTTGCCACATCTGCTCAATCAAACTGCAGGCCAGTGGCAGCACGCGAGATGCTAATACAATAAATGTCCACGTCGAAGTCGAGCTCGAGCTGTTCGTTAAGCTTGAACAAACAAAACGACTAAATACCGGCGCCAACTGCCCTTAGCCGAGGATAAAAGAAAATTAATTAAATTAATGTCTGTTGAGCAATCCGCCTCACACCCACGAACGATCTATTTCGCTTTACATCACCAATACGACATCTTGGCGTCTTCCGGCTCACTTTTTGACTGACTACTTCGGCCAGAGACTATCGTCCCTATGCGCACAACTCCTTCGCACAGAATATCGTCTAATGAATGTTTACGAAACACTAATGAATGTTTTGGATCGCCGGCAGAGATGTCCTTAAGGATGGCTTCTACGCCACTAAATGCCATAACCAGTAATTAAAATTCGACTTGGATTGTTCGATTAGTGCCATTACTCAACGATGTATTATGTATAAAGTTAATCTGTTTTACCCAATTGTGAAGATTATGAAAAACTTAAAGTATCTCATAGAAACGAAGTTGAATTTGTCCGGTTTCTGCAGTTGTTACTGCTGTGAATGGTGTCGGAAAGGACCGTATGTTGAGCACTGGTTAAACATTGGGAACAATTAAATAAGTAACGGCGTCTCGTTCACTTAATGCACATCTTGAGCACTCACTGTACACAAACGTAGCCAGCTGTCTCGGACATACAGCCACAGAGTCAAATCACTCCAATCGATCACGGAGAACACACCTTTGAGCTTGATGAGAACGCGCGTGCGGTGCGACTTGGGGGTCTTACATGACTGGCCAACTCGCGAAAATAGCAAAGCGATCCGCTTACTTTACCTACTCGTACGAAGCGCTGCGCATGCGCAAACGTCTCGCTTGACCGTTCGAACGGAATTGATAATCGATGTGCGGCACACTGTAGCACCACAGGTAAGCTCGGACTCTAGCCAGCGGTGAGCCAACGCCGTGCCACGCTAGAGGTGCGCTATGTAAATTGCGACAATGAGGTAATTTCAAGTTCAACGCACACCGCACACAAACCTGCACTGTGCTGGCTGGTGCCAATGTGAGTCACTGCACATCCCGCTGTTGCCTGCTTCTGTGCCAAACAGCGTTAAAGCCATGGACGCGAAAATTGGCGGCGTCATAATTCACACATATTTGATTTTCACTCAATCGTTGCTATTTGCGGCTGGCATTAATTAAATTAAAACCCTCAACAGTGCTCGATAGCGTAAGTCATTTGAACATCAACGTTTGTTTATATTGTTAATTCATGAGTACATTGTTGTGGCGTTCGGCAGTGGCGCGTCTGCATAAATATTCGCGGGGGTGTGCGAAATGATCTGGGCCACGAAATCATTATTTTTTCTAGTTGGATCTCGACTAGTTTCCCGTCGGTATGAACATGAACGTCGTCACATCAGCAGCCTTCAGGGGCGTAGCCAAGGGGGGGGGGGGGGGGTTAGGGTATCAGAACCCCCTATAGCCTATAATTTGTCAACATTTTCAATCACTATGTATCGTATGTACGTTCCCACATTAGCAAAAAGGTCTTTTCATCTTTAAATATTTAAAAGAATATTAACAAACCCCTTTTTTTACCGAAACTAATGTTTTTTTTAATAGTCACATTTAGGCTTAATGCAGCGATTTGCATGTTCTAAAAACATATCTAAAGAGTAGTTTAGTTCGTCGCATTCATTGAAAAGGTGAAATTCGCACGGTGCCACATCATGTGAAAACAAAAAAACAGTCAAAACAAGTGTCAATAGATGGGATGACATCCTTCGATAGCCAAATGTTCAGTTAAAATGCAATAAATTTATGCTATTGAGATGCTTAACCTTCGCCTTACTAAAGATGATCCCAGGCACTTCCGCCGCTATTTTGAGTAAAACTCACATTAAATATATAATAATTTATAAATTTTTTTCATACTTCAGTATTTAGTATTTTCCTCTGGCGATAGTTCGTATTTCGAAAAAGGCCTAACTTTAATTATTTATTTTGAGACTATGGAAAATATTAGAAGATTTCTTTCCAGAGTGTTTATTGAACACATATTGAGGAACGCAAAAAAATAAAAAATTTATCGTGAGTTTTAATCAAAATGGTATCGAAAGCGCCTGGGATCACCCAGGCACATTTGTAATAGGGGTACCGGTTAATTCATGCGTTTTTTTTGGGAAAATTGAAGCTTTATTGTGAAAAAATGGTTAAAAATATAACTTTTTCCCATTTTTCTGGCAATTCACGAATACCCTTTCTGAAAAATTCGGCCGGCTTTTCCGCTATCCACGAATCGATCAAATTTTTACTTCTTCATAATTGGAGAAGTGAAGAGATAGTAATCGGATGGCGCAAGGTCTGGACTATACGGCAGGTGGGGTAGGACATCCCATTTGAGCGTTTCAAGGTAGGTTTTGACGACCTGTGCAACATGTGGCCGAGCATTGTCATGTTGCAAAATTTCGCGAAGTGCTCGGCTCAAACGCATCAACTGTCGTCGGTAGACTTCCCCTGTGATCGTTTCATTCGGTTGCAACAGCTCATAATAGATCATACCCAGCTGGTCCCACCAAATAAGTACACAGCATAACCTTCAGGCCATGAATATTCTGAACGGCCGTCGATGATGATGCATGGCGTTGCTCGACGTTTTGGATTATCGTAATGGACCCACTTTTCATCGCCAGTGACAATTCGATGCAAAAAACTTTTTCTTTTGTGCCGTTGAAGCAGTTGTTCACACGTGAAAAATCGGCGTTCGACGTCTCTTGGCTTCAATTCATACGGCACCCAATGGCCTACCTTCCGAATCATTCCCATTTATTTTAGACGATCGGAAATGGTTTGTATAGCGACGCCAATGATTTTGCAAGTTCTTCTTGCATTTGGGATGGATCTTGGTCGAGCAATGTCTCCAATTCGTGATCTTCAAACTTTTTTGGCTGTCCGGGCCGTTCATCGTCCTCGAAGTCAAAATTGCCGCTTTTGAACCGTGCAAACCACTTCTGGCACGTACGCTCAGCTAGAGAATGCACACCATACACTTCCACCAAAATACGATGACTTTCGGCAGCTTTTTTCTTCATATTGAAGTAATGAAAAAGTACTCCCCGCAAAAACACTTTATTCGCCACAAAATTCGACATTTTCAGAGTATAAAAAAGTATTGTTGTTTACGCTTCAGCTAAATGACACATACTGATTCTGGAACTATATGACAATAGCTTTCCAACACATATTTGGAAAGGTCAACCACTGTTCACAAAATCAAGTTACGCCATCTGTTAGAAAACCGCACGAATTAACCGTTACCCCTATTATAAAAAATGACAAAATTCAAGTTTAAACATAACAAAATTTCAAAAAAATATTTTTTCATGTTATTGAAAATTACCTTAAAATGTGTGCAGATATTAAACATGAATATTAAAAAGATCACCCGGGTGGGTATACGTAAGGCGAAGGTTAAATCCAATTTCAAGAATTTCAATGAAGATTTTGGCTTATCTTTTATGAATTACCGCCCAGTTTTGATCTACGGTGATCGCGGATTCAGTTGGCTAACACTTTGGTCATCATTTATGTTCAGACAATCGTTTTTAAATCGCTTTTACCACTTATGAACTCCACCACGGTATAAACAAAAATCACCATAAACTTGGTACATCAATTTAAATGCTTCGGTTTAAGTTTAAACATTTTTAAAACAATAGTTAATATTGGATCTTTGTTCGATGCACATTTTTATACGATGACACAAACATACTTCCACTTCAGATGCAATAACTTCGCTTTCAGTCCACCAAATTTCATGAAATTTTTACTAAAAATCAGGGAAAAAATTTAGTTTTTAATGCATCAAGTCACATAAGCCACAACAAAATGCCCTATTTGGAACTTGCACTTTACTTTAAAAAACATGTAATACTAAACTGGCTAAACATTTTTTTCAAACCACCCCCCATGACCAAGTTCTGGCTACGCCCCTGGCAGCCTTATTACATTATCGCCTCCTGGTTGCGTCTCTGTCACTACCGCCACTTGTTCTTGGTGGATAGTATTCTATTCGCAAGCAATCCTGTCATTGATTGAACTCACTTAGCGTGTTTATGCGATATGAACGTAATGGTCGAAATTAACTGCGGCCAAGTTAAAAAACTTCCGGCTTCTGTCCTTGAAGCCGTTTAAATCATATTATTTGCATTTTATTATCAACAGCAACAACAAACGACTTTAATTCAATTATTACAACAACAAAAACCAGACACATGATAATAACCGCCACCCTTCCGCAGCGCTCGTGAGCGGCAGCGCAGTCTGACGCTTGGCTGAACACGAATTCACGGCCAATGTCAATTTGTATGTCACGCATACCCGCGCTAACAGCCGTCCGCTCTAGCACTTTCTTGCGAAAGTTACAACAAACAACGGCAACAGTTTTCCCGCGCTGATTCCACAATTTTCAGCTAATTGGGTCGTGCTCACTCGCACATTGCTCGTATCGGCCATAAATAGAAAAACAACTTAAAGATTTTGACGTAAATTTGCATAAAAATGTTATTTGAATGAATGAATGTTATTTGTTTGCTTGCTTTCAACTTTCAGCCGCAATGGGATCGAGCACTTGCACAATTCACGCGGCGCTGTCCCTGAAGTGATGCCCCCAATACAAAAAACGGCATAGCAAAAATTCACGCTTCGATTTGGCAAAAATTAAACAGAAACAAACGCGCTCACACTCTGGTCCATTGAAAATCGCACGCCTCATTGTTTTTGCATTTCTGGGCTCACCAGTTGCTGCCGTGCAGTCGATTTGTCGTTTTTTGGCGTGTTATTGCTTTCGCTTTAGGCGTCTCAATTTGTTGTTGGCTATTGTAGCGCGTTTACTGAATTTCATTTCGCTTGAATGGTAATTTTGTAGCTGAAACGGCACGGCAGCCGAACGAAACGCTTATGGCATTTGCAAGCAGTGAGGTCAGAATGTCACACTATAGTGTGGCCTTCAAGTCAAATATCCTCAAATTCTTCCTCCAAAACCCCGTCTTCTTACCTTGCAGTCTTCCATCCGCATTAATAGGGGAAATGCGCTCTGGTTCACTACGAAAAAACGAAGTTTCTTTTGGAATAGTCACTAAAATTCCGAAAGCAAGTTTCATAGCCTTGCACTGCCTCGTGACCTCAAGGCCGAATTTATTGATGGACTGCCATATGACTGCTTGAAGTTGTCGGTCACTGTCAACCGCAGTAATAAGGGCGAGTTATTGACTGGTGATAACTTGGAGTCATCATATTGTTAAAATGTGTTGTGTTGGCGCCAACAAACCGCAGTTGTCCATATCGTGCGCATGTGTCTTCTTACTTTTTCTATTAAAATCAACTACGGCGCATTTGATTTTTGAGTACATATGTACCTATTGCCTTAACACTAGAATGCCCGACAATCTGACATATCTAAAATGCCCATATGTAGTCATTTTGACTACATTATTGTTTACTTACTTTTTTTTTAATTTTATTGGTTTTTAAGAAGCAAATATGAATAAATGTACACGAGATTAAACTAAAATAAGCATTTAGTTTTTTTTCCTTATGGTTTACAAAGTAAATTCATTTAAATAAAATAGCGTACTTTACACATAAATGGGATAAATGGAATGAAATTTGGAATTTGTGAATGAATTTTATGAGTGAGTTTTGAATTGAAAAACTTGGGAATTGTCACAGCCTACTATGATATTATTTTTTTTAAATGTTTGCAATTATTTGAAATTTTCATATTTCGCAATTGAAGATGCATATTTTTCTATTTATCAGTAAGATTTGCTGAAAATTTTATGTAGCTAGTCAAAATGACTGCTTTTGGGCATTTAAGGTAAATTTTGCAAAATTGGGGTAAAAAATTTGTTTACAATATTTTTTATCTATTTATTCCAAAAATTAATAAAGTCACGAAAGATATTTTTTTTAGAAAGCGATGCAACAGAAGTTATTTACAATAAAAGACCTCAATGTAGTCAAAATGACTACCTTGGGCATTCTAGTGTTACTTAGTAGTTATGTACAATTTCAAATACCCATTAGAAAAGCACTCGAGTGCTATACATAAAAAGGCTGAAAAAGTGTGATATTTGACTTTTGTACTTGGGATGCGGTTGGACAGTCTAATCTAAAATTTTACAATCATTGGAATTGTGGTCCAAATTTTCTCGATAATTTTTATTTTTTTAGAGTAAAAATCGATATTGGTTGAACTAAATATTTTTAATACTACGTCACATTAAGTGTTTTATATGTATTAGGTATAACCATTTTCCAATTCAAATTTTCGCATTCCATTAGGTCCATTAGTATGACAGCAGTTGTAGTTGCGGTGCTTGAAACTTCGAATCGCTGTCAATGAGAGCTGATCGAACAATGACTCTTCGGCGTTCAATGTTTTTACCCGATTGAACCTAACCCGTTTTTACCCAATTTAAAAAAAAAAAAAAAGAAATTTGGCAAGACAACTTACAAACTACATGATGAATAAAACACATGTTTGAGTTGATTTATTTCAATATGCACTTTTATTCAGATTAAAAAATGAATGTTCCCGCTGCACACAGGGCTGCAGGGTGGCGCACATGCTAAGAGCGCCTACAGCCATATGGAACTTCACTTAAAAGGAAGTTTCGATTCAATCACTTCGCTTTTAGTTTTCTGCATCGGTGCACATTTTCACCTGCTCTTCTCTTTTACTTATTTCAGTAGCTACTAACATCATGCAACTTTTTGAATGTAAAAAACTAACTAAATCTAGCATTACGTAAATTTCTTAACAATTAATTCTTTAGCAATAGTCAATTTACTGCTGCGCTCAGCATCAGCCCAGACCAGTTCTAATTGAGAAAGTTTATACATGCGAAAGGGTAAATTTATCAATATTATTATGAATTTCATTTTGTTGCCCATTTTGTGCTATGCAGGTTTTGAATCCCCGCGTTTGAAATGCTCAAAGTGCAGCTGCAACTTTCTGAATTATCACCAGGGTGTGCATTGCGAGCAGCAACGTTCAGCCAGACACAAATTCTTACTGTGCACATGCCCAGTGCTGTGTCATATCTACATACAAATGCATTTATGTTGACACATTTTACTTATTGTGTACGTTTGTTTAGTCCACATGCTTCATGTGGTTCGTCACTGCATGCATTATTATCGTTTAATTCATTTGGTATTTTATTAGAGTGAAATTGCTTTTCAGATATTTGTCGATTATTCTTCTGCAAATGCTCACAAATCAAGTGAAACTACAATACTAATCAAGGGGGCCGTATCTCGGACTTGGTTTACAAATACAAAACGCTACCATAATATAATAAATTTAGGTAGATAATACCGTGCGCCAACAAATTTTACACACGAAAAAATCTATATACTCGCGAAACTAGGTGCGAAAAAATATATCTTAAGGACTACTATGTACGCTACTACATCCTTGAATTTCGTCCTTCTAACTTTATTAGTTTAAGATATAAAAATCTAATAGCTCTCTCTATAGGATATGGATAATTTCAATATCATTAAGGATGCTGAAATCGTATTTATAGAGCCATTTTTGCACTTAAAAATAACAAACTGACCATATGATAAATGGTTTAAATACTTTAATTGTATTCTATAAATATATTAAATTTTACATTTGGCACACATTTGCAAAATGATTAGGTAAAGTTAGTGATGAACACGAAGAGCGGTTCCACCAAGACATTGCGGTAATTGAAAAACGCTTTCGGGGAAAAGAAATGTGTCACACACTTTTCGAGTATTGTTGGTCGCTGTGCCGTGACACCTACCAAAAACACAAACGTCAAAGTAAACGCATACATTTTTCTTAAACAATTTGTTTTAAAATAAATAATTTATAAAATGCATTTGAAATGCGTTTTAAATGACTTTTGTTAATTTTTTTTATTAACACTAGAGTGTTCGGCTCAACGGCTATACATATTATGCTCGGCGTAGGTACAAATGTACCTCCATGGGGATTTCTACTATAAGTTGGAAAAAAAACCAAAAACCGCGGGTGTACGTTTGTTTGTGCAAAAACTACTTTTATTTTTATGGATTAAAATTATTTACATGGTGAGGCGACGCATTTCTCGCATGTCACGGACTGCGAAGAATGGACGGCACATACTGGCTCTCCACAAGAACAACACGATTGGCGTGTTTTGCGTTTAAATTTTTCGGGAAAATAACAAATCTTACAGGTGCCAAAAACTTTCTTGCTCGCATGACCTTGTATGCTTGAGCCAGCAACGGTACGTCTTGTTTCGATCGGTATACCGCCTCCTATATCGTTCCCTGTAGCGATACGAGTAGTATCTTGTTGCATAACTTTTGAGTTGTTTACTCTGTTTTCTATTTGTTTCGTTGCAAAAAGTGGGTTAAAAGTGGGCGAACCATGCCCAAATGGGTACCAGGTTTTAGTATGAGCACCAGGAGGTTCTCTACCAAATTTCATCTCAATGACTATTCGCGTTCAGGTCCTTTTGTGCGAACCAGCCGATTGACGGATGGACAGACGGAAGGACGCTACTAAATGAGCTCCCCTGGTGATTCCTATTACAAATATAATTATATACTTTTCTAAACATTACAAGCTCCTCATCAATGTATTTACCCTACCTCCCAACAACTCTATTACCTGTGTAAAGTATACAAATACACGGGGGTACATTTGTACCTCTGCCAAGCAGAATGAGACTACTTTTCTTTAGCGACTCCCACCCACCACCACACAAACATTTTTTTATTTTTTCCTCTTTTTCTAGAATCTGCACAGATCATTTGAGGCTATCATGGAGTCTCGCTCTGCTTGCATAATAAATAGTGTAAAAATTTTATGTTTATTTCTCCGTGGAGGTACATTTGTACCTCTCCGAACGTTCTAGTGTTAAATTGTGAGCACTAGTATTCACAGTAAGTACGTATCCTAATGCATTCATCCTGCTTCTCTTGGATGAGTTTTATTGAAGTAAACTCAATTTTTAAGTTTTCAATGCCTTTTGAAAAGAAATCCTTAGGTTCAAAGGTAATTTTCAAATTGCAGAATTTGTGTATTTAACCTCTTGTTTTAGTTTTAGCTGCATAACGGTTTATATAAGAGTTAATTAAATATTTTATGTTTGTCGTACGGTGCAATATATCTTTGTTTTATAGAGAGAAGTATTACATTTTGTATATCTTAAACTAATAAAGTTAGAAGGACGAAATTCAAGGATGTAGTATCGTACATGGTAGTCCTTGAGATATATTTTTTTCAAAAACAATTATTGGAAATTTGCAAGGATATTCAAGGATAAAGTTTTGAAAGGAACTTTTCAATACCTCCTCGTCCTTTTGCACCAAAACAAAACATTTTTAAGATTCTAAGGATTTTCTTCTTTCATTTGATACCCATATTGTTATTCTGCAATGCGCTCAATTTAAAAAAAAATATAAACATGTCCTTGAAATTTTCTTTAAAAAAATCCTGACGTCAGAGAGAAAAACTAAAAACGCAGTTTTACTACATTTGGCCCATAGTTTCGCGAGTATATCGATTTTTTCGAGTGTTTTGAAATTTTTGGATTTTTGTCGCACGGTGTAATATTTGTCAAAAATGTATTCTCATGTTTACTATTACACATGTACTGGAGAAATAACATCCACTCATTTCCGATACTACAATATAAAAAATACATTTGCATACATAATCAAGACTGCGAAGTTCCTCCGATCAAAATGTTAAACTCGGTTCCACTGAGTACATTTTCAAAATTATGTACAACAACTAAATAATGTAAGCGAATAAATAGCGGATGGAGATAATATGTATTATAGAATAAGAAAAAATGGGATCAGAGCGGGCAGCTTGTGTGATGTTGCTTCCACTGAACTTGCCATAAACTGTGTGAGTGCAGGCTTGTGGATACGTTGGCTGCAACATGTCTTATTGCTGACACCGTGGCCTCTTCCCACCGAGACGTCAAACGCATACACCCTACACGTGTATCTGCAGTCGTACGTATTGATGTATGTAGGTACATCTTTTTGTGAGAATGGTCCACCACTGATAGCCGGACTAGTTCTGAGATCACTCGACTGGTGTGTAGGGCGGTGAGCGATTGGTGGTTGAGGATCGTTTTGCACACACATCGCACCGGCTGTGTGCGACCCTTTCAAGAGGTGTCGAGTCTGACGATTTGTTGCAGATCGAGTGTTGACCCAGCGCAAACCGCGTGGCCAGCACAATTAGATGTTGCTGCACCCATTTAAACAGTATTTTTTGTTTTAAGTATTTTAAGTTTGATATCACAATGTGCGACACAGCGCGCGATTGCACGCGGTTGCCAGTTGACAAATGTCTAAGCTTGCGAGCATGCCTAAAGCTGTGCTTCGATTTGTGGCTCCGCAACAAAAACAATCGTAAAAGCTCTAAAAGCTACTGTAGCACAAAAAATGTTGCCACGAAAAGCCTAACCGTATGGATACATAAAAATTGCGTTCAGTGCTTATACTACGTTTACATTGAACACAAATGCGTAGTTTCGAATGAGTCATTTTGTTTGGCAGCTACTGTCAAATGCTCAATGCTCATGTCCTCTTGCCGCAGCTCATAGATCAGCTCTTTTCCGGCTTCTGACTAAATCATTTGTTTCTCTTTTGCTGCCTCTATGTTCTACACACTGCAATAGTTGAATACATGTATATTACACACCTTGCATGCTAAGAATATTCTACATATTTGAAGCAGACGAAAATTTCAATGCAAAATTTCCATTTTGATCATTTTCGTTTGTTTTGGTTTTGAACTGTCAAAAAGAAGCAAAAGCTTTTGAGCTTTTGAAAGAGCTTTCATTTTGTGATGCGTTCGATAAAATTGGTCAGGTTTTATCGCATTTGCTTCGTCATTTTGTTGAAATGAGCCATTTCGTAGATTTGAATTTGTATGGGGAAATGCGTGATTTGGCTTCGCATTTGAGAATTTTTGCCCAAATGACGCATTTGGGCTCAATGTAACGTAGTATTAGATACGAACAAAACAAGCGAGAAAATGAACGAATGAAAACTTGTGCCTGCAACATGTTGCGCTACATGTTGTGTGTTGCGTGTTGGTTGGCGCTGCTTAGACCTCGGCCATGTTCCGGCCGGCCTTCCACTCGAGATCCTCCATCTTAGCCGGCTGGGGTTGCACTTTTTCGCGGAAGTGCCGATTCTCCGGATTCGCCAGCACCGACTGTATGAACTCTGAGGTCTCCAACTGCAGCTGCGCCAAACGCCGCTGCAGCAGCTGATTACGCTTCACCAGTTTAATGGTTTTCAGCGCAATGGCCAACAGTCCCTCCGTGTTCTTAATCTCACACATGTTCGCGTACGTATCGCTGTTGTGGCTGTTGCAGCTGGGCTTGCAGGTGTTTTTGCCGCTGCCGCTGTCGCTGCCAGTGCTGCTGTCACTGCTGCTGTTGTCTTTGTTACTATCGGTGTGGTTATTAGTGGTGCTACGGCCGATGGCCGTTGGCTGCTTGCAGTGGTTGCCGTCGTTATTGACTGCGGACGTAGCGAATACTGTTTTGACGGTACAGCGCAGCATTTGGCGGTGCGTGACCTGATTATTTGGCGTTGCCTTGCTGCACTTGCCAGTGATTATGGAATGTACCTCGGCATCATCGTCATCCGTGTCTATGGCAGCATACATATCCGCATCCGCCTCTGAATACTGATAGCTGGAGGAGGAGGAGTGCGCAAAGGGCGAAGAAGGCATGGATGCATCGTAGCGATGGGCATCGGTGCGATTGCGTTCGCTATCCCGGTGTGTGGATGAGGAGACCGCGTTGTCGGAAATGATCTGCAGTTCCCTTTGATCATGTTGTTGTTGGGATGAATTGGCATTATCATTTGGGTCAGTTACTTCCAGTCGTTTCGTATACATCTGCAACATGTTTTTATCCGCATTGGCGTCGTAGTTTTGCGTGGAGATGCCGCGCACTCGCAGTGAGGCCGCTGTGCGGGCGTTCAGTGAACCCTTGGCAACTGAAAGTAATAATAGATTTTACATAAAGTAAATTAACATTACATATATAGTTTAAAGATAATCTATGTAGAATAAAATGCATGGGTTTGGCCATATTCGAACTATTCTATTCTGAACTATTCTTCATAAAAGCTGCCCCAGTAAATGTCATCGATTTTTTTTACAGTTAGAAAAAATGAACAAAGATACAAAAACTCCACTTTTGACATTTATGCTTATTGTCTTTTTTTTTTAATTATTCCACTCTACCAAAATGCTATGTACTTTACGCTGCGCATGGTGTCAAATAGCGCCGTACTCTCGAGTTCCACATGAACATGAACGCCTGCTTGCTGCTCTAAGTCCACCACAAAACAAACTAAATCAACTACCGTGTTTGCACTTTCTCAAACGTTGACAATTGTCACATAAAGGGTGACCAGATGGCACTAGCTTTTCCAACAGGGATGTCTCAGCAACTGTCAAAGATATCAATGACGTTCAAATATCAAAATATTTAGCGTAGTTTACAATTTCATCATGCATCGTTTTACGCTGCCGAACGTGTGGAAATTATTAAAATAAATATCGAAATTCCTGCTCAGTTGTAAGTACGCAACGTGAATTTCGTTGTGAGGTCGGTCGTTGAAAAGTTTGAGCGTGAGTACACTCTTTTTGACCTTGAACCACCAACCCGACAGAGATTAATGAGAAGAGAAGAAAACATACCCGCTGTAAAGGCCAGTATCGGCACCAACATTCGAGACGTCATTGCCAGAATAATGTCGCACATACATATTGGGCCGAGTCATCAAAAATCAGGCCAGCCGCTTAAGCACAGCCAGCGAAGCCGGGACGGCCATTTGAATGATGTGCTCTTCCATACTTAAGAGCATGAATGTAGCTTCAAAATAAAGGCGGAATCAATTTGATATCACATACCGTTCTTGTTTTATTTCAATTTATTTTCTTATCGTTCTTATCTGGTCACCCTTTACTACAATTACGCTATTCTCTCAATGAAATGTTGACCTTTGAAAGGGCAAACGATAATTTTGCTATGTTTTGTTTATTGCGCTATGATTTCCTTAATATGGTTGTTCAGTTTTTAATTTCAAGTAACTATTTTATAGCCGCCGTAGCTCAGCTGGCTACTGCGTTGGGCCGCGAGTCAAATGCGACGCTCGAACCCAGGTTCAAGACTCCGTTGCTGCTAACACCGAAAAAAAAGAAAAACAACAATTTTTCTTTAGGCGGCTGTCCTCTGCAGGAAATGGCAAACCTCTGAGAGTAAAATTGCCTATGAAAAAGCTAGCAACTTGCCGTTCGGAATCGGCATAAAACTGTAGGTCCCTTCCTAATTGTGCGAGTTTTGACCGAGGCTAACTTATTCTCAAATTTATTAGATTTTTCAGTTTCTAAAAATGTATTTAAGAATATGCTAGAAAAGCTTTTAGTACAAGTATTTAATTGTCGGTTAGTTTGTATGAAGGCCATTTTTGAAAATAAATAAATAAATAAATAAATTTTGTACGAATTCGCACGCACAACACGGTTGGTTGCGGGTAGCTAGGCCTTAGTCTCGTAATCGGGCTGTCGTGCCAGTCAATTACGAGGGTTGCCTTTTATGTTTCGGGATTTGGCAACTCTGGTGGTGCAATCTGGAAACTGACAGCTGTATCGTAAAGTTGGACATTTTTGAGGTTATAAGTACTCAGAACATTTTGACTTACGAGCGCTATTTATATTATTTACAGTGAGTTGAAAAATTCATCTCTTCCCAAAAATGGAATTAAATCGTGAACATTTTCGTGCGATTATTTTTTACAACTTTCGACGTGGATTAACTCAGCAACAGTGCATAGATGAACTTAATTTAATTTTTGGTGATGAAGCTCCATCAAGGACCAGTGTTTATCGATGGTATGGTGAATTCAATCGTGGTCGTAGTTCACTCCAAGAATTTCGTGAAGGTCGTCCAAAATCAGTTGTTGTTCCGAAAACCATTGATGCTGTGCGCGAACTGATATTGCAAGATCGTCATGTGACCTATCGTGAGATTGAGACAACTTTAGGCATTAGTGGATTTACGCGTATGAGCCCGAAAGTAAACAGCAGTCGACTGTATGGGTGTTTCAAGATGAGTTAAATCCAACATAAGTTGTTCGCGCACGAAGCACTTCCAAGCAAATGGTCGCCTGTTTTTTCGGAAAAACTGGACATATCGCAACCGTACCACTAGAACAACGCAGAACAGTCAATTCTGAGTGGTACACAACCATTTGTTTGCCAGTTGTCCTCCAAGAAATCAGGAAAACCAACCGCCGAAGACGGATCACTCTTCGCCACGATAATGAAAGCTCTCACACATCGGCTCAAACAACTGAATTTTTATGCACCCAAAACATCGATTTGATGAGTCATCCGCCGTATAGTCCTGACTTGGCACCGAATGACTTCTTTTTATTCCGTACATAAAAAACAAACTGAGAGGTCAACGTTTTTCGACACCTGAAGAAGCGGTTGCTGCATTCAGAATGCATGTTTTGGAGATAACTCAATCAGAGTGGCAAAAGTGCTTCGACAATTGGTTCAAACGCATCCAAAAGTATATAGATCTTCATGGGGAATATTTTGAAAACCAATAAAGTGATTTTCGATGATTAATATTTGTTTTTCTTCTCTAATCCCGAAATATAAAAGGCAACCCTCGTATTATTATTATTTACTATTTTATATACATACGTACATACATATGTAAATAATAAGTAAGCTCACTCGCACGCACCATATGTCATGGAGACATATTACATATTACAAATCAAGTGATCACTTTGCCATGCAGCGTTCATAGTTGAAATTGAAATAAATTCACAAGCTGTCAACTGAAAATTAGCGATTCCCCGCAACAACAACCCCTTCCACATCCCTTATTATTGCTGCCTTGCAGCGATTCGCAAAAGCAGAAAACGGCGACGCTCCGTGCCCTTCGCCTGCGACTTGGGCCGGGCGTGAGCGAAAACGTGACAAACAATAAGTGCCACCGACATGTTGGCAATGTGTGGGCACAACACACAGTCCAGCCTGGCGTGCTGGTCCGGCTTATCGCTGTAGTAGTTCGCAAAACTGTAACACTTGCCAGTAACCGGCAGACCGCAAAATGTGGCAGCAGACGCGGACGTCGAGTCAAGAATGACTGACAGAGTGGTTGTGCAATCGGAAGTGGCAGAAATAGAATTCGAGAAAATAACATTGCAGCTGGAACTAGAAGCGGAGAAAATGCTACTCAATTTTATGTCGCGTTGCACAAGTTTTTACAATAGCGCTCAAACTTTTCAAAACTTCCCCATATGAAATGAATGAACAAGGTAAAAGTAAACTTGGCCAACTTTATCTTATTCCCCGCCCGTTCGCCCTCGTCAGCCCCGCTTAGCGTGTTGCCTGCATCTACGCATGACCTACATTTCAACCGCAATTGTTTACCGACTCCAGCGGAAATTGTTTTCCGCATATCTACCGCCGACTCATGGAAAAATACAAAATAAACGCCCAAGTTGGCAAAAACTCGCAGTCGGCGCCTCCTCACAGCCGCACGACCCGCTACATGCGCCAGTTGAGCTTGTGCCAATGCCGCCGCAGTTAACGCTGCAATGCCTCAGTGCGCAAAAAATGCGCGCTAGAGATGGAAATTCCGCAATCCGGAAATCACGAGTGCTTCACAGTTTTTTTGTCGAATTACTGGCCTTCGCTGGGATTCGAACATTAGGCAATTACAGCAACAGACTTTTCCTGCTGCACCTTTGGAAATGCAATTTCAAAATCCGTGTGAAGAGTGCAGAAAAAACGCAATAACTCAGGTGGACGAGGGTGGAAAAATGAACTGTGGATCTTCGTTTGGCCTCTCATTCCGTCATGTTGGTCAATTTTCCATTCAACAGCCGCAGTCAGGTATATGTACGGTTATTGTTGTTGTTAGTACATTTGATAATGCCATTGTTGTAGCTATTGCTGCTAAATATTTTCAGTCATTTGTCACACTTAATTAAACGCCACAAAAGACGCGCATACCGCGGTCCGCAATGAGCGGATCCGCACATCAATGTTGCTATTCTGCGGCGTTGTACACCAGAGATCTGCATGCGGTCATATTTTTATGACTCAATATGTATTCGCGAAAATGCGGTGCCACTACTCAAAAAAACGGATATGAGTAGGTATCCCCATCGCAAACGAAGCATTCATTCCGAATACTAGTAATCATCAGCTTGCAATACTAAACGAATGCAAACTATCGCATCTTCATTTCACTTCGGCTATGCGGTGGTGCCGATGATCCAAACGAACTATGCAAATATCCGTTCGAATCATTCCGAATCACCGCATTCTCATATCACTTCGGAATGCGGTGGTGCGAATAATTCAAACGAATATCGGCAATGATAACGAAACCAACCAAACGAAAGATGGAAATATTCGTTTGAATCATTCGCACCACGGCATTCCGAAGTGATATGAGAATGCGGTGGTGCGAATTATCCAAACGAATGATGGAAACACCGCATACAACCGCATTTTCATATCGCTTCGCCCTTATTCTTTGACTCTTACTGTGATTAAGCATTCGTAGAAAAAAAAGAAGTGACAGGCATTTTTTAGGATATACCCAATTTTGTATACGTTTTTCAATAAATGTATGTATACTCAAATAATAAATTTAATGTGATAGTTTTAAACTTAAAATTTGATGGGGGTTGGACAAGGGACGTGGCACATTTTTTATGACCCAACATTTCAGCAGAACTATAAGTAGCACATCAATGAAACTTGGTATGAACCTACCATTTAGTCATATCTTTCGACAGAGGGAATGGGGCGGGTATTTAACAAGAGGGCGTGGCTACGCCCATACAACTCAAATCTTTTATATGGAATAGCTTCGGAATTGTAAGTCGCACAGCATTGAAATTTGGTTTGACATCGTCCCATAGAAGTGTAATTCTACTGTTAAAATTTAATGGGCGTTGGACAAGGGGCGTTGGACATTTGTTGGGCACAAACTATCCGCATATTTTTGGAACTGTTAGTCGGCACATCAATTAAATTTGGTACGAACTTACTATTTAGTCATATCTTTCGACAGAGGGAATGGGGCGGGTATTTAACAAGGGGGCGTGGCACCGCCCATACAACTCAAATCTTTTATATGGAATAGCTTCGGAATCCTTAGCCGCACAGCATTGAAAGTTGGTGTACCACCGTTTCATAGATGTGTCATTCTACTGATGAGATTTGATCGGCGTGGGACAAGGGGCGTGGCACATTTTTTATGACCCAAAATTTACTGTAAGTTCACATCAATGAAACTTGGTATGAACTTTCCACCGCCTCCATTTTAAGATACATACATAGATTGTTTGTCCCGACTGACTGACTGATTGATTGATTGATTTATCATCGCCCAGCCCAAACGACTGAAGCAACAAACATGAATTTTAGACTGTAGACTTGAAGAATGAACCTCCGCTAAGACGGGACTTTTTTGAAATTCGGGGTCTAAAGGGGCAAACATGTGTTAAGGTGTTATATGAAGAAACGTGATTTAATAGACATGTTGATTGCAAGCTTCCTGAAAATACACTAAATTAAAAATAATTCGACACGTATTTTATAATTTTTCGAAAATCAAAACTTCACATTTATGGAAATGGGCATGATCCAAAAATATACAGGTAGTTTCAATGCGACAGATAAAAATAAAATTGACAATTAAAAAAAATATTTGTTTACAAATTTTGTACTACTATTTTCATTTTTGCTACAGAGCTGCAATTTCACACAATTAGTTTATGTAGTACATATATCATTCAATTTCAGTTTTTCTTACTTTTTTTTGCACCCTTAAAATTTTATTTTTATTTGTCAAAAAAGCAAATGACTTTTAATTTTGCTCGATTGAATCTACCTGTATATTTTTGTATCATGGAAATGGGCTTATTGACTTCAAAAATAAAAATTAGACAAGTGTTTCACATTATTTTCAAAATCTAAATCTAACTGGATCAACGACGGGTTAAAAGTATGTATGGAGAAACAAATTTTTTGAGCCTTTTGACTTGAAACTTGGTGAAAGTACTTCAAATGTAAAATAACTCGATACGTGTTTTTCATTTTTCCGAATATTAAAATCGGACGGGGCACGTGCTTTTCATTTTTTTGAAAATCAAAATCTAACGGGGTCAACAATGGGTTAACAGTTTGTATGGAGAAACAAGATTTATTGAGCCTTTTGACTTCAAACTTAGCAATAGCACTTCAAACGGGAAATAATTAAAACGTGCTTTTAATTTTTTTGAAAATCGAAATCTACCGTGGTAAACCAAGGGTTAAAAATTTGTTTAGAGTAAATGTGAAAACACATGATTTAATAGGCCTTTAGACTTAACAATTTTTGGAAACACTTAAAATCAAAGATAATTATACACTTTTTTTGTTTTTTAATCAAAATCTGACGGGTGAACAATGGGTTAAGAATTTGTAGCGGGGGAAACAAGAGAACTTGCGTGCGAAGCCGCAGGGCCCAGCTAGTAGATTATAATAATTAATAATAATTTGTAATGTTAAAAGTTTTTAGAGTACGAATGTAAAAAAAGCAAACTATTGGAGTTCCATCGTGTTTTTAAAGTATTTAACCATTTTCTTTGGCATGATTCTATAATTTCTAGACTTCAACTTGCTTAAAAAATTAGCAGTAGTTGAGCTGGCAAAATCCATGCCGCCAACATTTCTTCCAAATGCGTTTACCTACTTCATACGCTTCGCGAATTGTGCATTATGTATACTTGTACTCATTGCTTTCACTCACTGTACAACAACGAATACCGAATACCGACGGATACAAAGTATTCGTGTCAGCAATACTCATAATGATTCGATTTGGGATACTTATGTTATGCGGTGTTTATGAGTAGTAAGTAGTAAAAAGAATGAGTATTAATGCGGTGGTATCCAAAATTGCGGTACTCATTGCTAATCTCTGTTGTAAACACTGGACATCAATCGCAATCGCCGTCGCTAGCGCAATGAGAACGAGAGGAAACACGCCGCCTACTCAAAAGCCTTGACTCATTACCATAGGAACACAATTGGAGCGTATGAGAGTATTTACGTTCGACGTATTGCGTTGTCAAATTAAATTTCATGTATTTCTATGAAAGCGCACACAATTGACGACGCAAGCGTATGAACGTAAAAGCGTCGTACGCTCACTATTTCTATTTTTGACGCCGCGTATGGGCGTATTATTCATTTTTCTACAATTGGTAAACGTATTTTGAGTATTTTGTACGTTGCTGCTCACGCTATAATTATGAGCAAGGCAACGTCTTAACAATTTCAATTCAATTCAGTTTCGACAATTGAAAAACGTATTTTGAGTATTTTATACGTTGCTGCTCACGCTGGAATTGTGAGCAAGGCAACGTCTGAACGTATTTCGACAGCGTATTTACGCCGTACGCCGTGCGCCCATACGTCTATACGCTCCAATTGTGTTCCTACGGTTACGTAACCAGCTAGCAACGTTGCCGTATATGCAAACTTGTTCGCTAGGCTGTGCGCGCTCGTGCTGCTCAATGTGCCAGGAGCTGTGCTCGTGTTGGAATAAATTAATTGCACGAACTTATTTATGCTACCATCACCAACACCGCCGCCAAAGTGAGAGCGCAGGAGCAGAGTTGATGGTGGGGAAATGGGTTTTGGGGCGAGTGCGAAGTACGAGCTATCAATGAGAGATTGACGGCGAAGCTGCCGCCAGACGTCGACATGCACGTGTTGCGCTACGCTATGCACAGCGGGAAAAGTGTGCCTACGAATGTTCAAATAACCAAATTCACTGGCGCCAGCTTAATTTAATGTTTGACATTATTTTCTGTTCACAACGAGTAAACCGTAAAGAAAGTAAAGTAAATACATTGCAAGCTGATAAAATGTTCGCTTGATTAGTTACAACAATTACAACAATGGGTTCTACACAATTTTGTAGGAAATTGTATGGTTACTTTGGTAAAGCAATTTTTGGGATGGAGGGTGTTGGACATTTCTAAGTATTAACACAGAAATAAACAACTCAAATATATGCGC
Source organism: Melieria crassipennis (assembly GCA_963668005.1). Taxonomy (NCBI): domain Eukaryota; kingdom Metazoa; phylum Arthropoda; class Insecta; order Diptera; family Ulidiidae; genus Melieria; species Melieria crassipennis. Next base: position 74,257,868 of record OY764961.1, on the reverse strand, counting down.
TTGGATTGTAATAAAAGTCGATTGAGCCCAAAGTTGGGTGCAGTATTTTTGCCTTGATCGTGTAAAGTTTGTTAAAATTGCAAATAAACGTTTACGAAATGTAAGTTAATCTACAATTGCTTCGGAAATACGCTACGGTCGACGCTGCACCAATTTCTCACAGTGCGAATTTCATTAAATGGATCCAACTTGAGCGAATTCGTTACGACACCTTAGGAGCATTTCAATCACTTTTATGCAGTTGGGACGCAGACGCTGTGGAGGGAGCACTCAACGTGTATGCAAATCCGCTACAAGATTATATGCAAACGCAGAACTACGTAACCATATGCGAAGTTCCGCGACCGCCTCATTTTCGCGAGGCGCAAAAGAAATGGCGTGCTCTCGCACTAATCCAATCGCCTTTGCATTCGTAACGCCAAAGGGAAGTGCAACGTGCACGGCGACTGCCGCCAATAGGCGGCCAACACTCGGCGGACAACTGCGCCACCACGTGCGCGTGTTCGCGACGTGCATGTGGTGACTGCGCCAACAATCGGAAGCCAGAGACGAATTAATATAACGGTGCGGTGTGAATTTTTTGCCGATCCTTTTGCCAACCGCCATCCCGCGATTGCCGCACGCAATCAAGCCACGTTGAGCACGGCGGCGCCGCGGCGTGTTTCGTTGCCGAGTGGCTGAGTGGCTGAGAGATGGCGAACAAGACGAGCTTATGTAAAATCTCAATTAATCAAAATTATTAATGTATGTATGTGTGTGTGCGTGCAGCTTGGTGCGATTATGTATACGCCGCGTGCGCCGTCTAGTGGCGAGCGCACATACTCGGTGGCAGCACACGCGAGACTCACCGTAGCTGATGATGGTTGAATTGGAGATTGGATTGGAGCTGTTCGTCGTCGCCGTCGTCATCGCCGTGGCCACGGTGGTGGACTGTCGTCGTATGTCTTTGGTGCCGGGACGTATTTGGCGTTTTTTCTCCGAACATATTGTAGGCGCCATTTTTGCGTATCGGTCAGGTTCTGCAAAGAGAAATAAAGTGAGTAATTTCTCGAAAGTTTTCACCGTCAAGCGACAGCAGTACTGCTGCTGGTGTCTCGCATTAATTATTATTAATGCCGCCGAGATTTCAATTTGATAAACTCCCTCAAACCTACTCGAATGTAAACAAAGTGCCATTGATGTTATGCTGCGACTGGTGGCGGTTATTGCTACCACCATTGTTGGTTTTTAGATTGTTGTAATGGTTGTGTGGCTGTTCATTTCACGCTTGCGAAACGTGTGGGCACAGCAAAAACCGCAACATCAGCCAGTGCAGAACATAACAGCAATAAAATCAAAGCCAGCAATAACAACAATGAGACAACATCAATAAAAACAAATATTTACACTGCCGCACTACAAAACGAAGCAAAACGCAAAGCTAAAAGACAAAAAAGCGTGGCACGTGTACGCGTCTGTAATTACGTTTTATAGAATTTCAAACTTATATTCCACGCGAAGCAGCATAAGTCGAACGCTTTGCTTTTTCCTTTGCGTTTGCAGCTTTTCGTTCGTTTTCAAAGCTTATCATCGGCTTGCATGCGGCTTTGCGAATAATTGGCCCGACAGCACTCATTTCGGTGTGGCTGTCATTGATTAAATAACAAAAACAGCAGCAAAACTCAAATTTAAATCCGAAGGCAAACTATCTTATTTTGGTGCCTCAAAGTTATGCGCTACGAGTAGCTTTGAAGAAAAAACACGTATTCGAGTTTGTATTTGTTGATCACTATTTGGCAGGTCTGATGCTTCGGGATTTTCGAACCTTTTTAGCAACTTTTCGAACCCTCGACTGTCCGACTTTTGATTCAACGCACTTACAATGGGCCCAATGAATAAAAATGAAGCAATTGCTAGTAAGCAATTGCTGACTAGCAAGAGCAATTGCTTAGAAAGCAATTGCTTGAACCAAAAAGCAATTGCTTATTTTTTTATGAATAACAATTTAAGTCATTGCTGCTCTTGCTATCCAGTTAAAGCTTTTGCTAGATCGTTGCTGGGCAACACATACATACGAATATGTATCAGTGGTTGCTTTGATAAGAAATGTGCAAATCAGTTACAGTTGTTTGAAGTAACACTGAACTTCCGGCAATTCAAAGGGTTCGTCTTTTAAAAATTTTGCAATTTTGTGTAAAACAACACACCATATTATAATTTATGGTATTTTTTCAATTTTGCTGCGAACTTTATATTGTAATATCGGAAACCTGGTTTTGAACTGTCCGAAACATCGTTCAATTACAACTCGCTGCAAAATACTTTGTTGTAATGTTGCTGCTCAAGTGTTATTGGATTTCTCCACGATGTCATCAAAAAGGGCGATATACCATAACCATCATATCCAAGGAGTAACACGTTTTCTGAAGAGTTTTGAAGTACATGTTAAATGTCCGAATTTTAAAAAATTCGACTGTCATGCACGGAGCCCGGCCACTGGCAATCCACACTTGTAAATACTTCTTTTTCATTACAAATAGCTTTCGGAAGTCTTCAGTTTTGCATGCTACATGCGAGAGCAAAGAAAACCGAACAGAGACTAATTTCAGCAAAAGTTAGCATGGGGTTCAGCAGACTTAAGAAATCGTAAGCAATTGCTACCTAGAAAAAGCAATCGCTTGTTTTATTCATTCTAAATTTAGCAATTGCTTACAAAAATTAGCAATTACTAGACAAATTTAGCATTTACTGCAAATTTAAGCAATTGCTTACAGAAAAAGCAATTGCTTAAATTTTTATTCATACAAATTTAAGTAAAAGGCCAGAAATCTTAAGAAAAATCAATTGCTTATAGTTTATTCATTAGGCCCAATGCCAATGCGTGTGAACTTACTGCACATACTAACTGGAGTTGTTTGGCCTTATTGATTTTGTTTGTTTCTTTAACCAGTACAGCAAATTCTCTTGGATTATATACAAAAGATCCTCATAGGCAAACAAGCAAAAAAAAACAAATTTGGAATGGCGATAGAAACAATTTAACCCTTAACTTTATGTTCAAATGACGAAGAAGTCAAGAAAAGGTAAACAAATGCAAGCGAGACAAAATTTTCCGACTTGCAAACATTCGTCTGACTGTGAGCGTTCTGCCGAATTATGACCCCTAAAATGCTAATTAATTAATTCAATACAAACTGTTAAAGCGGCAGCGACATAAAGATAGCAAATTACACACACCTCTTCCCGCTCGCTCGCTCAATAACGACCGGCTGGCTGGTTGACGGAGCGTGCGACCCCTATTGCTAACAAAAGCCAGCAAAGCTATTGCCAAAGCCGTTACGATGGGCAGTGTATGCAGATTTGACGCCGCAGCAACTCTTCCCGCCCACAAGTACTGAGCGATCCGATCCATTCGCATGCGGCCGTTGTGGAAGAGGGGTAGGCGAGACGGGCTTGAGCTGACTGTGCACTGCGTGGCTTCTGGCACACAGCGACGAGGTGCTAATTTCATTATCTAAGCACATGCGCGTGTTAATTCACGACAAATGTGTACACAACGCCGCGCCAGTTACCAGCCCCCGACGGCCAAGAGCAGCCGAGCAAAGCCACATGCTAAATTAAAAGAAGAATTACCGCACGAGTAGAAATTATCAGCAAAAGTACGTCATAATATTTATCCGCAGCAACACAAGTAGAGTCCGACCGATACCAAATTTTTTGGCCGATGCCGATTAATCGGCCGAAAGGGCGAGTTTGGCCGATGCCGATTAATCGGCCGAAAAGTCGAAAATCGGCCGATGCCGATACCGATTAATAATAATAATAATTGACTGGCACGACAGCCCGCTTTCGCGAGACTAATGGGCCAGTTACTCATGACACAGAACATAAACTTAACCATAAACATAAACTTAGAAAATTTGAGCGATTACTCAAAACTTTATTTCCGTAAACATAAACTTAAAAATCAGCTGATTTTCCTTTGTGACAATATTGCCACTTCGATTTCTCCATCTCGTGAACAATCAAATTCAAACTTTTCGCGACATTTTTTTACTTGCTATTATTAAATGTTTGAGCATCCAACGACTAAAATTATTAATATATTTACGAAACTAATAAAAATTGCAATCCATTTTGTATATTTTACAAATTATTTTAATTTGTTTACTTTTCAATTCATTCCGAAGAGAGTGGCAACATTTTTGCGTTTTCCGTAAACATAAACTTAGAAACCAAAACGAAACAGATTTCTAAGTTTACGGTTAAGTTCTAAGTTTATGTTCTATGTCTCGGGTAACCAGTTGCACAGCTTTCGGGTATGCCAGGTCGTGCCAGCTGACAAGTAAAACTAAGTTATGTCATGAGTAACTGGCCCATAAGGCCTAGCTTCCCGCAACTACCCGTGTTGTGCGTGTGAATTTGTACGCGGGTTGAAGGGACCTACAGTTTAATGCCGGTTCCGAACGGCAGGTTGGGAGCTTTTTCATAAGCAATTTTTACTCTCAGAGGTTTGCCATTTCCAGCTGAGAGGACAGCCACCGAAAGAGAAAACGAGTTTTCCCGTTATTTTTTTTAGGTGTTATTACAGGCAGTATTTGAACCTGAGGTTGCTGCCTGCGACTCGCGGTCCAACGCACTAACCAACTGAGCCACGGCGGCTGCCAATATACCGATTATGCCGATACCGATTACATAGAAAAAATAACACGAATGAATTCAATCAAAAACACAGTCTATTTTATAAAATAACAAAAGGAACTATTACACATTGCTTGTAATATTCATCACAAAATAACAAAACAACGAGAAAAGAAATAATTAAAAACTAAATAACAACGACAAAAGAAATAATTAAAAACTAAATAAAATAACAAGAGAATTCAGAATTCTAATACATTAACACGTATTAAAAAAAATAATGTATCACATTTATCCACTGAGAGAGAAACAAAAATACCCAACGGGAAGCCAAGGGAGCGTGCTCCCTGAGGAGCACAATGTGAGCATTTGAAAAAAATAAATAAATATCAGTATGCTGCAAAAACAAAGTTAATAGGGGTACCGGTTATTTCGTGCGGTTTTTTGGGAAAATTGAAGCTTTATTGTGAAAAAATGGTTACAAATTTAATATTCAAAGTATTGTCCATCACTAGCTATAACTTTTTCCCATTTTTCTGGCAATTCACGAATACCCTTTCTGAAAAATTCGGCCGGCTTTTCCGCTATCCACGAATCGATCCAATTTTTTACTTCTTCATAATTGGAGAAGTGCTGGTCAGCCTGGCCATGTTGCATTGATCGGAAGAGATAGTAATCGGATGGCGCAAGGTCTGGACTATACGGCGGGTGGGGTAGGACATCCCATTTGAGCGTTTCAAGGTAGGTTTTGACGACCTGTGCAACATGTGGCCGAGCATTGTCATGTTGCAAAATTACCTTGCCGTGCCTTTGTTCATATTCCGGCCGTTTTTCGCGCAGTGCTCGGCTCAAACGCATCAATTGTCGTCAGTAGACTTCCCCTGTGATCGTTTCATTCGAGCAATGTCCGGGCCGTTCATCGTCCTCCAAGTCAAAATTGCCACTTTTGAACCGTGCAAACCACTTCTGGCACGTACGCTCAGCTAGAGCATGCACACCATACACTTCCACCAAAATACGATGACTTTCAGCCTTTTTCTTCATATTGAAGTAATGAACACACCGAACACCCCGCAAAAACACTTTATTCGGCACAAAATTCGACATTTTCAGAGTAAAAAAAAGTATTGTTGTTTACGCTTCAGCTAAATGACACATACTGATTCTGAAACTATATGAAAATAGCTTTTCAACACATATTTGGAAAGGTGAATCACTGTTCACAAAATCAAGTTACGCCATCTGTTAGAAAACCGCACGAAATAACCGGTACCCCCATTAAAAAATTCAAAAAATCAAGAATGATAAAATAAATGTTGTCAACAAATGGTATTTTTAATTGTACAATAAATAAAACGGGCATACGTGAAAGGAGCGCTCCCAAAGGGCTCCTCGAGCGCTCGATTTCCCGTTGGGTAGTGACGTAAATATTGCATACAAATTCAGTTGTTTATTCAACTTAAAATTACGATTTTTATATTAAAATGTGTACTCTCAAATTGCGAACCGTTGTACAGATGCAGTGGGAAGAAGTCAGAAAACAAATTTGGAAAAAATAAAAGGCCTGTTAAGAAATGCTTCCAAAGAAAAAGAAGGATAAGATTGAAATGTAATTGAATGTAATGCCTGATATTTCGAGAAAATCTCTGTTTTTAAGAATACCTAGTTTAAAAAAAACATTTCTAGGAAACATTTATATTAAACAGTATACATATTGTTACGAAAATGACATCTCTAAGTTCGTTTTGGATTGTGCTTAAAAATAAAAAAACTTCAATTATTCAGCGCAAAACACAGTCAAAAAAAACCAACAATCACTTTATTTACAGATTTATACTTTGCTTGTATCTACACTTGTTACTTCTTTGCTTATTCAACTAAGAATCGACCCTCTGCGCTGCCACTGCTGCTTTTTATACTTGTTTTCTTATCGCGCCGATGTTTCTTGCACATTCTAGTTGTACTCTCTATTGTTCTAGCACAGCCCATCACCTTCGCGAACCATCCTTGCCATATCGTAATGATAGCCAACCGGCCGTACTCCAAAGTGCATGCCTAAGTATGCTTGGAAAAGCATTCATGCACAGCACAGAGTGCCTCATCGTTGCAATATATACATTACTGAAAAGGGGTATAAGAACCCGTTGGTACAAAAAATGAAAACAAAAAAATGAAAGCAGAAAAATAGGCCGATGGCATCATCGACCAAAAACGGCCGATGTGGCATCGGCCAAAAAAGGCCGATGCCGATTCTTTTGTTTTTGGCCGATGCCGATACTAGCTGATGCCGATACAAATTTTATTGGCCGATACTAGCCGATGCCGATTAATCGGTCGGACTCTAAACACAAGCCGTGCGGCGCGCATTGACGGACAGGCGCACACACATAAGTAAACACTAGGGATGCCAATCCCGGGGTACATTTTCGTTTTTCCCAATGTCCGGGATTTATGTTCTCTAATCCGGGATTTTCGAAATCACATCTCAATGCATTTTTTTGGAAAGTATTTAATTATCTAAAAAATGATTATTGTTGTTATGGCCGGTTAAGTAAGTACATCCCTCCCTGCACAATAGCAACTCGCTGCAGATGGTATAACCAGCAGATGGTCTAAATAATTTCCGCATGTAAACTTGTAGTTTTGCGCGAAATTAAAAATATAAGTATATAAGCAACCATCTGTATTCTAGCTGCTTAAAATCCAGTGTGTATGAGAAATATTACCTAATCGGTAAGAAATATAGACCACAATTAAACACATAATTTATGTTTGCAACGAATTCTTTCAAACAAAGTACGTAGATGTAAAAAATTGTACAGCTTAATTAAATCGCGAATATTTTTTATTTTTTAGTCCCGAAAATCCCGAGATTGGAAAATTGCCAAATATTGGCATCCCTAGTGCACATCCACGTACCTACGTGGCCGTACATGTGCGGGTGCTCATTTTATCTTCAACAAACAAAAAAACAGCAACAACAACGCTAAATAATAGCAAAAACAGAAAATGCTAAATATTGTAAATATCTTCCATTTTCAACCAAGTTGTTGACGAGCACTTTATTTTGGCAAGATGCGAGACGGACAAGTAAAAGTTGTTGAACTATTTTTACGATATCACAACAATACATATCATATGTGTGAGATTGGGTTAGATGACAGCCATATCGTAACCAGCGCGAGAAATAATAATTAATTTCCCACCCCGTAGGGAGACGACGCACAGTGTTGCGAGTAGTGACAAAAATTCCAAAATGCAATTGTATAAGCGCAAAAATCTGAATCTGTATGAGGTTTTGTTGGAAATACTTGAATTAAGAGAAATCCGAAGTTTTATGAAAAAATATTGGATAACATAGAAGTTATGAGCTCTTAAAATACGCTCTTCCAGCGTTGAAAAAAAATTGTGTACAAACAGCAAATTTTTGCTTTGACTTTGAGGTTGAATATTTCAAAATAAATTATGAGCAGGCCCCTAAAAATTACTATTGTCGTAAGTCTCATATAATTTAGGTCTGGGAAGATCAAAATTTTCTTCTGAGCTGTACCGTTATGATGAAAATGAAACAAAGAAAACGAGTAAATAAAAAGTGAGTTCAAACTTTAAAAGTGATTTAAAAAAACACTAAATATCACTTTTGAAATTTTTCGATATTTTGTTTTGGCAAGTTTGTACATCAGGGGCGTAGCCAGAACTTGGTCATGGGGGGGAGGGGGTTTTAAAAAAATTGTTTGCCAGTTTAGTATTACATGTTGTTTAAAGTAAAGTGCACTTTCCAAATAAGGCATTTTGTTGTGGCTAAATTTTTTCCTGATCTTTAGTAAAAATTTCATGAAATTTGGAACACTGGAAGCAAAGTTATTGCATCTGAATTGAAGGTATGTTTGTGTCATCGTACAAAAATGTGCATCGAACAAAGATCCAATATTAACTATTGTTTTAAAAATGTTTAAACTTTAACCGAAGCATTTAAATTGATGGACCAAGTTTATGGTGATGATTGTTTTTACCGTGGTGGAGTTCATAAGTGGTAAACGCGATTTAAAAACGATTGTCAGAACATAAATGATAACCAAAGTGTTAGCCAACTGAATCCGCGATCACCGTAGGTCAAAACTGGGCGGTAATTCATAAAAGATAAGCCAAAATCTTCATTGAAATTCTTGAAATTGTATTTAACCTTCGCTTTATACCCACCCGGGTGATCTTTTTAATATTCATGTTTAATATCTGCACAAATTTTAAGGTAATTTTCAATAACATGAAAAAATATTTTTTTTTAATTTTGTTCATGTTTAAACTTGATTTTTGTCATTTTTTATACAAATGTATCTGGGTGATCCCAGGTGCTTTCGCTGCCTTTTGATTGAAAGTCACGATACATTTTTTTTTGCTTACCTCATTATGTGTTCTATAAACCCTCTGGAAAGAAATCTTCTAATATTTTCCATAGTCTCAAAATAAATCATTAAAGTTATGCCTTTTTCGAAATACGAACAATCGCCAGAGGAAGATACTAACCCTGCTTAGATAAGGTACGTCTGCGAGACGTACGCCTTTTGAATGTTTTTCTCTCTCTCTCTCTATCGTCAATTTTAATTTAATTTTTATTTTACTAAACAAACGTTATTTTACTTTAAAAATTATTTAATGTTAACAGAAATTTATGAAATAAATGATCTCAGTAAGAAAATTATCAATATTCCCTCTAACAACACTGTTAAAAGGATATAAACTAGCATACGCCTCTCAGACGTATCGTTATCTTTTCAGTACAAAAAATAACGTTATCTAACTAGGGCTAAATACTGAAGTATGAAAAAAATTTCTAAATTATTATATATTTAATGTGTGTTTTACTCAAAATAGCGGCGGAAGTGCCTGGGATCATCTTTAGTAAGGCGAAGGTTAAGCATCTCAATAGCATAAATTTATTGCATTTTAACTGAACATTTGGCTATCGAAGGATGCCATCCCATCTATTGACACTTGTTTTGACTGTTTTTTTGTTTTCACATGATCTGGCACCGTGCAAATTTCAGCTTTTCAAAGAATGCATTTGCCGATGAAAAAAAGCGTTTTGAGAACGTAGAAACCATCCAAAAGGCTTGTACCGACATCCTGAAGGACATTCCGGTCGACGAACTAAACTACTCTTTAGACATGTTTTTAGAACATGCAAATCGCTGCGTTAAGCCTAAACGTGACTATTGAAAAAACAAATTAGTTTCGGTAAAAAAAGGGGTTTTGTTGATATTCTTTTAAATATTTAAAGATGAAAAGACCTTTTTGCTAATGTGGGAACGTACATACGATGTTGACAAATTATAGGCTATGGGGGGGGGGGGGCTGACACCCTAAACCCCCCTTGGATACGCCCCTGATGTACATTATGCTGTAAAATTTTCAGCTGCGCATATTTGCGCGAATGCAAGTTATTGGCATTTTTCGGTGAAGACTTGAGTGCAAATTCGCGATATTTTCAACGTTTGGTTGAATGCCCATAGCAATCGGTCAAATTATGCTCTGCTGCTGATGGAAAAATTTGTTGAAGATAGCTTCAGAAAATCAATTACGATTACTATTATATTCGAAATAGAGGGGCTAATCGAGTTTCGACACTACACTTTGATTTTTTTTCGTACAAACCCAAAAGTTGGCAACCTAACTACTTCACTTGTATGGGAGGTGCCCTCTGCTGGTGAAGTTTTGAACTTTAATTATTTTTGTATTTTTTGCATTCAGGAATGTTAAGGATTGTTGAACAAATCATTCAAATCGGTTCAGTAGTTTCCCAGATACGATGTTTCCTCGCATACTTTACTACATTTACATGTATGGCGCCAGTCCCATTGAAAATTACTAGTTTTGTGTGGCAGCCACCTTAAGAGTTGGATGTAGCGGTTAGGTGTGTATAGAAAAAACACTCGAAAGGGAAAATAAATGGGGATCAGTCCTACATATGATACGTCGGGGACCAACCTGAGAGCAGCGGGAGCCCACTTTCTAAAAACGATGATTTTGTATGGGAACCTCATGGCGGTTGGGGATAGGGGGTAGGTTTGTTTGAAACAAATATTCAGAAGCAAAAATTAGTGGGGGTCAGTTTAAGATTTTAACCCTCTAAGAGCAACTTCTGAGCAGCTGTGGAACATTTTGTCGAGATTTCATTTTCAATCGCTTTTGAAAAAAGCGCATTTTATCTTTAACACATTTGTAAATAAATTGATATCAAAATACAAATATTATGAACGTAGCTTTTATGAACTAAGATAATTTTCACTGTTAATATATATTTTTTTTTTTTTTATTGAAACGTTATAAATTATAATTACATTTCATCACATTACACCTAGCTTAAGCTAACAAGTAATATAATTCTGTTTGTTTTATATTGAATTTACAGGAAATTAACCACTAGATCTCGTGGCTTGGTTCTTTTTAGTCTGCTTGTATTGGTGGCTTCATCGTTGAGAACCGATACTTCTGCATTTGTATGGAGCTGTATTCTTTTGTCATGTTTAACTAGTGGCAAAGAGAGTGATTGTGTCAGCTACCTTTTTCACCTTCAGGTCGCTGTGCAAGTCATCGTTCCGTACATACCATGGTGCGTTCACCATACCTCTTAGCACCTTGTTTTGAAAACGTTGTATACTTTCAATGTTGGACTTAGCAGTGCATCCACACAGTTGGATGCCGTATGTCCACACTGGCTTTAACACTTGGTTATAAATCAGAAGTTTGTTTTGTATCGACAGCCTGGAATTTCTGCCGATTAGCCATTGGAGTTTTTGTAACTTAAGGTTAAGTTCAGCTGCTTTAATTTTGACATGTTCCTTCCATTTGGGCTTTGAGTCTAAAGTCATACCCAAATATTTGGCAGTGTTACTATAGGGGACGACAGCTGCAGATATTTTCACTGGATTGTAGTCCAATTTCTTGTTTGTAAAGTCAACATGCACAGATTTGGTCTCGTTTAATTTGATGTTCCACTTTTCAGTCCAGGCAACGACTTCATCTATTGAAGCTTGCAATTTTAAGGTAGATTCTTCATTGTTTGGGCCAACGGCTAAGATGCATGTGTCGTCAGCAAATGTGGCTACTTTACATGTTTTGGGGGTTGGTAAATCAGACGTGTAGAGTAGATACAGTATTGGTCCAAGTATACTGCCTTGAGGGACACCCGCTTCTATTTTTGTAATGCTTGAGTAGACTTGTTTTTGCTTAACTCTGAAATATCTATCTGTTATATAGGATTCTAATAGGTCAGTGTACTGACCTAATATGTTACTGTTAATATGTTATATGTATGAAGTTTTTTCAAATCCGTTTGTATGGAAATTTTGCACAGTAAGTTCTTTACTCAAACAATAACTGTTTACCAAATATCATTTAGGTACGACCACTCCTTCTATTATTGTCACTCCGCTATATGAACTTGCAACACTGTGCGACGTCGTAATGGGGCCATAACATATCGTAACTTGTGAACGCTGAAGATTGGAATTGAGTAGAGAATGTTGCAATTAATAAAATAAAGTCGCTATCAACTACTTAAAATTCCTTCTCAAACTTCCCCAGCCTCCTATTTACGAGCCTAAGTGTCAACAGCGTCACCAACACAAGAATAACCCAGCCAAAAACACACCATCGAGCAGCCACGCGCAGGCCGACGAAGAGTAATAGTCGAAAATACAAATTTACGCCGAAAGAATACATTTACCGACGGAACGCAGCGATAGAACGCCAATGGGCGGACGCGTTTGCACACGCCAGGCAATGAGTGAATGAATGGGTGGGTGGCTGGACGGATTTGCGAATGAACGGGCACGCAGACAGTGGCGGGCGCGCTGAAGCTGACGCACGTGGTGTTGATGACTGACAGCGGACTCTGAGTGGGATGGACACGGGCTGGCGACCATGACGAGAGTGTGTTGCAACAACAGTTGGCGCATGACAGAAACGAAAATACCAACAAAGACGACGCCGAATAAAAATCGTTGAACGACACACACGTGTGCGACATGACCTAATTGCAGGCGCAGCGTGCGAGGCCTACGAGACGATAATGAAGTGTGCGAGGCACATTGCTGCTCTTTCCACGTTGCGCGCTGTATACTGACGCTTAAGTCTGTGCAGTAGCCAACGCTACTATACAAACGACCAAAGCATTTATTGGCAAAATTTTTAACACAGGCGCGGAAACCGGTTGGGCTCCCCACTGAGCCCACACGCAGTTCCGCTCGGCACATTCCGCCAAACACAAACTATTTTTAGCCGGCGGCGTTAGTCGTTCAATGATTCTAGTGCGAACGTGCGCGTTATGAGCGACGCGCTACAAGCAGCGCGTGCGACGATACTGCCAATTGACCGATAACGTCAATTGTCGTGCCCTGTCGTGTCATTATCGACACACGCACTGCGTCCCAAGAACCGAATTATTGGTGGCATACGCGATAAATCGATACAATCGAACCACACGTTAGCACTTCGCCTACGAAAGGGACGAAGTACATCCTGAATATAGGCTGCAGCATTATATATGCAGTCGTGTCTGGATATAGTGAACTAATTACCGCAAGGCCTGTTCACAGTATTGAGGTTCTTCACTACATCAAGGTTAACATTTTTGTTCAAAAACTGGTTTTATTTGCTCACTATTTTGTTCACTATTTAGATGTTTTCAAGTGTTCACTACTTAGAGCACTTCATGTAAAAATTTGGGTTTTCGCTATATGCTGCTGAATGAGAGCGCACATCTAAATTGTCTATGGTTTTTAAGAAACTGAAACCACCAAAGCTGCTTTTTTGCTCAGTCGTGCCTCAGTGTAACTAATGTTGAGGCATTCGATGTCTGCGCTGAACAAAACGACAAGCAAGCAGAGACACCCGCAACGACTGCAACGACGTTTGGCAATGTGGGGTCAATGGTCATTGTGCCGGATGGCTGCTCGCATTCGTCGTTCTAAACTTTCGACTCTAAAGTCACGCGCGTGTGTCTAGCGACCGCGACGCAAGTCAAACCCAATTTGCAACTGTAAAGCACTCAATATTCGATATTAAAATTCCGCTGTAAGCGCTTTCGAGCGCCGCTAACAGCAAAAGCAAACATACGCACAAGCCAAAGAAAGAGAAACAACAATTACTGCAAAAAATTATAATAAATTGTTTATTAGATTATCGTACACGTGTTGCTGCTTTCGCCACTATCGCTGCCTGGCCGCCACCACTGTCACTGGTGTTGGCAATTTCGTGTCGGTATTGGTGACGATGACGCTGGCGCGCTTGCGACGGCTTCCGTTCGGCTCACCTCTCATTTCACTGCCTTAACGCCCGCTACACCCGCTCCCTCAATAAGCTTCAGCGCACACACAAGTCCGCTTGGCATATTGTTGCAATAATAAATTTCACGCTTAGAAGAGCTTTTACCCCCTTTTTCACTTCGCAGCGCGCACACACGGTCGCTCTCACGCTCGCACAGACACAAACACACGCACGAGCACGCGCTCCTCGATAGGCCATCGACGATAGCGAAACTGGGGCGCAACCTTTTGGAAATTGACAGCACTCCGACGGCGCGCATTCGACTAAGCAATTTGTTTAACAAACAAACCGTATAAAATAAGCTTCTACTACAAGGGTTTGCCGTCGGCACTCGGCTTGACGCGATTCGAAATCTGTCGACAGCAACCAATGCAGCCTCTGCTGCAAAGGTGACAAATGTGCTCATTTTTTAATGAGTTCGGCAACGACTGCACAAAAGATGAGTCACTGGAAATGCCAAAAAGTCCGACAGCTTGACAAACATCTTTCTTTGTCCTATTCTTGGTTGCCTTAAACAATCGAAACAGTATTTGCTTTCCAGTGTTTAACATTCGGTCTCATGCCGCTGGCATTTCACAGTCTTGTCAAACTGAACACCGTGAAATGCAAGCAATCCCAGAAAGGGAAATACCTTTTACATAGTTAAAACGCTTGCAGAATATTATCAAATGAACCAATTTGCTATTTTTCGAATCAACAACTATGTACTTAAGGCGGTTTGTTTGTTCTTTTAGTGCTTTGCAGCAATTCCGCAAACAGTTGTTAATTGTTGCTGTAATCGTGTTATGTATATGTGTAGGTTTATATGCGAAACTATCGCCGACGTTCCACTATTGTCAGCGTACAGCCGTGCAGAACACAGTGGGCAAATAGTCACAATTGTTTGCTGTGAAATCGGACACAGTTCGCAAGTTGTAAGGTGGCAAATATGTTTTGTAATGCGTCTACTATTTATTTATTTATATTTGAATGTATCTTCCATTGTTGTTGGACTCTTTTTTGCGCTTGACCAGTCTCGTATTTATATGTTAAAAGGAAATCAGGCAGCGCAATGCCTTTTTGTTTGTTGACACCGCTCCGTTATGTGTTGTATTTATTTTGACAGCGTCGAATGTTGTACATTTGAACTGTCAACAACTTTTGGTGTTCTTGACCGATGGTTGCACAATTTTGCGAATAGAGACTTTTATGTAACGCACTAATTATGAGATTTGCATTGTAGAAACATTAAGTGAGAGTAGAATTTTTGAATTGATCATTTGGTTGATAACTTCCCCAAGGTCCAACCAAACAGACGACAACGTACCGTGCAAACGGCGAAAGCTCAACGCAGTTTCGCATTCAAATTTATGTATTCTCGCCATTCTACCGTTTTTCTTGCTTGCATTAAAATTTCAACGCACTGCGATGACACGCGCGGCACTCGACTGTTGGTGCTCAGCAGCCGACCCAGTACAGTTTTCCACTTCACAGCCCATGAACCTGTGCGCCGACAAGCCAAGCAGTGCCTATCACAGACACTGGTGGCACTACGCCGACTGGGTGACGAGGGCAAACGGACGCACAGGCGAGCAACGTACCCGGCGGTTTTACCCGACTAGAGGTCGGCCGGTCAAAGGCTGAGCACGGCTCGCGTGTTTTGCAGGCACACGGCACATTGCAACTTCCACTGCGGCGACTCCTCACAGAAGCGTAAGGAGAATAATGAGAATGAAATCGCAGCCACGTTTTAACTGGCATATGGAAAAGTTGTTGGAGCTGTAGCGACAACAACCACCACCACGTCGACGACCTCGCTTAGCATCATTGTGAAAAAAATTCCACCGACAAAGCGGCAATTGTCAGTTACAGCCAACAACCAAGTTTGAAGAGATCGGTTCAACACTAGGAAATTCGAATTACAGACGACCAACGTCCTCCAGAAACACGAACTACATGACTTCGGATCAGGCTGTTCGTGATGATCCGAACCATTTCGAATTGTTAAGAGGAATTTTGCTATTCGTTTATATGAGTGCCATGAGTGTGATGGTTAACTTTAAAATTACACTGCAGATTATTTAGTAAAATTTTCAACTGTATATTTGAATAATTAATAAAGATTATATCGACCGACGTCATTCTTTCTTACATATATATCAAATATAAACTTTCTTTTGAGACACCCTGTACAACAACAACACTGACATGCGTCCTATTCGACCTAAATTCGTCCTTGAGAAGACTGAGTGCAAACTGGTTGAGGAATTTACAACAATGCGAACGTCTGCTGTTATTTGTATGCTGGACAGTGTTGAGAGAGCCGCCAGATAGACGGATGGTTGAACGAATGGAAAAGTGTGTGCAGGTAATTACCTGCTACTTTAAACGGCAAACTTAGAATCTGTGCCGACACTCGCGAAACTACTCAATGAGTAATAAAAGTCAGTGACGCTTATGGCTCAACTTGAAACAGCACTGCGCGTGGTTGTAGCATGACCTCGTGTAAAAGTGGCGCTGCCAGTTTAACCAATAGGCGAGATGAGCGCGGGCACGTCTGCCTACCTGGAGGTGGGAAGTCCCTGCGGTAGCGGAAGAGTGTTTGTGCCAAGTGCAACATCACCATGGTCTCCAACGGAACAGCTCGTTGTGTGCGTTGAACTGTGTGGGCCGCTGTCCGAGGGCAATGCAACCAGCGCTGTAATGCCAACGACCTTGCAATAAATGCATAACAACTACAAGCTCCCACATGGAATTGAGCATGCACGCCTGTATGTATGAAGGAGCGTGTTTATTGCGGCGGTTAAGAATCGCGTTCAATAAATATCAAATTTATATTTCTGTGTGGTACTTACGATGAAATCAACGAAATAAGCTACTACTACTATAAGCAAGCTACTACGGTAAGGAATGTGTTGTCTGCTGAGGCTGCTTCGGCGGGACGACTAAGTCAGCTGTGCGGTAATTGCAATTGTTGGCGGGTCGAAGTTGTTGTCGGCCGAAGTCGGGTTTTTATTTTTTCTCAGCTCTTTTTTATTTAATTTGTTATTTTAGTATTTCTTTTTCGCTTTTGGTTTGTTAATAATGCACATAACATAAACCTTTGCTGCGCCAGTCAAACACTTCCGGCACCAATCTGAACACACCTCAACTGTGCTGTTGTTGTTATTTATATTTTCGTTTTTATTTATCTCTGCTTTTGATATTCTTGTTTGGCTCGTTGCGCACTCTTTTAACACTTGAATTCTATTTTCGTTTTCGATTTGTGTTATCTATGGCGCGCGTTAAAACTCGTTTTCCGTTGCCTTTCCGAACCACTGTGTCAACGACTGCACCACGTTGCGTGAGACGCTCGAATGCGAGAGTGCCAAGTGCCTCGCTTAGATACTTTTGCCGGCGTCAACCAAGCTTTTATCAACATGCTGCTAACGACTGGCAGCAAATGTTGCAAAGCACGCGAGAACAATGGCGGATGCCTAAAATTATAACAGAATCGGCATAACTTTAATTCGTTCTGTGCGGCAGGATTTTGTAGAGGGTAAAAGAGAAGAATTTGCAGCGTAATATTCGTCACCGAGACCGTTGCAATAAAAACTTCCAAAATTGATCGCTCTATGTACAAGTAGAAACAAGTACGAATATTGCAAGAGCAAAAAAGATTTACAAGTAATATACATGTGAAAAATCGGTTTAAGTAATATACATGTGAAAAATCGGTGCTAAGCAAACTAATCAGCAACTTTAGTTATATAACCACAATAAAAACACTTTGTCATCAATGTTCTAGAAATATTCAGTAACAGTTTAAGCTTTGCGCTATAGTCTTGGTTAAACCGCTATTTAAGTTTAGTATTACTGAATCGTAGATCTCTGGATCTTCGTGTTGAAATATTGGATTTTTTGAAAGTCTTGATTTTCAGTTCCGCCACTGGGTTGAGTTGCATGACTCAACAGCATGCTGTCGCAAGTCCCATTGAATGATCGCTCTAAGAGTCTGTTGCATGGGTGACGCAGAGACCAGGTGACAGCCAATGCTCTCAGTTGTGCTACCGCAACATTTTGCGCAAAGCTTTTTCGCATTTCTTTTGAAGTTATTTATGTACTTGACATCTATAGTTGGTCGCCGTAACTCAGTATCCTCCATTGCTTATCGCCAAAGTGCCATTCATATACAGCTGCGGTCAAAATAATAGTAGTACGCATACCACGAAAAGATAATTAAGAAAAAATAATCTGCTTTTCTTCACAAATATTTACTTTGTATTTTTTTAACAAGTTATATGTGTTAACACTTACTTACTTACTTAACTGGCCATAACAACCCGTTATCGGGTTACGGCCTGCCGCAAAACTTCTCTCCAGGCGCCTCTGCTTCGCGCGCGCCTTCTCCAGTTGGTCACACCAAGAGATACCAGGGCCTCTTCCACTTGGTCCTTCCACCGGAGACATGGCCTCCCTCTTCGCCGTCGACCTCCAACCATCGCATCGAACACCTTTTTCGCCGGAGCTTCGTCGTCCATGCGGCAGACATGACCGAGCCAGCGTAGCCGCTGGATGTTAATTCGCTGCGCTACGTCCATGTCCTTATACAGCTCATACAGCTCGTTATTGGTTCGTATGCGATAGTCGTCACCAACACGAACAGGGCCGAAGATTTTGCGAAGTACCTTCCTCTCGAACACTCCAAGGGCCGCTATGTCGTTTCGTGTCATTGTCCATGCTTCAGCGCCATAGAGGAGCACGGGCAAGATAAGCGTCCTATAGAGCGCAAGTTTTGTCGGTCGAGAGAGGTCTCTACTTCTCAATTGCCTACCGAGACCGTAGTAGCACCTGTTGGCAAGAGTAATACTTCGCTTTATCTCCAGACTGACATCATTGCTGCTGTTGATGGCGGTGCCAAGGTAGACGAATTCCTTGACAACTTCAAAGGTATACCTGTCGGCCTCGACGTGAGACCCTAGCCGCTGCGAGTCCCTGCGTGTAGACAGCATATACTTCGTCTTGCCCTCATTTACCACCAGACCCATTTTGGCAGATTCTCTGTCGATAGCAGCAAATGCAGCGGTGACATCTCGCTTGTTACGCCCGATGGCATCAATGTCATCAGCGTAGGCAAGGAGCTGGACACTTTTGTTGAAGATTGTGCCATTACGATGTACACCGGCCTTGCGCAGAACACTCTCCATGGTGAAGTTGAAGAGGTCGCAGGACAAAGGATCGCTCTGTCTGAAACCTCGAACGGTATCAAAGGGGTCGGAGAGGTCACTTCCAACCTTGACGGAGCTGCGCGTATTGCTCAACGTCGCTCTTCAAAGTCTAACGAGCTTTGCAGGGATACCAAGTTCAGACAATGCGGCATATAGGCGATCCCTTATCGGGCTATCGAATGCTGCCTTGTAATCGATGAAGAGATGGTGTGTATCGATTTGGTTCTCATGGGTCTTCTCCAGGATTTGGCGTAGAGTGAATATCTGGTCGATGGTGGACTTACCAGGTCTAAAGCCGCACTGATAAGGTCCAATCAGCGCCTTGGCGAGTGGCTTTAATCTTTCACATAGTACGCTCGTCAGGACCTTGTATGCAATGGGAAGTAGGCTGATACCCCTGTAGTTGGCGCATATTGTTGGGTCGCCTTTCTTCAGCACAGGACAAAGGGCACTGAGGTTCCAATCGTTGGGCATTCGTTCCTCCAGCCATATTTTGCAAATGAGCTGATGCATGCACCCAATCAGCTCACCGCCGCCGGCCTTGAACAATTCAGCTGGTAGCCCATCCGGCCCTGCAGCTTTGTTGTTCTGGACCTCGTCATGGCTGGGCAGTGGCACATCCACACCGTCGTCGTCGATTGGTGCCATCTGGACATCTTCACCACTGGCGGTATTGTTCCTTTGGTCGCCTGCGAGCAGCTTGGTGAAGTGCTCCTTCCACAACCTCAGCACACCCTGCGCATCCGTAACCAGATCCCCGTTTTCGCCTCTGCAAGAAGATGCCCCGGGCTTAAATCCTTCCGTGAGACTCTTAACTTTTTGGAAGAATTTTCGGGCGTCATTCCTGCTCCTGCACTCCTCGATTTCCTCACGCTCGCGCCTTTCTTGCTCCCGTTTCTTGCGTCTAAAAAGGCACCTCTCTTTCTTCCTCTCCTCCCGGTATTTTTCTGTCATGGCTCGCGTGGCGGCCGACTGCAGGGTCTTCTTGTAGGCAGCATTCTTCACTGCAGTGGCTGCGCGACACTCTTCATCGTACCATTGGTTTTTTGGTGGTGGGCGTCGAAAACCAAGGACATTTTCTGCGGCGGCGCGCATAGAGTGGGATAAGTGAGCCCATAATCCGCCGATGTCATCAGGTGGAGAGGGGGAGCGACCGAGCTGGTTAGAGAGTTGAGCGGAGTAGGCTTCGGCTACCCCTTGTGATCGCAGCTTACTGATGTCCAGCTTTCTTCGCAAACTAGGTTGTGCGGTCTTCGCTGCGCAAAGACGCATGCGTACCTTGGCTGCAACAAGGTAGTGGTCCGAGTCGATGTTGGGTCCTCGGAACGTGAGCACATCTAGAATGCTAGAAGCATGCCTTCCATCAATCACAATGTGATCAATCTGGTTGCGGGTGGATTGATCGGGGGATAACCAGGTCGCCTTATGGATATCGAGGTGCTGGAATCTGGTGCTACTAACTACCATGTTTCGTGCCGCGGCGAAATCGATCAGCCTCAGACCGTTGTTCGAAGTGGTCCCATGAAGGCTGAACTGCCCGACTGTGGGGCCAAAGATGCCTTCTCGCCCGACCTTTGCGTTGAAGTCCCCGAGGACAATTTTGACGTCGTGGGCCGGGCACCTGTCTGCGCACAACCCAAATTTTAAGTCCTGGGGATTGGACTCGCTGCACACATTAATTCACTATTCAGCGGATGCCAAATAGCTATCCAGAAGGGCCGCGCGGAGGCTATGCATCAGCTTGGATTGGACAGGGACAAGGATCGTTCTGGCGTTCGCCAGGTTGAACGCAATCAGAGACTTTACCTTGTATGTCCGCTCCCTTCCTTCCATATGTGTTAACAATACAATCATAAAAGAAAACTTAAGAATTAAACTCAATTTGATTCGATTTAAATTAAATGCGCCAAAAGCTCCAAAATATGGACGGTCAAAAAAATAGTAGTACGCTTTACTTTCATAAAAATGAAAAAAAATTGTGTTACATTTTAAAAGATTTAGTGGTTAAATAGTAATAACGTAATTTTTCTTCATATTAATATTTAGTTGCGTTATTGTTGTTCGCTATTACAGCAGCACAGAGCCGATGCATTGAATTAACCAAATTTTCATATCTTTCTCTAGGTATTATATATTCCTGCTTCTCAAAGTTAATTCTTATTAGTTAGATTATAGTGAGCAACTGCCCTCTTCACGTCGAACCACAAATTTTTAATTGTATTCAAGTCTGGTGATTGTGCGAGCCATTCCATAACCCTAATCCTGCACTTGCGAAGCCCCTTTCGTGCGACCTTGTTTGTATGCTTTAGGTTATAATCCTGTTGAAAGACCCAAAGCAGTGGCGTTTTTTCACGGACATACGGTAGCACGATTTCCTGCAAGATTCGTACATATACACATCGATCCATCGTTTTCTTGATCAAATAAATAGCGCCACCTCCATAAAACGTAAAACATGCTCAATAAATCCGAGTAAATCTAACCCAAAAATCAAATTTTAACATTAGCTACAAACGCATGCAATTACAACAATGCTGTTTTCTTGTGTTCTGCCTATATACAAGTATCTTACGGTTAAAGAAAAAAAAGGCGAAGCAGCAAATTCAACATGTCGCACTATATTTAGTAGCAGCACTACTATTATTTTGACCGCAACTGTATGTAATACTTCTATATTGGCACTAAGCTCAAGGTACATTCGCAAACATCACAGTACAGCAATAGTGAAATATGAGCGAGAAAGCGTATAAACGAATGAACCTTGACAGCTGTAAAAAGTCAGGTGCGTTCAGGCGGGGAAAAAATTGACTGGAAAAAAATAAAAATTTGTCGAAATTAACTGAAATTTCTTCAACCGCCCCTGGAGCAGTTTGACAGTTGTTCATGTGTAGAAGTGCTCATGCCCAGCGGGAAAGTTGGGAATGCATGAGGTTTTTCATGCACGAATTCGTATATGAAAAACCCAAATAGAAAACATATATTACCACGTAAGCGAAAGTGTAATGCATAGCTTTCGTTTTTTTAAATTGTGCTTTGTTTTTTATACCAAAGAGATTGCACCTTCCGAAGAAATTCTGAGAGAGCGGCGCAATCTTTCTTAGAACAAGAAACTGTTTCTTTGAAAAGGTCGCTTCTATTGATTTTCGGAAAAATAACTTCAGTTGTGATAGAAAAATCGGTGAAACAGCAAGCGCGCGGATCGTTGCATCAAACGAGGTGAGTTGTAATAAAGTTTCATTTGCAAAGACAATTAATCTCATTAATCTTTATTAATATATCTTTAGCAGCTCCCAGCCTTTTCATACATATTTTACGAAGCCCCGTGGATTAACGGAAACAAGACATTTTTACAAAAATATTCAAAGCAACTTTGGTAAATATGAATTTACAAAACAACTTTGTTTACTGGATTTATTTAATATTGATTTATTTTCCTTTTTCAGAATGGCTGCCCAAAGACGAACAAAGGAGCAAAGGGATGTTATTTAAGTGAGTGTATTTTAGTTTTTTTAACTTCTACTTATCTAATGTATTTATATATATTTAATGTATGTGTTTATATGTAGTTTATTGAACTTGAATTACTTTAAAAATAAAAACGAACATAAAGCAAAACAACAAACATTTTATTTTGGGTGTACAGGTTTTTGGTAGATCATTACCGAGTAATGCACAATTTCCTACATGCTATGCGATTTATGAAAACGTACATGTTTTTGGGATGCATGTCTTCATATACTCCCAGGTAATGCAAAAAAGGGAAGCATTACATTTCGTAGGACATCGACGTGAGAAAATTCATGCATGTTGTAATGCATAGCTTGCAAGCAAATATGCATTCCTATACATTATTTTTCCCGCTGGGTGTATACACGCATAGAAATACATTCACAAAATTTCGTGTTTTCTGTCGCATCGCTTGTCTCCCTTTGATTTCCGAATGAAAACACATTGTGAAGATGCAACCTATCTATCTATCTACCAATATAGAAGTATTACATATATGGTGCCATTAACCCTAGAAAGGTAATCTTCGTCGATTCGACGAACACCACACACATTTCTTTAAATTTCTCCTTATTCTCTGATCTGATTGCTTTCTCTTTTCGTATGATCTCAGTTGGCGATGTGCTTTCCCGGAATACAAGGTTTTACAGCACGAGCGCAGCGTTAGTTTTCTTTTTTTTATAGAAAAACAAAACTAGGCTTCGTCGAAACGACGAAGAATACCTTTAACGTGACTTTTTGCAACTGAATACGAGTACTTTACATTGCATTTCAGTATTTCAAAATGTCTCGGAATTCGGGGTTATCGGAAGAATTAATTGAAAATTTGTTTGGAATTGGTTAATTAATTAACTATTAATTAGTTAAGTTAATTAGTTAGTTAGTTAATTAGTGTGTAAGTAAGTTAGTTAAATAGTTAATTATAATTGTAAAAAATTAGTTATATTTTTTGATTTTTTTTGTTTTTTATTTGTTTTTTAAGGAATTATAATTGTGTTTCTGTCTTCATAAAGAAGCTATGTATTGTTCTTCACTTTATTTTAATTTTAATTATTTTTTTAACTTCTGATACTCATTCCAATCTCAAAAATTAATGTACCTCAACACAAATTACTGAAAAATACACAAATAATTTTTAAAAATATGTACGGTGCGAATTATTTACACAAAAATGTCTAACTAACTAACTCTAAATGTCCATAATTATAAAATTAAGTTTGAGTTTATACGATTTCTAATACTTCCAAAAATCGGAGTTGAATACGACTTCGTCGATTCGACGAAGATTACCAACAACGTATGTAAAATATGATTACCCTTCTAGGGTTAAACGCCAACAACTTCTCTCGTAACTTGAGCGCGATGAGAGCAAGCAACTTGTTGTTGCTGATGCTGCTGTGGTTTTTTTGTCACTTCACATCGTGTTTCAGCAAAAAACGGCCAACGCGAAAAAAAAGGCGAAGCAGCAAATTCAACATGTCGCACTATATTTAGTAGCAGCACTACTATTATTTTGACCGCAACTGTATGTAATACTTCTATATTGGCACTAAGCTCAAGGTACATTCGCAAACATCACAGTACAGCAATAGTGAAATATGAGCGAGAAAGCGTATAAACGAATGAACCTTGACAGCTGTAAAAAGTCAGGTGCGTTCAGGCGGGGAAAAAATTGACTGGAAAAAAATAAAAATTTGTCGAAATTAACTGAAATTTCTTCAACCGCCCCTGGAGCAGTTTGACAGTTGTTCATGTGTAGAAGTGCTCATGTATACACGCATAGAAATACATTCACAAAATTTCGTGTTTTCTGTCGCATCGCTTGTCTCCCTTTGATTTCCGAATGAAAACACATTGTGAAGATGCAACCTATCTATCTATCTACCAATATAGAAGTATTACATATATGGTGCCATTAACCCTAGAAAGGTAATCTTCGTCGATTCGACGAACACCACACACATTTCTTTAAATTTCTCCTTATTCTCTGATCTGATTGCTTTCTCTTTTCGTATGATCTCAGTTGGCGATGTGCTTTCCCGGAATACAAGGTTTTACAGCACGAGCGCAGCGTTAGTTTTCTTTTTTTTATAGAAAAACAAAACTAGGCTTCGTCGAAACGACGAAGAATACCTTTAACGTGACTTTTTGCAACTGAATACGAGTACTTTACATTGCATTTCAGTATTTCAAAATGTCTCGGAATTCGGGGTTATCGGAAGAATTAATTGAAAATTTGTTTGGAATTGGTTAATTAATTAACTATTAATTAGTTAAGTTAATTAGTAAGTTAGTTAATTAGTGTGTAAGTAAGTTAGTTAAATAGTTAATTATAATTGTAAAAAATTAGTTATATTTTTTGATTTTTTTGCTTTTTATTTGTTTTTTAAGGAATTATAATTGTGTTTCTGTCTTCATAAAGAAGCTATGTATTGTTCCTCACTTTATTTTAATTTTAATTATTTTTTTAACTTCTGATACTCATTCCAATCTCAAAAATTAATGTACCTCTACACAAATTACTGAAAAATACACAAATAATTTTTAAAAATATGTACGGTGCGAATTATTTACACAAAAATGTCTAACTAACTAACTCTAAATGTCCATAATTATAAAATTAAGTTTGAGTTTATACGATTTCTAATACTTCCAAAAATCGGAGTTGAATACGACTTCGTCGATTCGACGAAGATTACCAACAACGTATGTAAAATATGATTACCCTTCTAGGGTTAAACGCCAACAACTTCTCTCGTAACTTGAGCGCGATGAGAGCAAGCAACTTGTTGTTGCTGATGCTGCTGTGGTTTTTTTGTCACTTCACATCGTGTTTCAGCAAAAAACGGCCAACGCGAGTCGCGCTTTTCATTCGTCGTTGTTATTTGGCAGCAGTTTAATGTCCGTTTTGCTGCCCGTGTACGCCATTTCGACACCCCCACCTGCGCCTTAGCTCCGCAGCCAGAGCACATGGGGATGTCCGCGCTGGCCAACAGCTCGCATAAGCCGAGACGGGGACAGACCGCGTACAGAATGGAATCAAATACTTTTCGCTTCGCCTCAGCGCAGCGCAACGGCGAAAGAATGTTGCGGGTTCGAGATCGAACACCTCGTCTGCGCTTTAACACAATTGTGGTATTTATGAATGGTTTTCTGATTGATTTGACTGTGGAGGCATCGAACGAAGACAAATGTTCCAACAACTGTTTTGATATAGTAAGACAGTGTTATGTATTTCAGTTGGTTTGGAGGTGGTGGTGCTTCGTTCACCGTACCTTCTAATGGCAGTCATGGCAAAACAAATTAGTTTTAGTGCAGGTAGAAAGTTACACATGCTGCAGTATTATCACTAACGACTGACTGACATAACTTTTATATAACTTCTGATTGCACCGTAAATATCATAACTATTCCGGAGCTTAACTTCGCTCCGATACATTTCAAGCCGCGAATATTTTTATTAGTCAAAGAAATTCGAAAATCACCTACTCCACTTTTATTAAGGAGTGAACCAGAAAAAATTTAGAATTTTTAAGGACACATTAAAAAAAAGTAATAGTCTGATTTTACTAAAATAAACTGCAGTTTATTATAAATTTCCTAAACTTTAATTCACAAAAAAATTTTATGAAATATAATTAGTAGTTACAAAATTTTTTATATTTTTCTTAACGTTCTTAATTAGAGACTGGACAGTGCATTCGGTGACTATTGCATAGGCTTGCTTCTATCGATTTCAGAACTGTACATCATTTTTGCAAACTTTGTTTGTTTTTCTTAAGGTTTGCTTCATTACAGCCCAATATCTTTCAATAGGCCGAAGTTCCAGGCATTTGGGAGAATTTGCCTCTTTTGGGATCACCGTGACACAATATCCTTCATACCATTCCATAGTTGACCTGGAGTAGTGGCTTGTCGCTAGGTCTGGCCAAAATAAAACTGTTCCTTTGTGCTATTCAATAAATGGTATAAAGCGTTTTTGCAGACATTCTTTTATATAAATTCTAGAATTAATTGTTCCTGTCGTAATGAACGCCTTGCTCCGCAGACAGCAGGAGCAAATAGCTTGTCAAACCATGAAGCGTTTTGGAAATTTGGTGTATTTCACTTCGGAGTATATTCTTTGTGTTCCATTCTTATTGTTTGTGGTGAAATAGGCATTCCCAGGCAACTTGAAGTCCACCTTAGAGTAGGTTTCATCATCGAGAATCACGCAATCGAACTTGGTTACGCAATCGTCATACAGTTTTCGAGCCCGCGTCTTCGCTATTTTTTCTTTTGCTTTCGACCGGTCAGGCACTTTCGTAGGTCCTTAATTCTTGACTTCGCTTATATCACATCTCAGTTGATTGCGATGTGCCTGCTGCAGCTGCAACATCTCGAGTCGACCTCGTGGGGTTATTCCGATATGTGCTAACAACCCCTTTCAGCACTTCTGGGTTACTTGGACCCCTTTTTCTGCCTAATTCTTCGACTCTGTAGATGGAGTTTCCCGCGTTGTAGTTGTTTATAACATTATAAACCGTCGCTACGCTCGCTTTGCTTTCCCGTGCAATGCTTAGTCTAGACTTCGATTTATTAGTCAACTAAATGTCCAGTATTAATTTGCGGGACCACTTTTGCGGGCTGGCCATGTTGGCTAAAGTAGATCCAAGATGCAATTAACTAATACAGCAAGAAACTGCAATATTTATAAATACTTTTACTCGCAAGTACCAGCCTCCTAACTTTCGGCAATTTCGTATGCTGGATGCGTGAAAATTCTAAAATGTTTCTGGTTCACTCCTTAGCTCCACAGCGCCGCTAGGCCGCGCCATTTCCAAGCCTTTGATCAGAGTCTCCCTTTGCTGTATCTTTAAGAAGAAGAGAACAATTATTCAGTCCCAAACAACGCTAATGTCTAACACGAGGCCAATTTCCTGTGTTCCGTGTATGCGCGCTGTAATGTGGAGCAAAGCGGTTCTCCGATGCGTGATGAATAGATTATTTCTTAGTAAATTGAAATTAGCATAACTCAAAACAAAAAAAAACACTTACAGATGTGTTTCATGTGTGTTCCTTACTCGTCGTCGTGGTCCAATTATTGGGGTTGCATATTTCTTGTTTAAGGGGTCATTCTCATGTGAAATTTTGTTAAAATCAATTTTTTTGTTTTAACATATTTGGAATGTATCATCCTTGACGAAGGTGTTGTCAAAATGTTATTGGAAAATTTCAAGTATTTCGGCTTCTACAAGCGGTCAAGGTTTCGGGCGAGAGGTACATTCATACTGATTAAGAATTTCTTTGAAATTTATGTTTCAGATAATCCTGTGACTCAAAACAATCCCCGCCAGCTGACCATGACGCGGCAGAAGCCGTGTCTTTAATCGAAAAAAAGTGTTTGAAAAAATAAAAAAAAAATTTTTATTTTTTTTTATTTTTGTACCATAACAATGAATAAATTAAAGTGGAATATCTTTTTTTGATAATTTCTCGTATTCACAAAGGAAATAATTTCTGAAAAATGTCAATTTTTCCTGTCCGCGCATGAGAATGACCCCTTAAGCTTGCGACTTCTTTGTACGATGCTGGCTCATACGTTCGCCAACTTCGATTGCTGGCACGTGTAGCGATCATAAATTAAAGGCACTGCGGCGATTACGTAGATGACGAGGAACAAGAAACTACGCACAGTGGGGTAACGATGCCGAAAATGCCGATTAATTCACCCAGGCTATTTATATATGAAATAACTATTAGGTTGAGTTAATCGAACATTAGAAAGTAAAAAACAAATGTTTTTGGGTATACTTCAGTGGAAATTAAAAAAAAAACGGTAAAAACTAAAATATGTAGTTACAAAAGATAAATCTTGCACTATTCTAATGAAAGTTAAGTTGAACAATTTAATTGAAACATTTCATCGCCACCTCTTGCAGCCAATTTAATATCATCATTATGATGATGATTATCATTATAATAATCTTCATCATCAACATTATAAGCCTCACCATCACCATTATCATCATTCCTCATTAGTATCAACTCCATAGTTAGCAACTTTGGGCTTAATATATGTACATACGATGCACTATTTTGTGGCAATTTTCCCATACTTGATACAATGGGGTCAGAATTAAAAAAAATCTATAACAAATGTTTCAATGGTATTTTTTCAGTCCACTTTCGTAAAAAATTCTCCTTGCAACACTTATAGTAAAATCGTTATTCCGTGCTTCTTCCGAAGGTTGGCCGATTGGCAATAAAGCATGCGATATGATTTGCGGTCGATACAAAAATTGTTTGTGGAAAATTGTGCACTCAGAAAAAAAATCGTGTTAATTTAACCAATTTTTAACCAATTTTGTGGTTAATATTTTTCAACACGATCTATCGTGTAATTAGCTTACATGAACCATTTTTTTAACATGATTCGTTATTGTTGATTTAAAATGATATTGAATGTCAATTTAACGTTGAAAGTCTGTTCAAATTAACAAAGCGCATAGTTAAATTAACACTATAATTAACAAGAAAGTACTGGTTATATTAACATGGTTAATGTTAAGATAACATTATGTGTTTAATCTCGATCGCGGCGGAGCGGGGGAATGAAAAGACGATTGGGTTTCGTGTTAAGGGTGTTTATTAATAGACGTTCGAATGACGAGTGACAAAGAGGACATGAAACATTGAACGAGACAAAAGGCCGAAGTCGGGGAGCAGAAAATAGGGGGAAACATGAATACAAAAGGAGAAGGAAAGGAAGGGATTAGAGGTGGGATCGACAGATCATTAGAGACAGCACTCATTTAGCCATTATGCCATCGTGTCCAACCAACATGGTGTTCTGTTTAATTTATCATTGTCCATTGTTGTTCTATCCGTTTTATCCGTATGAAATTAAACCTAATTATAAATTTTAATGTGAATTGTATTCATTCATTTAGATCATAAATAATAATGTACAGAAAATTTAAATATATACACTTAGTTTGTATGAACACATAAAACACATTTAGAAAAAAAACATATCGGGTACTTTACACTTTCAGTTTACGGTTGCAGCTATACTTTTCGATAAACATTGCTTATGAATAAAAGCTTAAATTATGCTTAAATACTTTTCAAACGAATAACTTTTTGATTGTTTCGCAGCAAGTGAATATGTAAAGCGTGACCGCTGTGTGTTTGTCCCGGTGATGACTGATTCTTTTGATACATTTGTAACTTTCGGATGCTTGTAAAACTTTCTGGGAACATTTGTTGTTTTATCGTTCAGCTTCCCAGTGGGGTTTTGCCGTTCCGGCGGTTACAGTAACAACGCTGTAAAAAAGACACAAATAAATAAGTAACAAATTAATATATGCTTATGTTCGCGCCTTACCACGTCCTCAGTTGGGAATAGAAAAATTATTTGGTCTGCAAAATAGACAATATCTTTTATTGTCGACCGCTCTGCAAAATGGTCCACGATGGTATTTACTAAAATTCCCCACAGTACTGAATATTCCTTGTATTGTTGCAGAACATGTTGGCCTCTGGGGTAGCACTAAAAACTGCATTCAAAGACTTGATTAGTATGTTTTCCGCAGAGTTTGGGTATTCTTGACTCCATTTCGTCCAACTGGAAAACGATCCTAAAGAAAGACTGTCCGCCTACAAAAATATATTTTTAATAAGAAAAAATCGTTTTCTTTTAAGAGATGCCAAACTCACATAATTTTGACGGCAATGCACAAGTCTTTCTTTGAACTTAATGCGAGTTCTAAGCACAACCGAGTTCACATTTTTGCATGGCGCCGGAATGGTCGGGCTCCGATGCTGTAAAGTCTCAATTTTTCTTAGGTCACCGCCAGGAAGAATCAAATAGAGACCTGGCTCTGGGTCAGTTTCTTGCAAACCACTCTCCATTTTTGCACTTATTAGTCACTTATAAAAATTCACTTCAATTCACTTATAAAAATTTGAGAAAACTGATCGCAAAACCCGACGCCACCGAATGATACGACATGAATGATGCGACAAGAATGACGCGTGCTAATATGTGCAAAATTTGCAAGAAATCACGTGACAAATGACAATAGTAACTGTAAAAACAACCAAAATTCATGTTGTTCTAATTTTCAACACTATTTTCATGTGAATTTGACAGGGCTTCTTTTTAAATATACCAAAAAATATTCATGTAATTTTAACAGGTGGCTACGTGTTAAAAATGTCGTGTAAATTTTTGAAATTGTTTTTGTTTTGCGTTTTGTTTTTGTATCATGTGGATGTAACATGCATCATGTTATTTAAGTAACGGCCAAATTTCTCTGGGTGTGGGCATATTTTACCAGGAATAGCATTTTAAAAAATATTTTACAGTTTTTAATCCATAGCTGCGAAATTTTTCTATTTCGATTTGATGTTCACTAGAAACAACAATAAAATGAATGAGTGTGAATGTTTCTACATCGATTTCTATTATTGATGCAGATATTTCTGCATTTAAAAAAAAAACAATAAAAACAAAAATAAAAGCTTTTCCTTATTTGTTTTCATCTAAAAAAGAAATTATTTAAAAAAAATTTATTTTGCACATTTCTATTTGTTCTCATACATGGCCCATTTGGCCCATGAGTTCGCACACAAAAATCGAAATGCTGGAAAAGTGCGCAACACTCGCGCAACTTTTTTTTCATAAAATGTTACTGAAATATCTAAGCTATACGCTAATAAAAACAGTTTTGCTCGATCTCACAAGACTCACAACTATATGTCTATGAAAAGGTCCAAAATTGAATTATTATTAAGCTTTTAAACAAAAAAATCAAATAAAATACTTATAAACATTTTTTAACAAAACAAAATACACGTTG
Source organism: Melieria crassipennis (assembly GCA_963668005.1). Lineage (NCBI taxonomy): Eukaryota > Metazoa > Arthropoda > Insecta > Diptera > Ulidiidae > Melieria > Melieria crassipennis. The sequence goes on along the minus strand of OY764961.1, from coordinate 74,226,382 downwards.
CATTACTGAAATACCTGAACATGAAGGTTGCATAATTAATTTTTAAATACTTTTTGAAATTCACAAAAAGAAATCGTTTTGAAGTAAAGGAAAAAACGCGTTTATCGCTGTTCGCACAAAAACTGAAAATAAATGTCAACTTTCAGAGTGCTTTGCGGGAAAACGGTTAACTATTTGGCAACAACTTTTTCGTATAGTGATGCAGAATTTTATCCACTTTAACCCGGTATCAAAAACATATTTGTATCTTTATTATTCGTTTTTGAATTAATCGGCACTTTACTTATATATTACCCCACTGTGCAACGGTAAGGTGTTGCAATGGAGAGTGAATGTTTGGCGTACATACAAATTTACATATCGCACACCCACTTCAAAAGTGATACAACTCAAAATTTTTAATTTTCGGGTTTATGTGGTAATACTGTGCACAACGCATATATCTACCAATAAGCAAAAGCTCAGTATATTTTGTTGTTGTTAACTGTTGCCAAAATACAGTGAATAAATCGAGCGCGACGGAGCGGTTGAAATAAATACACGGAGTGTTCGGGTTAGACGGTGGTCTTTATTGTTAGACTGTAGAATGACGAGTAACAAAGAATACAATAGGGGTATTCTCGATGTCTTGCACGGAGGAAGAATTTGTAAAAATGCAACCGTGCAAGACTGGAAAATGCTACACATCGAGAACGCACAAAAAAGCACACATTGCAAATATTGCAAAAATGCCGCAAACAGCCACAAACTTTCTCCATTTCTTTTTAATTTGGTTTTCGGTTGATCCATTTCTACCTGTAAGCAAGACATATATGCAAATTATATAAAAAGGTTGAAATAAAACCAAATATGAAGAAAATACGCTTGCGCACACGAAGAACATTAAATGGCTGTCGCACAATCGCGATGTCACACACAAAACAAGGGTTTTTGCGTAGCATGACATGCAAAAAATGCAAACTTTTTTTGCTTGTATTTTGTTGTAGTGCCGTTGCTCGAAATGCATGGCCATGTCAATTATACATTTCGTGCACGATGTCAGGGTTATGCAAGACATCGAGAATACCCCTAATAAACATTAAATGACACAAACGGCCGAAGCCGGGAAGCAGAAAATAGAGGGAAACATGAGTACAAAGGGAGAAGGAAAGGAAGGGATTAGAGGTGGGATCGACAGATCACTTGAGACAGCACTCATTTAGCCATCGCGGCCGCCATTGCATATTGCAATTTAATGATGCCGCGGGCCAGACGGGCGAAGATGGGATGCAGCTTTTGCGGGTGCGGGTGCCGTCCATCGACGTCTCGTCCTCGGAGAAGTGCTGCTGCAGCGGTTAGGGCGGAGTCACCGATCTGCAAATATGATAAGATGTAATTTTCTTGTAAATAGTAAGTAGTATTGAGGCTGACATCATGGGAATGAGATAACGAGGCTGAGCTGCGGGGTTCGCTTAAGCTGCAGCCGGGAGAATATGGGAAAATACAATACAAATACAAATACAAAATGGCCAAGTTGCCATTTACTTTTTCTAAGTGTGGGGGAATTTGTGGAGTGTATATGGATAATTTTAGGTGGATATATACATATTCGCGGGGCTCGAAAGAAACAAGAGAACCGAGCGAGAATGTCGGTTTGCTTTTCGAGAGGGTGGTGGCAGTCAACCGCTCTTTGATCCGGAATTGGAACTGTGTGGCTGGAGCCATTCCACCCGAGAGGGAGATCTTATAGATCTTAGAGTTTATACCCGATCAGTCCGACGTCTGCGGGATTTGCAGCGCTTAGGGCAGGTCGCAATGGAATGACGACTTACCTCTTTTCGGACCCGGGATGGAGGAGGTGCAATGACGAACTGTGAGGGAATGCAATTTCCGTCAGTTGCTGGGGGTGCGGAACGAGTTTCGTCAAGCCAACGCTCTTGTCGAACCCTTTTTCTTTGTCTCATTAGAGGCGAAAGCCATCCTGCGGGATCGAAACGGTTGGCAACAAAGGGGGAAATTTGCCGGTTTGGGAATGAGTTTGCAGGAATGGTGGGTTCAGAGTGATTTTCCATTATTTCCTGGGGTGGAAACCCTACGGGATTGAGGGCGGCAATCACTTGTGTAAAAGCTTCCTTTAGGGCAGGAAGATTATTTCGAAGGGCGGGACCAGTATGCATATGGCGATTTCGTACCTCAGTGGCACATGTCAAATGCGATGGAGGGGGTACTGGACCGCTTAATACCCAACCGAATACTGTATGCTGAGCAAGTAAGCTGCCACATACATTTCGGTGGATACCTTCGAGCATGATCTGCGGGATGAGATCACTGCCAATCACTATATCGATCTGCGCTGTCTCGAAGGGGTTTGGATCAGCGAGATCTAGCATGGCAAAATTTTGCAAATTGGGAGGGTTTATATTGGAAGGTGGGAGCAATTTCGTAAGCTCTTGGAGCACGATTGATTGCACGGGGAGTTTCGTGCTCATTTGGGGGACTGCCAATGTCAAGAAGCAGGTATGATTGGCATTTTGCACAATCTGACCGCCCATGCCCAAAATTTGGAAGGGGGATTTCTCGATTGGCAATTTGAGGCGTTTCTGGACCTTCGAGGAAATGAAGGTACGCTGAGAGGCTTGGTCGATCAACGCTCGAACCTTAAACAACTTTCCTGAGTGCTCAATAGACACCAGTGCCGTAGGCAGAAGGGATTGGGTGCCATTATTGGAGTGGAGAGCTTGTACTTGGAGCGTGCTTTGCCTGGAAGATGTGCGGGGTTGCGCATCCGAAAGGGGGGAATGAGTTACGGAGTTGTTGTGCGTTGGTTTTGGAGCTGTTGCGACTTGTGAAATGGTCGAATGTGACCGATTGGGAGATTGAGAGGGTTGCGCATTGCCTTTGGGGAAATGAAGCATGGAATGGTGCTTCATTTGGCAATATACGCACGTAAAATTGCTTGTACAATCCTCAAGAAGGTGAGATGTAGCAAGACAATTTAAGCAGAGATTGTGCTTCTTAACGTATTTTAATCGACTCTGGGGGGTGAGTCTTTTGAAGCTCTGGCAAGTCCGTATAGGGTGATTGCGTTGCAGAGTTTGCACGCGAAGTCCATTTTCACTTGAGTGTGATAGTTTAGGGATTTATGTGGCCGATTTGGGAGGACATTGGAAGTCGAGGGCTGTGGTTTTGCCTTAGCAGGGCGAATGCTATGCAGCCGTTCAAGTACCTCATATCTGCCGGTCAGGAACTGATCCATTTGCGACCAGGGTGGCAGATCATGGATGGACCAGGGATGTCAATGATTGCTCCCATAGAGCGAGTGTCTCTTGGGGCAATTTGGTACAACATATGTAAACCAATAGCGGATCCCAATTGTCAGTGTCTACGGCCTGAGTATTTAGAACAGACAGACAATTGTTTATAGTATTTTGGATCCGCTGTAGCGCCTCACTATTTTCAGTGTAGGCAGGAGCGATATTCAAAAGGATTTGTGTATCAATGAGTATGCGTTTGTTTTTGAAGCGTGATTTTAAAGCTTCCCACGCGAGTCCGCAATTCTCATCGGTTAGTGCATATTGCTTAACAATAGCACAGGCTTTGCCTTGCGTTTTGTATCGGAGGTGATACAATTTTTGGGCTGGAGTGAGCTGGGGGTGGTAATGTATACTGCCGTAAACATGTCCCGGAAGGACGGCCACTGCTCATAGCCCCCGAAGAAGGTTTCGGTATCACAAGGTGGAACTTGTAGGCAAATGTAGGGGGTATTTGCTGGTTCTAGGGGTCGAACCGGTTCCATATGCGCAGCGGGCTGGGGGGACTGAGTTTGGAGCATCTCAATGATGTCCGACATCTGAGCCATACACAACTCGTAATGGTCTGTGCAGGCGTCAATCTTTTGCCTAGCCGACCGTCGGGCTGGCTATTGTCTTCAGCAATGAAGACTGCCTCATGTGCGCGCATAAGCCTCTCCCATTGGGCTTGCAAATTTTTTTGCTTTATTTGGACCAGAGATTTGGTCAAATCCTCAGTGGGAGCCGATGAAAATTGTGTGCATAATTGCACGAGTCTATCGGACTCGAAAATGAATTTTGCAACACTGGGATCGGTTGCTTTGGGAATAGAAAGTTTGGAGCGCGTGATGGGTGGCTCCCGAGTGACAGCTGACTTTGCGTATCTGGAGGAAGGTGTCTCCATTTGTCGTTTGGGGGATCGTTCAGCAGGCATTTTGTTTAAAAAAGCTCGACAAAGAGTTAAAAGTTTGAATAAATATAAGTGAAGGGTATTGGAAAGTAGACGTGTAGTCTTACCGCGTCCGCGCGAACGATAATTGAGTATGGGAAGAATTCGTTAATACGAATTAGTATCTCTGTCGAGTAAAAAAGTTTACAAACATGTATGTAAAAGTGTAGGGAAATATATGTAAGGTCCGTTTCATAATTATAACGCCACTCGATTTTTCTGAATATCTTGAAAACCAGCAGTGATATCCAAAAAGCGTCTTCTGATGAAATTGCACTGGCTAATAGTGCAATTTTATAATAATAAAAAAAAAATCAAAAATACTTCTTTATTAGAAAGACTTTTTTATACATATATTCAGTGTTTCATATTTATAACGCCACTTGCTTTAAATTTAATTTAATTTAATTCTTCTTCGGTAATTATTGAATTAAAATATCATCAAAAAAGACAACTCAAAATTTTGGATTTTCTAGTATGAAAAAAAAAAATCTTTGTAACATATCCTAAAGCATAATCTGTAGGGATTTTCTACTAAACGGTCTATACGTTATTTAAAAAAAATGTTTATTCAGTTCAAAAACAGTTTTTTGCGTTTCCTGAAAAATTAAAAATGTTGAGTTCTGTCACTTTTGTAGTGGGTGTGCGATATGTATGTACTGTTGTGTGTTTTGCAGAATTAATAATCTGATGAAGAGTAAAACTCTCCAGTGTAGACTTAGGGAAATTTTCGTTAATCCCAGTTCCTGTTTCTATGTGCGGTATTTTCTTAATGAGTTATCCGAAAATGTGTGGTTGTCACGGACAAGTTGTTGCACTACTCACTCACTTCTGGCATCAGCTTGAATGCATATCTACGTACACACTATACGGATATGCACTCTACGTAAATGTACATACATACATACGTATGTATGTACATATTTCGAAATTGTTGTCTAATTGGGAACACTACAAGCGCTCTCAGCTTCGCCAATGTCAAGGCCTTTCCAGCAAAAAATCATGCGCAAAGATACGAAGAAACAATGCTCGTGTGCACAAACATACGTTTGTACGTATAAACAAGTTGCTGGCTGTATAATAATTGTTGAAGAACTTCCAAAAATAGAATCACGTTGAAACGCAGAGCGCACAAAACGAAACTAAAAAATGAAACCGACTTCAGCTACCACAGCCGCTTATGGCGTAGCTGAAGCTGGCACGGTTGTTATTGCTGTCGTTGACTGTGATCGCGTCTGGCCGAAGTGGACGTCCCACTGTGGTGCCAACACGCTGCGAACACTTTCCTTGAGAACATTCAACATGTGACATTGTTAGATGCTGCGATTGCAACGGTTCGTTAGGCCGATATTCAGGCCACTTGCGGGTTAATGTGAGCTTTCAGCTGCATGCCCCACAAACAGATTTATACATAATAAGCCTCTTACGGTCGGCGAGTGCCGCAAAAAACGCAACCGAAACTGCTGCGACGACTCCAGTAGCCCGTCTCCCATTTCTTTTGGCGGACAGCTCCAGTGCTCGAGAAAAACAAAAATACTTGTCGTAGTTCGGGGCTTTAAAGTAAAAAAAAAACTGATTAGAAGAATAGAGCAGCAAAGCGGTTGGCGTGTTGTTCTGTTGGTTTTCTGTGATAATTTTAATTTTTTGCTCTCGGCTTAATACTTATGTACCCTGCAGGAAAAAAGTAGTCAGTTGGCCAAAGTAACTAATTTTAAACTAGTTATTTGACAACTAATTTGTAACTGATTGAAAAATCATTCATTGCTACACAGTTCACGAGCGCTTGCGCCGTCTTCGTTGCGTTGTTCGTACAAACGACAAGTCGCCAATGGCGCCTGCGCGATGAATAAGGGTTGCCTATTGTTTGAAAATTTAGATTTTCTGGGTTCGCGTTTGCGATCCTTAGAATTTGTAAGTGAATCCAATGGGTTGGCAACATTGCTAACTGAAAAGGACGCCATATCGTGTTTAGTAGTCGAAGCGTGCGCGTCAAAAAGTGTAAATAAGTGTGTAGTATAAAGAGGCGTGTAAAAGAAATTATTTAATTAGTGAAAATAAATGCCTCAAAATCAAAAAATATTCGCCGCAAAATAAAAAAACGGACACATCGGTTTGGAAGTGGTACGTGCGGCTGAAAGCACGAGTGAAGACGTGCATTTGTGCGTGGAAAATTTCAGCGAGCCTGCTAGCTACTAATTTCATTGTAGACATAAAGTTTTGGGAAAATAAGCCTGAAGGACTACAACAAATTTTTTAAGGTTTTGCTTGGTATGTATGCACGTACACATATACAAAATCACATTCACATGTGCATAATATTCCCATAACTAATTCTACAATTCCTTCCTCATCTAACTAGATTCAATAAATAAATGCAGCTGAACCCATAGAAGAGCTGAGAGCAGCTATTGGCACCGTTAAACTTAGTGCATTAAGTGAATTGGCTGAAGTATTCTTTTTTCCTTTTACTTGAATTTTACTGAAATAAGTGTTTTTGCCTTTTTAGAATATTATTAGAAAAATATGTTTTTGTTGTAAAATGAATTAAACTGTTGTTTTTTATGAAATGTTTTAAATTTTTGCTGTTTTGTTTGTTATTAGTTGTAAATATTATTTAAAAGAATTTTTTCGAAAAAATTTAATAAAAAAAATCTTATAAATTCAGTACATTTGAAAATTCATTTAATGGGGTTATATGCAAAGAATTTTTAATGGGTTACTTTTTGACTAGTAACTACAGTTACAAACTAACTAATTTTTAACTAGTCCCAAAACAACTAGTTTTAAATCACTCGATTGCGGACTAATTATTAATTGGTTTGGAAACAACTAGTTATAAATTAGTTGGGAAGTCATGCAGCGGTAGACAATTGATGTGCTGCTAGGACATCGCCATGTTAAAATAATCACTTCTTTTCAAGCAAAATAACTAATTTGTATTCAGTCCTGTACAGAAAAGGACTAGTTATAAATTAGTTTAAAATTAGTTACATTTCCTGCAGGGTATGTACATATATGTATATGTAGGTCAGGGGCGTAGCCAGAACTTGGTCATGGGGGGGGTTTTAAAATGTTTTTTTCGCCAGTTTAGTATTACGTGTTTTTTTAAAGTTAACTGCACTTTCCAAATAGGGCATTTTGTGATGGCTTATGTGACTTATTGCATTGGAAATTAAATTTGTCCCGATTTTTAGTAAAAATTTCATGAAATTTGGTGCACTGGAAGCGAAGTTATTGCATCTGAAGTAAAAGTATGTATGTGTCATCGTACAAAAATGAGCATCGAACAAAGACCCAATATTAACTTTTGTTTTAAAAATGTTAAAATTTTAACCGAAGCATTTAAATTTATGAACCAAGTTTATGGTGATGATTGTTTATACCGTGGTGGAGTTCGTAAGTGGTAAACGCGATTTAAAAACGATTGTCAGAACATGCTGACCAACGTGTTAACCAACTGAAATCCGCGATCACCGTATATTCCATCGAAACTGGGCGGTAATTCATAAGAGATTAGCCGAAATCTTCATTGACTTTGCTTGCTTTACTTATACCCACCCGAGTGATCTTTTTAATATTCGTGTTTAATATCTGCCAGAGTATTTAGCTATGATTTCGAATAACTGCACAAATTTGAAGGTAATTTTCAATAACACGAACAAATATTTATTTAGAAATTTTGTTTATGTTTAAACTTGAATATTGTCATTTTGTATACAAAATACCTACCCGGGTGATCCCAGGTGCTTTTGCTGCCATTTTGAATAAAACCCATAATAAATTTTTTTTTGCGTATCTACCTCATTATGTGTTAAAGAAAACATCTGGAAAGAAATTTTGTAATATTTTCCATAGTTGCAAAATAAATCATTAAAGTTAGGCCTTTTTCGAAAAACGAGCTATTGCCAGAGGAAGATACTAAATACTGAGGTATGAAAAATATTTATATATTATTATATCTTAATTGTTAGTTTTACTCAAAATATCGGCGGAAGAGCCTGGGGTCATCCGGGTGAAAGACATTGGTAAACGACGTATACAAAAATTGTTGGTAAGGCGAAGCATCTCAATAGCATAAATTTATCAATAGCATTTTAACTGAACATCTGGCTATCGAAGGATACCATCTCACCGATCGACACTTGTTTTGACTGTGTTGACTGTTTGACACTCCTCGTTTTCACCTGGTGCGGCACCGTGCGACTTTCACCTTTTCAAAAAATGCATTTCCCGATGAAAAACGCGTTTAGAGAACGAGGAAACCATCCAAAAGGCTTGTACAGACATCCTGACGGATATTTCGGTCGACGAACTAAACTACTCTTGCTAGGCTGTATTGAGCCTAAACGGGACTATTAAAAAAACAAATTAGCTTCGCTCCAAAAATTTTTTACTATTTTTCTTTTAAATGTATAAAGATGAAAGACCTTTTTGCCAATGTGGGAACGTACATACGACGCATAGTGATTGAAAATGTTGACAAATTATAGGCTATGGGGGGGTTCTGACACCCTAAACCCCTCCCTTGGCTACGCCCCTGATGTAGGTACATATATATGTATGTAGGTACATATGATTTTCTGTTTGCCGGGTTTATTTTATTTGCATCGCTCCTCAATTTCCTCTCTTGGGAATTTCTTTTTTCGGTCCGGCATTTATTGCCGCAAACACTACTCACATACTTGCAAATGTGTTCCGGGTAGTCGAATGAGAATTTGATTTTTGTATTTTTATCGCTTACACTGTGCGACAATTTTGGGGTCATGGAATCTAACCCGGAACCGACCAAGACTAATCGATAGTACTCTTATAGAGTAACAAAACCCTAGCTGGGTTTTGCAAAGTTAGTTGCCTTTTAAAAGTTACAGCCGTGTAAAGTTTCAGTGTATTAGGGTTTTTATAACCAGATTTTTCTTTATAAGTCTTAAGATATTTAAAATTTTGTATTGCTGTCTTCAGCAAACTTACTGCTAATGATTAGATGAACAAATTCTCTGATCACTATGTAACAAAATTATTACACCTTATCGAAATTTTGGAGGCCAATGTTAAAAAATCGACTTTTTATTGTAATTAAAAAAAAAGGTGTTTTTATTCTATTAATATTAATGCCAAACCGCTTTTGTATTGCTAAAAATAAAAAAAAATATACTAAACCCTCTAACGCCACAAAGAGATGTTTTTTTGCAAAATAAAGTGAAAAAATGTTCAAGTCTAAATTTGAAATTTTGTTGTATAAGGTTTGCGCACGATGAAATTAGTGCATACGTTTTTAATCATATTGTTCTGTTAGTTCAAATTTAAAATGTTTTTCTTATAGAAATAGTTTTGTGAAACATGTCCAAGCCCTCAGGTCGAGTTTTGAGATCATTCGATAGTTTTGGGCAAATATCGTTCTGACAACTATGAGAGTTCAGTACAGCGTATGATGGATGCATTTGCAAATATAGGCGTTCACATGTCGCTAAAGATCCATTACTTGCATCATCATCTGCTTTACTTCAGCCAACAACTACCAACAGAATCAGACGAACAAGGCGAGCGATATCATCAGACCGCGCTTCCGTTTGAGAAAGTGATGTTAAGTGCAAAAAATGCCACAGTCATTTCTCCATTGCCGGCGGCGGTAATTCAGACATCATTCGACATATCAAAACATCGAAACACCTCTCTGCTTTGAATGTGGCTTCTTCAAGCAAAAGTATTACCATGCATTTTTCATTAGCATTGGATACACAAAAAACAGCAATTGAGGCGTCTGGGCGTACCACACCATCAACGCTAACCACAGTTTTAAGTCATCGGATTGTGCGACCCGGAAATATTCCACCATATATGATGCCAATGCGTGTGCGATTGACTTTGAAGACGATGATGACGACGACGACAACGATGAAGATGTAGCAATGCTAGTTGATATGGATTAATATAATATGTATTGTTTTTCAGAAAATTTTTAAATTTTGTATTTCCTTTTTTTATGCTTTTTTCCATTCGATATCCCGCGAAATTGTTAAACCTAGTGGATTTATCCTTCTTTTCAGCCAAAAAGAGATGGCATGGTTAGGTATGCTCCATAACACGCGTTTCACGAGTCTGCTTCCTCTTCTTACGTCTGAGAAAAACAAGGAAAATTGCGAAAAAGAACGAAATGAAATTGCTCGACGACGTTATAGACTTTATAGAATTCACTGATTTCATTTTAAACACAATAAATGCATATCGAGCATTGCAAAAAATGAAAAAAGAAATTCAGTTGAATTCAATTTGTAGCAATTTATTTCACAGGTGTTCAGATGAGTGCTGTCTTCAGTGATCCGTCGATCCCATCTCTAATCCCAATCTTTCCTTCTCCTTTTGTAATCATGTTCCCCCTATCTTCTGCTCCCCGGCTTCGGCCGTTTGTATCGTTTAATGTTTCTCGTATTATCTGTTACTTGTCATTCGTACTCCGACGAATAAACACCCTTAACACGAAGCCCAATCATCTTTTCATTCCACCGCTCCGCCGCGATCGAAATATTCATGACGCGAATAAGCTATCGAATTTCCAATACAGCGAAGACTAAGTCTAAGTCTTCGTCTGTCAAAGAATTATGCTAATTTTTAGGAATTTCTTCACATTTTATGTTAAAATATTGGATTTAAAATGTTTCTTAACTGTATTTAATAGCTTTCGTGTAAAATAAATGCATTCGACTTTTTCGATAACACAAGTTTGTTATCGACTTTACCATCCACATCCACATTCATGCCACATAATTTATGTTAATTTTTGTAATTTAATTTATCTTTAGGAACTTTGTCAGCTGTTTGACGGCGTTACGCGAGAAACGCGAGAGAAAAGTTGAAAATAGTTCAACTTTTGACGCGTTTCGGGCGTAACGCCGTCAAGTCATGGAGTTTGCTTCATACAAATACACTCATTCAACTTTTTTTCGGAACGCGAAATTCAACGCAACGCTTGAAACGCTTTTTATGGAGTTTGGGCTTTACGCCTGAAACGCCATTCATGTAGTTTGACCTTTAAACAGCCCCCAGAGAGACGAATGAAAATTTAATATATTTACATCGGATGGTAAGGTGAATGTTTGAAGAAAACCAAATACAGAAATGGATCCCAAAATTTTGCGACCTACAGTAAAACATGGTGGAGACTCATTAATGGTGTGGAGGGAGTATGTCATCTCTTGGCGTTGGAAATCTAGTTTTTATAAACGGTCGCATGAATCAATGGAAGTATTTAGATATACTAAACAATAACCTTAAACAAAGTGCCGAGAAAATTGGTATTTTGAACACATTTAAACTGTATGCTGACAATGACCCAAAGCATACCGCGCATGCTTCTCGTATGTGGACGCTGCTTAATCGCCCCAAAGTTCTTAAAGCGCCCGCTCAATCACCGGATTTCAATGTAATTGAGCATGTCTGGAATCATTTGGCCCAAAAAATACGGAGTCGTTCGATATCTAATATTGGGGACTTAGAAACAGCTCTGAAAGAGGAGTGGTTAAGCATTTCACCAGACTATTGCAAACAACTGGTTGCATCGATGCCTAAATGACTGCAGGCTGCAGCAGGAAATAAATAATTTCCAACTAAATATTAAACAATAACTCGATAATTTAAAAATGTGTTTTATATAAATTTTTTGAGAACACGGTACACTGTACGATTTTTACTGACTGTTAACTTTTCTTATAATAGTAATAAAATGCATTTTATTTTTGTTTTTACAATTGAAATAATTTTACTTTTGTTAATAAATGAATTAAATTGTGACGTTCTTTGTGAAACAGAGTATTTCATTGCAAAAATCGGAAGTAATTCATAGATTTAACAAAAAATAGTAATGCAACGTGCCTGTACGATTTTGGGTGACACTCACTGTATATTACAGTTGATAGATACTTGCAAAAGGTGAAAACTGTAATATTCTGTCCAAGGCCGATGTTATGCTGCCGGTCAAATGATCGTCGGTCACGGATAAATTGTTGTTGCTTCAATGTAAAAGAGAAAATTGGGAGAGCGTAATTTGTATCTTTTACATTGAAACGATCATTTGACCGGCAGCATAACATCGGCCCAACTCTATACCTTTATTCCCACTGTTTAACGTTATGCCCAACCCACAGCGGACTCGAGTATGTGGTTATGTTTGGAAAAGGTGAAGGTTAGGAATTAAGAGCGCGAAACTATGTACTTCTTCGACCGTATTAACCCGTATTAAGAAGGTCCCTGGGGACCTTTTCGATTTTCAAGCTCTCACAACTTTTTTTTGTTGTAGGGTCGAATATTCGAACCGGACATGTATTCCAAGAGAAAATTATTCTAAAACTATTAAAATTGGTTTCGAAGTGATTCCAGGAATAGTTTACATTTTATTGAGGTTTAACAACGTTTAGTACGTGGATTAGTGAAAAGGTCCACAAGGGACCTTGCACTATTATTTTCATAAATACCTAACATTTGCACTACTTCGTCTGACCAGACGAAAATATCATGGGGCTAGGGTAAGTATATAAGTATATATATACACAAACGATTTTATTTATCCTTTGTTATGGATGTGATTATATGTTTTTTTTTTCATTTTTTTTTTAATGTTAACGTTTTTAGCCACTACTTATATTTTATTTTTTGTAGTTATATGTATCTATTTATATAATATGTAATATGCATATTTTGTTAAACTATTTTACTCATGTAATGCATCTATGGCACTTGAGTAAAAAGCAAACGTGGTCGCCACATTGCTGGCAACAAAATCCCAGTTTCACGGTGCTTGCAGGCCTAAATTTTTGTGGGTATACGAATTGACCAAGAATGCAATGAATATATCTAAACATAAAGGCTTGTTTTATGCATACTTAGTTTTTTAAAATTTTTAAAATTCCTTAGTCATAAAAAAACATTTATGGTGTTCACAGTTGAGCAGTATCTAGCATGTTAAATTTCCCACCTGGCAATTTTCCCGAATTTTCCCATAGGGTACCTCAATTGTTTTTGCTTTGCATGAAAAACAGAGATACCTCCAGTTTCAAAATTTACCGCACTGTTGAGCATGTTTATTGAAATAGTCAAAAAACAAAGTCAAATGAATTTTTTGACACAATCTCCGGAGAGATTTTTTTTAGTATGTATGCCACTTTTGGGACGATTTCTTTTTTTGATGTTCAAAAAGAACTGTGATTTAAAAATGGAATTTGGAGAACAAAGCGTAAGTGTAAGTAACTTTGTGCTCACAGTTTAATTGTTATTTTTTAGGGAAAGTTGCCCGAAATAAATTTTACTACAAACTGTAAATACCATAATAGAATACTTAATTTTCCATTTTTTAATATGCAGCAAGTTCGCACCATGCTGCGAATATTTAGCACACATTTTTAGAATTCAAATTGATAGAAAGTTAAAATAAATAATAAGTACAATAACACAGTCGATTTTCGCAAACACGTTTTTCGTCTGACGAAGACGAAGATGTGCATAAATAAATTGACATTGTTACAAAAATAATTTATAAACGCGCTTACAAATTGTTTCGATTTCTAACGTTTTATATAGAGGGTTAAAGCTCTAAAGTTTTATAAACCCAACCATATAATGTTTAGATATTTAACAGTGAATCGAGTGCGGAAATTTGAAGTTTGTGTAAAAGTAAATTATGTCATGTATTTTTCTAATACATAAGAAAAAATAATATTTAATAACAATTTAATTATGAATCAATCATTATTGCGCCCTTTTACTCCTTTATATAACCTAAAAACCCATCAAAACACACCCTATGGAGCAAAATGCTATACAATGCGTTATAGGTCCCTAGGGACCTTCTCACAACGCTAAGGCCAACGGGCGACTCACTAATCGGAGGGTTAATTTCATCGTGATCTTATATGCATATGAAAATATGTGTTTTTGAAAATTGATAATGAATTTCATTCATTCAATTCAATTTCGATCAACACCAGTGGTAATTTCCGTGTTTCTAATTGTTAGCCACGGATAACAACTATCTTCTCTTGCATAACTGTCAGCGTTGTTGTAGTCGTTTTCGCCGTTGCGACAGCTACGAATCATGCAATGGGATCAATAAACTTGATCACGTTTGCGGTTTCATCGTCGAGTTCTATTGTTCGGCGCTGTGTGCTTAGTGAAATATCGCGAAAACATTTCACATTTATATAAAGTCCGAATATCGAACACAAAGACTTTCCAGTTTTCAGCACTTGCGATTATAAAATAAAGCAGCTTTACGGACGACATCCACTGCACCGATGCCGGCACCAGTCGCACCGGCCGACCGCACCGGCGGAGTCACAGGTCCGGTCCACGTGACAACGTTTCGTAACTTAAAAATGCAGCGGTGAAATTGTCGACCGGCGAAATTTATGAAACCCAACAAACGTTCTTATAAAACAAAATAGAAGCAAATTAACAGCATTCAATAATAAAACTACAACAACAGTAACAATATAGCTGGCATAAAATAGGCTGGCACGCAGGGCGAATGACGCGTCGCGCTAACGCGGGCTGTTGCGAGCCTATGAGAGTGCTTCAGGTACTTGGTGCGATCAGACAGACACCGTCGTTCCCACGTGAGTGGGGGTGTGTGAGTGTGTGGTGCAGATTTGGATAACAGTGCAACGTGACAACGCTGCGATCGCGGTCGCCGCAGCGTTGTCTCGGTGCAATTTAAGTTCTCGTGCAGCTCGGTTGCACAATCGCCTGCGACTGCATTCACGCTCACAGTCGTACCGCTACGTTCGTTGACCCCGGGGCCATTGTGCTGTGGGGCCGCTGGAGCGTCCACTTGCGCGTTAGTCCATTCCGGAGCCAGCGTCGATGTGATTATGCGCATGCAACGTGATTGGAACAACTGCCTCGCGCCGCACCAGTCGCTCAGCAATGCGGCCACAGGTGAGCGTTCGCAGAAAACGCTTTGTTTATCTCAACAATGTCGACAATAACGAGACGTTTGATGAGCTGGAGCGTATGTACATAGTGGCGACTTTGTGTGCCGATGGGCTTGTTGACATTTAGTGTACTAAAAACCCTATCTAAACGCAACAGCGTTTACTAAAGCTAAGACTAAGAACAGAAAAAAATTTGGTCTGAACAATTCAGTGGAAGAACGGGCCTTGTCGAAAACAGGCATCGACCATGTTCCGGCAAAAGACGGTATAAAAAAAAAGAAAAGTCTGCCGTCCTAAGGAGTGTTACTCTGGTATATGATATTTTTATCCCCTGAAATTAGTGAATGCAAAACCTAACATCTTGCAAATGACCGTAGATATTCGCTCAAATACTTTGACACAAGCCAACAACAATATAATAAAAAGTTATTTTTTGCACTCGTCTAAGGATGAAAAAACCGCAGGGGAAATTTATTATTGTAGACACAAAAAAGGGAAAACACGTCCGTTTGCTTCCGCAGTCAATTTTATTATGATCAGTGAGTAGTCATTGCTTACTGCCGCCGACCAGTGTTGCTGCTGAAAATTAAAAAAAGTCGCAAAAAAAGTGTCACAGCCGAATAAAAGTGTCATCAAGTGATCCAATTTTTGTATACCATGTATATATATACTAAAGTCCTGCATGAATATATTCATTTTGGCGGCTACACTACTGTACATACTGTACGGGTACTTGGTATTCGAAGAATGTGTACAACGAAACGAATAGAAACGAGAACCAGCGAGCGTCGCTTCTCGTTTCTATTCATATTCAGTGAATAGCGAACACTGCTGTGCTCGTATTCGGTGAGAAGCGAATACTGCAGTGCTCGTATTCGGTAATCGAGAACTTGGCGAAGTATTCGAAGATCAACAGTTTCATCGAGTATTTGTATGCGCAGTATGCCACTTTTCCATGTGGTCCATACGCAAAATGGAAATTATTGAAGAAAGTAGCATAACAAATAAATAAATATTTATATATAACATAAATATTTCTAAATAATCTTAGGAAAAAAATCGAGTATATTCGAATATATTCAAAGCAATGTGTACTATTATTCAAATGCTTTTGTCCTCGTTTTCCCGCTTCGAGCGAATATGAATAAATAGTGTACGTCTACTGGTTTATGTTCGGAGCTTACTCGTACTCGAAGAGAGCTGTACTCGTATTCATTCGGACCGGTCCGCAGAGATGAAGTGAAGTATTCTATTCAAAAGCATTTGAATGTTTTCGAATAGCAAAAATGTATACTCGTGCTGGACTCTAATATATACACGGTGGACGGAAAGTTTCTGTATACAAAGTTTCAATTGCAATATACTAAAATTCTGATTGCTTGTTTTATTTGAAAACGAAATGGGGAAATCCCCAAGAATGTGATGGTTTGAAAATCCTTAGCAGTTCCCTCGTAGATCTACAGCGATTTTAATCATACGGCGAAACAGTCAATAAGTGTTGCTAAAAGTCTATTTAAGCTAATATGGGAAGACTGGCCGGGAAATTCGCCAGATCTTAATCGTATTGAACATATCTGGTCCAGGATACAAGATTTAGTATTTCGGAGTCCAAAACTTGCCAATAGACTTCAACCAAAGAATATGAAGTGTATAGAAGGCGCATCTGAGCTCAAAAATTCAAATTTTTGTTTGCGAGTTTCATAGAGCGGGAGGAAGCCACAAAAGGGAAAGAACGGCGCCAGCAGAAGAGCGCGGCTTCAGTTTGCGCTCTTTGGCTGTGCAAGCTGAAGCACACTCACCAGTGCTGCCGTTTTCAATTTTTCTTCAGTAGTATAAATTATAATTTTTGGGTAGTATTTATCGACTTTTAGTAGTACACATGCATATTTTCGTAACAGTGTAAAAAATCGCAAGGATTTATCAACTACTAAATCAGATACTAAGTCTCAAAACACATTAACAATTTGATTTATACAAAAGTGAAAGAAACAATGTAATTCAGTTACAAATATGTATATAAACAAATTTTATATGTTTTTATTATATAGGTACTAATAGTAATTTTTTGGTAGCACCCATTTTTCCGCAAAATTTTCCCCTAATAAACTTTTTGAAGTTAAATCGAATGAAGTTTAATTAAATTTACTTCGGACTACTATGCGGAAACGCAATTACAGTACCAATAGGAGCGGAAACATATACCCCGTTTATACCTACAACAGCTCAAGTCGGTTTCATTCAATACGCATCGACTCAATACAGGTGATGTACACTAAGTTTTTTGAGCATTTTCAACTAAAAAAAAGCAACACTAACAGGTAATTTTCATTTATACCTCAAAAAATAGGAAAAACGAAAATATAAAAGCATACTTTTCAAACCTTCTGCAGTCAATTCGCTTCTGAAATCAATGTATAAACACCTGGCTCGAAAGCGTATTAATAGTATTAAGCGCATTAATAACGTTTTTTTTTGGAAACTTGACTCAAGTTCCAAATTTAGTAATGCTATCCACTCCGCAGCCGCCGTGGCTCAGTTGGTTAGTGCGTTGGACCGCGAGTCGCAGGCAGCAACCTCAGGTTCAAATACTGCCTGTAATAACACCTAAAAAAATAACGGGAAAACTCGTTTTCTCTTTCGGTGGCTGTCCTCTCAGCTGGAAATGGCAAACCTCTGAGAGTAAAAATTGCTTATGAAAAAGCTTCCAACCTGCCGTTCGGAACCGGCATAAAACTGTAGGTCCCTTCAACCCGCGTACAAATTCACACGCACAACACGGGTAGTTGCGGGAAACTAGGCCTTAGTCTCGCGTAAGCGGGCTGTCGTGCCAGTCAATTATTAATTAAAAATCCATTCCGCTTCCAGAGCTTCAACATTCTGTTCTTCAATTAAAAGTGAGAATCTTTTAATTAGGAGAACTAGTGTGGGAGATAAATTTTTTGGATTTATGTATACTTTCCAAGCACCCTTAACTCAATGATGTCTTAAGTCGACCTAAGCGATTATCGATTTTGACCACAGATTTAATAATACTTAATAATACTAATACTTCTTTTTCGATGGACTCCAATGAAAAAAGTTTATAAAGCTTTGATAAAATACTAAATTAATTAAATTTATTAAAATCAAATATCGTTCGAATTTTACTTTTAGCACTTTAAGCAAACAACCTTGAAATTGCTAATTGGGAATGGGATAATTTTGAGCAAACTTTAAATTGATTTTTTTAAATTCAATAATTAGTTTCTTTGATTAACAATCCAACGGGATTTGGCTCCAATTTGCGCTGGTCAAATAAAAATGTCAAGCCTAAGAGAAATCGAACGATTTTATACACTTGTATCAGGATATTCCAATGATTACGAATTACATGTTTTTTTACATGTTTAAGTTTTCTGACTCGTCGACGTCCAATTGACCACTTTATTGTCTTTATCAAATTTTAAAAGATTCTTACAAGAATATGCAAAAATATTAAGTAAGTATATTAAGTAAAATTACTCTATTATTTTAGGATTTTCATTTTTGGGTATCGCATCCGTTGCGCCGTTTCCAAAGTTTAACACTTTATCAAAAGCTGTTGTACGAACAGCATTTGGCAACATAAAAATGGTGCAATTGTCACTTTAGTCGCACAACGGTAACTCTACGACGAGCTCATTTGCTTGATTGCAAAAAATTCAGCAAAAAGTGAAGCATACGGAAACACATTTGTTAGAAATAAAAAACGGCAACGTTGGTTTAAATTTCGTTCTTTGGCAATGTTCAGTTCGGTAACATATTTGTATATTCTTTTCGAGTAGCCTTACTTAAAATATGAAAATTAAATTGCTAAAACTTATATTTCAGAAAATAGTACTACAATCGTCCTGTGGGTAGTACGGTAGTACAGATGATGAAATAGTAGGAAAATACTACTATAGTAGTACGTTCGGCAGCACTGACACTCACCCAAAAAACACACATGAAATGCATGGCACAATAATAAGGTAATAGCATGCCCGCAACACCAAAAACCACATGTATTTTGTTGGTGGGATTGTTTATCGCTACTGTCAAAATCAGCTGATATTTTCCGACGAAAGAGGGAGAAACTGAAAACATACAAAAGTGATTGTTGCCAGGCGGTGCTGTATTTGAGTGAAAAAACGGGAAAAGTGCTCAGGTCAGTTGTTTTCAGTCAGGTATTTTCATTTCAACCGATGCGGCAACACAGCACACCGACGATTTTGACAAAAGCGATAAACGATCAGCCGGCGGCTTGCTACAACCTTATAGTTGAACCAAAGACAATTAAACTATAAGATGTCTCACGTCCATACAAATCAGTGGCGCTTCAAAAATTTGCCGTGGCTTTTTCAATAAAGCCACGTGAGAGTGGTTTTTACAGCAGAGCCACATCCGGAAAGCAAAGATGAAGCCACACAAGCAACTCTCTCTGCTTGCAGTCAGCAGCAGTGTTGCCAGAAAATTTTGAAGACAATAGCCAGATCGTTGACGAAAAATAGCTAAAAATAGCTAAAAAAAAATGTATTAGCCAAAATTTTAAAGCTAAACACAAATTGCTAAACGCACTTTTTCTTTTTTTTATTTCAAAAATATATTTAATCTTTTCGTTAGTAAATGATGAATTTCATTTGTAGTAGTAGGAACGCTTTCTTACACTTGAAGTTGTAACGAAACATAACTTTTAATCCAGAAACAGAAACAAAAATTCAAATTATATTATTTTCTTCGAAAATAAATAATATTTACATACATTTCAGTTTTAATAGTAAGAATACTTATTATTACAAACACATTTCAAGTTGTAAACAACAACTAACAGTAAACATAACTTTTAATCCAAAAACAAAAAAAGAAATTAAAATTATATTGCATTTCTCTAAAATAAATAATAGGCCGGCCTCGATAGTCCAGCGGGTAGCGCGCTGGCTTCTCATACCGTGGCCCCAGGTTCGATTCCTGGCTCGGGCTGGTAAAACGCAAACGAAGCAGATGAGAACTAAAAGAATCGCACAAGTGCGCTCTTGGCAGGCAATGGCAAAACCTCCAAGTGTGAAAGAAAAACTGCCCATCGCCGTTCGGATTCGGTGTTAAACTGTAGGTCCCCTCCCTCCCTTTCCCCATCCGTTTGAAATGTGTGTTGTATCACATGTTGGAAAAAACAGTGTTGAAGTAGAGTAGAGTTTGTGGTATCACAACGGCCCAATAGGCCTAAGTGTGTCTCATACAGAGGCAGCCACTACAACCAACCAACCAAAATAAATAATACAACTCACAGGCATTTTAAATCATTTAAATCATATTTCGATTTCACTTTCCCCGTCCGACATGCGGGGAGTATCATATAAATTACACGAATTAAATAGCTTAATGAGATCGTCGGGAATCATATAGTTATGACAACATTTGTCAAGTCTTTTAAGGGCATATCTTATAGTAAGTAAAGAGTTAAGCATTGGTAAAAGTAGTCTATTTCTTTGTTTGGTTTTAATCAAATTCATTACTGAGAAAGTTCTCTCTATTTCTGCATTGCTAAGTGGCAAAATTAAAAACTTAAAAACAAAATTCGCCAGCTCTTCAAACGGGTTCTCGTTGAGCGCATCTTTAAATTCCTTAACCTCTATCCAAAAATAAATAGTTGAACTAATGTTTTTCCATGGATAGATACACATTTTCTTCCACTGTAATTCTATTGTTGTTATTTCATCAGTAGTAAAATTTTGTTTTTCATTTTTGAAACTATTAAATATAGTGGATTTTGTGGCATTCAAAGAATTTTTTACAGAAAAAAAATCAATATTTTTTGAAGACTCAATGTTTTGTGGCAGACGTTGGCGTAATTGCTGGATCAAATCAACAATGAACTTTTGGCAAGTTTGCCGGATAATTGTTTCCGTCTCGTCATCAATGCTATTTTCTGATTTTTTTAATCTAATGTATTGTTCAAAGCAAAAATGAAATTGAGAAAACGAAGTCAAATAAGGTTGAAGCGGAGTACTTAACGGATTGAAATCAGGGCAAGAAGACACAATAAAATTTGACATGTTTGAAATTAAAATCACCAGCTCTGAGAAAAGTTTTGTTGTATCAACTTCATTGCTTTCGAACATTTTATTCACCTTTTGAACTTCGCTCAGAACTGGTTTCAAGAATTGAAGATATGCCAAATTATTATTATTATAGAGCGAGACTAGCAGTTTTGCTTTATGGCATGCCTCAGTACTCTCAGCAATTGCAAAATGCATTTTTAACTCTATCCATTGATCTACTATTCTTTTTATTGCCACTTCAATGGATAGCCACCTTGTGTCGCATGCTCGGATTATCTGGTTTGGCTGTAGCCCATCGTTGATGGCGGAGTAAATGGCTTTGTAGTGGTTTTGTCTTGATGCAGACTTCGAAAACCAGTTATAAGTTTCTGATACGAGAAATTCGACTTCACTTGGAAGTACTTTTGACGCACTTGATACAGCGATTTGAATAGAATGGCAAATACACGGCACCAATCTAATTTTCGAATTGAAGTCTTTCAAACGAGCAATTACTCCTCGGTTAGTACCAGTCATGACATTAGCGTTATCTGTACCAAGCCCTACCATATTTTTAATATCTAACTTAAATTCCCCTAACGTTTCCAGAATTGATGCAATTATTCCTTCTGCTCTGCAGTTTTCAAGCTCAACCAATTTCAAAAAGGTATTAACGATTTTGTTGGAAGTTGCGCTGTAGTAACGAATTACTATGCCTAGATATTTTTTAACACTAATATCCGTTGACTCATCGATGATTAAACTGTATATGTTAGTTCCAATATCAGCCAACAAGAAATTTTTGAAATGAGGGAATAATATGTTTTTGATGACGGAGCTACACTTCGTTCTGCCAAGCTTCAAACTGCCTGCAGTTTCGCTGTCATCAAATAGGCTTTGTTGCAACTTAACTAAATGATCAATTGAACGTATTGAAGTGTGTGCGGCAATGTAAATGGCGTTGGATAATTCCGCTTTGCAAACGCTTTTGTTCACCTTTACCGATTGAAATGGTATTGATGGCTGGGTCCCGCGGAGAAATGGTGACATTGCGTTTATGTGTTTCTTCGTGCTAGCGTGCGAAAGAAGCCCATGGATTTTTGGTTGCAAACTGCAATTGCAATATTTGCAAATAACGCCATCACCTTGCGGTTCGACCCACTTCTCGAGCCGCTTGTCCTTTAGCCACGACGTTCTGAAATGTTGATTGTATTTCCTAAAAACAAAGCATAGGTATTATTCATTTTCGCAATCGGCGTCCAAAATGAACCTATGTTTGCTTGTTGTTGGCATCTCGTCACTGCTGCTATCCGTCGTTGTATCGCCTTCAGACCTAAATTGTACAACCTGTTAATAATTTTACATTTAATTTATAAATTCAATAAACTTACGTTTCCATTTTGCAAATTCAAACGACTCAATTCAAACGAATGCAGCGTTGCACTTTACTTACATGAAACTGTTATCGATAAAGCAAGCTATCGACTCAATGAAAGAGACTTGCCAGACTTAAATTCAACGCACAAATTTTGTAAGAAATCTTTCGGCTCAACTAAGTTTTGATTTTTAAAATAAGGGCAGCTTTACACAAAAAAGCTAAAAAATAGCTAACTTTTAAATAAAAAAGCTAAAAAAAAAGCTAATAGCTAAAACCAAATTTGCATAGCTAAACACCGAAAATAAAAGCTAAATCTAGCTATAAAATCGCTAAACTGGCAACACTGGTCAGCAGAAATATGAATATGCGTGTGATCTCTATGTGCTCTTGTGTTGATTTTTTTGGTAGTTGATTGTTTCAATCAGTAGCGCGCACGGGGCGGGACTATTTGGGGATTCAAACCCCCTCAAATACAAGAATTAGCACTGAAATATCCCTCCAAAATGAAATCTTGTCTGCGCCACTGATTTCAATGCGTGTGAAGTGAGCGCACACAATTTTGCTTCACTTGGCAGCGATCGAAACCGTTGTGCTTTGTGTGAGCAAAACAGAGAGCGTCAATATTATTACGCTCTCACTGCACTGACTTGCACTGCACTCACTGCACTGTGCACACAATTTTGTTTAGCAGCGATCGAAGCCGTTGTGCTTTGTGTGAGCAAAACAGGGAGCGTTAATATTATTACGCTCTCACTGTGCCGACGCTTGCTTCCTCTTGATAATGAAAATATTGCAAATTCGAGCTTGCCCTATGCCATTCGATTGTATGAGCGTAAGACATCTTATACTTTAATTGTCTTTGGTTGAACCATGCATGAAATGAAAGTGCCGCTTCACCTGTGTACACATGGGCGTATCAGTGTAGGGAGCACGGATCGGTATTTGCGCCCCTAAAATTCGAAATTCAATGTTCTATATATATATAGAATTCTATATTCTAGGTTAGGTTATTCTATTCTATTTGTATTCTATATTATGAATTTTCAAACGTAATATAGTTATGCTCCCCTCTAAATTTGTTCCTGGGTACGCACATATGTGTACATTGACTTGTTGGTGGCTGCTTTTGTCGCTCAATCATTTTTTGTGTGAATTTCTGCCAGCGATTAAGGGCGATGTTATGCTGCCGGTCACAGATCACAATCACGGATAAAGTTGTTGTTGTTTCAATGTAAAAGAGAAAATTGGGAGAGCGAGCGGATAAAATTTGACCGCACCGATCACCGGATGATGAGGCTTTCGATGCCAAATCAAACAGATCAAATCAGTGTTGCGTCGTGAGATTATTCACAATAGTTGTGTTTTGGGAACAAATTTGTTCCCTTTTGGTGAAAATGTGTATGCAATAAGCAAAAAAAGGGTTGGTAGCAACCCTCATCACTAGCGTGTGTTTATATTTGTGTTTTCGGTGAAAACGAAGAAAGAAAAATGGAAATTTAAATGGTAAACAAATATTGTGATAGTTTCACACACGTATTATATTAATTTCATGTATAAATTTTTAGCTCAGAATGCCAGAAATTTCGGCCAATCAAATACTGAAGCGCCGATAACAATGTTCCAACACCAGGAATCCCTTTTGAAATGTGTGCTATTCAGACCGATGCAAGCGCGAAAAAGAATTTTACATTTTAATTGAAAATTGTATTTGAAAAAGTAAAGTCCCAATAAAAAGTGCGGAAAAAGTAGTCAAAGTAAGCGAAAATCGTAGTGGTGACCGGCGATCAAATGACCGTCAGCATAACATGCTTTCGGCACGGAGTAGCGAAATTAAAACGAGAGCGTAAAAAGTGACGTAACCGACGATCAGGCCCGAAGCTTGATCAGGAACGTAGTTTTTCCTCCATATAAATTTCTATAACGGGGTTGTTGTTCTAGTTTATTTCAATTTCCAGTGTTGCTGGTGTGAGTCATTTTTTGTGACCAAAGAAATATTCATTTTTATTTGTATTTTTTTGATGCAATTTCGTAATACGTTTGTATAGAACTAACTAATTTAATTAATAATTGACTGGCACGACAGCCCGCTTACGCGAGACTAAGGCCTAGCTTCCCGCAACCACCCGTGTTGTGCGTGTGAATTTGTACGCGGGTGGAAGGGATCTACAGTTTTATGCCGGTTCCGAACGGCAGGTTGGGAGCTTTTTCATAAGCAATTTTTACTCTCAGAGGTTTGCCATTTCCAGCTGAGAGGACAGCCACCGAAAGAGAAAACGAGTTTTCCCGTTATTTTTTTTAGGTGTTATTACAGGCAGTATTTGAACCTGGGTCGCTGCCTTCGACTCGCGGTCCAACGCACTAACCAACTGAGCCACGGCGGCTGCCGTCAAAATATATTATTTCTTAAATTAAGGTTTTATAAGCTGCATAACAAAAAACGGTCCTGCGTTCGAACTCGAGCATTTAGCATCAAAAGCATACCTGCTCTGATCCCATCGTCAACCGTGTGTTAGAGATTCGCTAAATGAAGAAATGCGAAATAAAAAGGACGGCAAATGACCCTGTCATATTCAATGCATTTAGCTTTGTGTTCTTTGGTCTACTTATCAATAATATTTACATAATGAAACCAAAAAATTTGATATCTTGTGTATTTGATGCAGAAAATTAATGAGAAAATACTTTAAAAAGCAAATAATTGAAAGGAAACTGGCGAAATTTTGGTTTGCACAATAATCCCTAATATCGGGATAAGAGCGGAAACAGTGAAGAGCTGATCACTGCCAGCACACACAGACTGTGTACGTGAATTACAAAAAACGCACAAAAATCGGCTTAGGCCGATGTTATGCTGCCGGTCACGGGCACCGATCACGGATAAAATTGTTGTTGCTTCAATGTAAAAGAGAAAATTGGGAGAGCGTAATTTTTCTCTTTTACATTGAAACAACAACAATTTATCCGTGACCGACGATCATTTGACCGGCAGCATAACATTGGCCTTACCGAGATCATTTGACCGGTAGCATAACATCGGCCTAAGCGATTGGAAACTGGGAGAGTAAGGCCAATGTTATGCTGCCGGTCAAATGATCGTCGGCCACGGATAAATTGTTGTTGTTTCAATGTAAAAGAGAAAAATTACGCTCTCCCAATTTTCTCTTTTACATTGAAGCAACAACAATTTTATCCGTGATCGGTGCCCGTGACCTCAACGAGACAATTTCGGTTTCCGTAACTCGATATGAGAACTCTCGTTTTCATTTTTTGGGAAGTGTGTGGAAAGTACTTTGGAGCTGTCAAAAGCAGCGGGAAGTAAACAAAACGAAGAAAATTTGACACGTAAAAATAAACAAATTTAAAAATTGTCGGGAATGAAAATGTCATGGTTCAACTATTAGGTTGTAGCAAGCCACCGGCTGATCGTTTATCTCTTTTGTAAAAATCGTCGGTGTGCTGTGTTGCCGCATCGGTTGAAATGAAAATACCTGACCTGAGCACTTTTCCCGTTTTTAACTCGAAATACAGCGCTTCCTGGCAACAATCACTTTTGTCTGTTTTCAGTTTCTCCCTCTTTCGTCGGAAAATATCAGCTGATTTTGACAGTAGCGATAAACAATCCTACCAACAAAATACATGTGGTTTTTGGTATTGCGGGCATGCTATTACCTTATTATTGTGCCATGGCAAATGCACAATTAGCGGTATTTATTGGTTTTGGAGGAGTTTCGTCGTGAAACTCCAATCAATAAACGAAGATTAAGAGATGCAGCGGATCCCATGGAATTGCCAGAGTTATGGTAAGTTAAATTGGTAGAGTAAGTTCGGGTAATTTGATATACCTGTTGGTTTTACAGCGATTCCCGACACATTTTGCCTTAAAACACACTTTTTTTGGTCTCAAACTGTTCACTTATGCATTATTTAGTATATCTATGATTATTAACTCTTTAAGATAAACTGTTGACGAGTTTTTTAATTAAAAATCAAAATATCCAAATATTGGCGTCTGATAAAAGTGGCGGGTAATGTGATATACCCGGGTAATGGGTAATGAAAATAATCCAAATCAAAAATAATTAGAGACGTGTTCCTAATTTTTTTTTTTTTAATTACAATCTGACGAGGTAAACCAAGGGTTAAAAATTTTTACCGAGAAACATGATTTCATGAATTTTTTATCTGAAACTTAACCATAACAGATTTTTGAGAATATTCCACTTCAAATATTATAAAATAAAGTATATATAATAGGGGTACCGGTTATTTCGTGCGGTTTTCTAACAGATGGCGTAACTTGATTTTGTGAACAGTGTGTGTGTTTCCAAATATGTGTTGGAAAGCTGTTGTCATATAGTTTCAGAATCAGTATGTGTCATTTAGCTGAAGCGTAAACAACAATACTTTTTTTACTCTGAAAATGTCGAATTTTGTGCCGAATAAAGTATTTTTGCGGGGAGTACTTCTTCATTACTTCAATATGAAGAAAAAGGCTGCCGAAAGTCATCGTATTTTGGTGGAAGTGTATGGTGTGCATGCTCTAGCTGAGCGTACGTGCCAGAAGTGGTTTGCACGGTTCAAAAGTGGCAATTTTGACTTGGAGGACGATGAACGGCCCGGACAGCCAAAAAAGTGGGACCAGCTGGGTGTGATCTATTATGAGCTGTTGCAACCGAATGAAACGATCACAGGGGAACGATCTACCGACGACAATTGATGCGTTTGAGCCGAGCACTGCGCGAAAAACGGCCGAAATATGCACAAAGGAACGGCAAGGTAATTTTGCAACATGACAAAACCTACCTTGAAACGCTCAAATGGGACGCCGTATAGTCCAGACCTTGCGCCATCTAATTACTATCTCTTCCGATCAATGCAACATGGCCTGTCTGACCAGCAGTTCTCCAATTATAAAGAAGTCAGAAATTGGATCGATTCGTGGATAGCGGAAAAGCCGGCCGAATTTTTCAGAAAGGGTATTCGTGAATTGCCAGAAAAATGAGAAAAAGTTATAGCTAGTGATGGACAATACTTTGAATATTAAATTTTTAACCATTATTTCACAATAAAGCTTCAATTTTCCCAAAAAACCGCACGAAATAACCGGTACCCCTATTACATTCCTGTATACAAATAGTATTACTCTCATAAGTTTGGGTACTGTGATGTACTATATCACATTACCCGAACTTTGGTATATCACATTACCCGAAATTGACTTTTTGACGGTGGTGCGAATTATTCAAACGAATATTTCCATCTTTCGTTTGGATCATTGCCGATATTCGTTTGAATCATTCGCACCACCGCATTCCGAAGGGATATGAGAATGCGGTGGTGCGAATGATTCGAACGGATATTTGCATAGTTCGTTTGGATCATCGGCACCACCGCATAGCCGAAGTGAAATGAAGATGCGATAGCTTGCATTCGTTTAGTATTGCAAGCTGGTGATTCGTTCGTTCGGATTACTAGTATTCGGAATGAATGTTTCGTTTGCGGTGGGGATACATACTTATATCCGTTTTTTTAGTAGTGGCACATATTCGCACCGCATTTTACTCGCATACATATGTAAACTAGTCAGAAAAAGTTTGCGTACAGGCAAGTCAAAATTATGTTATCATCATTTTTGACCTCAAAAATGGGTTCTCTGTTTACCAAAACTTATCCACATTATTCATATATGCCTTAACTGCACTTTTTGTTGTGTTTTAGATGCATTAAAACAATAATTTTCCATATATTCATATTTATTGGCAATATAGGTACTCACAAAACGATGCAGAATAAGTTTGCGTACAAAACTAATAACGGGAGTTTCCAGTTATGCTTTTTATTTTTATATGGAAATTTGTATTCCATTGAGCAGTATACGGACTTGTAAATTATTTTTAAACGTGCATGTGCTTGAAATTATATAGAAAGCAATACAACCCAAGCGAAAAAAATAAAAATGGTTAAAGGGATAATTTTACTAAATCTTTCCCAAATTGACAAAAAATTTCGTGAAATTAGAGAAACTTTTGGAAGAGCACATTCGTCATTTTGAAAACCCATCTCAAATTTCGAAAAAAAACAGAAATTCTTACTTCTTTGCTACGATCTGGCTTATCATATTTAGCTTACTAACAAGGAGCACAGAATTTCTTTCGTGAAAGAATCCATCAAAGAGTCTATAAAACCGGATTTTCGGGACTATGTGTTGCTATCTATAGAGTAGGAAGATTTATTATTCTCTGATAATGGTTTGGCATATTTGGCATTAAAAGGCATCAACTAATTTGAAGAGGATTCAGTGAATTACAAAAATCTGGCATTAACAGTAAAGCATAGCATATGAGGGGGTATGCTATGGGGCCTGCATGTCTAGAGTAAGCAGTGAGTAGGCTGTGATTTTTTTATTCACAAACGGTTCCGAGGGGTTATTTACATATTCTAAAAGCTTATGTAAGCCAAGGTTTCAAAATGTTGGATCAGGTTCCAACATTTATTTTCAACTTTACGATGACCTTAAGGCGCAATGCATACGATGTGAAGCTATCTTTGCTATTAACTGGCTCAAAAAAGTTGAAAAAGTTCCTCCCTAGTCAGCTAACGTGCATTTAATTAAATACATAAAGGTTTACTTGAACCCTGAGCCCAACAACACTCCATCTTCAAAGATAAGATAAACAAATACAACAATTCAAGGATATAACAAAAGAACAGCTGAAAAAACACATAATTTAATAAAATGTATGCCGAAACTTCTGCAGAGAGTTCCAATAAGAGAAGCATGTCCAAAAAGTTATTAATTTTTGAACAAAACTTAGTTTAAATTAAATTTTTGCTACATAACCTTATCTTGTACGCAAACTTTTTCTGAGGTGAATTCATAACGCATTTTGTTTTTGGCCCTTCTTTTACAATTTGGTCAAGTTTTTGTTTTTATTATCTTAATAGAAAAAAAGAACTAAGTTTATGGAAAAAATAAAAAATATTTCGTTTTCGAAAAATTACTTTAAGTGATTTATTTTTCATATGAAAAAACTATGTACCCCTTGTACGCAAACTTATTCTGGCTAGTGTATAAGTATATGCTTCTTGCTTAAATTAGAAGTGAATTTCATGTGTGGTTAAACATACATTTTAGTTTCGAATAAAACTTTTAAACTGATTATTAATAAAAATGTTATTAAATTGGCCTTTCACTTAATTGTGAGCTTGGAAAAAAATTGATACAATTTGCTTGAATATGGTACACTCCTATGCTGATGTTTGATACGATACTCTTGGGCCCCAAGGCAGCGATAAGCGATTGGTAACTCGGAGAAGAAGTGTGGAAAAACCCAAGGTATATTAACAAGGTAGGCCAGGCTGGGAGCGGCAGCTTTAAATGTCTCTTTTCACCCTCTTATTTGTGAACGGTTGCTCTTTTTGTAGAATAAAGAACCTACTATTGAGTTGATATTGTTTGTACAACTATACTTTTGTGTACAGATTTGGGTAACATTATAATAAACATATACGCGAAATATAGCCCATGACACCCGCCTGATACGGAATAAAATATATTGGGGCATTAATACAAATGAAAGAATGAAACAATTTGAAATTGAAGCGTCGTTTCTTTTTACCAATAAGTCACCGCAAAAAACGAATGTCACAAGCTCCATTGAATTTAATAGCACATACGACAATCGTTTTGTCAGGCAACGAATAGTCAATGCCGGAAATTAAATTAGTCATCAT
The DNA here is from genome assembly GCA_963668005.1 of Melieria crassipennis. Lineage (NCBI taxonomy): Eukaryota > Metazoa > Arthropoda > Insecta > Diptera > Ulidiidae > Melieria > Melieria crassipennis. The sequence goes on along the minus strand of OY764961.1, from coordinate 74,196,098 downwards.
GTGGTCAATGACGATATCTTTTATATTTTACTATTACTACTATTTTACTACTTTTTTTGTTTTTTACTATTATTTTAGTTTGTTGCAATGGGTGTTGACTCCTATTGATTAAGTTACATACAAATTATTGCATAATACTGTCTAAAATCAGCAATCTTTCCACATGATGCCCATTTCGACTGCATGTGTCGGAATTTCCGTCAACTCCGTTTTGCAGGGATGCCGTAGAATGGCTGGTCTAACGGTAAAATTGCTTTGTATACGTAATAAAAACTGCGTATGAAGTGCGCGTCTGTTTTGTTAATCGCGGTGTGAAATTCGTTGTGAAATAATAAAATGTCCAAAGCAAGTTGCGCCATATGCCACACTAGTTGGGGAGGAAAGGTGGGCATGTTTTGTGTTCCTACAAAAGAAGATGTGGCCAGGCAGTGGAATATGGTATGTGGTGGTATCTAATTATAAGTACCTTTAAATATATTTTTCGAATTTGTTTGAATTTACACCTCTTATTTCTCTTATACCCGTGACAGACATCTAGTATTGTTACTATGAACCGAGCAAATACCGGATGTGTGCCACCAAATACCAGCTAAATACTACGTGAGCAACCTAGTATTTAGCTAGTAACAATACTTTGTTCGGCTACCAAGTATTTATGTAGTATTTCACCAAACACACATTCGAACCTACTGAACACAGCTAAAAATCTGATTTTGACATGTAGGAAAAGTTCATTTCAAAAAATTTAAAAGAATAAAAATATTTTGTATGATGGAAAAAAAGAAAAACGTGTATATCTGTTTATTCTTTTAACAAATGCTAGCACTCTATATAGTTTTTCTTGTACGCAGTAATTGCCAATCTTAGACATTGCCTCCTTTTTTGATGCAAAAAACGCATTTTTGCATCAAAAATCATTGAAATTAATGCACTTTAGAAATGTTCGCTTTGTTTACATTTGTGAATTTTTTGATATTCAAACTGTCAAAAATTACTATAAATAATTTACTAATTATGTCTGTCACCGTACCTAGTAATTAGAATACTATGATGACTTTATCATGGTATTGTTACTACATGTCTGTCACAGGTATTAATGCTTCATTTCATGTTTCAAAACACATCAACGCTGTTTTTAAGTTGAGTAAAGAGTAAACAACCCCAGCAACCCCAGGTTCAATACTGCCTGTAATAACACCTAAAAAAAATAACGGGAAAACTCGTTTTCTCTTTCGGTGGCTGTCCTCTCAGCTGGAAATGGCAAACCTCTGAGAGTAAAAATTGCTTATGAAAAAGCTCCCAACATGCCGTTCGGAACCGGCATAAAACTGTAGGTCCCTTCCACCCGCGTACAAATTCACACGCACAACACGGGTGGTTGCGGGAAGCTAGGCCTTAGTCTCGCGTAAGCGGGCTGTCGTGCCAGTCAATTATTATTATTTTAAAGAGTAAACAAATTGCAATCAAAATGTTCTAATTATAGTAATGATTATGTTCTTATAATGATATACATATGTATGTAGGAGTTGTGTGGAACAGTGGCTCTAAAACTTTATTTCGTACCATTCATATGTAATGTGGATCAAGTTCGAACTAAATAAATTCTATGTGAACTGTATGTCCACAAAAATTTTACCTTAATAAAAATACTGATAAACTTGCAATAGATTGTTAACCCTTGAAACAAAAAAGTTTAGCTTTAGAAATAGAATACATTTTCGAAAATATAAATTTTCATTCAAATTAAGCAAACAGCATTGCTGGAATAGCATTGCCAAGGTGTATTAATAAGGTGATGGCACTACTGCAAAAACAAAATTCCCATGTATTTTGTTAGTGCTTTTGGGCAGGCAACACAAAAACAATTTTAACAATTTTTGACAATTAGCATGCCCATTCGCGAAAAATCCAAAGAAAATGAGAAGAAAGAAAATGAGAATTTAATCAGCTGTCTTGCCCCCACTACCTTATTAATGTGCCTTGAGCATTGCCAGCCCTAAATTTTACTGAAGTGAGTTTCAAAGAACCCTGCACCCTAAACTTTAAAGCGGTTAACGGCTTTCGGGCGTATTAACGGCTTTCGGAGTGTGAAAAAAGCGGGGATTAATATCGAGCGAAAAATATAAATATATTTCAATTTAGCTGGGAAAAAGACTAAAATGTAGGTGTAATGCAATATGTGCTAAAGCATAAACAACATGGTAGCATAAATGCGCTATAAGTGACTACGATGTTACAGTCAGGCAGCGTCCCTTGACTGCGTCATCACAAACATTGTATTCGGAAGTCGATTGAAATAAGCTACTGAAGTGTTGGTGCTGTGACCAGTGAAATATATAAATTGTGCTGTGTGCGCGGGCTTTAAGGTGAAGTTACAGACCATCCAGTATATACGTTATTCCATTCTGTGCATTTGTCAATAAAGTAGAATCAGTGCAGCTGTATGAAACAAGTTACTTAGCGCAACGCATATGATGGATTGTCGGATACGATGCAAAAAGTTGAGCAACTTTCTACTTTTGTTTGCATTACGTCCGTCGCACAAACAGATCAGCTGATTTCTGTTCTTTCAGATCGATTTCTTCCTCCATTTTTCAAAATTTTTTATTTTTCTCACTCAACAAAATCACAAATCGAAAGGAAAAATTTCAATTCAAACTTCAATCAACTGATTAGAAACATAAACATGTCGCACAAAATGCACGATGTGTAACTTCAATGCAAGATTCATTGAATAGAAGATTGCGCCTTCCGGGAGAAAATAATTTTGAAACCGCACCAGTGACGTCATACAAAATTGCTTCCTATTGGCTGAAAATGTTGATTGAATTTTGGAGAGAGAAACACAGTGAGGCAAAATTAAATATTTGTTACTTCATTATTTTTTTCCTTTTCAATTCCCTTCTTAATTCCAGTAAATTTACCCTTACCGATAAATATTGAGTATTTGCCGTTCGATGTCGTTATATATATATATATATTCCATTTGAAAAACACTTCACCACTCATGTACCTTTTTTTCATTATTTTGTGTACACAGGCCCACTGCACACCGCATTATTCTCTTTTTTTTTGCTTTTTTCCTTTTTGAAATTTTTCCGCGATATTCTCACTACACGCACTTTTACAGCAAGGACTTTTGAAACTCAAAATTATTTAATGATTTTAACAAAAAACAATGAAAACAATCAAGCAAAAGCGGCACGATTTACAAAAACCGAAATATTTGTGAATACAAAATTTTCAACCAATGAAAACAAAGCACGAAATCTGAATTGAATTGCAGGGTTTCCTCCCGAATTTCACTTGTTTTATTTGTGTTATTTATATGAACGAATTATACGAATTTATATTTAATTTTGTAAAGATATACAAATTTCTATTAAACTGTTATGTAAGTATATGTATATATAGGGGCTTAAGTATAAAGAAAGCCATATATTTGCTCAAAAGAGTAAAGCAAAATTTAAGTTCAAAATAAAAGAGTTTAAAAAGTACTGATGGAAACCCCACATATTCTCCGATGACGTCACTGGTGCGGTTTAAAATTGATTTTCTCTCGGAAGGCGCAATCTCTGTATTCAATGAATCTTGACTTCAATGTACGAAATGCATGCACCGCAAGTACTGCATTCAATGCATAACGCATATACTGGATGGTCTGTAACTCCACCTTTATCATAAAGTTGGTGTATAAATTGATGATTAGCTAATGGCTTGTGAATTTACTTGCATAGGTCCGCGGATCGCTTCAGTGTCGGCGAGTTCTCCGCGTTCCTGGATGACAGTGAAGGACATCGGCTGGCGCAATTTTTGCAAGAGAAAACAGGCAAAGTGCGGACAGCACGACCCATCTTCGATTGTGAGCCGGAACGGTTTAGCCTGAATGTGCAAGTTAAGGCCAGCGCCTGGTTTAGAAATTTGAAATTTTTGAAATTTTTTTTTTCCAGAATACGATAGTTTAATATGTTTGGAATTATGTCCTAAAATATTTTGTCTCTACTCGAACTCCTTCACGTCCAAATTCAGGAACAAAGCACCGCGCTCCGCGATCTCCTACCGTGCGCAGCAATTTTCCAATTTTTCAATCATAAAGATATAATTTCAAGGCGCTTCTTTTGGTGTAATCGGCTTTGTTCTATGACATTTAGTTACAGAGATATGATGTATAGCATTTCAACCTTTCTCGAAATTTGTATGAGATTTGCTCTACCTTATCAGTATTTTCGCTCTCCTAAAAAATTTGAAAATTAGACTTAGGTTGTTTTGTCAAAATGCCACAGATATTTATCTAGTTCGAGATGAAAGGTTGCAGAGAAAATCTTAGAAGATATGGTAGGAAGAAAAAACGATGCTTCTCGGGAAATCAATTCACAAAAGTGAACCGCGTAGATATTAGCAGTGACAGTGAGCCCAGTTGTGCAAGTGCAAAGAAACTCCGATATTCTTCGCCTTCTGATAGTGATGTTCGATCCAAGTGTTTTCTCCGATATCGACTGATTGAAATTTATACTCTTTTTACTGCGCTATCAGAATTTACAGTGTGTTCGACGTGCCATAAAAAGATAGGATACGAGGAGGCTGGCAAGCGCGGCCTCGGCTTCAAGATTAATTTGATTTGTCAGTGCGGTACCAGAGTAATAAATTCGGGACCACTGGTGAACAGGGGTTATGAGATCAATCGGCGCATGGTTTTTGTCATGCGTCTTCTTGGTGTTGGCCGAGACGAAATAAATATCTTTTGCAATTACATGGATATCGCTACAAGCCTGAGCAAATCCACTTATGACGGCGTCGTAGGTCATCTCTACAAGGCCTCGAAAAAAGTGTTCGAAAAGTGCCGCAAGCAGGCTGTGGAGGCAGAAAAAAAAGAAAATGAAAAGCGAGACCAGCCTCTCCTCAACCTGAAAGTCTCTGGAGACGGGTCGTGGAAAAAACGAGGATTTTTGTCGTTGTTCGGAGTTACCACTCTCATTGGTTATCACTCCGGCAAAGTTATTGATCTGGTTGTGAAGAGCAGTTACTGTCAGATCTGTACTTGGTTGAAAGGGAAAGAGGACACCGAGGAATATTCTGACCACGAGGAAGAATGCCGCACTAATCATGAAGGCTCGGCGGGAAAAATGGAAGTAGACAGCGTGGTGGAAATGTTCTCTAGGTCGGAGGAACTTTTCGGAGTTAGATACTCGAGCTACATAGGCGACGGAGACTCAAAAAACTTCACGGCCATCCTAGACCAGCAACCCTACGGCGATAAGTTTCCAGTCGCCAAAAGCGAGTGCATCGGACACGTGCAGAAGCGGATGGGAACAAGACTCCGCAACATCAAAAAGACACACAAGCTCGGCGGAAGGGGAAAACTGACAGACTCCGTGATAAAAAAATTGTCAGTATATTACGGGCTGGGTATTCGCCGTAATGTACATAACGTTGAAGGGATGAAACAAGCGATTTTGTCAACCTTTTATCATCTGTGTTCTACCGATAAAAGCCCGCGCCATGATATTGCCCTCCAGGAAAGGAGAGCTGGTGTCATTGGCAAAAAAGTCTTGCGACTGCAGGTAATACGGCAGATTTTACGCACCCTCCTCCACTTCATGAAGACGTGCAGAAGCACTTGTTGCAGAAGCGTGGTGTTTGGGAGGCCACACGCAGAATGCGAATGAGAGCTTCAATTCTACAGTCTGGCGTTTGGCACCAAAGCATCTCCATAGTGGGGCGCGAGTGATCGAGATTGCATCGTATATCGCTGCCTCTATTTTCAATGACGGGCATAATGCAATCCTTCGTCTGATGAATGCAATGGAGATTGGAGTCGGACAGACAGCCGAGACCTTCGCCGAAAGCTGTGACGAGCAGCGCATAGCGCGACAATCAAAAGAGGCTTCTCTGGGCACACAGGAAGCGAGAAAAGCACGGAAAGATCAACTTTTGGGTAGACATAAAGTCCATGAAGAGTCTGAAGGGTTGCTGTATGGAGCAGGGATCGCAGACTAGCGCACCAGTATGTGGAACAACCGAAAACCTATTATTTTTTCATCTCCGAAACTTTAAACTCGTTTCCTGAAAAGTTAGTGTTTTTCCATCGGTTTCCATCAGTACTCGTAAACTTATGAGTCGAATTTAATAAAAATTGGCACACACACTCTTCAGATGGGTTCGCGTAAACTGGACCATTTTGAGGCACATCGTTAAACAAACAAAAAAAAGTACGCTCATTGTGAGCGTACCCAAAAAGTACCATTTTCCGACTTATGCCACCATTTCCGGAATTTTCATTACTTTTCACTCATTTTAGGTTCAGTTTACAGACAAATTAGTTCTTAACAGAATGCCATTCGATTTTTTCAGATCTGACGAGATTTGCGAACTGCACGCTGGAAACCATGCAAAATGAACCCCAACTTCACGCCGCGATACGGCGGCCATTTTTTAACACAGCGGACAAAAAAAATTTTTTTTACATGTTCAAACAATAAAACATTTATACCAAAACAGTTTTTGACAACCAATATACTACTTCCTTGAAAAAAAAAATAAACAAAAACACACTGTCTAAACCAAGGTTTATTGAATAAGACTAAATAAAGCTAATCTAAAACTATATTAATTTGCACTAAAATCTAGATGTGGGCTGTACATATTGCAAAGGCGTATGTATCTAGCTATTGGTTCATTGGACGAATAATTTGTTCGATGTATTGTGGCAGAGAATAAACGATTATGTCTTAAAGACCGATTGATCTCCAAAGCACTGAAAAAATTTAATAAATAATAAATAAACACCTCATCTTACCACGCAAAATATTATATGCGAACATGAGACAGAAGAATGTTCTCCGCTCACTGAGGGATTGCAAACCGAGTAATTTGCGTCTGCCTGGATATGAAGGGAGACCATTAGGCCAATACAGTTTCCGGATAGCAAATCTTGTAAAAATTTTTTGAATCATTTCAACGCGATTCGAATGAATCTCGTAGTAAGGGCTCCAGATTACTGAAGCGTAATCCAGGAGACTCCGAACCAGAGCTGTGTAAAGCGATTTAAGGGTCAAGGGATCCCTAAAGCCCTGTGAATTCCTTTTAATAAATCCCAGCATGGAATAAGCTTTCGACGTAATGTAATCTATATGACTCGCAAAGCTTAGTTTAGCATCAAATATTACACGTAAGTCTTTGACTTCATATTTTCTAGCTAGAGCAATATCATTGAGAGATTAATCAAAAACAAAAGGTGACCTGCTTCGAGAATATGAGACCACCGAGCATTTCTCGATATTAAGGCGCAAATTATTGAATTTACACCAGTAGAAGAAATTGTCAATATCACTCTGGAGTAAATTACAGTTATTCAGATTTTCGATATTAAGGAATAACTTGACATCATCAGCAAATAAAAGACATTTTGAATGTTTGAGATGCTGTGGCAAATCATTTATAAATAGTCAAAATAAAAGAGGTCCACAGTGAGTTCCTTGGGGGATACCTGAGGAAGCATTAATTATTATTTCGGAACTAACTAATCCGATCTTCACTATTAGTTTCCGGTGTGTCAGGAAACTTTAAAAAAATGTAAGTAAACTTCCATTAATAGCAAATTTACTTAGTTTAAATAGCAAAATATTGAGATATACTTTATCGAATGCTTTCGAAAAGTCTGTATAGATTACGTCAAGTTGACTGCGTTGATCCATAGCGGAAACAATATTATTAGAAATAAGAGCTAAATTAGTAACAGTTGACTTGCCCGGGAGAAAGCCATGCTGACAATCACACAATACTGATGAGATATGACTGAGTAATTTGTTTTTTCTGATGTGATCAAATAATTTGGGAAAAGTTTGTTGCTTGACTATAGCTCGATAGTTAGTAACAACACCTCTCAGGCCCGTGCGCAGAATTCGTTTATGGGGGGGGTTTTGACATACTACTGTGTACGAAGAATACCCGGAATTTTCCCATTTAAACTACGTGGTTAAATATTTTCGCCGAATTATTTTTTTTTAGGTTGGTACAACTGTAGAGGCTCACATGTCAAATTATACGTCAAAATACTCATTAGTGTTTGAGTTACGCTTGGTTTTGTGAGACGCAAAAAGTGAATTCGGCGATTTTTATAATGTCTGAAATTATCCAACAAAGAAGTGCGATCAGATTTTGTTTCCTGAACGGAATAACCGCTGCGGAAACGTTGAGAATGTTGCAGAAGGCCTGCGGAGACCATGCTCTATCAAAAACAACAACATTTGATTGGTATAAAATGTTCAAAGAAGGCAGAGTACGCGTTGAAGACGAAGAGCGGCCAGGCGGACCACGCACATCAACTGATAAGCAACACGTCAAGCAAGTGAAGGAAATGGTGATGGAAAATCGTCGGCTGACATGCAGAGACATTGCTTCTATTGTTGGAATATCAAATGGATTGGCCAACACAATTTTAAAGGTCATTTTGTGCCTCAAACGCGTCAAATCTCGATTGGTCCCAAAAAATTTGAATTTCTTCGAAAAAAAGCGTCGTGGTGATGTGTGTGAAACAATGCTTTCTGATTATCAATCGGTTATGAAACTCATTATTACTGGAGATGAGACTTGGATCTATGCTTACGACACGGAAACAGCCGACCAATCGAGCGAATATCGTGCCAAAGGTGAGGCAAGGCCGAAACACCCGCGCCAAAGTCGCTCAAAAATCAAGGTCATGTTGACAGTTTTCTTCGATTATCGTGGTGTTGTGCATTATGAGTTCCTTCCGCCGGGCCAAACTGTCAACAAGGAATATTACTTGAGCGTTATGCGTCGTTTGCGTGAAGCTATTCGCAAAAAGAGGCCGGATTTATGGAGAGACAACTCTTGGTTTTTGCATCACGATAATGCACCATCTCACACGGCATTGGTTCTTCGTCAGCATTTCGCCAAAAATGAAACTCATATCGTTCCACAGCCACCGTATTCGCCTGATTTAGCTCCTTGTGACTTCTGGCTATTCTCCAAACTCAAAAGACCACTTCGAGGACACCGTTTTGAATCGATTGAAGAGATTCAACGTGAATCGGCGCGCGCATTGAAGGCCATACCGGAAGGTGACTATTTGGCATGCTTCGAAGATTGGAAAGTCCGTTGGCATAAGTGCATTGCATCGGGGGGGGGGGGGGGGACTACTTTAAAGGCGATGAAATTTATTTGGAAGAATAAATAAAGATTTTTTGAATTATAAACAAATTCCGGGTGTTCTTTGTACACAGTAGTATGTGTATCATGTTAGGTTATGAAGTTAATAAAAAATAATAAGAAACTTTTCTTATAAATGAAGACATTTTATTGTGTCTTGACTTGATATTCAGTTATTATATAATAAATTAACTCTGCGAGGTGTAGAAAAAAAACTTCTCCAAAACTCTTTGCGGCTCGACCTCGACATCGCGATGTATATTGAGCGAGGCTAATCCGTTCAGCCGATCTTCAGACATTGTTGACCTGAGGTAAGTCTTGAGGCGACGCAATGTTGAAAAGGAGCGTTCATTCGTCGCTGTCGTTACAGGCAGAACTGCCAAAATGCGAAGCATTTGATGAACATTTGGAAACGCATCTCCATTGCACACATCGAGTGCTTCAAGCGAATTTTTAACGTTCTTTCCGGCGATGCGTTGACGCCAAAGTTTGACTTCGTCTACCCAGATGTCACGGGAATCATCCCGCAAAATTGAAGAGTATGGTTCAAACAATTGAGCGCAGGATTCTTCATTGAAATTCTTCATTTTGTTGGGGAAGAGGCAAGCAAAAATTTGAATTTTTGAGCTCAGTTGCGCCTTCTATACATTTAATATTCTTTGGTTGTATCGATACTATCGATGGTTGCATTCACAATGACACTGATAATAGGAGGTAAAAAAGGCGGGAAAATTCAAAAAAAAAACCTTCACAAGATCGAGAAAGTTGAGAATGTCGAAACAAAAATTGACAACAAAATATTTATTATCAAGTCGGTTTGACTTTCGTAGAATAAGGACTATTGCTAGTGGAAAATTATGTGGAAAAATTCTCGATGGGGGGGGGTTAGAACCCCCAAACCCCCCCCCTGCGCACGGGCCTGACACCTCTATCACCTGATTTGAATACAGGTTCCACAGAGCATAGTTTCCAACAATCCAAGAAATTTCCGCTTTTCATGCTAGCATTAAAAAGAATGGCAATTGGTTTAGTTTATTATTGCAACGAATAAAGAATATTGCTGGGAATTCATTTGGCCCAGATTTTGAGCTTGGTTTAACATCGTCTTCGCTGATGTCAAAAGTATTAATACTTTGTAGGTTACGTGCTTGGAAGCTAAGATTAGGTGAATCATTATAATTTTCATAAACTTGTTGAAAAAATTTTGCAAATAGATTACAAGTTTGCAATGTGCTATTAGAAGTCTCTGTGCCATACTCCATGCTAGACGGGAGACCACTTGTGTTGCGCTTAGAATTTATATAATGCCAAAAATCCGGAGGGATTCGATTTCAAGTCCGATTCAATTTTAAAAGTGTACTGCTTAAATAAACAGTTATGTAGGGAATTAAATTCCTTACGTAGGCGCTCGAAAGCGAGACGATCATCGGTTCGTTGTGATTTTTTAAATTTTTTAAGTGCTTCGAATTGAACCAAGGTGGTTTATTTTTTGAAGGAGGAAGTTCTAATGGAACGAATTTTGAAATGATGGCAGTTAATATGGCACATATATTTCTGTATATAATATCTGGATTAGACATCGTTTTCAAGTTGTTCCAATCAATAGAATCTAGGGAAGCATTGATTTCGCAAAAATTGGCCTTCTTAAAATTCAAAGTTTTGCTTGGAGAGTAATCTATTCTTTGGTAGGTATAAAATTCAAATTTTATAACAAGAGCCTTATGATGCAACGTATTAATAGAAACTGGAGATAGATTCAGGTCACATGAAGCTTTCAGATCATTACTAACAAATATCAAATCCAAAATTCTATTGACATCATTTTTATAGTTGTTCAGTTGCGTGAAGTTGTTGGATATAAAAAAGCTTGTTACAAGATTCTCAATATCTGACTTAACGTTAAAAGGAAATAGCCATTTACCATTTAAAGTCCAAGATAAATTACCCAGATTGAAATCTCCCATTACAGTTAATTGATGATTATTATTAAGATTATCCGATATAAACGTAATATTATTAATATATTTTTCATAAAGATCAAGGCTAGCATTTGGAGGAATGTATAAGTTAATTATAAACACAGACTTGTTATGAGCAAAATCAATTTTTACGCATAATATTTCGATGATTTTATCCATCATTGGCAAAGTTACAATTTTGCTATGAAGGTCAGCCCTCACCGCTAAGAGCACGCCACCACCACGATCTCTACCAGTAGCGACTGGACACCTATCATGACGATATACTCTATAAAAGTTATCGAAAAATTCATCACTGGAAATACCACTATTGAGCCATGTTTCTGTAATAGCAACAATATCGTATTCATGCAATGACATTGCTAACAAAAAGTCAGCTGATTTGGTTCGGATGCCGCTAGCATTTTGGTAATAAATGGAATAAGCTTCCTTAGCTGACTGTTCAACCGGCGATCTGGTGATATTGCGTGTCAGTCCAATGGTTCTTGTGAGGTTGTTCGTTGAAAAAAACGAAAGGGGCGTACTTTTACATCGGCTGGCCACAACTCCGGCTTTAGGAGACTATTATATAAGGAGGGAGAGACGCCTAGTTTGAAATTTACTCTTTTAACACTTTCGGTTATTCTATGCCATATGGCATAGTCTCTTTTCAGTGCCTGTTTTAGGTAAAAAAACTTGTGGATACTATATTTTTGTTGTTCCTTAGAATAGTTTGAAGTTTTAGGAAAAATACGAAATTAATAAACTGAATAATTAAGTTGAGGGAAGAGAAGTATACACGTTTTTTTAATGGTATATCTTGAGATAGTGAAGGAAGAAGAAGCAGACAAAATTAGATAACTTTTTTAATTTGACGTTTTCTTTCAATTTAGATACGTTTTTTAAAAAAATTTTGGCTGAAGTATATGAAGAAATATTCAAATTTTCGTTATGCATAAAAAGTTTTATGTTTAAGTAATTATTACAGCCACAACGATGTGGTTGCTCTCATAGAAAAACACTCCAAAATACAGGGTCCGAGTATAAAAATTTCAAAATTTCTTATGGAATGTTGCTAACATAACCACATAGAAGCCTAAAACGTAAAATTTAAAATTTTAACTTTCCCCAGTAAAAAGCTGTACCGAAAGGGTTAAGCGAATCAATAGGTGTATCTTTTTTAATTTGTGTAGTAATATACAGTACTTTTCGCTTAATGCGAACTTCGAGAGACTGGGCAAAATGGTTCGTTTTAACCGAAAGTTCGCTTTAAAAGGGGCCCGTAATAAGCGAAAACATACAGCGCGTACTTTTGAAATTGGTTCGTTTTAGGCGGAAAATCGTTTTAAACGGGTTCGTTATAAACGAAAAGTACTGTATGCATATATGTAATACTTCTATATTGGCAGTAAGCTCAAGGTACATTCGCCAACATCACAGTACAGCAATAGTGAAACATGAGCGAGAAAGCATATAAACGAATGTACCTTGACATTTGTCAAAAGTCAGGTGCGTTCAGGCGGGAAAAAAATTGACTGGCATGGAAAAAAATAAAAATTTGTCGAAATTAACTGAAATTTCTTCAACCGCCCCTGGAGCAGTTTGACAGTTGTTCATGTGTTGAAGTGCTCATGTATACACGCATAGAAATACATTCACAAAATTTCGTGTTTTCTGTTTCATCGCTTGTCTCCCTTTGATTTCCGAATGAAAACACATTGTGAAGATATGTTGCTGCCAATATAGAAGTATTACATATATGACTGTATGTAACTGTCCGATGTTCATCATTTGGTTGTTGTACTTCACTACTTAGTCCTGTCTATTAATTCAATTGAAATAGTTTATTCTCTTGAATTATAAACAGCACAAAGTCTGTTTGAAATCGTTTATGCATGCTCGCTTATTCCGATAATTGCGCAGGCGTAAGGCAAGAGGATGTCATCTCAATTTAGCCACCAACCAAGTCAGATATTCTACCAATCTGTGCAGTAGAGTTTAAATAATAAATTTGCAGGCCCCGCTCGTGTGCAGCACGCCTGTGTGTCGCCCACAGTTGACGTCTTCGGTTACCTCCCAGGCACAAAAGATTGATTCAGCTGGCGGTGATGTAGCACCTGCGGTTACCAATGCTGACACTAGCAAATCATCGCTGTCGTTTGGATTGTCACCTTTTCGCCAAAAAGACAAAGAACTGCGTGAAATACTGGAGGGCGTGCTAGAGGCAACAATTCAGAAGTTTCACGAGAAGGAAAACAACAGCAACAATGTACACAAGGAGCCGACCAGTCCACAGCACATCAGAGAGGCGTCCTGCACGCTGCGCTCGCGACATAGCTCCGTGCACAAGATAGATGCCAATACTGAGATGCCTGAACGATGTCCGAGCGTAGCTTCTTCGCTACATCAGCCCAACACGGAGGTGGCGTGCACACAGGGGCTGCTTCAACAAGCTCAAATGCTGGTAAAAAACCTAGACAGTACAAGGCTACAAATACCGAAAATTGTGATACCAGTGCAACAAACTTTCAATGGCGTACCGCCGACGGAGGCAACCCGACGAGTATTGGTCCATGATGCCGCTGAGGAGTGTCGTAAAGAGGACGATGCAGCAGATCCTGCTGAGCAACAACCTGTGCAGCAGAACGACGGAAAGCAAACACCGCCACTGCCTCCGCGTAATGAAAAGCCACTATCGCCGCAGCTACACTATGAAAAGTCGCAAGTAAATAAAACGCTGTCAAAATCAAAACGTAGTACAGAAAATGTGATGAACGGTAAAATTAGCAGAATCAAAACGTAGTACAAAAAATGTGATGAACGGTAAAATTAGCAGAATGGACCACAAAAGTTATCTGCCACCGTTGTCGACCCAAATGCAACGGCATGATCTGTCGCTTGCCGAAATCATTACCGAGGATGACGACGAAGAATCTAACGAGACAGAGCCGACGATCGCTTCTTGCAGCCGGAAGAGCGGACCGTTGAATTTGGTCGCCGCTAAACCAGTGAGTGTCCCTTGACCTCATGGGCCCAGTCGGAATTTGCGCAGACTTGCGGGTTCTGGCCGTAATCGTTATTCGCCCTATTGCTTGATGCTAACGAGCACAAATACCGAAGCGGGACCACCGCCTGCTCACCCATTCAAAATTCATGACCATCAAGATGCAAACCGAAAAGAAGCGGCGCGAAAACGGCCACTGAACAAGGCACCTATTATACCGATTAACGGCGAAAAGTTTGCTGATGAGTTGAATCTAGCGCGACTTACCAATTACGAAATACTTGATCTGAGCAAACGCAATTCGATCGGTGACGTTTTCCCAATGTCGGGGCGACGCCACTCGGTCGCAGCCAAGCAACAGGCTATCGAGCGGCAGCTGCAGCTAGAGGAACAAATACAAATAGAGATACTGCGTGGCAATCTAGAAAGCAACGTCGTTGGACTCGAATCCATACAAACTGAGCAACAGATACAACCGCAGGATGAGCTACCAGTATGCAACAGTTTGGCAGTTAACACTGTGACGTCTCCAAGAAACAAATCATTAACTGCGCTGATAGGCATTAGCGCCGAGTATAATTCATCTCTAGTGGGCGAACGTAGTTGTGATCGTATATCATTTGTAAGTTTTGTAGTAACTTACATACTTTTTTTTCTAAAACAAATAAATGTCTTCATTACAGGTGCAATCATCTCCTAATCGCTCGAAGCCATTCGAAAACAGCCGTAGCAGCAAATCTAAAAATAAAATGGTAAGGGACAGTTACATCTTTCAAGTATTTTTCTAAAGTGTTTTACTTAACCAATAGCCTCAGGTGGTGGAGAAATATCTCAATGTGCGAAAGAAGGTGGCCAAACACCGACCGCTGAACAAGTCCAAGCGTTCGCTGTACTCAAAGGAAATTATACTGCCACCAGTACCATTTGTGGATGATGCGGCAGAGAGCGCTGCAATGAGCATCGAATCGGATGATGCCATATTCAAAAAGCCCTTGTTGCCAGCGCCAAAAGTGCGTGTCAGCTCCAAGAGCAAGAACAAACGCACAGAAAAAACGGCAGCGTCAAACCAGTTGGACGCATCTGAAGGTGAGAGAGTTACTTCAAACATCCTATTTACTAATTATTACTTACCTGTTGTCTTTGCCGTTACAGTGCCATTACTTCGTAGATCGAAGCGTGTGCCCGTGCCCGTGAAAAACTCTGTCGTGCAGTTAATATTTCAGAAAGTAGAGGAGATAGAGGCACGGTATTTGGCAAGGCGTTCTAAAAAACATTCGTTGGTGAGCAGTACGGCCAACTCACACTTGGTGACTGCTAGCCGCAGCCATGGACGTGGCAAAAAGCCACGTCAGGGACAGTCTTCGACGGCATCGGACCTGAATCCAACGGGTGATACGGACGCCAGCTGTCAAACAACTGTGTCAGTGAATGATGGACGCCTGCCCGCCTTTGCTGAGCATCAAAGGCGGGAATTGTCTGTAATATTCGAGGCAGTTACGGAATTGGATGACGTGCCTGAAACCTACAAAGCAACATCCACGACCGCGAAGAAAACAAGTAAACAGCCGAAAAAGCGTTCACCGCTTGTAAATCGAAAAGGGCAGGCCAGCACACCGACGAGCAACATCACCCAGACTAGACTAGAGCATAGTCATATAAAGGTACCGCCGGCACCGGTCAATGAGTTGAATAATATCTTCGATCAGCTAAAGCACGCATCAGTGCAGAGCGGGCCTACGTCGCCATCGAGCTGCATCGACGGAACCAAACGCACGAGAAAGGTACGTGTGCGACTGCAGCGCTTGAATTTGCCGTCGTCTGCTGTCCCGAAGTTTGTTACCACAAGTAATGTGAACAATCGCGAGCCGCAAGCACCAGACACATTTTCTGCAGCACCATCGCCTTCCGTAACCATGGCCAAAGCGGGGAATAGAGTATCGCCAGCAGCAACCAGGACGGCAGCTAACTCGACGCTTGACCTGCTTTCGTGGCTGAAAGGAGTGTTCGAGAACCAAGTGTCGAGCGGTCCCGAGCAAATGTTCACGGATATGCGCTGCTGTAAATCAGCCATTGGCATTAAGTGCTTTGTAATTGTTAAAGTCTTAATATTTGTTGTAATTTAGCGGCAGCGGGTAATCTCATGTTCACCGTGCTCGAGGGTATCGACTATGCATTTTATGACACGGATGATAGGGCGAGCCTGGGATATCTGCGCTTCAAGCCTAGGCAAAAGAAACCAGCCAAAAAGGCTGGTACCACTTGGTAAATTTTTCTTTTATTTTTGTCCCTTCGTATTCACATATGATTTTTTTATTTTATATATTTTCGTGCTTTTCTTATAATTAACTTTTGTATTGTAGCATTTTATCGTACTGGCTGGCGAATTTGACATCGGCACCGACGGCGATCACGGCACATTCAATGTAGGCGATATGGTCGCCATAAATATAGGTGAGTGCCCTTATCTCTGTTCATTCTTCAGAATTACATTTATTCCACTTATATTTTGCAGGGTCTCGCTACTCCATTGAAAACGTTCGAGACGATGTTGGCTTGCTGATGGTCATCAAGAAGTGACGACGTCGCGCTATCACTTATTATGTTTCAGTTCATAACTAATTTTAATTCAACATCTATGCGCACATATACATACGTGCATATATATTTTTGTAGTTTCTTGCAGGCCGACATTTTACTACTGCAAGTATCGTTCTTTGAAGTATGAAGGAAACACGTGCCCTTGTAAGAAATAAAACCAATTTCTTTGTTTTCAGAATTTCTGTATTTGGCTACATATATTTTTTTCTTGAATGAATAAATCGGTCTCGTTCTTTGTTTTGTTTTCGAAAATACAAGTACTTCATAATTGATATCTGGTTTTTGATAAATGTAACTGAATTAAATTTGAACCGAATTACAACGCAAACAAATATTTTGGCTAATTTAAATATTGCTTACTGTTTTGGTGTTCTTGTTACTAGCATAGAGCGGTCAAAACTGGCCGCGCACAGCTGTGGTACAGCTGCTTCATCCGCTTAAGTTACAGTACATTTGCTTAGAGTCTATGTTGCACTTCCACCATCGATCATGACAACAAATGAACTTTCAATTTTCCTGTCTTCGATCCTTACTATACAAATATTCAATGCCAAGATTACCTGGACCATAAGTCCAAGTTTCTTGCTGCCATTATTAGTTAAGTTTCGATTTCGATCGGTCGCTGCTGTTAGCATTGTTTTGGGATGGTCCCTGTGCGCGCGTCATCTTACAGATCATGTCGTACAACGCCGGAAAGTATTGTATAATAAAGTACACGGACGCCAAGTATGCGCAGATGAGTATGGTGAGGAAGAGATCGAAGACGGCGGGCTTGACGTGATAGACATTCAGGTGTGCCTCCTGGCCCTCGTATAGCATGAAGTCGGGCTCGCGCGCGTCGGGCTTGTCGTACATAAGCTTCACGTTCTTGAGGTACTTTTCAAAGGCATTCTTCAAGTCGTTGTTGTGCAGCGCTGACTTTAACTGCATATAAGACTTGACGAGCTGCTGGTCTACTTGCTATGGAAGGACAGAAAACAGCACAAATTGTTTCTACTAGAGTGCAAAATGAATAAAACTGGCTTACCAATGCTGCAGCGAATATTTCGCTTTGCTCCTCGATGCCATAGACGTAGCGAGCCAATGCCTCTGCTACCACTTTGGCGTGCTTCTGCGTTTGAGCCAAAATCGGTTCGTCCATGTCCTTAAAGATGGTGGTGCGCACAGGCTCTTTAGGCGACTTCAAAGCGGACAAGGTGAACGCAGGCAGCCGCTTCATGCTAAAACGCTCATGCTCCCAGGCCAACTGGAGGTCGGCCAAGTTGATCTTCTTGTGCACTCCGTCGACAGTAATGTTGTTGTGTTGCACACCCACCAACCTCAACACCTTATAAAAATTATTCATGGTCGTGCCGTCCTTGGGCGGCTTCGAGACATGCATATACATGGAGCTAATTTCACTGTTGAGCGGCTGCGCAATGCTGTCCAGGCAAAGTACAAAGTCAACGTTCTGTGTAAAGGAAAATTTCAACCCAAAAATTTTTACACATGCATTGCAATTGGTTATCAAATTTGAGCAAAGGAAGCACTAATCGAAATTTGGTAGCGATATTATCGTACGCGACTACACAGGCAACTTATTATAGATTTGGATCTATCTCAAACCTCTGTTTCGATGCTAGCCTGTTTCCTGGCAGCAATCAGATTGCCAGTGATGGACACTAGACCGTCCTTTGGCGCCACAAATTTTTTTTCGTGTCGTATGCATAATTAAAATTCAAACAATTCTAACAATTGTCACGTCATTAGCCCTACGTTACCTGCAGTTGTACATTTTCGTCCAGCCACTTTTTCACGCCCTGGAAATTGAGAAGAGTGCCCGACTCGGACAGCAGAAATAGCAAACGGTATTTCGGCACTGCATTGGGTGTATTGTGCATCTTGCTAAACACATCGGCAATGGTCATCAGTACAGCAGCGTCTGCATTTAGTGGATACTCCTGGAATGAAATGACGCAATAAATCATTTCGGCGTCTTCTCATAACTAACACTTGCACTTTCGCACATTATACAATCCGAATGTGTTTAGGTGTGCTGTCACGATTATCATGGGCAACTGGCCGTTCGTATCCCCAGCACCCTCCATTTGTTTAGAGAATTTACTTGGCGCTGCCAGCTCCCCCTGGATGATGGGAATTCGACTGTTCTTGCTAGCAGCATGACTAGCGCCCGACACGATCACTTGGTAGCCGTTAGCTGATATGGAAGCAAACAGTTCGGAAAACGCTGACCCTCGTTGACTTATCTCTTTCCCACCGTCTACTGTGCTTGTGCGTGTAATGTCGGCAATGATTCGCTCCAGGTCTTTGTTGTACGGCGAAAAGTAGATGGGAATAGAGCTGGGCTGAGCGAGCATTGCTTGTTCCAACAAATTTAAATGCTAAAGCAAATATATCATAACCATAATCTGCAATGGAAAACTAAGTAGCTGGATTATACCTCCTTTTCTTCCCAACTCATTCCTCCAATATTGTTGGGCAGCAGTATCACCAGACCGCCGGCCTTCTGGCGAATCTCACGGAACTGGTCGATGGTGATATCCTGCAATCTGGTATTACAATACAAATATATTTGGTAACTGAAGTTGAATTAGGCAAATTATGGCATACTTAGCGACGACACAGTGCCTTCCCGTGTTCCAAGTGTATAGCGATTTGGCCTCCAGGGACAGTGCAGAAGCGCGACAGCCTGCAGTGTGTGGAAGCATAATATAATACATACATATATGGGAAAATGTAAACACTAAATCAGTTATCATAAAATGTATAATTTTGTGGTTATCCTTTAGCTTTTTAAAACTAGGCTTTCACAATCAAGACATGAGTTCGGATGTCTTATCGCTCCATTGGAATAACCCAAAATGCATATCGTGTTTCATTCATATTTTAGATATGCCATTAGATCGGTCCATCTAACCTCTAAACCTACGATAAAAGCAAACGAAAGAATTCACTTGGGCTGTCGTTATCTGCCTAAAGAGCCGTATGAAAAAACATCTAAATCAATAACCCCGTTTCCATCAAATACCTAACCTTACTTTAACTCGTCTTCGTGTTGCTCACGAATTCAAACTGATGCTCCTGAAAAATCGTCATGGCACTCACCGTAGGCTACTCCATTGACGTCGAACTGCGACATGCGTTGCACCGTGAACTCACTGGAAGCGAGCACCGGACTCGCGGAGCAGATAAACAGAATGGGAAGCGCCAACAGCAGATAGGGCAAGCCACCGCGGAAAATGTCCGCAAAGTTGTCAGCCTCTTCGAACATTTCGAGAATTGGCGTTTGTTTGTGTTGAGTTGTTTGGCTGTTGAAACTACACTTTTAGCTTCGACTGCAATTATGATGCTAATTTAATTAACTTAAATTTGAGAGTTGTTTAGTGCCCGGCTGATTTTTTTCTGTCGTCTTTAACTTTGAATGTGTGTGCTAAAAAATGCAGGTTCGCAATTATTACAACGCTAAGGCAACCCATCTTTTGAAAAGTGCATGAATTGCTGAGCGCTACCACACGTCACCATGACATGCAATAAATAATATATTCCTAGTTTTCCAAATGTTTATATATTTTACACAAGAACTACTGGTCGTCTTTTAGGAAAATTATTTGTAAACTTCGAGAACATTGATTTGTTAAGAAGCATTCGACGCCATTCTTCCACCCTGTTGAAAGGGTTGCATTGTTTTGCTTATTAAGTGTTGCTGATTCAATTTTTCTGATTCGGTGCCGTCGTTCCAAAAACGGTCACTTTCAAATATAATTTCAACAAAAGAGAACACTTTCGACAAGAATTCAAATGATCGATAACAACATGAATTCAATGCATTAACGCAAAGGAAAAGCCTGCAAACTCACATCACATCAGGTGTTGTATGCGCTATGTCATAGAATACAAGTATAGGTTGAAATTCTTAACTGTTAAGGCTTGATTACACGTAACGAGTAGAGTGGCGAGACATCAAAATGGTACTAGATCGAGAGAATTGGGATGGCGAGCAAAAGCGACGAGTTGTTCAAACGTATTTTAACACGTGGCGAGTCAGTTCGGGTTTAGAATGCACAAAATGAACTAAGCAACTCGCGCAATTAAACTCAACCGAGCGAAAAGTGGTGTGTGACGCATTCCGCATGTTACGAGCGATTCCGCGAATCGCTGCGAAAAAGAGAAAAATATAACGGTAAAGTAGTACTCGGCCTAGTAAACAAAATGTGACTCTCTCGCCACTCTACTCGGTCACTGACTCAATCAACAACTCGCCTTACTGTTTAGACGAAACGAGTACTCGTTCGAGTTGCTGTCTCGTCACTCTACTCGTTACGTGTAATCAAGCCTTTAGTGAGAAAATGCAATGTGAAGCGCTACGTGCATCGCTGCAGTCAAAAGTAGAATACAGTCTATCAAATGAACCAGTGACTACGTGACGCGAAACTCGGAGGAGAAATGATTTTCAGACCATTTTTTGCTTTTTCCAATCGTCCGATAGTACGGGTTTTTTTACCCAAACATTCGCACAGCACCGGTTACCAGTCAATTGATTGCATCTTAAAGTGCTAACTTTTCTTATTCGCTGTAAATATAGCATTGCAAACCAACTTGTTTTACTGGTCTAAGTAATTTTGATTGTAACACGTACAAAAAAAAAGCAGAAATAAATTATTTCATACGGTGAAGTCAGCAGATATTCGATTGCTTTTTCCTTTAGTTCATGTCTCATTGAGTTTGCCGTTTCTAGTGCAGTAAGAAACAGTGATGGCAAGTTGAACTCTTTTCAAACACAAAGCTGCAACTCAAGCAATGCAAACGTGAAGGCTTTGAGGGCAGTCAGCAAAAACTGAAGTAAAATCATATTAAAACACGAGGCAACATACTTCTGACGTTTTTCAGCAACAACGTTTTTTTGCAAACAATTTCCTATAAACGTACTACAGAATGAAAGCAAAAAAAACCAATTATTTTATTTGCAAATAAACATCGAACGCACCAGCAGCCCTTGCCCTGGCGTTTGTATGGCGAATTTTTTGTACGTACCCTAATCAACTCTGGGGCCTGGGTTTACCGAATTAGCAACCGTGACCCCACCGAGTTTCGCGTCATGACGGCAGCACCCAAGGCACATTAATAAGGTAGTGGTGGCAACACAGCTGATTAAACTTTTTTCTTCTCATTTTCTTTTGCTTTCTTCTCATTTTCTTTTGATTTTTCGCGAATGGGCATGCTGATTGTCAAAAATTGGTAAAATTGTTTTTGTGTTGTTTGTGTTTCGATTTGATTTTGACAATGAGCATGCCCAAAAGCACTAACAAAATACATGGGAATTTTGTTTATAAATAAAGTCATCCCTATAGTGGCATTTCATATCAAGTACTCATGATACAAAAATATACAGGTAGTTTCAATGCGACAGATAAAAATAAATTTGACCCTTTTAAACAAATATTTGTTCACAAATTGCGTACTACTATTTTCATTTTTGCTACAGAGCTGCAATTTCACACATTTAGTTTATGTAGTATATCATTCAGTTTCTGTATTTCTAACTTCTTTCGCACCCTTAAAATTTTATTTGTATTTGTTAAAAAAGCAAATGACTTTTAATTTTGCTCGATTGAATCTAGCTGTATATTTTTGTATCATGTCAAGTACTCTTATTTTGACAACTGTTCTCTCAAAGTATTTTCAATTCAACTCATTCGAAATTTTTTTCGGTTTTAACCCTTTTTCAAATGTGTATTCAAATGCGTATCAAATAAAGAAATTATTTAAATAATGCGAATGGGTTTTACGAAGCAGTTTCAAATAGTTGTCATCTAAATGTATGTCTTTTTCACTGGGTATACAAAACATTGAAACTTTTTGGTCCCATGTGGTTTTGCAAAAGCAGCACGTCGCTGGCATTTTTGATTTTCACTGCACTGCACTTCAGTTAAAATTTTCAAATAAATTTTCAATAAAATATTTTTTTCATATTTTATATATGATTGAAAAGGTTAAAATTTGACAGACAAATTTCATTCATGTGAGAATGCAGAGAAAACATAAATGGCATAAAATAAGAGTACGTAAACAAATAGACGTCACCTATGACTTTATTATTTGACTATGGGCAACACAAAGTTACCACGGTTGCCAACTTTTCATTTTCAGAAAGCACTAAAAACCCTGTTTTTCCAGTCAGAAAGTACTGATGAGCAATAAAGAGCAAATGGTGGTAATTGTCCCAATGTTCCTTGTAATATACTAGGAAAACTATTGCAGATCAGTGGCAACCGTGACCCAAGTAGCAATTTAACCAAGGAGGATCACTTCAGGTTTCATGTCATATCCAAAGAATGATTTTTTATCCCCACAATCCAGTGTTATATAGTTGTTAAATGAAATATAGTGTTGTATAACAATGCAGTTAAAAAAACTTAAATTTTATTTAAGCCAGAATTAGTCGTGGTGTCTTTTAAATAAAATAAAAGAACTAAAAAACGCCCCAAGCACAAACTCAATATTTTCCGCGTTTCGATTTTCAAACGCGAAACGCACTAAGTTGGCAACAGTGAAAGTGACCTTTCGTCTGTAGCTGTCTGCAAACGGTACTATGGGAACCTCTCGGTGCAGGCGGACGAATTAAGGTCAAACTCCATAAAGTGCGTTTCAACCGTTTCGTTGAGTTTTGCGTTTCTCGCGTTGCAAAAAAAAGTTGAATCAGTGTATTTGTATGAAGCAAACTCCATAACGTGCCGCACAACGCATCAAAAGTTGAACTATTTTCAACTTTCTCTTGGTTGCGTTAACGCCGTCAAACAGCTGACAGAGCTCCTAAAGATGTCATAAATTATGTGGCATGAATGTGGATGTGGATGTGGATGGAATTTAGCGATTCCATTTCGTTTTTTTCACAATTTTCCTTGTCTTCTCCCAATGCACAACGAAATCAATCAGCAGTTTGACAGCATCAGCTGACGTTAGAAGAAGAAGCTGACGCATGAAACGCACTTTATGGAGTTTGACCATTTGCAACGCAAATAACGCAATGACGCAACAACCCCGATCGCATGAAACGCAATTCATGGAGTTTGACCATAATGGTCAAACTCCATGAATTGCGTTTCATACGTTTCGCTGCATTTTGCGTTTCTTGCGTTGCAAAAAAAAGTTGAATCAGTGTATTTGTATGAAACAAACTCCATGACGTGCAGCGCAACGCATCAAAAGTTGAACTATTTTCAACTTTCTCTTCCGTTGGTTGCGTTAACGCCGTCAAACAGCTGACAGAGCTCCTAAAGATGTCATAAATTATGTCGCATGAATGTGGATGTGGATGTGGATGGTAAAGTCGATAACAAACTTGTGTTATCGAAAAAGTCGAATGCATTTATTTTACACGAAAGCTATTAAATACAGTTAAGAAACATTTTAAATCCAATATTTTAACATAAAATGTGAAGAAATTCCTAAAAAGTAGCATAATTCTTTGACAGACGAAACTTAGTCTTCGCTGTATTGGAAATTCGATAGCTTATTCGTTGTATATCGCAATTTGCTCATTCCTGTGAAATAAATTGCTACAAATTGAATTCAACTAATTTCTTTTTCATTTTTTGCAATGCTCGATATGCATTTATTGTGTTTGAAATGAAATCAGTCTAAAGTCTATAACGTCGTTTAGCGATTCCATTTCGTTTCTTTCACAATTTTCCTTGTCTTCTCCCAATGCACAACGAAATCAATCAGCAGTTTGACAGCATCAGCTGACGGAAGAAGAAGAAGCTGACGCATGAAACGCAATTCATGGAGTTTGACCATTTGCAACGCAACTAGCGCAATCAACGCACTGACGCAACAACCCCGAACGTATGAAACGCAATTCATGGAGTTTGACCATACGAGTCTCCTGCTCCTCGACGACGGCTCCAGACTCTTGGGGCAAGGTTCTTTGATGGGCTTACGGAAGTAGCAGACGCACAGATTACTGATCTACAAAATTTTCTCGCCAAGACCAAATGGTTCCCAAAAGATCCCGCCTGGATCTACAGGGATCCCAACAGATAGAGATAGGCACCGGTTTTCTCCGAAAATTAAGGGATTCACAATGGATCCAACAGGGTCTCCGAGTGAAAGTGCTTGCCGCACACACCCCTTCCGTAACCTAACCTAACCTAACCTCTCGGTGGCGCGTAACCATTCTGCTTATAATTTTTGACTTTGCTCGATTATTGTGCTTAAGCTCAACTATAGGGCGCGTTTCAAATAAACGGAACTTTTTTTCGTCTGCGAAATTGAAATAGTTCTAAAGCGGCCCATACACGATATAATTTCGGTCGTGCAAAAGGTTAGTCGTTAGGACACACACGTTGCGATTTCCGACACAACTCGTTCGCCCAACTTAATTTTTCTCATACATTTTGTTGAGTGCAGACGCAATGACAAACAAAATAATTGCACTTCTGATCATCAATGAAATTATAGAAGAGGAAGAGAGCAGTGGAAATTTGAAATTCAAATGCAGTCTTTTCTTAAACGCAGTGTCCGTGGAAATATTCTCCAATTCATCGTCCGAATTTTCATTTTGGTGCATTTTTTTCTTCACGCCCTCAATAGTACCATTGGGATCAATTTTTTTATGGGCTGTCAAAAGTTTTTCATGTGCGGTATGACGAAAACTTTTATTTGTGTATTTTCCACATTTGCTGTTCCATAGTTCCAGCCATAGTGAAATTAATAAATTGTGCCAGATAGCAGGAACTCTCTCTTCATCGTACACTTATTTTCTGACAGTTATTGTCATTATGCTGACAAATGTCAGAGTTCATAACCCGTCTGTGCTGTATGAAAAAATTTCAAAGTAAATTGCTTTTTGAAAATATGTTCTGCACCAAAACCGACACACAAAACTCTCTCTCTCTCTGCAAAAAAACGACCGGCATTGCAGTTTATATATAACACTAGCTCGGCCCTGCGGCTTTGCACGCAAGCTCTTCTGTTTCCCCCGATACGAATTCTTAACCCATTCTTGAGCCCATCAGATTTTGATTAAAAAAAAACATGTGTCTATCTTTGATTTCGAGTGTCTTAAAAATTTTGAAGTCAGAAGGCCCTTTAAATCATATGTTTTCACATTTACTCCAAACAAATTCTTAACCCTTGGTTTACCATGGTAGATTTAGATTAAAAAAAAAAATTAAAAGCACGTTTTTATTATTTCCCGATTGAACTGCTTTTGATAAGTTTGAAGTCAGACCGCCCAATAAATCTTGTTTCTCCATACAAATTGTTAACCCATTGTTGACCCCGTTAGATTTTGATTTTCAAAAAAGTGAAAAACACGTGTCAGATTATTTCTCACAAAGAGTACTTTCCCCAAGTTTGATGTCAAGTCTAATTCATATTTTTCATTTCACAGTTTCTCCATACATACTTTTAACCCGTCGTTGATCAAGTTAGATTTAGATTTTTAAAATAATGAGAAACACGTGTCTAATTATATATATTTCAATTATTTTTATAATTGTTAAAGTCAATAGGCCCATCGGTTCGTGTTGTTTGTTTCGGAGTCTTTCCGCAAATAAACCTTAACCCATTGTTGGGCCAGTTAAATTTTGATTTTCGAAAAATTATAAAATACGTGTCGAATAAGTTTTGATCTATATTAGAATATTTTCAGGAAGTTCAAATTCAATATGTTTATTAAACCACGTTTCTTCATACAACACTTTAACCCATGTTTTGCCTTTTTAGACCCCGAATTTCAAAAAATCCCTTCTTGGCGAAGGTTAATTCTTCAAGATGTACCTACAGTCCTAAAATCATGTTTGTAGCTTCAGCGGTTTGGGCTGGGCGATGATAAATCAACCAATCAATCAGTCAGTCAGTCAGGATAAACAATCTATGTATAAAAAAATGGAAGCGGTACCACGCCCCCGTGTCAAAAACCCACCCCATTCCTCCTGTCGAAGGACACGACCCAATCGTTAGTTTGTACCGAGTGTCATTGATGTGAACGCTCTAGTGCCACGCCCCTTGTCCAACGCCCATTAAATTTTACCGGTGGAATGAGACGTTTACGTCATGACTCTGTACCAAATTTCAATGCTGTGCGAATTACAATTCCAGAGATATACCATATTAAAAAATTTAGTGGTATAGGCGGTGCCACACCCCCTAGTCCAAAATCCACCCTATTCCCCTGCCGAAGGACACGACCAAATCGTTGGTTTGTACCGAGTTTCACTGATGTGAACGCTATAGTTCGAAAGTTACACCGGAATTTAGAAAGTGCCACACCCCTTGTCCAACGCTTATTAAATTTTACCGGTCGAACAACATGTTTACGCCATGACACTATACCAAATTTCAATTCTATACGACTTATGATTCCGAAGATATTCCGTATTAAAAAGTTGGCTTGTATGGGCGGTGCCACGCTCCTTGTCAAAAACCCACCTTATTCTCCCTGTCGAAGGACACGACCAAATCGTTAGTTTGTACCGAGTTTCACTGAAGTGAACGCTATAGTTCGAAAGTTACACCGGAATTTAAAAAGTGCCACGCCCCTTGTCCAACGCCCATTAAATTTTACCGGTCGAACAACATGTTTACGCCATGACACTGTACCAAATTTCAATGCTATAAGACTTATAATTCCGAAGATATTCCGTATTAAAAAGTTGGCTTGTATGGGCGGTGCCACGCCCCCTTGTCAAAAACCCACCCTATTCTCCCTGTCGAAGGACACGACCAAATCGTTAGTTTGTACCGAGTTTCACTGATGTGAACGCTATAGTTCGAAAGTTACACCGGAATTTAAAAAGTGCCACGCCCCTTGTCCAACGCCCATTAAATTTTACCGGTCGAACAACATGTTTACGCCATGACACTGTACCAAATTTCAATGCTATACGACTTATAATTCTGAAGATATTCAATATTAAAGAATTGAGTTGTATGGGCGGTGCCACGCCCCCTTGGCTAAGAACCTTCCACACGGTGCCCGTAAACACACACGTAATATTTTATTAAAATAGGTCTGGTGGTTTGGGAGTCTATAGAACACATACGAAATTTATTTGATTTTTATATATATAACATAAAATGCATTACGAAAATATATATTTCTGGAGTACTGAAAGTCAATTTTAAATTTTGTGCTATTTTAGCCACAACAAAAATAAAGGTTAATCGAACTGACACAAATAAATTGACACTTTG
Organism: Melieria crassipennis; assembly: GCA_963668005.1. Taxonomy (NCBI): domain Eukaryota; kingdom Metazoa; phylum Arthropoda; class Insecta; order Diptera; family Ulidiidae; genus Melieria; species Melieria crassipennis. The sequence goes on along the minus strand of OY764961.1, from coordinate 74,168,171 downwards.
ACAATTGCTACTCAGAGAAATAAGTGTACGTCATCTACCTGGTACACTTTATTGATTTCACTATGGTTCCAGCAAATTTCGATAAGCTTCGATAAAATTGCTCCAGTTTTCGTTGCGCTCGTCCATTTCGTTCGCAACGCACAAAAGCTGAAACACGAATGAAATCAGAAAATTGCACGTAATTGTACAACGTACCCATACACGTTGCGACCGCTCACACAACACGACCGAAATATCAAAATATTTTGATTTTCATACAACCGGTTGTGCGACACGTACAACTGCGCTACACACGATGCGATTTTGTGTACAACTTTGTCCAGTTGTACAACGAATCGCAACGTGTATGGGCCGCATAAGAACGGCGACTGTTTCAATTGTGGTCAATGGTCGCCTAGCCATGTAGTCGTTAAAATAATCGTCTCCACACGAACGATCTTTTTTTTTAACGAGCCAACGCGCAGGGGATACCCCTTTAAATGCGAGGCATTGCGCTGGTTCAGGAAAGATATATAGGTTGGGAGAAAGGATGTTGGGTGAAGAATTTGTGGACTCTTGCCTTGAACCCATCAAGATAAGTGCTGGGGAAAATATCTGCAGGGAGACCATTCCACAATCACGCTGTATGAGCCAGGAACGTACTTTCTCTGCAGTGCGTTATGCGCTGGAACATCGTTTCGATGTGAAATGCATGGGCGCCAGTGTTCAAACGGGTTGCCCGGGGAAATACTCGGAGTGATGGCAGCAAGCTGCTCATCTCCACTGAGCAATTACCGAAAAAGTATCGGTAAAATAAAACCACACATGCCACGTTTCGACGATGTTCCAAGGAGTCAATAGAGCTGGATGCCCTACTGTCCCCTATAAGTTTAATCGCACGGTTTTGCACCCGATCCAGGAGCTCCAAATGGGTTTTTGAAGCCCTTGCCCATAGGTGCGAGTTAAACTCCATTTTAGGTCGGATATAGGTGGTATAAATAATGAGGAGATCGGACGGCGTGAAATATCAATATGTTCAGGGCATAAGTTCAATTACTAAATGTTTGCTTGCATTTTCGCATAGGTATTATTTTTTCTCGTGTTTTCTGTATGGAATGTGTAAAAGTCGAATCACCGCAACCATAATGAAATGTGAAGATTCTTTTATATAGTTGTTGTATTAAAATTAAATAAATTAAATTTCTCATCGAGTTTAATGTTTTCTACGCACGCATTGTTTTAGATCGTCGGCCGGGATGTTCTTCAGGATGTCGGTATAAACCTTTAAGATGGCCTTACGTCCTTAAACAGTTTCATATCATAAGGAAATGCATTCTTTCGAAAATCTAAAGGTCGGAATGTGCCAGTTACAAGTGTTTAGTCAAAAATTCACTCACAACTGTCTGTCGATGAGAAGGCGTTAATCAACTTGTACAGAAGAAACAATGCACACACTTTTCGGCAGCTAAATGCTTAGTTAAAATGCGATAAGTTTATATTATTCATATTTTTGGATTAAATCCATTTACAAGAATTTCAATAAAGATTCTGGGCACCAAATGTCATGCAATTATAAATGAAAATCGGGAAATTACTTTTACTTAGGTGACACCATCAGAAAATGAACCATTTCAAACAGGGCCGCATTAACCCTCAACGGGGCCCTAGGCAACCATCAATTTGGGGGCCCTTTTTTTCACGTCCGTTCCCTTCTTTTTTCGATTAAAAAATACAAATCTATATCTTTCATAAAAATTTTATTGTCACAATGTAATAATATCAATAAAATTACTATCTACATTTTAAACATGTCGTTTTCTACATTTGTTTTCGGCAAATTCATCAATTATATCATCAATATCGATTTTGTTCAATAAATCTGACTCAATGCAAAGTATACCTAACATCTCGAGTCGCTCTTGTCGCGTTGTAGCTCTTTCAGCAGCTTTGATTCTTTCTAATTGCGAGAAGGATCGTTCGGCAGAACAATTTGTGATCATAAATGTTAAAAAAATCCGAAGAGCTATTTCTGTGTTAGGAAATACATCGGCTAATTGATCTTCCATTAGAATCTTATACAAATGACTATGAGTTTTTTGTGCATCAGTGTATCTGGAGTTCACGTAACTTTGGAATTGTTTCATTTCAATGAAAAATTCTTCCAAATCTTTAGAATAAAAACGAACTAAGTTATTTATAGCTTCGTGGAGGTCTCCATCACTTAGAGAAAAGTTGATGAGAAATGCAAACTCCATATACACTTTCGCACGTCGTTTGATTTCACTGTAAAGATTGTCGATGATTTCGAGGAAACCTTTTGTCCTAAAATCATCGCGAGGCGAAAATTTTACTTCTGGAGCATTTGCGTCATTAGGTTGTTTTTTTCTACGACGAGTACGTTTTACGATTTCTGTATAACCTACACCAGGTAATAATTGTTTTGTTTTTTCCTCGAAATCATTGAACTTTTCACGGAATGAAACTAAACAATGACTTACTCACTGAACGCATAGCAGTGAAAATAGAGTTCCATAAAATCAACATGAAACCAAATTCGAATGTTTGCATTTTATTCGCGATACACGTCGCCTCATAACGAATATCAGTATTTTGTGATTCATCATCAGCAATGATTTCTAGAGCCTCTAATATGATATCAAATTAATCGTAAACTGAATTCGTCGCATTCGAATGTGCTTCCCAGCGTGTAGTTGACAATGTCTTCAAAGTTTTCTCATTGTTTATTTTATTTTTTAATACGCCCCAACGATAGGTGGAAGCGGAAAAAAAATTATATAATGTCTGCATAATGGCGAAAAAATCGACTGCATAAAAACAGCACTTCACAGCATGCTCTCCTACCAAATTAAGGGAATGCGCGGAGCAGGGAACATAGATCGCATTCTCATTCAAACTCAATATTCTTGCATGCACACCTTTATACTTTCCGGACATGTTTAATGCGTTGTCATAAGATTGTCCTCTACAATTTTGAATATCTAAACCACAGTCTTCAGTAAGAAACTTTAAAGTTTGATTCGCTAGACTTTTAGCAGTATGACCTTCTAACTGAAGAAAAGTTATAAACCTTTCGACTGGTTGAAAATCGTTCGCAGAAACATATCTTAAAATAATAGACAATTGATCAACATGCGATACATCAGGAGTCGAATCGACAGATAAGCTAAAATACCTATCCGAAGTAACCTCTTTTAAAATGTATTATCTGACTTTTTTACGCATAATGTTAATGAACTCCTCGCAGATCGTCTTCGATAAATAAGAAGTTACACCTGTCCCAGCATTGCCGTATCTAACAAAATGACCTCGCAAAAAAGGATCAAATTTCGCAACAAGTTCAAGTAACTCTAGATAATTTCCGTTGTCCGGCACCCCGAATTGCTCATTCGAACCTCTGAATGACAAACCTCGCTCTGCTAATGTGGTAATGACAGCAACTAATAATAATAATTGACTGGCACGACAGCCCGCTTACGCGAGACTAAGGCCTAGCTTCCCGCAACCACCCGTGTTGTGCGTGTGAATTTGTACGCGGGTAGAAGGGACCTACAGTTTTTATGCCGGTTCCGAACGGCAGGTTGGGAGCTTTATCATAGGCAATTTTTACTCTCAGAGGTTTGCCATTTCCAGCTGAGAGGACAGCCACCGAAAGAGAAAACGAATTTTCCCGTTATTTTTTTTAGGTGTTATTACGGGCAGTATTTGAACCTGCGGTTTGCTGCCTTCGACTCGCGGTCCAACGCACTAACCAACTGAGCCACAGCAACTACCCGTTTTAAAACGTCGCGCCAGTATTTTTTTTCACTTAGTAGTTCATTCTCGAGTAGTTCTGGCAGATTATTTTCATCCTTTCGTTTTTGCCGGTAAATCAGCAAACACTCCCGATGTTTTGGATTTTTTTCATGCTGTTGTAAATGACTTCCGATGTTTTTCCAGTCATCATATCCTTCACGAGAAAGTTTTATCGATTGGTCGGGTGGTAGAAATAGCTTGCAATAAAAACAATAGACAGACCCTGTGAATAAAACCCAAAAATTATTATTATCGATTACACTGTGTGCCTAAAAATAATTAATAATAAACAGACCCTGTGAATAAAACCCAAAAATTATTATTATCGATTACACTGTGTGCCTAAAAATAATTTTGAAAATTACAAAAAAACGAAACCTGTCTAGAATGGTTGGTAATGACCCCCTGAATACTTTCTTTACAGGTTTTTTTAATGTTAGGTCTATTTATTCGACCGGCTTTCCGGTTTTCTGTCATTTTCCGTTTTCTTTTCTCTGAATGTTTTTTCAAGGTTAGAGAATATAAAAAAAGACTCATTGACCGCTATTTCAAATTTTTTCCCGTGCAGTTTTTGACCTATTTTATTCCAGAAACGTGATCAGGCTAATAAGAGGACACAACTACATAGTCTTTTGTTCGAAAAAAAGGACCAATATTACGTGATCAAAAGCATGCTTTTAAAAAAAATTAATTTAATGAGTAAATCGAAAACGAGGGCTAAATTTGAAAAAAATCTGTAATGGAAGTATTTAGAGAATCATCACCAACCATTGTAGACAGGTTTCTTTTTTTTTGTAATTTTTGAGGTCAGACAGTGTTAGAAATTATGTGAATTATACACAAACTATGAATTAAGGGTGGGTGAGTTACTTGGTTGAGTTAATGTAACTTGTTTAAGTTAATGTAACTTTGTTATACAAGTTAATCATAAATTTTCAAGTAAGAAATTAGAAGTTACTTTTTAAGCGAATTCGATTAACCGTAAGTTTTATTTTTTAAGGATTTTTTTTCTTGCTAGAAAAAAACCTGATTCTTTCTCAAAAAATAGAGTGAATTTCGTGAAAAAAATTGATTCAAATCATACATTACCTTTCATTGGTGAATAAATAAGCCAATCTCGGTTTGTTTTTTCTCCATTTGGTTTAGTCCCAAAAAATAAGTTGGGCGAACAATATCTCGATGTTGATTCGTTTTCATACCGACGCTTAGATGATTCGAATGGTCCAGTCGAATTTTGACATGTGGATGGCCCATGTTCAATCCAAAATCTTACATCTTCACTAGTAAATTTTTCCCATTTTCCTGGATCGTTGGAACGGTTGGAAATTTCTACACCTTGATTTTTATGTACACTTTCGCCCACAAGAGATTGGTTTGAAGATTCAGGTGTTGAGTTGACTGGATCATCGTTCAATTCAGGACTAGTTGCAAGTCCTTGACTGCCTGATAAATTTGGTGTTTTTACGTTCCGATGAAAATAATTGTCGAGTTTTGGAACTTTTTCTAACACTGCACTTGTTCGTGATCGTTTTTCTTCGGCAACCTTTCTTTTTTGCGCACCACTTAAGTATGAACGAGACATTTTTTTACATAATAACAACTTAAGACTCTAACGATAGTTTGAGTATTTACTAGTGTATTGCACTTAAACTATCACTCCCGAAAAATGATGGTCTCACTACGGTAAAGAAAAAAACGCGGACTTTTACGTGATAATAACAAGGATATTTTATTCACTTACTTGACTATCCCCATAAAGCGAATTCTCCGTCTTATATACAAATTCAAATGTTCCAGAATATTATCGAAAATTCCAGTCATTTATTGTTCTCGAATATTCTCGACCTTTTCATTCATTAACTTCTATTCTCGAACATTCACGAAAAGCAGGGACATAACAGTTATAACGTTTTTAGGAAAGAAGTTGGAAAATTTCAACTGTAACAAATATTTTAATTGTTACTTATAATTATTATTTTGCAATAATTATTTTCACATTTATGTATAACTATTATTCGTGACAAATATTTTTTTCTGTTGGCTAATAACTATTACACAGGGCAACAAATTTCGACTTTTGGTCGGCTTTTCTGGGTTTGACATCAGTTCTAGGGTAATTAGGGACCGCTGATTTCGAATCCGCAAACCGTTTTGAAAACTTAGTTTCCGTTTTCGCGAAAAATGGGCGTGTCACTTTTTCGGATTTTCCCTGACTTTTTTCACGTTTGGGATTGTAATTTCTAGACCAATGAACCGGTTGACATCATTTTCACCTCGTTACATTATCAACACCGCACGGTTTCTTTGCGGATGCAATTTATTTTTATAGGTTTTAAAATTCCGCGGCAATTGGACCTCAAAGTCGGAAAATATGGAATTTTAAGGCGTTTTCTTTGATGTTAAAAAACAAACACATTTTTCGTAAATCAATTATCGAGTTATGTATAACAAGAAAGCGGAAACATCAAGTAATGCAACACAGCCACATTTTTTGGCGTGAGTCCCATTCTCATCGAAATAATAGCAAAAATGTACCAAAGTCATTTTCAACAGATTTCCATTTTTTTCCTTTAAAAAGTAAGAGCCTCAAAACATGCAGTTTTTAATTTTGTTTTGTTTGAAGCAATCCAAAATTTTGTTGTTTTTCGCTTGTATTCCAGACAGTGAATAGAATATATAAAAGAGCATATTTTGAGGCCCTTAATTTTTTAAGGAAGTAGTATCAAAAATTATGAAAATGACTATGGTACATTTTTGCTATTATTTCGATGAGAATGGGAGTCACGCTGTGTTGTATAATTTCATGTTTCCGCTTTCTTGTTATACATAACTCGATAATTGATTTACGAAAAATGTGTTTGTTTTTTAACATCAAAGAAAATGCCTTGAAATTCCATATTTTCCGACTTTGAGGTCCAATTGCCGCGGAATTTTAAAACCTATAAAAATAAATTGCATCGGAAATGAAACCGTGAGGTGTTGTAAATGCCACAAAGTGAAAATCATGTCAACCGGTTTATTGGTTTTGAAATTACAATTCCAAACGTGAAAAAAGTCAGGGAAAATCCGAAAAAGTGACACGCCCATTTTTTGCGAAAACGGAAACTAAGTTTTCAAAACGGTTTGCGGATTCGAAATCAGCGGTCCCTAATTACCCTAGAACTGATGTCAGAACCAGAAAAGCCATTTTGCTGTTGATCAGTGTTATCAGCAAGAAATATTTTTTCCATTGCTCGGTAACGTTTATTTTTTGAACAATATTTTTTCCGTCATCGCATAACTGTTATGAGAGAAAAATATTTTTTACGTTGCTCGGTAACGTTTATTTTGTGAGAAATATTTTTTACGTTGCTCGATAACGTTTATTTTTTGGGAAATATTTTTTTGTGTTGCTCGGTAATGTTTATTTTGTGGGAAATATATTTTCCGTTGGCAGTAACTATTGTGAATGGGAAATTTTTTTTTACGTTGAATGATAACTATTATTTTGCAATATATATGTTTTACGTTGAAAATACCGGTACACAAGAGAAAAAATTTAAAAAAATATTTCTTGCTGATAATAGTTATAAGGCAACAGGAAAAAAAATTTATATTTTATAGTTATTCTCCTCATAATAGTTATTCTCCAACATTTAGAAATATCTCTTAAAAATGGGCAACGTTTTCGAATTTTTAAAAATGCATAACTGTTATTTTGGGTCCCTGACGAAAAGGTATTTGTTAAATGATACTAAATGATACATTCATTTATTTGTCATCCATCATTAATCATTCACTCATTCATCATTCTAGTGGAAATTTCCGCTTGAAGGCTTCTACACCCTCTGTTCCAAAAATAACCGAAATTTTTCAAAATAAAAACAACCAGTGTACATTTTGAGATAATTCTTTTTTATTATTCAATATACTCTCCTTTCACTTCGATACACTTCTTTGCACGCTCATACAATTTGTCAAATGAGCCGGAAATGTCCTTTTTAGGAACCTTGTCTAGGTCGTCGGTCGTCGCCTTTTGAATGCGGTCAATTGAGTTTTATTTATTTGAGTAAAATTTATTTTCAGTTCTGATTATATTTTTCTTTCACTCTCTAGAATTTTATGTTTGTAAGAAAATTTTAGAAGTCTTTTTCATTTTTCGGGGGCCCCAGGCAACTGCCTATTCTGCCTACTTGTTAATCTGGCCCTGATTTCAAAACTCCTGTTTACTTTGGAACGCACCTTGTATGTACATAATACAGCTTGTATGTATTAATTGATGAAGTATGCCCTGTCGAACCTGAGACAACTGGTTCCCAAGAATCATTGGGTTTTCAACTGGTTTTTTGTAGGTCAATTTGACAACTAATTGTCCAAGTAATAGTAAGTAGTAAGGAGTGAACCAGAAAAAATTTAGAATTTTTAAGGACACATTAAAAAAAAAGTAATAGTCTGATTTTACTAAAGTAAACTGCAGTTTATCATAAATTTCCTAAACTCTAATTCACAAAAAAATTTAATGAAATATAATTAGTGGTTACACAATTTGTTTTATTTTTCTTAACGTTCTTAGTTAGAGACTGGACAGTACATTCGGTGACTATTGCATAGTCTTGCTTCCATCGATTTCAGAACTGTACATCATTTTTGCAAACTTTGTTTGTTTTTCTTAAGGTTTGCTTCATTACAGCCCAATATCTTTCAATAGGCCGAAGTTCCAGGCATTTGGGAGGATTTGTCTGTTTTGGGACCACCGTCACACAATTTCCTTCATACCATTCCATAGTTGACCTGGAGTAGTGGCTTGTCGCTAGGTCTGGCCAAAATAAAACTGTTTCTTTGTGCTATTCAATAAATGGTATACAGCGTTTTTGCAGACATTCTTTTATATAAATTCTAGAGTTAATTATTCCTGTCGTAATGAACGCCTTGCTCCGCAGACTGCAGGAGCAAATAGCTTGCCAAAGCATGAAGCGTTTTGGAAATTTGGTGTATTTCACTTCGGAGTATTTTCTTTGTGTTCCATTCTTATTGTTTGTGGTGAAATAGGCATTCCCAGGCAACTTGAAGTCCACCTTAGAGTAGGTTTCATCATCACGAATCACGCAACCGAACTTGGTTACGCAATCGTCATACAGTTCTCGAGCCCGCGTCTTCGCTATTTTTTCTTTTGCTTTCGACCGGTCAGGCACTTTCTGATATTCGCAGTAGACATTTACGCCGCCGAGCCACGCCGCCGCCGATTTTTGCTTTTTCTGACACGCCGCCGCCAAATTAGGTAAAAATCGGCGTGGCGGCGGCGGCGTTCGGCGTCATATAAATTCTTGTACAACCTTAAAAGATGTTGCGTGTGGTTGACAAAAGGACCAACTGAGCCCACGTTTCGCGCCATTCTATTGTAGCGCTCGCGGTGGACTGCGTATGGTCTGGCCGATTTGTGAATGCGACGGCGGCATGATAACGGTCATCGGCTAGCTAGTTTGGCTGGGCGTGGTCCTTGCATTCACTCCTCGACTAACGCAACAGTAGAAAAAAAATCGCATGCCATATTAAAGATGTAAAAAGCCGAAACAGACCGAATCAAAAATTCAAAACAAAAAAGGTAACAGCGATAGTTTGCTCCTATTTAGCCACCCTCAGGGAATGTGTGGTGTTTTCACAGGGAGTGCAGTTTTCCCACCCCCGGATTCTCATAAGAAGATCCGACGCCATGGCAATCCACGCACTCGTATTTTTAGATTGCCCCTATCTACTGATTACACCCTTCTCAAGTTACATCGCACATGACCTCCCGTAGTATTCCCTTCAGTGGGGCTTCATTTAACAAATAATTTTAAGATAAACATTATTCAAATTCAATTCGTACTTATGTATATGCATTCCGAAAATTAGGACAATAATATAAGCTTAAATTTCGCACGCATTCATTTCGCACTCAGTGAAAGAGAAATTATGATTGAGTGGAATTTATGGGCGTGAGTGTGTATGCCTGGAATGCATGAGGGCAGCTGTCTATTGCTTACACTGCATACAGGGTATTTAACAAATTATAAGGATTTTAAATAGGAAACTTTTACTGAGCTAATAATGAGATTGTTAATGATTATACATACATATTTGCGGATGCTACACTATTAATAGCTTAAGTAAATAGGATACATTTTATTTGCTTTTTTGGAGGGATTGACTTACATTGTGTAGTCCACCGGTGAACTCGATTGGCCAAACGAAGTCGGTGTGCGCTACATTGCTTGCTGCGGGTTTAGCTGATTTGGGGAGGGATTCACTTAAGTATCAATAGTTAGCAAATTTTTAATTTTTAGCAAATCTCATTTAAAGTTTACATTTGCAGAAAACTGTTAATAATTAAGACAATTTAAAAATTATTTTCTTTTATATAATATATAGTAAGATAGATATTTAGTTATTGAAGTTTTTGGAAAATTACTAGAAAAGCTTTAAAGACATTTTGAGAATAATATAAAAAAAAAATTGTTAAGAGTTTTTACAATAAAGGAATGACCGGAGCAAGATCTGAGGAAACATACAGCGCCGCTGCGCGTTCAGAGGAACCGCTTAGCCAAGTAACACCATGCGTGATGATTGGAAGAAAATGTGTTTGGTCAGAGGTTAGGTCGCCCCCATGAGGCTGTTATAGCTGCTACTCGCAGTTGTTGGAAGAGGTTAGTCGTCTGGCTGCCGCTGGACTTTGCCACGCGGACTTGTCACCGGAAACGTGGTTCATGTGCTCCCGCTAGAAATGAATCAAAGGCTTAGCTACTTCATTTGCTATGCTACTTTAGTCCCATTTGCTCTTACCCAGAACGAGGAGAGGAAGAAGACAAAAAATATATGTTTAATCCAGCTGGAGGAATTCTTGGCCGCCGAATCCTTGGCGATTGCTTCTCTCGATACCGCTTCGCTAAATGATTGCGTCCAGAGAGATGTGGAAGAAGTTAGTCTGGCTATTCACGGACAGAATACCCCAGCTGCGCAGCAGCGAACAGCTACAACGAGGATACGCACGCGCACAGCGAATATGGACGAAACTGCCAAGCTAACCAACCGCACAAAACAAGAACGGTGATGGCGACTGGCGAGGTCGGCATAAACTTTTCGAGTTAACTGCTCAATCCGCCTCCCGACGAAATATTTGCCGGTAGTACCGGGGGGAATTAAACGGACACGGTAAACGACAAGATGCTTTTAGTGAATTTTTCCGACACTTTCCACTGCCTCACTAACGTGCTCACTGTTCGCTAACCTTCTTGCAACTCGCTGAACTTGAGTCACGTACGCCGCGCAGAAGTCACCTCATAAGCTAACGGTAATCCTATTTCTCTGTGTCACCTATTCGCACTTTACAGTTTATTCAGCGAATCGAGAAGCATGCAGGGCAATGGATTTTGGGTATTCAAGCATGTAGCCCTACAAGCATGTCAGGGTTACCTTGAGCTTATTTGGGCAATCGCAAAAAAGGAAATCCATTACAAAGAGAAGGTTTAAAAGTAAAGAAAATTTCGATTTAATGGCCGTTGGACAAGGGGCGTGGCATTTATTTTTCACTAATTTTTCGACTCAAATTTTCCGCATAACTTTGGAATTATAAGTCACACATCAATGAAGCTTACGATTTAGTTGCGCTCAACGAATGAAAGAATAGTGTAAGTATTGGACAAGGGGGCGTGGCACCACATGTACAACGCAAATCTGCAATATGGAATAATGTCGAAACTATACGTTGCACAGCATTAAAATTGGGTATACCATCGCCCCATAGATCTGTTGTTAAACTGATAAAATTGTATGGGCGTTGGACAAGGGGCGTGGCATTTTTTGGCAACCCTAAATTGCTATGTAACTTTGGAACTATAACGTTCACATCACTGCCATTTGGCACAAAAATACGATGAAGTCGTGCCCGTCGACAAGGGGAATGGTCTGGGTATAATATGGAATAGCTTCGGAATTATTACTCGGACAGCATTTAAATTTGTTACTGGGACAATCGGCATGAAAATATTGAACATAATAAATCTAACTTAATTGTTTAGGGCCGTTATACAAATAGTTATCAGATATTAAAAAAAATTTATTATGAAATCGACGTGAGTGAAGCCGCCGGGTACAGCTAGTTTTTAAATAAATTGAAATAGAAAAATTTAATTTAATAACTGGATACACCGTCCTCCTCGCCGCCGCCAAATTAACCGGCTTAGCCGCCGCCGCCGGTTGTCTCTGCCCCTACGCCGCCGCTGAAGCAAAAGCAATCGGCGTAAACCTCTAATTCGTAGGTCCTTAATTCTTGACTTCGCTTATATCACATCTCGCTTGATTGCGATGTGCCTGCTGCAGCTGCAACATCTCGAGTCGACCTCGTGGAGTTATTCCGATATGTGCTAACAACCCTTTTCAGCACTTCTGGGTTACTCTTTTTTCAGCATGATTCTTCGGCTCTGTAGATGAAGTTTCCCGCGTTGTAGTTGTCTATAACATTATAACCCGTCGCTACGCTCGCTTCGCTTTCCCTTGCAATGCTTAGTCTAGACTTCGATTTATCAGTCAAGTAAATGTCCAGTATTAATTTGCGGGAGCACTTTTGCGGGCTGGACATGTTGACTAAAGTAGACCCAAGATGCAATTTAGTAATATAGCAAAAAACTGCAATATTTATAGATACTTTCACTCGCAAATACCAGCCTCCTAACTCTTGGCATTTTCGTATGTTGGATGCGTAAAAATTCTAAAATTTTGCTGGTTCACTCCTTAGTTTATTAACACATTTGTTTGTTTTTGAATTTTTTTATTAATTAATTTATTTAAATATTGCAGACGTAGTCTATAATGATGAGGAGAAGTTGCGACAGCATTTTGTTGTTTTTTGGAAATAATCTTTAAATAAAATAATTTTTGAAAAATTTCATTGTTTTATTTTGCCCCATAAATTATAAAACCAACCCAGAATAAACTAGTTCTCAAATTACTCGCTCGCAACTAGCTTAGAAACTGATTTACTTAGGACTGACTTTCGACTAGTTGCAAGGGGATGCAGACGTGGACAATTGACTGTCGCCTAGGACATCGCCATGTTAAAAGGGTGAGTTTGCTTCAAGGATATGAATCGGTTCTAAAGTCAGCTATGACTGACGAGCAACCAGTTAAAAAATTACATTCAGACCAGTCCGAATTCCTACAGGGTGGTTTCTGCAAAATACTTAAAAATAAATAAGTTTAGCTATAGCGCGATTTGCTTTGTCTGCTATCAGATTTTCAAATTCGAGCAAAATACCAGCCAGCCAGTGTCATGTGGTATATGTGAAACCAGAGGTACGTCAAACAAATTTAAAGGAGATTCCGACTTAGCTGAGCTAAAAGAAATAAATAAGACAAACACATGTCTCGATTGTGCATATTGTCGAGTCTGTGTTGAGCAAGCAAATGGGAAACATGCAATAGTAGTAGTAAATTGTTTTATTTTCAAGCACAATCAGATACGAACTAGTCATTTTCGTAACAATATATTATGGACCATACACTGCATGCCCAATCATGCGAAACAAGACCAAGACGTCGAAGGCCGGCGCATAAATTTTCATTCTCTAATTCCCATCTCCACTGACTGTGCGAGCGCGAGTGTTTCCGCTATACATACATACATATGTCCATCTACATATACATACGAACATGTATGTACAGTATGTCAAGAATGAGTTTACACACAGAAAATAAATTCAATTTTTCAACTTTATGGTCAAAAAAGACTACTTTTTATTTATGTATATAAATTTTTTTTGACCAATTATAGTTATTTACATTGTTTTAAAAAGGTAACATAAAATAAACTGCAAGTTCAACGCAACAGAAAGGAAAAGTACAACAAAACAAATTATCACCCCAATTTTTGAGTGTCAAGTAACTCTTTTCACAACGATTCCTGGAATTTGTTTTCGCACCAATTCAACGATGAACTGAACATTTACCGTAATCTTTGCTCTGTGATTTTAAATTCTATGAATTAGCTGTCATTTGTCATTGAGTTATTGAGTCATTTGCTGATTGAGTTTTGCTTTGTACGCATCATAAAATTGTGTTTTGTGTCAAAATTGTGTTTTTAAAATGCCAGGCAAAAGGATGTCGTTTGAAGTGGTGCAGTTGGTGTACTACAATCACCATTCGGGAAAAAGTGTGCAAGAGCTATCGGAAATGTTCGCTGTTAAACGGAAGACAATATACAATGTCCCAAATCGAGCTGAAAACGAGGGTAGATTGGAGCCGAAAAGTGGAGGTGGTCCCAAGCCAAAAATAACTAAACGTGCAGAACGCGTAATGATGAGGAAAATCAATCAAAACCCTCGGATTTCGACCAGAGCTCTTGCGAGGGAGCTGAAGGAAGAGTGTGATATTGTTGTTTCCCATGAAACAGTACGACAGGCCATACTGCGAAACAAATACTCATCAAGAGCTGCACGTAAGAAACCGCTGCTTTCTGCGCAAAATATCGAAAAGCGTTTCTCCTTCGCTACGATGCTCATTTCTCAACCATCTGACTATTGGGACGACGTCATATTCTGATATGAGACGAAAATGATGTTGTATTACAACGATGGACCAACTAGACCGTGGCGCAAGGCATTAACATCGTTACAAAACCGCAACATCGTCCCGACTGTTAAATTTGGAAAGTTGTCTCTTATGATTTGGGGGTGCATCTCAAGCAGAGGAGTAGGAGACTTAGCTTTTATAGAGGCAACAATGGACGCGCAACAATATTTAAACATTTTGATGAGTCAATTGACAAATAGTGCGAAGAAATTTGGGTTCATCAGAAACAACAAACCACATTTTAAATTTTATCAGGACAACGATCCGAAACATAAGGCGCATATGCTGCGGATGTGGCTCCTGTATAACTGCGGAAAAGTGATGGATACACCGGCCCGGAGTCCCGACTTAAGCCCCATCGAAAATTTATGGGCTCACTTAAAGAAACAGGTCGCTAAAAGACAACCGAAAAACCAAACAGCAATACTCGAAGAGTGGGAAAAGATACCGAGCAATTATGACCTGAAAAAGTTGGTTCATTCCATGAAAAAACGGCTACAATGCGTGATAGATGCTAAAGGTGGCCATACTAAATATTAAATATGTAATAAAATGAAGTTCTTAATTAATATTAACTTTAAATTATTCATTAAAGACACTTCTAATTTTTTGTGAAAAGAGTTTCTTGACAGTGAAAAAATTTAGTAGTAATTTGTTTTGTTGCACTTTTCCTTTCTCTTGCGTTGAACTTGCAGTTTATTTTATGTTATCTTTTTAAAACAATGTGAATAACCATAATTGATCAAAAAAAATTTATTCACATAAATAAAAAGGAATATTTTTGAGCATAAAGTTGAAAAATTGAATTTATTTTCTGTGTGTAAACTCATTCTTGACATACTGTATATTGTTGCCAATATTTTTGCCTTGGTAAACAGTTTGCCATGCGGCAGCATGCGACGGCGAAAATTAGGTGTCAATTTGGATAAAGTCGATAAGCGAGGGCTACAGCGACCTCTGCCTGGTGCGCAATACTCGTACACTGTCATGCGGACGTCAGATATCGAGTTTATCCCCCAGACACATGCAAACTACGGAATTTCTTCTTTCCGAGATAGCACGCAGTGTTTCGCTTTCGTTTAGCTCGATTGTACCTCACTCGTTCACCATTAACCCGGCGTTGGTGTGGTGGAAAAAAATTATGTTATTGGTGTGGTGGGGTATGACATACCCCAAACCTTGATATAGCAGCAGCCTCACGAAACAACACAAATATAAAAGATAGCAATTCTATATTATTCTTCATTTATTTTTACGTAAGAAAATACAAAAGCACTTCAGCTGCAAGCAGTTTGTAAAAGAAAATACCAAATAGGTATAACAAAAATAAACGAAAAATACTGATATTTATAAGTTGACTTCATATAATGGGGCTTAAAATAATGTCTTCATATAATTTTCCAAAAAACATAGTCTGTTTTAAAAACGAAATACATATAGTTATGTGACATACAATTTTTGGTAGCTATCCTGAAAGAGAAGCGAATTACAGGGTCTCAAAATTAGCGCATTTTTCGCAAGTTATATAAGGTTTTTGCTCTCGGACAAACCGAACATCGTGTGCTGTACTGACGACGTTTTGGTACAGCTTCGCCTTATCTCAAGGATTTACAGAATCATGATGATGTAGAAAAATAATGATATTTTTTGGAACATATGATACGATGAAAACGATTGTCTTATGTGCTATTAAATTCGATGGAACATACGACATTCGGTTTCTACGGCGACGAAATGCGAATACTGAACTGGGAGCTTTTCTTGCACGTAGCAGTTGGCCAGTTGGTATTTGCCTCTTATTTTTCCGGTACGGTGAATTTTTGAATAAATCGATGACTACTATCCATCGAAAATATCAATTTCAATTCAAAATTATTTACACAAAAAGTTACGTTATTGGTGTGGTGGGGTATGTCATACCCCAATGAACTTTAGCGGGATGTGACTGAAATCTGGTCACACTCAATTTGCTTTAGGCAGGCGCGGATCCAGAAAAATATTTCGGGGGGGTTTTAAAATGTAATTCTTTAATATTTATAAAATGTATTTTAATTTGTATGTAGTTTTATAGTCGATCCACATATTTCGGGGGGGTTCAACCCCCAAAACCCCCCTGGATCCGCCACTGGCTTTAGGATAGCAAATGTGTATAGTTGGACTGTTATAAACAGCTACTAGAAGCGATAGTGCCCACATAAAACTGATATCCGTATTATTTACAAAAATACAAACTCGGGTATGGTATACCCCACCACACCAACGACGGGTTAATCTATATAAATATAATTGTTTGATTGACTGACTGACTGATTGACTGATTCATCATCGCCCAGCCCAAGCCACTGAAGCGACTAACATGAAATTTGACTATAGATACATCTTGGAAAAATTATTCTCCCTTAAGACGGGATGTTTTTAAATTTGGGGTCTAAAAGAGCAAAACATGGGTTAAGATCTTATATGAGGAAACGTGACTTAATAGGAGTATTGATTTCAAGCTTAGTGAAAAAAATTCAAATTAAAAATTGATCCGTATTTTTTAATTTTTTGAAAATCAAAATTTGTGAATGGATTAAGGTTCGTATACGGAAAGACTACGAATAAAACATGGACCGATAGGCCTAATTACTTAAAAATTGGTGAAAACACTTTAAATCTAAAATAATTAGACACGTGTTTTTTATTTTTTTGAAAGTCGATATCTGACGGGTAAACGAAGAGTTAAAAGTTTGTATAGAGGAATATGATTTAGTGGTTTTCTGAACTTCAAACTCGGTGAAAGTGTTCCGAGTAATAAATCGGCATGTGTTTTTCAATTTTTCGAAAATCGAAATATGACGGGATCAACGATGGGTTAAGAGTTTGTATGGGGAAGCAGTCTATTGACTTCAAGTATTTTCATCATAAAAATCTGAGGGAGTCAACAAAGGGTTAAAAGAAACTTGATTTATTGGACCCATTGACATCAAATTTCCGTGCAAAGCCCCGGGGCCCTGCTAGTATTCTAATAGTTCTTCCAATGAAAAGCGCTGATATAAATTTTAAAAAGTGACACGCTGACGACTTTGCCTTGGATCGTAATCATGTGCTGCTTTGCCTCCACTTTCGCCTCCTCCTTCAGCACCCCCTCAATTGCCGTTTGGTAGTCCTCCGTCTTGCCTTGCTGCGTTCGCTTGAACTCTAGCAACAAGTCGCCTTTGGCTGTTCTGCGTATAGCCTTTATGCCATCGCTGAGGGGCTTCAGGACTTCACTGGACTTGACCCTACCTATCGCGTCCGGTCTTGGCCTAATCTGCTTAACAGCACCCTTTTTGCCTTGTTTTACTTCTTTAAATTTGAGACGCTTCGCACTTACCAATTGCCAGTCAGCTGCGCCGGTTGTAGTTGCTGCATTAGAGTTGGCAGTAACTGTGCTCGTCGCTTTACCTTTTTGGCCGTTTTCGATGGCGCTAAGACCAACTTGCTTCGCTTGCTGCCTAGCGTCTTATTTACTATTGCCCTGCTGGTGTTGCTGCGCGCTGCTATTACGCGCCGGTTGTTTTGGCGACGTCACTCGCGATCGTTTTTGCGTTGGCAGCGATGGATATTCAGCGATCGAGTCGGCCTCCTCGCTAGTTGGCACTCTGGCCCGCTTTCCTTGCCTGTCCACTTCTGTAGCTACTTCAGTCGTTTGCGTACTCTGCTCAGCCGTTTTTCTGCTGCTGTGCCTGTTTTTGCAACTTGGCAATACCGCAGACCAGGTTCTTCATCGGTTGGTTCACATGTCGTTGTGCGTCCATCATTTTTGCCAGCTCTTCGATTTTTCCTCCCATTATTGCCAGGACCTCTTCATAGCTTTTTTCCCTTCCGGTGCGGCGCGGTCGCTCCGGCTTAGCGGTAGTTGCACTGCGCGTCCCGTCCGGGTTTCGTCCGGGTTTCGTCCCGATTCTGTAATAACGCAGCTCTTCTCCGCTTGCATGCTCGGTGGTGAAGACTGCGAGCGTTCTTCGTTCCTACGGGTCGGCGATCGTGCTATTTTTGCTCCGCACTTAAACCGGTTTATCTCTAATACCCCTGCTATCTCGGTATGGCGCGCTTCATTCACCCCTACAGAGCCAGCGCTCTCCTTTGAGCCTATTAGTGGTGTTGCCCTTCCGCCATTACTCACGCTTCGCCCCGATTGGGGCGATCGGTTGACGCTCATAGTTGCAGCTCAGTCTGCTCGATTGCTATTGGTCGTTTTTCAATTGCAAAATTAAAGATGGCTGCGGCAGCCGTTTTTGCTTTTCAATTCGCCGTAGCCAATGCCACTAGCTTATTATGTTGACGAGCTTTTATAGTCAAAAGCTTTGCTGCATTGAAAGCTTCGCTAAGGTTTGGCTCTTCGCTAAGCTAACCGCAAAGGTTGTTGCCCACGGTGCTGTCTTGCTACTGTCCGAGAGCTTTCACTTGGATCCTGGAAATCCACTTTGACAGGCGGTCTGTCAGTACGATCAGCTGTTTCCCTTTCTCAGGCCGGCAGCTTCCCGCTTTTTTTTCTAGTTGCGGCGAGAGTTCACGATCGCGGCGAGTTGGAAAAAAAGTTTAGCTCAGTGAAGAAAAAGCACTATTTTTTCACCAATCAGCGCAGCCCTGCACCTGATATGCTTGCTATATCAACAGGCTGCGTTCCACTATCGGTTCACTAATATTCTGTCTCACTTGCACTTGTCCGTCACTTGCTAATTTGGAATGAACTCCGAGCCACTTTAAAACACGTCCAGTTCACTCGAATCACAAACGGTGTGTAAATATACACGTATGTATGTGTATGTGTATAAATATGTGTGTGTATAAATATGTGTATGTATAAATATATATGTGTGTATATATATACACTGCGGGACACTTGATTACCCTCACTTTACTTTCTTAGCTGAAGATTTCTGTTATGAAGTGAACAACTTTTTTTTAATGTCAAAATTTTCTGGATACTTAGTTACATGTGTTCCTGTTTTTGAACCGCCAAAATTTTATGCAAAATGAAGGTGAACCACATTTTTGTCCTTTTAAGGGGGTCTTCCGGTTTGTCAGTTTCAAAAAATCGATTTTTTTTTTACATTTTTTAATCTCTGAAGTCTTAGGAATTTCGTGGTCAAAGGATTCAGCAAAATCTTTCATGGTTCAAGAATTATTGGCCCTCGAGCATAACATTCTTGCGATCCGTAAACACACGATAAATCTTTGAATGCGTTTTCCCAAAAATTGTGTTTTTGCAGCTGGTGCGCACGATTTTGAAAAATCCACTTCGTCTTTTGGGACACTTTTTTTTTTTAACGTTCAGGATGAATGTCGCTATCGTTTGATCGAGCGGTTTTCGAAAATTATAATTAGTTTAATTTTTACAGCCTATAATGACAAAAAAAGAACAGAAATTCCGTTTTTTTGGATTTACGCTCGCCATTTCGAAAAAATCTGAATAACAAAAAACCGCTCGATCGAACGATAGCCAACATAATGAAAGTTAATAAAAAAAAAAAGTTGTGTGTATCAGATTCTTTATACGAGCGGAATCGTGCGCACCGTTTCACTCGACGTTTTAGAGGAGGCACACTCAAGGTCATCTAGAGGTTACTTTACATACTGTAAAAAACATATGTTCAACATTTGTTCTTGCTCAATAAAAAAAACCAAAACTGATTCAAAAAGCGTCAATGGTTTGTTCACAAGAAATTTCTATATATACGCTCGAAAATCGCCCAACAAACTGGAAGACCCCCTTAAGCCTATTTCAAGTCGGACACTTGATTACCCTCACCCATAGAAAACAAAGAAAAAAGAGGTAATTCTTCATTACATTCATTAATTTTTTATTACTAATATTTTGTATGGCCACCATAACTGCGAATAACCTCAAAAAGACGAGAAGGCGAAGAGTTGTCCAACGATGTAAGATAATTTTCAGGGATTTCGGAAAATGCATTTTCAATTGCGTCTATAAGACGCCATCTGCATAAATTTTACTTGTCAACCATCCCCAAACTTTTTTGATTATGTTTGGATCGGAAGAGAATGCAGGCATAGGCGTGAAATAGATTGCATTAACATTTTCCGCTTTAAACCAATTCTTCACGCAACTAGCGGTTTGAATGGATGCGTTATCATGCTGGAAAATACAGCGTTTCCCCGCGAATATTTCCTCAAAGTTTACAAATTCAATCTCCAACATTGCCATATAATTCTGTGAATTTTGGCACCCTTCCAATATAGTTAAATAAATAGCGCCATGAGCCGAGATTGCTGTCCACAACATAACTGAGAATGCTGCTGAATGACGCCGCGACAGAAATCGTCAGATTTTCTTACATCGTGAAAATAGCGTTGGAAGCCATTGGGTCCGTCCAAATTAAATTTATTTTCACCGGAAAAGACCACTGACTTCCACTCCTGCTGCCAACTGGGATGAGCTCGCGCGAACTCTAAGCGTACCGTTTTGTAACGTTGCAGTAAACGTGGTTTTTTTGGCAGACTTTTGCGTTTTATGTAAGGACACTGCTTAATTACTCTGCGGACAGTGCGGACACTGGCTGTCGTCCCGGTTAGACCTCGTATGTGATCCGTAGACGCAGAGGAATTGGACACATCACGAAGAATTGCTCTTCTCTCTCTAAGAGAAGTTGCTGTTGCTTAAAAAGGTAAAAATGTGGTTCATCATCATTTTGCATAAAATTTTGGTGGTTCAAAAACAGGAACACATGTAACTAAGTATCCAGAAAATTTTGACATTAAAAAAAAAGTTGTTGACTTCATAACAAGAATCTTAGCTAACAATGTAAAGTGAGGGTAATCAAGTGTCCCGCAGTTTATATGTATGTGATGATTTGTTTTAGTGTGTTAATGTAAGTAAAAATGTCAAAATAATTTTGTGTACAAAAAATTTTTGTGTGAGAGTGGGGGTATTTGTCCCACTGTATGCACCTTCGGGTGGCAGCAGATGAGCAGTGTATGATTATATGTGCAGCAGATCGCAGATGCAGATCGCAAAACAATCTAATCCTCCTGCTCGGGTTGCTTAAAATAATGGCCAGATCGTAGTAACGAAGCAAGATTTTCTGTTTTATTTTAAAATGGCTTTTTGAAATGACGAGTTTGCTCTCCCTAAAGTTTTCCTAATTTCACGAAAGTTTTTATCAAATTTGGAAAGATTTAGTAAGATTATCCTTTTATCCATTTTTCATTTTTTCTCTGGGATTCTATTGCTTTCTATAAAATTTCAAGCACATATACGTTTCAAAATAATTTGTCCTTTTACTGTCCATTTACTGTTCAATGGAATACAAATTACAAAAAAAAATTAAAAAGCATACCCGGAAATTCCAGTTATTAGTTTTGTACGCAAACTTATTCTGCACAGTTTGTGGGGGCCCCTCAGCCGTCGCCGCCCCGGGCCCCCAAGCACCTTAAGCCGCCACTGGTTCTGCACAACACTGCACTGTCTGTTTCGTTTTTCTTTTTGTTTTTAATTTTTGAAATACGTGCACTGTTTGGTTTGGTTCACTTGTTAATTATTGCGTCATTGTTTGTAATTGTTGATCTGTTTTCACTGTTTTGAAAATTGCTTGTTTTGTTTGAATTTTTTGTGTAACTTTGTTTGTTTTGATGTAACTATGTATTTGGGTTTTTTTTGTTGTGTCTGTTCACTTTTAGTTTTTTTCACTTTGATTTGGAAATGTTATTTGTATGTTATATGTTCGTAAAAATATTCGCGTCTCTTTCGCGAATGGCTTGAAGGACCATGTTTAATCGAGCGCGGCGGAGCGGTGTTATTGAAATACGGGGTTGGTTCGGTGTTTAGGTCTTTACTGGATGACGGCTGAATATCGAGTGACAGTAGTACATGAGACAGAAGTACATGAAACACTGAACGAGATAAACGGCCGAAGCCGGGGAGCATAAATAGGGGGAACATAAGTACAAGAGGTACGAGTTGACGGTCTGGAGGATTCGGTGAACAGGAAATTGACGAGCGGCTTAGAGAGGTACAGCCACGAGAATGTTTGCCGCCGGTTCCGGAAAGTTTTGCCACCCGGACAGAAGTACCTACTTATGATGGTGCTGCGCCGTTCGATACATTCAAGCTGCAATTCGACTTGGCTGCTTTAGAAAATCAGTGGACCGATATCAGGAAAGGTCGCAGATTGGCACTGGCGTTAAAAGGTCCTGCGGCTGAGGTAATTAAATCGGTTCCAGAATGTGAAAGAAGTGATTACGAGGCCATCATGAGAGCGTTGGCAGCTAAGTACAGCAACGAGCACAACCACACGCTGTACTACTGTGAGCTGAAGAACCGCAGGCAAAGAGCCAACGAGGCGCTGCAGACATATGCAGCAGACATTGAGCGGCTCGTACAGTTGTGCTACCCGAAATTCGGCGCTGATGATCTCGAGAGGATGAAGATTGAGTCGTTTATTGAAGGACTTCATGATCCGGAGACACGTCGCAGTGCGTTGATGATGGGCAAGCCGACATTTAAGGAGACGGTGACCAGCGCGATGACATATGAGGCGACATGGGTTGGATGCACTCGGTATGCATCTGCAAGGATACGGCAAATCCAGCCCGACAGCGACATTCCGATCCAGGCCATAAGCTCTGAGACACAGGTCAGACCACGGTTGGCTTCCTCTAAGATTGTTTGCTGGACATGCGGCAAGCAGGGTCATATATCACGAGACTGTCGTAAACGAAAGAGGCGTTCCCGTTCTCGATCGCAATCGCCTGAAGCGAGGAACACTGACAATCGCGGCTCAGCCAACAAGCGCAGGGCTGAGGACGAGGAGTCGTTAAACTAAAACGGGTCAGCCCAAAGGGGCGTGAGCTGATCCCCACAACCTGCTGCCCCACCGTCCTTGTCTCGCAGTTGAAACGACAACCCAGCAGCTTGACGATTGAAGGAAAGATAGATGGAAAGATGTTCGTGTTGACACTGGATACTGGAGCGTCATATTCGATCATAAAAAGAAAGCTTCTGAAGAACTGGGAACCACTGCATGGCATACAGCTGAGGACTGCGACTGGCGAGCGTGCGCCGGTAAAAGGGAAAGTAACAAAAACAATTGCTATCGGCACCAGCAGCCTGGAACATGAGTTCATCGTCGCGGATATAATGGACGACGTGATTATCGGCGTGGATTTCATGATTAGGCACGGTTTTACGCTGGACCTGAAAGAAAATGTGCTGAGGTATGCCAACGTTGAATTCCCCCTGCACACCGGCTATGAGCGGAGCGTGGCGGTAAGAAAAGTCATCTCGTGTCAACACCAGAAGATACCAGCGAATTCCGAGGCGATTGTGTGGGCAAAGGTGGACGAGGACGATGGGACAAGTCGGCTGTGGGTTGTAGAAGCGCCAAAACAAGGATACGACAACATAATTATCGGACGTACGTTAGTGGAACCCAAAAATGGCAAAATACCAGTCAGGATACTCAACCCACTGAACACACCCAAATTTGTCGGAAAAGATGCGGTCATTGGCGAGTGTAGAGAGGCTGAAGCAGTTGTCAATTGCGAAAGCAGTCCACCCGGAGGAAGTAGGAAACGCGGTTCTAACATGGACGCCATACCGCAGGAGAACCAGTGGAGCAGCGAATTGACAGCCGAACAGAAACAGAAGGCGCGGTCACTCCTACAGCACTATGGGTCAATATTTGCAGCAGAAGCTGGCGGAAGAACAGCCATAGTGAAGCACAACATCGACACCGGAAGTGCGAAACCGATCCGCCAACAGCCAAGACGATTCCTCTGGCCAAGAGGGAATAGGTCACCACTTTGATCGGAAACATGGGTAAAGAAAAGGTCATAGAGCCTTCGTCAGGACCTTGGTGTTCGCCGGTCGTGCTAGTAAAAAAAAAGGATGGCAGTACCCGTGTTTGTGTGGACTATCGGAAGCTCAATGACGTAACCAAAAAGGACAGTTATCCATTACCTCGAATCGATGACACCCTGGACACACTGTCAGGCACACAGTGGTTTTTCACGCTCGACTTACGCAGCGGCTATTGGCAAGTGGAGCTTGCAGATAAGGACAAGGAGAAAACGGTTTTCAGTGTTGGCGATGGTTTGTGTCAGTTCACCGTCACCACCAGCGACATTCGAGCGGCTAATGGAACGTGTGCTAAAAGGGCTGCATTGGCGGACGTGTCTGGTCTACCTGGACGACATAATCGTGATGGGGAAAAGCTTTGACGACCACCTGGAAAAGCTGAAGGAGGTATTCGAGCGAATACAAAAAGCTGGGCTTAAACTCAACGCAAAGAAGTGCTCGCTGTTTCAAAAGGAGGTCAAGTATCTGGGTCACACGGTTTCCGCCCGCGGAGGACATACGGATGAAGGTAAAATCACGGCGGTGAAGGAGTGGCCCCGACCTCGCAATCTACACGAACTCCGCAGTTTCTTGGGCCTATGCACATACTACCAAAGATTCGTTCCTGGATTTGCGAACATAGCTGGAAACTTGCACAAACTTACGAAAAAGAATCAAGCCTTCACATTGGGGCGAAGAGCAGGAGCAGGCTTTTGCACGATTGAAGGAAAAACTGTGCACTGCTCCAATTCTGGCCTTCCCCGTGCCTGGAGAGATGTTTGTGCTGGATGTACAGATGCAAGCGGGCATAGTATTGACGGTGTGCTATCACAGATAACAAATGGTCAAGAACAAGTGATAGCATACTACAGCAAAATTTTGTCGAAACCTGAACGCAACTACTGTGTGACACGAAGAGAGTTGCTGGCAGTATTGGAATACGTGAAACACTTCCACAAATACCTGTATGGGCAAAAGTTTCGCCTGCGCACAGATCATGCTGCATTGAAATGGCTACTGAACTTTAGAGATCCTGAAGGCCAATTGGCGCGGTGTATCGAGCGGCTGGAGAACTACGACTACACTATAGAGCATCGCAAGGGTAGCAGTCATGGAAATGCCGATGCCTTGACACGCCGTCCGTGCAAAACCGAATGCAGGAATTGTTCACGAGCCGAAATCAAAGAGCAGATAGTGGACGTCCGACTGGTCAGCGTTGTGCCAGAGCGAAGAGTGGCCTGCGGAGAGGATACAAAAGGACCAGTGCGAGGATACGGATCTTAAAAAAATAATTGAAGGCAAGGAGCAAGGCGCACGTCCAGACTGGCAGGAGATGACCGCTGAAAGCCCGATCGCGAAGGCTTACTGGGCACAGTGGCAAAGTCTGCGACTGTCTGATGGTTGGGGAGAGTGAGGATGGCCGGACCAGCAATTCTCTAATTGTAGTCCCGAAATGCAGGATCAACGAGGTGATCGAAGCATACCACAACGACTCCAGCGGAAGGCACCTAGGCATCACAAAAACTGTCGCCAAAATTAAAAGACGATTCTACTGGGTAGGATGCCAGGAGTCTGTAGCCGATTGGATTAAGAGCTGTCATCGATGTTCGGCTGCGAAAGGGCCGACAAGAAGATCTCGGGGCCGCATGCAGCAGTACAACGTGGGAGCGCCCTTCGAGCGAATTGCCATGGACGTCGCCGGGATATTCCCACTTAGCACTCAAGGCAACAAATAAATGGGAAATGGCCCGAAGTGTATCCTATTCCTAACCAAGAGGCCACCATGGTCGCGGAAATGCTGGGTGGCCAGATTTGGAGTTCCGCTGGAGTTGCACTCGGATCAAGGCCGGAATTTCGAGTCTGTGGTATTCAAGGAAGTGTGTGAGCTAGGAATAAGGAAAACTCGCACCTGTCCTTTGCATCCCCAGTCCGACGGCATGGTGGAACGATTCAATCGGACGCTGGAAGAATATCTGCGGAAAGTAGTAGGCAGAAATCAAAAGGATGGAACACGCATATTGCGCTGTTCTTGATGGCGTATAGGTCAGCCCCGCACGATACGACATCACTCACTCCAGCCCGAGCAGTGTTCGGCACGGAGCTGAGGTTGCCTGCTGACTTGAAGTTCGGAGTGGTCAGCACGACGGAAGGTGCTAGGACTGATTACGCAGTCAATAAGCGGTCGGAGCTGGAAGAAATCCACCAGTTTATAAGGGACCGTATCCAACTGGTCAGCGATAAGATGAAAGCCAGATATGATCTTCGGGCTAACACAGCGGGGTTCCAAGAAGGCGATCTGGTAATGCTTTACAACTCGTAGCGGAGGAAAGGTTTGTCTCCAAAACTTCAACGTCATGGGAAGGACCGTACAAGGTCGTGACCAGGATTAATGACGTTGTGTACAGGGTTCAACGCTGCGGTAACAGAAACGCCAGGTTGAAAGTAGTCCATTTGGAGCGCCTGGCGTCTTACTCCGGCGGAGCCTCGGCATTTGTTCTTGACGAACAAGTCTAAGTGGTGCTACGATAAGGCGAGTGCCGTACTGTACTATGCCTGAATGCTTTTCCAAGCATACTTTTAGGCATGCACTTTGGAGTACGGCCAGCCGGCTGTTATTCCGATATGGCAAGGATGGTTCGCGAAAGGTGATGGACTTGGCTAGAACAATCGATATAGAGACCAAAACTAGAATGTGCAAGAAACGTCGATAAGAAAACCAGTATAAAAGCAGCAGTGTGCAGCGCAGAGAGTCGAGTCTTGGTTGAATAAGCAAAGATACAAGCAAGTTGTAAATCTGTAAATAAAGTGATTGTTGATTTTTGACTGCGTTTTGCGCTGAGTAATTGAAGTAGTTTTATTTTCAAACACAATCCAAACGAACCTTGGAAAACTCATATTCGTAACAGTATGTTGCAAAAAAAGCGAAAACAAAACCAAAAATGCAAATTTGTTGTGCAGCGCGAATATAAAAAGGAAAATATAGAAATAATACTTAAGTATAAAAATAAAATTTTTATTAACTAACGAACGAATTTTTACGGTTGTCACCTTGTTTCGTTGTTATTCGGTAGTTCTCTAATTCGATTCTTTAACAAAAGCAATTCCAAAACTACCGGGTACCGCACTATTGAAGTAACGGTGTGAATACCTCTAGTGTGAAAACCCGTACTGTGTGCATAGCTTTTCTAATTTCGATTTCAGCGTGACCTTTGCAACGGCGCCTTGTACCTGTGACAGTGTCGCTCGCAGGGCACGATGCCTGGCTGACAGCAATATCATGCAGGTAGCCGAGCTCGAAGACGGACGGCAATCGGCTGTAGGAATTCAATAAATGGCGTAGGAAAATTGCAATAATTGCTTTTTATGATTTTGAGTTAATGGAATTTATTTAAATGCTGATGAGTTTATCACGTTAAGCGAAGTGGCAAAGAAAAAGCTGTCCTGTGTTGAACAGAACCGTCGTGGAATTTCATTTACACTAATTGAAAATAAATTTATTTCTAGTTAGAATTTCACAGCTGCAGCCGAGCGCATTTTTCTATTTTCTTTCAATTTCAAACATCGACACCGAACAATTTGCTTGGACGTGTGGGTGCGCAGCGCGTAGATTTCCTTTCTTATTCCCATTACAAGCACATTTCACATTTTCAAGTTCATTTAATCTCCATTTCATTGCATGCGGTGATACGGAACAGCGCCGACGAAAACAAAGGCACAGCAGTGCGGACAGAAAGTGAAAAGGCGAGACGGTTGGAGTGGGCAACAAAGGCAGCACCTGCCAGTGTGCAATAGTCGCGTGCCAGAGCTCGGGTCCTGCAGAAAACAACGTTTTTCAGTGTGCAGAAGGCGCAGACGGAACAATACAAAGTCACTAGACGGAAATGGTGCAATTTTCGCCTTCGGCATTGGCAAATCCTTTGAAACGGCTACACGCTCGGCAGGGCCCTGCACACGAATCCTTTGATCAGTTTCGGGGCGAGAACAGTTGCGAATTTTCAATTTAATGAACCTGCGCAAGGGCTTGAAAGTAAATATCGCGGGTAAGTGTGCCCACGCGTGGCGCCGCTTGCTTATGTGCTTTTGTTCTTTTGAGTTTTGACTGTTTTTGTCGCGGGCAGTTTTATAGGGAAGAATGCACTTATGCTGCACGCGAGCACATGCGATCAGTATGTACGTGCCTCATCGAGTTCAGTTGCTCATTTCGCGCCGGTGTTGTCTCGAGCGTGGGAGCAGGAGTTGAACGTGTGTTTCACGCCTACACATCAAGCAACCAGTTGCGCTTATGGTGAATTTCAATTCTGCCACACAAGGCACGGTGTTGCGCATATGGCGCAACGTGCTGGCTGCATGGATGGGGTGCTGACGAGCCGGGGATGGCTGGCATTGGACAAACTACCCACCGATTGGTGTCTGTGATATATCACCAACAGCGTGCGACCGATGAACGCACACACACATACCTGCGCCTTAATATATATGTATATAGTTCGCATACCCAAACTCATCTGGAATGTGTCCTCACGGCGAATTGACATGAATTATTTATGAGCCCACACGGCAGCAGCTGAACAGCATCTAAAACAACCGCACAAACGAAAGCCAACAAAAACGTCAATATAAACTCTAGTAGCGAAAGTTGAGCGGGAGGCTTCAAGTGGACAACATGTGCTGCCCTCTGGGCCCTTCAATTTTTCACGCCCCTGCGCATGCTGTACCGTCAGTAGGGGCGCATACCGTATTTCAATTACTCCGGCGGCACGGTGGCAGTTCCGTCCAATAAAGAATCCTATGTTTAAAATTAAAAACACTCTTTTAATGCTGAGTGAATTACATTTTGGTTTTACTTAAAAAAGATGTAACCGAAACATTCAAGCTGATTAACAGGACAAGGACAAGTTATTACTCACCCCAGGGGTGTATTGTTAACAGGGAAAGGATGACTTGGTGCACCGACCAGTTTTAAGCTTTCCCTCATCATTGAAAAACATACATCAAATCAATGATTCCCATTCCGGACTTTCCATTTTCATTCCATTCTAAACTTAGTTACTTCGTTAGCCCCTATGAAAAATAACACTGATCAACAGCAAAATGGCTTTTCTGGTTCTGACATCAGTTTTAGGGTAATTAGGGACCGCTGATTTCGAATCCGCAAACCGTTTTGAAAACTTAGTTTCCGTTTTCGCAAAAAATGGGCGTGTCACTTTTTCGGATTTTCCCTGACTTTTTTCACGTTTGGGATTGTAATTTCAAACCCAATAAACCGGTTGACATGATTTTCACTTTGTGTCATTTACAACACCTCACGGCTTCTTTTCCAATGTAATTTATTTGTATAAGTTTTAAAAATCCGCGGCAATTGGACCTCAAAGTCGGAAAATATGGAATTTCAAGGCGTTTTCTTTGATGTTAAAAAACAAACACATTTTTCGTAAATCAACTATCGAGTTATGTATAACACGAAAGCGGAAACGTGAAATTATACAACACAGCCAAATTTTTTGGCGTGAGTCCCATTCTCATCGAAGTAATAGCAAAAATGTACCATAGTCATTTTCATAATTTATGATACTATTTCCTTAAAAAATTAAGGGCCTCAAAATATGCTCTTTTATATATTCCATTCACTGTCTGGAATACAAGCGAAAAACAAAAAAATTTTGAATTGCTTCAAACAAAACAAAATTAAAAACTTTGCATATTTGGAGGCTCTTACTTTTTAAAGGAAAAAAACTGAAATCTGTTGAAAATGACTTTGGTACATTTTTGCTATTATTTCGATGAGAATGGGACTCACGCCAAAAAATGTGGCTGTATTGCATTACTTGATGTTTCCGCTTTCTTGTTATACATAACTCGATAATTGATTTACGAAAAATGTGTTTGTTTTTTAACATCAAAGAAAACGCCTTGAAATTCCATATTTTCCGACTTTGAGGTCCAATTGCCGCGGAATTTTAAAACCTATAAAAATAAATTGCATCGGAAAAGAAACCGTGCGGTGTTGATAATGCAACGAGGTGAAAATGATGTCAACCGGTTTATTGGTCTAGAAATTACAATCCCAAACGTGAAAAAAGTCAGGGAAAATCCGAAAAAGTGACGAGCCCATTTTTTGCGAAAACGGAAACTAAGTTTTCAAAACGGTTTGCGGATTCGAAATCAGCGGTCCCTAATTACCCTAGAACTGATGTCAAACCCAGAAAAGCCGACCAAAAGTCGAAATTTGTTGCCCTGTGTAATACAATAATAAATATGAGTTTAATTTGAAAATAAATACAATTTGAATAACAAGAAATAAAAAAAAACAATTTAAGCAAAACCGTTGCCGACATTTTTCCACACAACGTTAAAGAGCTGAAGGAGCTGTAGCTAATGTTTGGAGGAAACCAACTAACTAGTGCTTTAATTAAAAGTTTTCAGTTAGTAAAAACCAAAGGCAGCTCGCTTGATTCATACAGTTTTCTTGTACGTTAAAAGCAACTTTAAGTGTCTGAATTTTCACGGCGGCCGTTAAAGGGCGAGAGACGAGTGTTGTTTCGTACGCAACCCACATCAGAGAACGCCAAAAAGTAAAACATACTACACGGTCCGGACCAGTGGCGGCTTAAGGTGCTCGGGGGCCCGGGGCGGCGACGGCTGAGGGGGCCCCATAAAACGGTGCAGCATAAGTTTGCATACAAAACTAATAAGGGGAATTTCCGGTTATGCTTTTGGCTTTTTTTTTTTGAAAATTTGTATTCCATTGAACAGTAAACGGACTTTTATTTTTAAACGACGAGACAAATTATTTTTAAACGTATATATGCTTGAAATTTTATAGAAAGCAATAGAATCCCAGAGAAAAAAATGAAAAATGGATAAAACTTTCGTGAATTAGGAAAACTTTTGGGGGAGCAAATTCGTCATTTCCAAATGCCATCTTAAATCTCGAAAAAAACAGAAAATCTTGCTTCGTTACTACGATCTGGCCATTTTTTTAAGCTAGCCGAGGAGGAGGATTTGATTGTCGACAAAAAATGGGCCAATCGCGTGCACCTAAAAATAAAAGTTTTTTCTAGACTAACTTTGGCCGCTGAACACGAAACTGAAAACCAAAAAATTTTTGAAGAAGCGTTTTCGAAAAATCTTCGAAAAACGATTTTTTTCCTGTTGTTTCAGTTATGAGCACATATCTCCTAAAAGAATTATCCGATTAACACGAGCTGTCCGTCGTTCAGAAGATAATACCTTAGTGGCTTTTTAGTGATATATAGATTGTCCAAATCAGATGAGATTTGGGAAGTTACTGACGGTGAAAGTTGTAACAATGTGAATTTTTCGACCAATTTAAAAAATCATAAATTTTCGAATATTCTTTTAAAGAAAAAATAAATTATCTTCTCTGGTTTTAAAATCTAAAATGAAATATATACTATTTTAGCAAATATTAAGCCTAACATCAATAGAATTGAAAGCAAAATGATAAAGTTATGATGCAGTGAGTGAAAACACCAACTTTACATTTATTACACCGTGCGAAACAATTTTTTTTTTTTGCCGAGACCCATCCAAATTTTGATATAGACGCGAAACTAGAGATAATTTCTAGTATTCTGGCATAGTCAGTATTAAATTCTCTGACCCTTTTTAAAGGACTTTAACATTTTAAGGAGATACACATTTCAATATTAAATATATGCGATAGTTCAATGATGAAGGTATGGGTATCAAATGAAAGAGGGAAATTGTCTTTTAACTAAATTTTCTATTTTGAACTTTCAGGACCAAAATATGTCAGGTATGGAAAACATACATGGTTTGGATTTCAGTCTGTAGATTCATACATCTAAATTTTATTCTATTTCAAGTTCTCAAGAAAGTTACACAAACCCCCCCCTAGAAAACACTTTTATTTTTAGGTATATTTTTCGGGTC
Source organism: Melieria crassipennis (assembly GCA_963668005.1). Classification (NCBI taxonomy): domain Eukaryota; kingdom Metazoa; phylum Arthropoda; class Insecta; order Diptera; family Ulidiidae; genus Melieria; species Melieria crassipennis. Next base: position 74,136,058 of record OY764961.1, on the reverse strand, counting down.
GAGTAGAAATCTTCAGAAATGTACAGAAATATTTTATAAAACCCAGTAGCAGTGACTTTATAAAAAAAGTCCTGAAAAAACATATTTCCCCTACATAACAGCATGTAAGAAGCCCATATTTAGCTTACTTACAAGGAGCATAGAATTGCCTTCGAAAACCGGATTTCCGGGACATGTGTTTTTATCCAACCAATAATTATAATAATAATAATAATAACTGTAAATTTCTTTGACTTCTACAAAGTTTAATGAGGTTAAGTAATTGTGTAATTTACACAAGTTTACAAGCAAACTCTAAGATTGCGATATTTAATTTTTAACTTAGAATTTTGTATTTGCATATTTTGCACAAAATTTTAAGATAAAAATTGCAATCTTCGAGGGAAAATTTTTTGAAAATTTTAAAACAATTGTTATTGTTCTTTCCTTTATTGAACTGAATTTGTTATTGCCATTTTAAAGTCAATTGTCGATACTGTGTCTCTTTCAATTGATAAAAGGACAAACGGTTTAGTCTTTCATCAACCATTGTGGAGCGCAAATAGTTTTTTACAAGTTTCAGTTTTGAAAAACTTGAAATTTTTATATAGTTACAAGCTTCTCTCGGGGGCCCCCCGCAGCCCGGGGCCCGGGGCGGTCCGCCCCTCCGCCCCCCCTCTTAAGCCGCTACTGGTCCGGACTTGTAAATGCAAATGAATGTTTTTCAATTTGCCAGTAAAGTGTCACCCAAAGTTAAAACGGTGGGAATTAAAAAGGGGATATGTGGCAATATGAAGTGTGTGCGTGTGTGTGTACACACTGGCCCAATAACAGTAATCAGTAGTTTTGGCTCATCGCACACGCAACCGGGAAACCGTGCTGGCTGGCCCACTCCCCAGGCGGATCGATGTTGCGTTAAGCAGCTGTTTGAATTGCGCGCTTAATTAGGGATTACGCTGCTGCGTCCAGCGGTTTGACAAATGGCGCGCACGCGGTTTCAAGGATAATGCGTGTGGCCACAGGGTTTTTTGTGCATTACGTTTGGATTATAGAAAATACCCTCAAATGGGTGCCAGCCAGCCAGCCCAATCAGATATACAGCACTTGCGGTCGATCTGCCAGGTTGTCAGTGTGCGGCATGTCCAGAAAGGTACGCTTCTCGTAATGTGTAATGTGCTTTTTCGGAAATAATGCGCATAATTCAGTCGAATGGCATTTTGAGTTTCGCTGGCCCGAGGACTTCGATTGCAGTGGCAATAAATTAATTTAACGAACGAAAGAGCATAAATTATGGCTTTGCGCTGCAAAGGGAGAAATTCCGACAGTGGCAGTTGGAAGCCCAATTTTAAAGTGGCCAGTGGATCGAGCGTGAATTGCATTCGCTTTAAGTGCAAATTTGGAAATAGGAACTGAGGAATGGTGACAACAGTCGGCCGACTCATCGAATATTCCCACAACATGCTACGAACGTGTCTGTGCGAGGTCATGTCGGCTATCTTTGAAAGTTATATTTCCAAGCATGAATAAATCATTTATTTGTGCGTCTTTTTAAGGTCGGAAAGCTAAAGCTAAAGCTCCCTCCTGCCACGCGACCTGTCGCGAGTTTACGTGACACACGCATACAGCAGCACCGTAGCTGAAGCAGAGTGACAGCCGCCGGGTATCATTGAAAATTGAATTGAAAAGTGTCGAGCCAAACAACGCCAGGTTTGCAGGTGTGTGTGGAATACTGGCATTCTTCTCACTTCTTGGGTCAACATTCGGCGATTACCACTAAAAATAGCTGGAAATTATTTTCGCTCCGATATACCATTGGCATTGCGGTTTGCTATGCGGCGCCAGAGTGGGGCCAGTGCCAGCCATACGATGCTCGTAGCCGACTGTGTGGCAGATCAAAATCCAGGACACATGCGTTGGCGACTTTTGAAACGGCGCGTATGTATGTTTCAGGTTGTTGTTGATATTTTTATGGTGTATGTATGTGGAGTTGCAGCAGCAACAAATGTGAAAATAGATCCTAGAAATGCAACACCAACAACGCTACGTTAATTTGCATTGTAGTGGAACTTGCACTACGTGGAAATGTTTTTGCCAGGTTCTTCTTTGTTGTTGTATTTGTGCTTTTCCTTCAGGCGAAAATAATTCGCACGAAAATGTATTTTGATGAGCCGCCGTTCAGTTCCGATTGCGCCAATTGTACCGCACTTTTGAATTTTAATGCGTGGCCTGCATTTGCCGATATATAAACTCGACAATTTCGCATGTCAGCGTCGATTTTCTGAGAGTTGTCCAAAATGTAGCTCTTAAGAAATTTGAAATATCTTGAAAATTAATGTCTTAGTCTGTAAGTAAATCCTGTAGACTGAAGTATATGCATAAATAAATAAATAAATAAATAAAATAAATAAATTTGTTTTGAGAACGCTTACTAAAATTGTTCTATTTGATGGAATCCAAATGGAATGAATTGTAACCGATTAAAAATTTACTTGGCCAGCTGGCTTTCAGTGTTTCAAGCAACCATTATGCCATTTCACTGTACATTTTGATTGAGGGACCACCATACCAGCAAACAAAATGGCTCGACGTCAATCAGACGAGCTGTTAATCAAGGAAAAAAGAAACATGTTGGTGGCCGCATACCACTTTGCAAAATTCAGCTCTGAATAGAATGTAATGGCTACAACTTACAGAAAATGAAACTCTGCCTTTGAATTATGCGGACCAGGCATGCCTTCCGACAGGTGAGCGCGCGGACAGTTTAATTGAAAGCAAAAGAGCGTGGAAGTGCTGCCCCGCGTCGCAGAGAAAGCTTTCGCTAATTATGTTCACATATTCTTCGACGTCCATGTTCCGTGTTCTTTGTCCCTGCTTTCTCACCGTAATTTATGCCATTCCATGCGTAAATCAACGTTAACATTCTCAGCCAGCTTCCACGTTCAGTTTAAATATTGTTTCGGCGATAATTGTTGCTGCTACGCTAATTTCGCATTAACGTTTAGCTGTTACAGCAGCGCGTTGCATCCAACCAGAGGCCAACCACAACGAGAGGCGGCCGGATAAGGGGAGCATCGGCCCCACATTGGGCTCGCCATACGCGCGGGCACATGTCCGGGTCTTCAGCACAAAGAGCGACGCGCTGCTAGTGGCAGTTTGTTGTCGCGCGCCAGCTGTGCGGAGATTGAATGTCGATGGTTCTTGGTAGGGCAGCGAGCTGCTATGGAAAATCAACAGTTCGTTTTGGAATATTTCCAGGATTTTGCTGGTTGGTGTGAGGGCGTATAGTGCGCACGCGCAAGTCCGGGATGTGTGAAGTTAGAATGGGTGCACAAGAGGTAGTAGAAAAAGCAGTAAAAAATGTCGAAAGGTTGTCGCATTTTCAGAAACGAGATACACAACGACATATGTAATCATAGGAACACTTTTATGCAACTCATTTTGATACCCAGCATTTTGATATCAACAACGACGGACTTGAAACTAGTAAATGTGCCCAATTCACTTTATGCGCTGCACCACAACCCACTTTTGAAGTGCCTATTCAAAAGTATCGATGGCCCCCAAATCAGCTGTTGCATAAACATGCGGTGTCTTTACACCCCACCCGCACAGCCCAATACATCCGTTCTTATCAGCCGTTTTGGCGCCCGCTGGTTGCCGTGGGGAAAGTGCACTTTTTGTGGAAGTGTTCCAAGCGGCAAAAGGCACTTGTAGAGGTAGTGAGAACGTTTTACAGCATTTGTGTTCAGCGCGCACAGGTTGACGAATGAGCTGCCGCCAGAGCCATTCAGTTCGGCTCAGTTATTGCTCGACGTCGACGGTGCACGAAGCCATTTAAATCGGCCCACAAGCGACAGCGTTAGGTAATCGATGCGTGTATCGCACCGCTTAGTGTGCATGTGTGCGCGTCGGTAAAGTGTCTCACTTTACAAGAATTCGTGGCTATATTTATATCCTGCTATGATGCATGAGATTTACAAAAAAATTAACGTGTTTTGGTTTATTGAATTTCGAAGAAGAAATTTAAGAATGTGTGGGAATTTATAAAAAACTACAAAAAATTAAAAAGTGAATTTTTAAAGTGCTGCCGATTTCTATGGCACACAATAACAATCGTCAAACGGATGTTCCGATTGGATGCGGTAATATGGTGAAAATATGTTGACACATGACACATTGCAATAGAACTGGTAAGTTTATAGTGCTCTAAAAACAGCCAGGGAACCATACCAGGTGCTAGGTATCCGCAATTTGCATAACCTTTGCAAAGTTAAAGTTTAAAGTTAAAAGGACATTTTCAATACCTCTTCGTCCTTTTGCACCAAAACATTAAATTTTCTAAGATTCTAAGGATTTTGTTCTCTTTCATTTGATACCAATATTGTTATTCTTCAATGCGCTCAATTTTTAAAATAATTCCTTGAAATAAACATATCCTTAAAATTTCAAAGTCCTTTAAAAAAGAATCCTGACGTCAGAGAGAATTATTTTTTTATATATTTTATTTTGTATATTTTATTTGTTGTATATTTCAGAGAGTTGTGCATAGAAGTGTATAGTATTGTTACAAAAATGACTTCTCTAAGTTCATTTTGGATTGTGCTTGAAAATAAAACAACTTCATTTATTCAGCGCAAACGCAGTCAAAAAATCAACAATCACTTTATTTACAGATTTACACTTTGCTTGTATCTACACTTGTTACTACTTTGCTTATTCAACTAAGACCCGACCCTCTGCGCTGCCACTGCTGCTTTTTATACTTGTTTTCTTATCGCGAAGATGTTTCTTGCACATTCTAGTTGTACTCTCTATTTATTTATTTATTTATTTATTTATTTATTTATTCATTTATTCGGTCTACAGAAAAAGTTCTTACAGACTAATTAAAAATAATAAACAGCACAGCCCGTCACCTTCGCGAACTAGCCTTGCCATATTGGAATTCTAGCCAACCGGCCGTACTCCAAAGTGCATGCCTAAAAGTATGCTTGGAAAAGCAGTCATGCACAGCACAGAGTGCCTCATCGTTGCAGTATTTTGTTGTGATTGGCCTAACATTTTGTAAGCAACTAATGGCTTTAACCCTTCATTATTATCGTCTATTACACTAACGCCATTACTAACTATGGGTTTAATCTACCCACAACTTTTGATTATCTGTTTTACTTATCCATTGAGGTAAAATAGACAAAAATCAATCAATAAGTAATAAATAATTATTTAATAATTTTTTTCGGATCGAGGTAAAATTTTGCGTAAAAACTCAAACAAAGATCAACCTGCTACTTTTAAAGGTTACACCGTGCGACAAAAATCAAAAAAGTTTCCAAACACACGAAAAAATCTATATACTCGCGAAACTAGGGGCCAAATGTAGTAAAACTGCGTTTTTTGTTTTTCTCTCTGACGTCAGGATTCTTTTTTAAAGGACTTTGAAATTTTAAGGATATGTTTATTTCAAGGAATTATTTTAAAAATTGAGCGCATTGAAGAATAACAATATTGGTATCAAATGAAAGAGAAAAAAATCCTTAGAATCTTAGAAAATTTAATGTTTTGGTGCAAAAGGACGAAGAGGTATTGAAAATGTCCTTTTAACTTTAACTTTATCCTTGAATACCCTTGGAAATTTCCAATAGTTTTTTTTTAAATATATCTTAAGGACTAATATGTACACTACTACATCCTTGAATTTCGTCCTTCTAACTTTATTAGTTTAAGATATAACAAATTTAATGTTATAAAAATTTTGACTGAGGATTTGAGGATTTTCTACTAAGTAAATGGTCTATACGTTATTTAAAAAAATTGTAGCCAAAAAGTGAATAAAAATACATATATTAATGTATTTTATAAAAAATACAACTTCATTACTAACAATCGGTGTTAAGCATCCAGCAATTTTATAACGCCACTACTATCGTGGGTGTAACACACCCAGTGACTTTTTAAAACAATTGTATAAAAGCATCAGCTTTATTTATGCAACTGTAATGTACTCTAAAACCTTCCGAAATATGCACATGAAGTGCTTTTGTATTTTCTTACGTAAAAGTGAATCTATATATATAGGGTTTTCCAACAAGAGGTGTTATTTTGAATCACCCGGTATTTCGGTAGCTCTCACTTTTGAAGCTTTTATTCTTTGACATTTGACAAGTAGAAACTACGCCATTACTAAAAATGGAACGATACACGCTTCAACAACGCATTGAAATTATTAAAATTCACTACAAACATGGTGAAAATCTTGCAGTCACAGTTCGCAAAACTAAAGCATTTTTGGGTCGTCGTGAAGCACCTTGTCGGACCGCAATACAGAAATTGGTGGAAAAATTCGAGCTGTTCCACAGTGAGATAAAATCTCGAAAAACTGGCCACAACCCCCAAAAAAAAATTTTTTCAAATGCGTTTTTCGAATAAGATTCACTTAAGTAAACGTTTGGACCATCAAATTCTCGAGTCCAAACTAAACAGGTATCAATACCTGCTGTACACTTTCACTTCGAACATAGTCGTCGAACGCGAAGCATCGTGCGCGCCGACGATACACGTGAAATAGCGCTCCTCGGGAAAGTGAATCCTGAAGTGAAAAAGTGTTTTTTTTTAACCAGCAAAATGGATAATGAACAGAAAGGTATGTATATTGTATTACAATACGTGATCGCGAGTGAAAAGGTTTAATTCAATAATTAATTGTTATAAACAATTTACTGTGGAGGTTGAGGTGTTTAAATATATAATATCATATTGACCGATCGATTTAAAAAAACGTCCGCGTTGTTCCTGTGTAAATTTTGTGTAGGCTTATTCCTTAAATATTTATCTTACTGAATTTTAAAAAAAACTTTGCGTCTAGCTGCGTTTCTGCCTTTGGGCTAATTTTCAATTAATTTTGCTAGAATATGATACTTCGTTCCTACGAGTTTTGATGGTGAATTAATAGTCTTTTGAATTTGTTTGTTTTCTCTAACTCAGGTGACGAACGTGGTATGAAAAAAAAGGAACTGTTCTACTTGCTGAAAGGCCATTTTCGAGATAAAATTAGTGATATATATGCTAAAGTCGAGAAAGATATGGGTCGAAAATTGAAGCACAGTTATGACCTTAATGAAACGAATAAAGTGGCTATACGTTCTTGTGTGAGCAAAATGGACGCGAAGTGGCAAGAAGTCTATCGAAAGGAAGAAAAATTCCTAAATAAATTTCAAGACTGGTTGGACACCTTTGTCATCCAACCTGCCGATGTCGGATCCGCGATCGAACCCTTTCCACAATCGACGCCGACGCCATCAACTAGTCGCGGTGGGCGCCCTCCCATTGTCTTTGATGAATCGAGTGAAAGGACGAAGCGACGAAAAACGGAGGAAATTCGAAAGCAGAGGAGCAGCAAAGAATTGGCGTATGCAACGCGAATGACCTTGAGGGCAGAGGGGAAATTGGATGCAGCCAAAGTTTTGCACGACATCACTTTTGGCAGTCCATCAAAACCGTCTAGGTATAGACAATCTTTGAAATTTATTTCCGAAGAAAAACTCTCTGATGACGAAGCATTATCGTTAATGATTGAATGTAGATTGTCAAAAAATCAATACACACTGCTCTCACAAATAAGCCGATCAAAAAAATGCAAGTTATATCCAAATTACAGTAAAGTTTTAGAAGCAAAAAAAAAGTGTTACCCTCATGATTCTCAACTGACATTTACAGAAAGCAAAGCTTGTGTCTCGCTTCAAGGGTTATTAGATCACACTGTGAACCGTATTATTTTGTGTCAATCTGAAGTTATCAAAAGTCTTTCATCGGAAAATATTCGCGATCTAACTTTGATTGGGAAATGGGGTTGTGACGGGACCTCTGGACAAAGCAATTACAAACAAAAATTTAATGAAGCAGATTGCAGTACAGATTCGAGCATTTTTTTTACTTCGTTTGTTCCATTAGAAATTGTTAATTTTTTTGAATTGAAAATGGAATAATAATGTAATTAAATTTTAATTTGTGTAGTGATGTGAGAATAAACTATGAAAACATCATAGTTACACACAAATGCTTGTTGTTATAGTTATTTTTTACAGCACCCAGAACCATGGCATGTCCACCTTCCTTTTTTTAAAAATATTGTTTTTTATAAATCACAATGAATAAAAGTAATCGTCAGTTTCTTATCCACCATTGAGTTTCTGTAGAACAAATTTCAGATTCACAATCAGCAACCTTAAGAACTCCTGTATAGTCAATTTGGTTTGACCGGAAAAAAATACTTAGCCATTTTTTATCAGAATTTTTTTTTTTTTTGTATATTATATTTGCAATTAAAAACACCGAAAACCACCAGCTAACCAATTTTGACTAACTGAAAACAGGTGGAAAATTAAACGATTCCGCCATTTTGCATCCGCCATTTTGTTTTTTTTTAAATGAATACCAGATTCGTAATCAGCGACCCAAAATTACAGAATTATATAGTTTTGGCCAGTTTTTTGAGATTTTATCCCACTGTGTGTTCGGACAAGTTAGTGATGTGAAGAATATAACCCGTGCACGTCGCTCAAGAACAACTGAGAATATTGCTGCTGTAGCCCAAAGTGTTGAAGAAAACCCAGGTTTGTCGATTCCTCGTCGTTCTTTGGAATTGAGCATTCCAAAAACGTCATTACACTTTATTTTGCATAAAGACTTGGGCCTTAAGGCTTATAAAGTTCAGTTAACACAAGAACTCAAGCCGACCGATCATCAACAACGTCGTGTCTTTGCTGATTGGGTCCTTGAAATGCATGAAAATGATCCGGAATTGCATCGAAAAATCATCTTGACTGATGAGGCCCATTTCCACCTCGGTGGCTACGTCAACAAGCAAAATTGCCGCATCTGGGGCTCGGAAAACCCAAGAGTTATTGTTGAGAAGCCTCTCCATCCTCAACGTGTGACTGTTTGGTGCGGTTTATGGTCCGGCGGGGCCATTGGACCTTACTTTTTCGAAAATGAGGTTGGATCAACAGTTACGGTGAATGGATTGCGCTATCGAGAGATGATTAATGATTTTTTATGGTCGGAGTTGGATGGTATTGATCTGGACAACGTTTACTTTCAACAAGACGGCGGCGCTACGTGCCACACAAGCAACGAAACCATTGCTCTTTTACGGGAAAAGTTTCCGGACCGTGTTATCTCTGGAAGAGGTGATCACAATTGGCCACCGAGATCTTGTGATTTAACACCTTGCGACTTCTTCCTTTGGGGCCACGTGAAAGATAAGGTGTACGCCAACAGCCCAGCGTCGATTCAAGGCCTCAAAGATGGAATTCGTGAGGCTATCGAGGACATAGGGCAGCCACTTTGCGATTTGGTTATGGAAAATTTCATGAAAAGGACCGTCTTGTAAGCGTGGTCGTGGTGGCCATTTGGCTGATGTTGTCTTTCATTATTAACGGCATACCTTCCTCTTTATTATGAAATAAACATCCGATCATTTATCTCAAAAAATTGCATTTTTCTTTGAATACCAAAATAACACCCTTTGTTGGAAAACCCTGTATAAAAATGAATCGTGGTTCGTTCGGCTGCTTAAAACTTGAAAACGACTGGACCAACTTGGATACTTCATTCGGCGAGTTTGTTTGAAATTGTTACGTGAAGGTTTAGGAAAAAAGAAAATCGGGAAAACGGGGCGTGGCACCACAAGAATACATTTTTAGACAATAACTTTGGAACCATAAGTCACACATAAATTAAATTTGGTACGAACTTACTATTTAATCATGTCCTTCGATAGGGGGAATCGGGTGGGTATTAAACAAAGGGGTGTGGCACCGTCCATACAAGCCAAATCTTAATAATGGAACATCTTCGAAATTGTAAGGTGCACAGCATTGAAATTTAGTATAGCGTCGTCCCACAGAAGTGTCATTCTACTGTTAAAATTTAATGGGCGTTGGATAAGGGGCGTGGCACATTTTTTATGACCCAAGATTTCAGCAGAACTGTAAGTCGTACATCAATGAAACTTAGTATGAACCTACCATTTAGTCATATCTTTCGGCAGAGGGAATGAGGCGGGTATTTAACAAGAGGGCGTGGCTCCGCCCATACAACTCAAACCTTTTATATGGAATTGCTTTGGAATTGTAAGTCGCACAGCATTGAAATTTGGTATTACATCCTCCCACAGAAGTGTCATACTACTGTTAAATTTTGATGAGCGGTAGACAAGGGGCGTGGCACATTTGTTTGACCCAATATTTCAGCAGAACTCTAAGTCGTACATCAATGAAACTTGGTATAAACCTACCATTTAATCATATTTTTCGGCAGAGGGAATGAGGCGGGTATTTAACAAGAGGGCGTGGCTCCGCCCATACAACTCAAATCTTTAACATAGAATATCTTTGAAATTGTAAGTCGTACAACACTGAAATTGAGTACCCGTCGTGTTTCTACTGGTTGGATTTGATGGGCGTTGGGCAAGGGGCGTGGCACATTTTTTGTGATCCAAATATTCCACTGAACTATAGGTCGCACAGAAATGAAATTAAGTACGAATCTACCATTTATTCATATCTTTCGACAGAGGGAATGATGAGGGTATTAAACAAGGGGGTCATACCCGCCCATACAAGCCAAATTTTTAATAGAGAATATCTTTGAAATTGTAAGTCGTACAACACTGATATTTAGTACCCCGTCGTCCCATAAATGAGTCATTATACTGGTAAGATTTGATGGGCGTTGGACAAGGGGCGTGGCACATTTGTTGTGACCCAAATATTTCGCTGAACTATAAGTCGCTCAGCAATGACACTTAGTAAGAACCTACCATTTTCTCCTTCGACAGAGGGCATTGTGCGGATATTGAATAAGCGGCCGTGGCTCTGCCAATATAACTTAAATATGGTTCAAGCGCTATCCATTTCTTTACTGAAACTTAGCAGCAACATTGCTTATTTAAGGGCCTCGATTGCATTAATCAGTAGCTCCCTCCTCTTCCTTCAGTTGGTTTTCTTCGTCAATTTGCCATTTGCCACATCGCCATTGATTCGCCATCTTGCGTATTTCATTATAAAAAAACAACAAATGTCGTGCGGGACGAAGTTCGCCGGGTCAGCTAGTGAAGAATAATATATAATTGCTATATTTTATATTTGTGTTGTTTCGTGAGGTTGCTGCTATATAAAGTTTTGGGGTATGTCATACCCCACCACACCTATAACGTAATTTTTTCCACCACACCAACGCCGGGTTAATGATACGACATAAGGAGCAAAGAGGAGAAATGATGGGAAGTTTGCGCTGCTGGCGTGGGCGGTAATAATAAGCAAACACGATGAAAATTCGACTTTTAAACACTTTTATTGTGCAATCCACGGCAACATAAGAGCGTTTAATGAAGTTGCACCAACGTGCAGTGTGAGCAAAGCCTGCGTGCCCTAGAGCAGGCTAGATTGGGTTAATGTGCGAGCGAGGAAATGGAGAACAAATAAACGGGATGAACGTAGAAAGACAGGAATGCGGTTATGTGCAGGAATGGTTGCTCTGTAATGTCGGCCAGCGAATAATGCAGTTGACTCCAGCGGCAGTGCGCGCACGTGTGAGCAACAAAGTGCAGCCGAGTGCCTTTGCGTAAGCAATTAACCCTTTCCGGAAATTTGTACGATATATCGTACAATTTTTTCGATGATTTTTTATTTGACAGCGAACGCACTTTTTATGCAACAGCTTAATTTTCATTAAGTAGGCTGTGTTGTATCATTCTGTATAAAAATATAAACCATAATAGCCGTGGCTACACAGTATGAGTGCGTTCTGTAAGCAGCTTTTTGCAAGAATTTGAAAAACCAGCATATGACGGTGCTTCTGCGGAGGAATTTTTAAATATGCAATACTTTTTGGTACCAAAAAGCGAAACAATTTCAAAGTTTGATTCTCAGTTGATTCCTAGAACTTACTAAATTTAAAATATTTTTCCAGAGTCTTTAAAACAATCGTACAATATATCGTACAAATGACCACAAGGGTTGCAAAGCTTTGTATGATATATCGTACAAATGGAAAGCAAAGGTTGCAAGTTATGTTTGCATTTTTTTAAAGTTATAGGTTTGGTAACAGATATTTTGCGTTTGTATATCTGCCACGCCCATCTGTAAGCCATGTGGCTAATAAAATTCGACTATTCGGCAATTTTCGATTAAAAATAAGAATTACAAGACGATTTTGTGTTTTATTGGGCAGACACGCGTTATGTAAGGTTAGACATGCGTACTTGCCACTCCCACTACGATAAAAGGAATCGGCTATATTCAGTATCTTTCTGTAAAACTGTACGAATTTTAATTGATTCTGTGTTTTATTGAGAAGAAAAGGGCTTTGCAGCAACAACAACGAATCGATGAACGTGAATCAATTGCTTATATACTCGTATATAATTTATATAATTTTCGATCAAAATGAAATCACGTCTTGATTTTTTGTTGTTATAATTTATGTTTTCTATAAAAAAATCAATGAATTGTTCATAAAACTTAAAAAACCGAAACAAAAAATTCATGAATTTTTACTCCTTTGCGGACCATTGTACGATATATCGTACAAAATTGATGAAGCTGTAATTCTCAACCAAAATGATTTTGTTGAAATTTGTTTGTATTTTATTGCTAAAATGTTCAATAAGAGTCAATATTTTGAAGGAAAAATTTTTAACTCAAGAAATGTGGAAATTTACCGGAAAGGGTTAAGCGCGTCTTTCTGCTGCCGTTGCAGGTCATTGTCTTCGTCCTCTATTGCCGAGGCCTTTATCTTTCCTTGCCTTAACTGTCAGCATAATGACCGCTATTAGACGCGTTATCAGCGCCGTCATCAGCACAGCTGGCAGCACAACAAAGGCGCCAAAGATGCTTAATGAAATAACGACACCCACCACATGTCATATTCCTACTGTCGTTGATATGGTAGTTGCCGTGAATTTTGTTTGTGAAGCACCATTTACTGCCTGCGTGCGCAGACAATAAAGTGCGTTACGCTACAGCGGAAGTGCAGCCGTGGTAAGTGCATTGCATGTGCCGTCAACGCTGCATCTCGCTTCGGTTGTGTGGCACACGAGAATGCACGCTTCGCAAAACACTTTCGGTGTAGAACTCTATTATCGCCTAGTGCCGTGTGCAGTTCAATTCTGCTTTAGCTTTTTTCTTTATGTAAATTATATTCTTCGATTTTTGTCTTACGTCAACAACAACGAGCCAAACCAATTTCATGCGTTTGCGCATTTTCGCTTTGCCCATAATGCAGTGCTTCGATCGTATTTGTGATCAATGAGGAAACGACGCAACATCGTATAAATGTTTAATGGTGTGTGCAATTTCATGTCTCAATAACTTGTTTGCACAGGCACACTCGTTTTTGACATGTCATCCAAAATGTTTTACCGCACTTACTCCGCAATTACAACATGTTTTGCTGCCGGCTGTGTTGCAATTAGTTGTGAATATATCACTACAACGTCGTCCGCTGCCGACTAAAGCTGGAGCACACGCCGGACAGCTCAGTTGCATCTCGTCGTATGGGGACACACATATGTACGAAGCAACAGGGGGCTTGCAGTTCAACAAGTTGCTTCGAATAATGACAACAACAGAAACAGCGACTATCGCAAGCACAAGAATCACAAAATCAACAATAATATTATGTTAGCAAAAACAATGCCAACAGTGCGCCAGGGGCGTTATTTTCCAGCGACATAGACATAGGAGTACCTATAAACTAGCAACAACAGAAGCCTAAAAAGAGGTTGGCTCGTGCTGACGTTGTGACGCATGCTCAGCTTTCAGCGTATAGTCGTTTACATACGGCGAACAATCAACAACGGACAATGCATGCTTTCCGATGGACATGAACTGGCAAATGGCAGTTCGACTGGCCGGCAGGAGGCTTGGGCGAAGTCACTGGAGCAATCTCGAGGCGACCAAGTGCGAGTGCATTAGCATTCCAATCTTTTGTTTTTCTTGCAATTGCAACAATAGACATGATGGCCGCACTCGAGCAATTACAATTTCAGCAGCAAATACGTAAATGAGAACTTGTGGCGATGCACAGTGATTCGACTCCATACAACCGCGGGACAAAATTAGAAGGAGTGGTCCGTTCTTCATAAAATTTGGTAAACTAGTTAATCATAGTCTGCTGAATTGAAATCTCCATTTGGTTTTTCTTAAACTGTTGAAGTTTGGCAATGCCTGAGTCTTAATTTTGCAAATTTCGTTATTTTTGGGAAGCTATAGCACCAAATGTGTTGGCTAGATTTTTCAGATTTTACATTTAATCGGTAAAATCAACATTGATTATTCCAAAGAGTAACAGAAATTGTATCGGGACCCTCTGGTTTTGCAATAAAAACGATAATAATAGAGGTATGTTTTGCATTTTTGCAGAATTTATCAGTTTTCGTGCTAATTGCTAGGCATAAATAAAATAAATTTTGTCGAAAAATAGGTGTTTAGACCACTTTTCAAATTGAATTATTTTCTGAGATCGGAAGATATCGGAGGATATAATTACATTATCCGACAAAGAAAGAATGCTTCTTAAAATAAAAAAAAAATCCAGGAACATACTTTCACATACTTTTTAGATATTTTCCTCTAAGTTTTGCCAATTTTCAGATTTTTAACTTAGAAAAATATTTTGAATTAAAAATGAAGTATAGTAAAAGCCTACGCTTCGCAAATTTTGAGAAAACATTAAAAACGAAAATGGCCACGTCATTTCGTAATCTATATTGAAAGTTTAAGCAACTTTTTTTTACTCAATAGACTAAAAAACAGAAAATATGAGTTTAAATTTTTTTGTGAACAAAGTTTCAACTTTGAGCCGCTTTTGCGCAGACACTAATTGATTTTTTGCACAGATTTTTTGGGGTTTTCTTAGTTGGAGTTTTTTCTTTCAAATGACCGGGACATGGGTGATGGAAACTCATACACATAAAACGCAAAAACTAACACATTCACACATTGTGGTCAAATTTTTGTACTGGAGCCACTTCGGTGGAAAAGAGACTGTTTGGCTATGAAATTATTTTATAAGAGAGAGCGAGATGAAGGGCTAATGTACATTGACATTTCAAATTTGAAAGAAAAAATCAAACTTTCATTTCATCAGCTTTTGCATCAGCGATGATGCATTTATACAACAGCAACGAGGAATAAATGCCTCAGCGCTGACAGAAAAGAGAGCACAGAAAGAACTAAACAGTTCATACGTATAGGTAACTATGTGTGGAAAAGAGACAGCTATGCCAGCCGCCACCACGTGACACCTTGTCAGATTCGATTTTGACATTATGTGAAATTTCAGTGAACGTGGTGGACGAAGAACTCGACGCAGAAAAATGTTCGGCTTTTTAAAAGGATTTAAAGATAAGTATAAAGAAAATTAATAAAAATAAACAAATTAATTAACATAATAAACTTTTTAACGATATTTACAGGGGTTTTCAAAACGGATGAAATCAATTTCAGTGCCTTGACGTCCACAAAGCTCCCAACTCAAAAATAAATTATTATTGTTTCATGTAACTTTGGGTTACTATTTATTTGACTAATTTTTGTTAGGTTAGGTTAGGTAAGACAGGCGGCTTGCTGGTTCTCAGCAAGTACACTCGGAGGCCCCAAAGGCCCATTGTGATGCCCGATGAGAGTGTGGCTAGCCCTTGTCATCCTGTATTCGGTGCTGGCGGTGCGGAAACCAACCTGAGCGTCGAATAAATCTGGCAAAATCCTCCGGTGGTGTGGTACAAACCAAGCCCAAATCGCCCAGCCCCCTAGATATTGGTGGCGTATGCTGTGAAGCGCAGGGCATTCGCATAGGAGGTGCTGCACGGATTCAATTTCCTCCGCATCTTCGCAGCTGCGACAGTAGTCTCGATGGGGCAGACCGAGTCTTTCCGCATAAATGCCGATGGCGCAGTGCCCCGTTAAGACTCCCGTGAGAGTACGAAGTGTTGATTTGCTAAACCGTAAGAGTTGCAGAGTTCTCTTTTGGTCCAGTTTCGGCCACAGCGCGCGTGAGATCCTGCAGTCAGGCCGAAGGCTCCATTGATCATTGGTGCGCTGGATTGCCTTCCTGTCAAGATCAGTATAGAAGTCTTGAAGTGGCGGGTAGATTCCTGCATCCGTAAGCTCCGATCCTTTCCGAGCCAGTTCATCCGCTCTTTCATTGCCAGGAATGCCTTTGTGACCAGGCACCCAGCAGAGTGTGATATTGTGGTCCCTGATGCCATACAGAGACTTACGCCATTCCATTACTGTCTTCGACTTTATAGTGTGAGAGGCCAGTACTTTGATTGCCGCCTGGTTGTCTACACAGATGATCAGGTTAGATGGAGGCAAGTCCAGTACTCCGATCATGTGTGCAGCCTGGTTTATGGCGTATACCTCAGCCTGGAAAACACTGCACCGATCAGGTAATTTTTGTTAATTCTATTGCTTTTTGGTATTGTTGTATGCTAATTTATAATTAATTTTTGTATTTGTTAAGTAAATTGTTAAAATAAATGTAAATAAATAAAAAAAATTTGTATTATTTAATTTCACATCACCGCTGATGGAATTTTATATCAGCGGTGATGAATTTAGTCATCAGTGGTGATGAGCTTTCGCATCAGCGGTGATTAGCACCGTTGATGGATATTTACATCAGCGGTGATGCATTTACACATCAGTGGTGCTGAACTTCTTCATCAGTGCTGATTGAAAGCGTGCATTCAATTTTAATAGGAGTAAATGAGACAGCTGTATGTTTCACAAGCTACTGAAGTTCGTGTGTTGAAAGGTGATGCAAGATCACATGTACACAAAAGTTTCCATCCATTTTTTCACAAAGCCCTTAAGAACGTGATGGGAAAGGTGATGGAACCTTTAATCAGCGCTGATAGTCAGATGATGGGTCACGTGAGCATCACTGTCCCGCAGGGTAGACACTCCGTGCTGTGCTATGCTTGAATGCGAGCATACTTTTAGGCATGCACTTTGAAGTACGGCCGGCATGCTATAATGTCGATATGGCAGGGATGGTTCGCGAATGATAATGGAATGTGCAAGAACCATCGGCGCGATAAAGAGAACAAGTATAAAAAGCAGCAGCGGCAGCGCAGGGTGTCGAGTCTGTGCTGAGCGAGCAAAGGGGAAACATGCAATAGTAGTAGTAAAGTAGTAACAAGTGTAAATTTATAAATAAAGTGATTGTTGATTTTTGACTGCGTTTGCGCTGAATTGATTGAAGTAGTTTTATTTTCAAACACAATCCAAACGAACCTTGGAAAAGTCATATTCGTAACATTTGGTGTCAGAAGTGGGATTGTGCTACTGAAAATAAACAAAAAAAATAATAATAATAAATAAATAAAAATATAAAAACGCAGACATGGTTAAATTCGAGCTGCTGAAGGTGGACCACCTGAAGAGGGAGCTGGCTGCCTGGAATTTGCCGACTGCTGGCGGGAAGGTGGAGTTGCAGCTGCGCTTGCGAGAGGCGTGTGAATCACGAGGCATCGACTGGACTGCGCACGAGTTCGGGACGCAGGAGCCAGAGGCGTCGGCCAAGGTGGGGGAATCGCCTGCTGGTGCTGCGACGATGCAAAGTACGGCTGCAGCGGCTGCGCCATTATAAGCATTAGACATGAGCCAGCTAATGGTTGCAATGAAAGGCATGTTCGAGACTTCCAACCGTGAAATGGCAGCCAAAATGGAGAATGAAAATCGCGAAATGTCGGCGCAAATGGCAGCGAAACTGGAAACTACGAACCGAGAAATGGCCGCGAAACTGGAAACTACGAATCAGGACATTTCGGCAAAAGTCGAAACTGCGAACCGAGAGATGGCAGAGCGAATGGAAAACAAGCTTCAGGAAAATTCTGCACGCTTGGAACAGAAAGTGGAACAAATCTCAAACAAGCTCGATGTGAAGGTGGAGCCCCTGGGAGCTCAAATGGAACACTTGGAAAAACGAGTCGACGGCCTGGATGATACTCTGAACAGACGAGTTGACGACCTGGATGAGTCCTTAAACAAACGAGTTGACAGTCTGGAAGATTCGATGCACAGAAAAATCGACGAACGGCTTAGAGAGGTACAGCTGCGAGCAAGGCTGCAGCCAGTTGAGGAAAGTTTTGCCATAGAAGTGCCTACTTATGATGGTACTACGTCGTTCGACACATTCAAACTACAATTCGATATGGCTGCTTTGGAGAGTCAGTGGACCGATGTTAGGATAGGTCGGAGACTGATACTGGCTCTAAGAGGTCCTGCGGCTGAGGTAATAAAAACAATTCCGGAAGGTTTGAGAGGTGATTGCGAGACCGTCATTAGGGCACTGGCAGCCAGATACAGTGACGAGCACAACAAAATGCTGTATTATTGCGAGTTGAAGAGCCGTAGACACAGAGCCAACGAGGCGCTGCAGACGTATGCGGCAGATATCGAGCGGCTGGTACCACTATCCTACCCTGAATTCAGCAATGAAGTTTTGGAAAGGCTGAAGATCGAGGCGTTTATCGAGGGCATTCTTGACCCGGAGACACGTGTGAGTACATTGATGATGATGAAGCCGACATTCCGTGAGACGGTGACAAGCGCATTGAGGTATGAGGCGGCCGGGAGAGGAAGTTTTCGACATTCATCTGCGGAAAGGCGTCGAGCCCAATCTGGACGTGTTACGCAAAGCCAGACAGGGAGCTCGGAGGCACCAGCGGGGCTGCGGGCAGTGTCATCTAGAGTCAGTTGCTGGCGATGTGGCCAGATAGGCCACATATCACGAGACTGCCATCGGCGAGAAAAGCGTTCTGAACAGCAGACGTCGCCAAGATGTGCTGACGCTCCGTTCTTGCAAAACCGAGCGCAAGCATTATTCGCAAGCCGAAAACAAGGGACAAATTGTGGATGTTCGGTCGGTCAGAGTTCTACAAGAGGAAGATTGGCTTGCGGTAAGGCTATAGAAGGACCAGCGCGAGGATACAGATCTCGAAAAAATAATCAAAAGCAGAGCGCGGAGAGTACGGCCGGACTGGCAGGAAATGGCTGGTGAGAGCCCGATCGCGAAGGCTTACTCGGCACAGTGGCAAAGTCTAGGATGGCTGTCTATACCGCGAATGGGAGAGCAGGGATGGCAGGACCAGAAAATTCCTAATAGTGGTCCCAAAAGGTCGGATCGACGATGTCATCAAGGCAAACCATAACGACTCCAGTGGAGGGCACCTAGGCATCGCAAGAACTGTCGCCAAGATAAGAAGGCGGTTCTATTGGGTAGGATGCCAGGAGTCTGTCGCTGAGTGGATCAGAGGCTGTGATCGGTGTTCGGCTGCGAAAGGGCCGAGGAGAAGATCGCGAAGCCGCACTCAGCTAGTCGAAAACAGGTTAACAGCGAGCTATGGTCTACGGGCTAACCCAGAAGGGTTCCAAGAAGACGATCTGGTAATGCTCAACAACCCGCAGCGGAAGGAAGGTTTGTCTCCAGAAGTTCAAACATCATGGGACCGTACAAGGTCGTGACAAAGATTATAATGACGTGGTGTACAGAGTTCAACGCTGCTACAACAGAAACGCTAGGCTGAAAGTAGTCCATTTGGAGCGCCTGGCGTCTTACTCCGGCGGAGCCTCGGCACTTGTTCGGGACGAACAAGTCTAAGTGGTGGGCAGTGTAGCGATGAGACACTCCAGCATTGAAATTTGGTATAGCGTCGACCCATAGATAAGTCATTCTACTGGTAAGATTTTATGGGCGTTGGACAAGGGGCGTGGCACATTTTTTGTGACCCAATTATTTCGCTGAACTATAAGTCGCACAGCAATGAAATTAAGTACGAACCTACGATTTACTCATATCTTTCGACAAAGGGAATGAGGCGGGTATTGGACTGGGGGGCGTGGCACCACCCATACAAGCCAAATCTTTAATATAGAATATCTTCGAAATTGTAAGGTGCACAGCATTGAAATTTAGTATAGTGTGGTCCCATAGATGAGTCATTATACTGGTAAGATTTGATGGGCGGTCGACAAGGGGCGTGGCACATTTTTTGTGACCCAATTATTCCGCTGAACTATAAATCGCACAGTAATGAAACTTAGTACGAACCTACCATTTTCTCCTTCGACAGAGGGCATTGTGCGGGTATTGAATAAGGGGGCGTAGCCCTGCCAATATAATTTAAATATGATTCAAGCGCTATCCATTTCCTGAAACTTAGCAGCAACATTGCTTATTTGAGGGCCTCGATTGCGTTAATCAGTAGCTCCCTCCTCTTCCTTTAGTTGGGTTTCTTCGTCAATTTGCATCGCCATTGATTCGCCATCTCGCGTATTTCATTATAAAAAACAACAAATGTCGTGCGGGACGAAGTTCGCCGGGTCAGCTAGTGTAATATAAGTTTGATTAAAGCAGCAAAAAGCAATGACAAATATTTATTTAAAAGCAAATAATCTTTGAAAAAGACATATATTTATATAAATGAATTCGGTATTTTTTTTAATGTTTTCGTACTTATGTTTTTACGCTTACTTGTTTTGTTATGTTTATGTTTAAGTATTAAGGTTTTTTGTAAGCTTTTTCTGTATACATATGTACTACGAGTATATATGTATGTATATCAAAGATCAAATACATGTACACTCGCACTCTGAAAACTAAAAATGTATGTTTGTGTTTATAGTATTTTTTGGTGTCCTCCACAGCCACTTTAAAAAGGTGGCAAGCCTATTTGCCACATTATCACGTACTGATTAACTATGCCATGAAGACGAGCCCATCGCCCGTGGCATTTGCTTATTACTCCTATTAAGATGAACGGAAGCGGGTAAAGGCCGGGAAACTGTACACAAGCAGCCAAGGAGGCGGAAGTGGTAACTTGAAATCAAGCAGAGCACAGCGAAGCCGCAGATTAAGGTGTGCAGCACAAATAAGAACAAATATACCCAGAACTCCGTGAAATCCCATCAATTTTCAAACCAATTTTCTCACTAAGAAAAGGAAATTTAAATATTTATGTCGTTTTAATGGCAGCAAAGAAAAGGGATCAGTGTTGGGCTACAAGAAATATTCTTATACATATACATACATACATATTTACAAATAACATAAAATATAATAAACAAATGTTAAGCACGATATACTGAACACAAACAAAACACACGTGAGCACACACACACACAAACTTGCACATCAAGTTCCATATTTGAGCAGCGATAAGAGTTCGTAGACAAAGTCAACGAGGCGAACGGACGATTAGACAAGGCGGATTGGAAAGCCAGCAGTCAGACAATGTTGCCGTCCTACGGCACACCAATGGAACTTATCGATATTTTGCATTCAATAGCAGCCGCAATACAACTCCGCTCAGTCCAGCGCAGTCTGCAAGGAAGCGCGGAAAGCGGCAGGGAAGCATAACACGACGGCGCACAGTGTCGCGAGTCCATAGTAGCGAGGGACAAAAATAGAAGGAATAGTCGTACGGCAATAAAATTTTGTACATATGATTTTGTTATAAAGAGAAGTTAATACACCAAAAATTAGCGCAATGCCTCGCATTTATAGGGGTATCCCCTGCGCGTTGGCTCGTATTAAAAAAAAAAAAAAAAAAAAAAATCGCCCCACGGACACGCCCACCTCCCATACAAACCAAATACTAAGTTAACAGTATCTCGAAAACTATAAAAGATATATTGATGAAATTTGGTACAGCATATCATATCATCAATATAAACACATATATATAATTTTTTTGATCGACTTACAAATACCCTTGTTATAAAAAAAAGAAATTTTGAAAAATCTACAAATATCTGTTCATACTTATGCGCATCTAAGTAATTTCAAACCCAAATAGAAAATAATAACATCTCTTATTTAATTCAGTATAGCATATATTTTCATTAAAAATTACAATTTGTTAATCTGTACTGCTAGGACAATCGGTTTCCGATGATGAATTATTCAAATTTAACCCTCTACATCTATTTTTGACAAAATTCTAAATTAAATTTTTTTAAATTGCTTAATATCAGAGTTTCGGTTTTCATGTTTACCTTTAATTTTCCTATTAACTGCTATAATTGGTTCTGAAGACATTAACCAGTTTTGCTTCTTTTCGAAAGTTGCCTTGATTCGATGGCAAGCCATCCAGTATTACCGAAGCCTTCCAACGAATCTACCTTTTTTTTTGTAATTTTTCAAAATCAAGTGGTGTTTGCATATTATTACAAACAAAAATTTATAGCTCAAGCGAAACGCAGCAGTGGTCGCTATGTTTTCCTGCCAACCATGTTGCAAAAAGGACCCTATTTTTGACTGCATACGCCACTGAAAATGTTGAATTTCTTAAAAACGTGCAAGTTTGTGCAGCTAAAGTCCATGGTTTCTATTAATACATACTTTCAGCTATATGACACTGTAAAATCTCGAAGGAGTGAGAAGGAGTACTTTTTTAAAGTTTATCTAAAGTTTGATGACACTGCACTTTTATTCCTACGAATTGACGTTTCTTTAAGTAACGGTCCAAGGAATATGGAAAGCAGAACAAAAGAGGGAAAGCTTCCACAGAGTTGCAAAAATAGTATATTTATAGAATATATTTACTTAACATAAGGTTCCATGAGAAATTTTTCAATAAGAGACCTCGAACTTACATTCAACAAATTGCAATAATTTCTACCCAAGTCACCCACCTTCACAAAGTGCAAGTTTGGTGGCCTTCCATCGGTATATAAATTGATATTTTTTAAATCCGTTTTAACATTTTAGTAATTTGAGGTATTTACTTCAGTACTACAAACTTATTTTTCTACATTTACGAAATTCATTTTTTTGATTTTTGTCCCTACTCGCGACACTGTGCGGCGTTGCTAGCGGCTACGGTGAGCAGCAAAAATTCGCAACCAGCAAACGGTCGTCGTCTTTAGCTGTTGCCGTCTGGTCGTTCGTTTCAGAATTGCTGCCTTGCTTGTCGTTGCTGTCGGTGTGTAAAACTGCAAAAAATCAGTTTAAGAAATTATTTGAAAAATAAAGTTATTTAAATATGTGCACACCAGTCTCACAGCTGTTGTTGTCGCACTTGTTGCTGCGGCCTGCGCTAACATTGTTTGCTTGACAACTACATAAAAACGCTATCGTCGTCAACGTCGTATTCGTTCGCCGGTTGTTGTTGAGTGGCCAAAAATCCGCAACTGACAACTGGCAAATGTCCCTCCCCTAGTCTAACACTTGTTCTTCGGCAGTCCTGCAGCTGGTTAAGTTTTTTGGCAGATTTTCTTTTTAATTTTAAGCTTGTCAAAAATGCGCTTTTTGGTTGTGTGCCATGGGCGTATTGCAACATTACTGGAATACGACAAACGCAATGCAAACTTTGGACGCAATCATTGCAATTTCAATTAGCAGCAGCTGGTAGATTCCATACATGAATATGTTCATATGAGTGTTTATATGTACTATGAAGATTGCTTGTGCTCCGGTTGGCAGGGGCGTAGTCAGAACTTAGTCATGGGGGAGGGGCTTAAACAAATTTTTCTAGTGTATTTAATACAAAAATTAACAACTACAGAAAAGTACGTAAGGAGTATTCCAAAGTAAACAAGGCTTTTTAACCCTTTCGCTACAGGTTTTTACTGGGGAAAGTTAAAATTTTAAATTTAACGTCTTACGCTTCTATGTGGTTATATAAGCAACATTCCATAAGACATTTTTATATATTCGGACCCTGTATTTTAGAGTGTTTTTCTATGAGAGCAACCACATCGTTGTGGCTGTAATAATTACTTAAACGTAAAACTTTTTGCGCATAACGAAAATTTGAATATTTCTTCATTAACTTCAGCCAAAATTAAAAAAAAAGTATCTAAATTGAAAGAAAACGTCGAATTCAAAAGTTCTCTATTTTTTCTGCTTCTTCTTCCTTTACTATGTATGTCAAGATATATCATTACAAAATCGTGTATATTTCTCTTCTTTAAACTTAAATATTCAGTTTATTAATTTCGTATTTTTCCTAAAACTTCAAACTATTCTAAAGACTAACAAAAGAATGTATTCTTGCAACCAAAGAGGATGCAGACGTCCACAAAGTAGCATGTTGCCATATGGCAAAAAAATAGCGAAAGGGTTAAATTAAATAATTACTATATAGGTACTTGTATTATGTCCCGTGACTAGGAAACCGCAGTCGCGCAGTTGAGTATTTCCTAGAAATGGCCGCCTTCTGGCTAAGGGATGAGGGTCGCCAGCCGAAGTGGGCGCGTTACTTGCTTGCAAGGAAGGAGATGCAGATGTTTGCCTACGTGCCTGCGTTTCTGGACGCTCCCTACACTTGAATAATAATAAGCTTTTTGGATGGTATCTACGCCTACAAAACAGTTTCTTTTCATCAGTAAATCCATATTTCCACAAAGTTTAGTGTCGAACATTGCCAAATTAGGTGAAAACGAGGAGTGTTTAGTAAAAAAATCGCTCACAATTGTCTGTCGATGAGACGGCGTCAGTCAACGTGTAGAACAAACCGTGCACACACTTTGCGTTAGTCTAATGTTAATTTAAAATATGATGGATTGATGTTCAAATCCATTTTCAAGAATTTCATTGAAGATTTTCCTGATCTTTGATGATTTGGCCAACGTGTTGGTCATTATTTATATCCTCACCATCATTTTTAGATCACGCATACCACTCACGAACTCTGCTACGGAATAAGCAATAATCACTACTAATTTGGTTTATCTATTGGAAGGGACTAAGTGAAGTAAATAAGAAAATGCGTGCACATCCATTGTAGTAGAAATTTACAAAAATCATATTTCATATTATAAAAAGTGTTATCTGGCAGTATTTTGGCAATTTCCTCTAAAACTTCTCCTGGAGTAATGTCCATATCTTTGTGTAAAGAAAGCGGGACAAGACCATTACGTCTACCTTCGTTCATGGTATTTCTTAAATAGTTTTCAATAAGACTGAAAGAGGAAAACGGCCATGTAATTACTTGGAGAATGCATACAACTCTGATCAGAAAGTGGACATTCGAAAGCGCAACGGGATCAAATTCCTCATCTCTGAAGTATGAAACACATTTTAAACAGTTTAAACGTGTACAGACTGTTTCGCGCCAATGCAGTATGCAAAGTGATTGAAAATGTCAATAGGCTATGGCAAATTCTCCCTACCTTCGCTACGCCCCTGGTTCCACCCCCATATATCCAATTAAATATGCACTAGGAAAACTGGGAAAATTAGTTCAGTGTTGCTTCGTCATTTTCGCCATACGGACCTCGATTCAACCATGAAAAATACGGAAGCTCATTGCCACCAAAGACATTTTAAATATTTTCGCTGTCAAACTATATATGGACACTGTAAAAAACAATTAATTGCGTCTGTCAATTGAAAGCTGGCATCATGTTCTATTTTAATTACATTCTTATAAGTGTCAAATATACATATGTACAGTTGGGGCTTAACGGGGGGGCGAAGGGGCGGACCGCCCCGGGCTCCGGGTTGCGGGGGGCCCCGAGAGAAGCTTGTATATACAAATTTAAAGTTTTTCAAAACTGAAACTTGTAAAAAATATTTGCGCTCCACAATGGTTGATGAAAGACTAAGTTGTTTGTCACTTTTATCAAATGAAAGAGACACAGTATCGACAATTGACTTCGAAATAACAATAACAAATTCAGTTCAATAAAAGCAAGAAAACATCCTTTCTAAATAACAATTGTTTGCAAATTTTCAAAAAATTTTCCCTTGGAGATTGCAATATTTAATTTCTACCTTAAAATTTTGTGCGAAATATGCAAGTACAAAATTCTAAGTTAAAAATTAAATATCGCAATCTTAGAGTTGGCTTGTAAACTAATATAAATTACACAATTACTTAACCTCATTAAACTTTGTAAAAGTAAAAAATAAAAGTGTTTTCTAGACTAGAACTTTGAAACAGAATAAAATTTAGATGTATGTATGAATCTACAGACTGAAATCCAAAACATGTACATATGTTTTTCATGCCTGACATATTTTGGTCCTGAAAGTTCAAAATAGAAAATTTATTTAAAAGGAGACAATTTTCCTCTTTTATTTGATACCCATATATTCATCATTGCACTAACCCATATATTTAAAAAAATATTTGAAAAGTGTGTGTCCTTAAAATTTTAAAGTCCTTTAAAAAGGACTTTGAGTCAGAAAATGTAATATTGACTATGCCAGGATACTATAAATGATCTCTAGTTTCACGTCTATATAAAAATTTGGATGGGTCTCGGCCAAATAAAAAAATTGTTTCGCGCGGTGTAATAAAAGTAAAGTCGGTGTTTTCACTCAGTGCATCATAACTTTGTCATTTTTCTTTGAATTCTATTGATGTTAGGCTTAATATTTGCTAAAATAGTACATATATATTTCATTTTAGATTTTAAAACCAGAGGAGATAATTTATTTTTTCTATAAAAAATATTCGAAAATTTATGATTTTTTAAATTGGTCGAAAAATTCACTTTGTTACATCTTTTACTGTCAGTTACTTCCCCAAATCTCATCTGATTTGGACAATCTGTAATAATAATAATAATTGACTGGCACGACAGCCCGATACCGCGACTAAGGCCTAGCAACCCGCAACCATCGATGTTGTGCGTGTGAATTTTTTACAAGGTAGGAAGGGACCTACAGTTTTAAGCCGATTCCGAACGGCGAGTTGGTAGCTTTTTCATAGGCAATTTTATTCTCAGAGGTTTGCCATTTCCTGCTGAGAGGTCAGCCGCCGAAAGAAAAATTTTTGTTTTTCTTTGTTTTCGGTGTTAGCACGACGGAGTATTGAACCTGGGTTCGAGCGTCGCATTTGACTAAACTACGGCGGCTACAATCTTTATATCACTAAAAAGGCTAAGGTATAATCTTCTGAACGACGGACAGCTCGTGTTAAAGGGATAATTCTTTTAGGAGATATGTGCTCATAACTGAAAAACGGAAAAAACTCGTTTTCGAAGATATGTATTTGGAAAACGCTTCTTAAAAAATTTTTTTTAATTTTCAGTTTCGTGTTCAGCGGCCAAAGTTAGTCTAAAAACACTTTTATTTTTAGGTGCACGCGATTGGCCCATTTTTTGTCGAGTAATCCTCCTGCTCGGGTAGCTTAAAAAAATGGCCAGATCGTAGTAACGAAGTAAGATTTTCAGTTTTTTTAGAAATTTTTTAAATTACGAATTTGCTCTCCAAAAAGTTTTCCTAATTTTACGAAAGGTTTTATCAATTTTGGAAAGATTTAGTAAGATTATCCTTTTATCCATTTTTCATTTTATCTCTGGGATTCTATTGTTTTCTATACAATTTCAAGCACATACACTATGATCAATAAGTACCGGGACTGTGTCAAAAAAACAAAATTGTTTTATTCTTCTGGTAAATTTATTTTATCCCCTTCAAAATAAGCCCCATCTGAAGCAATACACATATGCCAACGCTTAATCCAATCGTCCATGCACTTCTGGTAAGCCGAAGCAGGTATGGCCTTCAGCTCTCGCGTCGCATTTTCTTTTATGACCTCTATGGACTCAAATCTTTTTCCACGAAGCGGTAACTTGAGTCGGGAGAACAGGAAAAAGTCACATACTTACTTACTTAACTGGCCATAACAACCCGTTATCGGGTTACGGCCTGCCGCAAAACTTCTCTCCAGGCGCCTCTGCTTCGCGCGCGCGTTCTCCACTTGGTCACACCAAGAGATACCAGGGCCTCTTCCACTTGGTCCTTCCACCGGAGACATGGCCTCCCTCTTCGCCGTCGACCTCCAACCATCGCATCGAACACCTTTTTCGCCGGAACTTCGTCGTCCATGCGGCAGATATGACCGAGCCAGCGTAGCCGCTGGATGTTAATTCGCTGCGCTACGTCCATGTCCTTATACAGCTCATACAGCTCGTTATTGGTTCGTATACGAACAGGGCCCAAGATTTTGCGAAGTACCTTCCTCTCGAACACTCCAAGGGCCGCTATGTCGTTTCGTGTCATTGTCCATGCTTCAGCGCCATAGAGGAGCACGGGCAAGATGAGCGTCCTATAGAGTGCAAGTTTTGTCGGTCGAGAGAGGTCTCTACTTCTCAATTGCCTACCGAGACCGTAGTAGCACCTGTTGGCAAGAGTAATCCTTCGCTTTATCTCCAGACTGACATCATTGCTGCTGTTGATGGCGGTGCCAAGGTAGACGAATTCCTTGACAACTTCAAAGGTATACCTGTCGGCCTCGATGTGAGACCCTAGCTGCTGCGAGTCCCTGCGTGTAGACAGCATATACTTCGTCTTGCCCTCATTTACCACCAGACCCATTTTGGCAGATTCTCTTTCGATAGCAGCAAATGCAGCGGTGACATCAATGTCATCAGCGTAGGCAAGGAGCTGGACACTTTTGTTGAAGATTGTGCCATTACGATATACACCGGCCTTGCGCAGAACACTCTCCATGGTGAAGTTGAAGAGGTCGCAGGACAAAGGATCGCCCTGTCTGAAACCTCGAACGGTATCAAAGGGGTCGGAGAGGTCACTTCCAACCTCGACGGAGCTGCGCGTATTGCTCAACGTCGCTCTGCAAAGTCTAACGAGCTTTGCAGGGATACCAAGTTCAGCCAATGCGGCATATAGGCGATCCCTTATCGGGCTATCGAATGCTGCCTTGTAATCGATGAAGAGATGGTGTGTATCGATTTGGTTCTCATGGGTCTTCTCCAGGATTTGGCGTAGAGTGAATATCTGGTCGATGGTGGACTTACCAAAGTCGCACTGATAAGGTCCAATCAGCGCCTTGGCGAGTGGCTTTAATCTTTCACATAGTACGCTCGTCAGGACCTTGTATGCAATGGGAAGTAGGCTGATACCCCTGTAGTTGGCGCATATTGTTGGGTCGCCTTTCTTCAGCACAGGACAAATGGCACTGAGGTTCCAATCGTTGGGCATTCGTTCCTCCAGCCATATTTTGCAAATGAGCTGATGCATGCACCCAATCAGCTCACCGCCGCCGGCCTGAACAATTCAGCTGGTAGCCCATCCGGCCCTGCAGCTTTGTTGTTCTTGAGTCGCTGGATAGCGACCCGGACCTCGTCATGGCTGGGCGGTGGCACATCCACACCGTCGTTGTCGATTGGTGCATTACATTCTACGAAATTATGTAATGAATTATACTACTGAATGTATTGCACTGAATTGTAGTGTAAAATCGAATCTTATATTCTTACTAGCTGGGCCCCGCGGCTTCGCACGCAAGCTCTCTTGTTTCACCCGATACAAATTCTGAACCCATTGTTGACCCCGTCAGATTTTGATTAAAAAAAAACATATTGTTACGAAAATGACTTATCTAAGTTCGTATACTGGATTGTGTTTGAAAATAAAACTAGTTCAATTATTCAGCGCAAACGCAGTTAAAAATCAACAATCACTGTATTTACAAATTTATACTTGTTACTACTTTACACTACTACTATTGCATGTTTCCCCTTTGCTTGCTCAACACAGACTCAACTCCTAGCGCTGCCATCGCTGCTTTTATACCAGTTTTCTTATCGCGCCGAAGTTTCTTGCAACCTATAATTGGAAAACGCTCGACCATTCTCGCACAGTCCATTCCTTCGCGAACTGTCCTTGCCATATCGGACTATACCAAGCGAATTATACCAAATTTTCCGTACTTCAAAGTGCATGCCTAAAAGTATGCTATTCATGCATAGCACAGCACAGTGCCTCATCGCAACACTGCCCACCACTTAGCCTAGGCGTATACGGAGACGCAGGACGCGCAACACAGCACAATGCAGCGCAGCGAAAATTAAACTTTGTGAGGCAGAAAATATGTGAACTGCGTATACGAATCTCGTAAAACCAGCACACGTGTTCCGTATTCATTCCATAAACCCAGCAATACGAGTTATTTGTCTGAATTAGACTTTGAAATAGAACCTATATAATATAATATGGGTGTAATATCGGCTGTTCACGCACTTTTTCAATTAGTTCTTAAATTTTTGCAAGCTAACCTGTCGGCTGCGCGTAGGAAACTGTATTTCAACTACAACGCGACGCAGTTGTGCGCAGGCACGTCTCTCCGCCGCACGCGGCTATGACGCTGTATACGCCGTTATACGGTACTGCGTTATTTACAAAAAACTAAACTGCGTTGAGTTGTGCTGCGTGTGCGGCCTGCGTCTCCGTATACGCCTAGGCTTAGACTTGTTCGTCCCGAAGAAGTGCTGAGGCTCCGCCGGAGTAAGACGCCAGGCGCTCCAAATGGACTACTTTCAGCCTAGCGTTTCTGTTGTAGCAGCGTTGAACTCTGTACACCACGTCATTAATCTTTGTCACGACCTTGTACGGGTCTTCCCATGATGTTTGAACTTCTGGAGACAACCCTTCCTTCCGCTGCGGGTTGTTGAGCATTACCAGATCGCCTTCTTGGAACCCTTCTGGGTTAGCCCGTAGACCATAGTTCGCTGTAACCTTTTTTCGACTAGTTGAGTGCGGCTCCACGATCTTCTCCTCGGCACTTTCGCAGCCGAACACCGCCTCTGATCCACAGCGACAGACTCCTGGCATCCTACCCAATAGAACCGCCTCCTTGGCGACAGTTTTTGCGATGCCTAGGTGGCCTCGTTATGGTGGAGTCGTTATGGTTTGCCTTGATGACCTCGTCGATCCGACCTTTTGGGACCACTATTAGGGATTTTCTGGTCCTGCCATCCCTGCTCTCCCATTCGCGGTATAGGCAGCCATCCTTCAGACGTAGACTTTGCCACTGTGCCCAGTAAGCCTTCGCGATCGGGCTCTCACCAGCCATCTCCTGCCAGTCCGGCCGTACTCTCCGCGCTCTGGCTTTGATGATTTTTGCGAGATCCCTATCCTCGCGCTGGTCCTTCTGTAGCCTTTCCGCAAGCCAATCTTCCTCTTGTAAAACTCTTACCGACCGAACATCCACAATCTGTCCCTTCGATTAGCGTCAGCACATCTTGGCGCCGTCTGCTGTTCAGAACGCTTCTCTCGCCGATGGCAGTCTCGCGATATGTGGCCTAGCTGGCCACATCGCCAGGAACTGACTCTAGATGACACTGCCCGCAGCCTCGCTGGTGCCTCTGAGCTCACTGTCCGGCTTTGCGTGACACGTCCGCGGATGAATTTTGAACACTTCCCCTCCAGGCCGCCTCATACCTCAATGCGCTTGTCACCGTCTCACGGAATGTCGGCTTCATCATCATCAATGTACTGCGACGTGTTTCCGGGTCATGAAGACCTTCAATAAACGCCTCAATCTTCATCCTCTCGAGATAATCAGCGCCGAAATTCGCGTAGCACAACTGTACGAGCCGTTCAATGTCTGCTGCATATATCTGCAGCGCCTCGCTGGCTCTTTGCCTGCGGTTCTTCAGCTCACATTAGTACAGCGTTTTGTTGTGCTCGTCACTGTATTTGGCCGCCAGCGCCTTTATGACGGTTTCGTAATCACCTCTAAAACCTTCCGGAACTGTCTTTATTACCTCAGCTGCAGGATCTCTTAGAGCCAGTATGAGTCTCCGACCTTTCCTAAGATCGGTCCACTGACTTTCCAAAGCAGCCATATCGAATTGTAGTTTGAATGTGTCGAACGACGTAGTATCATCATAACTAGGCACTTCTATGGCAAAACTTTCCTCAACTGGCTGCACCCTTGCTCGCAGCTGTACCTCTCTAAGCCACTCGTCTATCTTTCTGTGCATCGAATCCCACAGACTGTCAACTCGTTTGTTTAAGGACTCATCCAGGTCGTCGACTCCTTTGTCCAAGTGTTCCACTTGAGCTCCCAGGTGCTCCACTTTCACGTTTAGCTTGTTGGAGATTTCTTCCACTTTCTGCTCCAAGCGCGCGGAATTTTCCTGCAGTTTCGACTTTTGCCGAAATTTCCTGATTTGTAGTTTCTAGTTTCTCGAACATGCCTTTCATTGCAACCATTAGCTGGCTCATGTCCATTGCTTGTGGTGGCGCAGCTGCTGCAGCCGTACTTTGCATCGACGCAGCACCCGCAGGCGATTCCTCCACTTTGGCCGACGCTTCGAGCTCCTGCGTCCCGAACTCGTGCGCAGCCCAATCGATGCCACGTGATTCACACGCCTCTCGCAAGCGCAGCTGCAACTCCACCTTTCCGCCAGCAGTCGGCAAATCCCAGGTAGCCAGCTCCTTCTTCAGGCGAACCGTCCTTATAAGCGAATTATACCAAATTTGCCGTACTTCAAAGTGCGTGCCTAAAAGTATGCTATTCATGCATAGCACAGCACAGTGCCTCATCGCAACAATATGTCTATTACACAGCACAACAAAAACACTTTTTTTCTGTTGCATGGAGTTTTTCTACTGTTTCTTACTAATTTAGGTGCGCTGATTTCGATTCTATCCTCAGATTTTTGCTAGCAGCTCTAGTTTGTGAGATATAGGTACCATGTCATTTTTTCAGTTTTTCCTCTACTTTTTCCATATTTTTGATTGTAATTTCTAAACCAAAAAACGGATAGACATGACCTTATCGCATTAACAACACCGCACGGCTTCTTTTCCGATGCAACTTCTTTTTATAAGTTTTAAAATGCCGCGGTAATTGGACCTCAAAGTCGGAAAATATTGAATTCCAAGGCGTTTTTTCTGATGGCGAAAATTGTACAGATGTTTCATAAATGAAGTTACGAAGTATATGAATATCTTAAGAAGAAACATCAAGCAATACAAAACAGCCAAATTATTTGGCGGATTACACATTCGCATCAAAATAATAGCAAAAATGTACCATAGTCATTTTCATCAAAATGTGTGCAATTTCCTTAACAAATTAGGAGCCTAAAAATATGCAAAGTTTTTAATTTTGTTTGTTTCGAGCAATTCAAAATCTTTTTATTTTTTGAGTGTGTTTCAGACTACACCTTTTCAACCTCAAAATGAGAATGTGTAAGTTTATAATGAGAAATATAAATTCGTAATGAGAATGTGTAAGTTCATAATGTGAAATATAAATTCGTAATGGGAATACGTTAATTCAAAATGAGAAATATAAATTCGTAATGAGAATGTGTAAGTTCATAATGTGAGATATATATACATAATGGGAATACGTAATTCAAAATGAGAAAAGGAAAATTCAAATTGAGAATGCGTAAGTTCATAATGAGAAATATAAATACATAATGGGAATACGTAATTCAAAATAGGAAAAGGAAAATTCAAATTGAGAATCCATTACGAATTTATATTTGACATTATGAACTTACACATTCTCATTACGGATTAACATATTCTCATTTTGAGGTTGAAAAGGTGTAGAAATGTAACATATAAAAGAGCATAAAAGAGCACAACACGCCTTAAAATTCCATACTTTCCGACTTTGAAACCTTATTACAACACCAATTTAGAACGCATAAAATTGATTAATGCCAAAAAAGATGGCGTGAGATGTTGTAAGTGCAACGATATAAAAATCATGTCGATAGGATTATCGGTTCGGAAATTACAGTCGAAATTGTGAAAAAAGTCGAGGAAAATTCGTAAAAGTGACACGCCCATTTTTTGCGAATACTAGAGCTGTTACATAAAAACGGAGTATGGTTTTGAAATCAGTGTGGAAAAACGATTCAGATTCAAGTAAAAAACTCCATGCAACAGACATGCTGTTGTGCAGTGTAATCTTTGATGTCAAGTATTTCCAAACATTTTGAAGTCAAAAGCCCTTTAAATCATGAGTTTTCACATTTACCCTAAACAAATTCTTAACCATTAGTTTATCACAGTAGATTTCGATTTTCCAAAAAATGAAAAGCACATTTTAATTATTTCCCGATAGAAGTGCTTTTTGTCTAAGTTTGAAGTCAAAAGGACCAATAAATCGTGTTTCTCCATACAAACTGTTAACCCATTGTTGACACCGTTAGATTTTGATTTTCAAAAAAGTGAAAAAAACGTGTCAAATTATTTCTCACTAAGAGTGCTTTCAGAAAGTTTGGAGTCAGTGGCCCCATTGCACAGTGATTCGTTCCATGGACAAAATTCAAAAAATTTATAGTCTCAGAATTTAATGTTTTTGATGTCATTTGAAAGGTTAAACTCCAACTATGAAAACCCCAAAAAATTTGTGCAAAAAGTTAATTAGTGTGTGTGCAAAAGCGGCTCAAAGTTGAAACTTTTTTCACAAAAAAATGTAAACACATAATTTCGGTTTTTAGTCTATTGAGTAACAAAAATTGTAAAAATACAAGGTTATCAAGAAGTTACTAACACTTTCCACATAGATTAAGAAATGATGTGGTCATTTTCGCTTTTAATGTTTTGTCAAAATTGGCAAAACTGAGGCTTTTACATCACTTTTAATTCAAAATATTTTTCTAAATTAAAAATCTGAAAATTTGCAAAACTTAGAGGAAAATATCTAAAAAGTATGTGAAAGTCTGTTCCTGGTTTTATTTTTTAATTTTAAGAAGCATTCTTTCTTTGTCGGATAATGTAATTACATCCTCCGATATCTTCCGATCTCAGAAAATAATTATATTTGAAAAGTTTGAGGCTTTTACATCACTTTTAATTCAAAATATTTTTCTAAATTAAAAATCTGAAAATTTGCAAAACTTAGAGGAAAATATCTAAAAAGTATGTGAAAGTCTGTTCCTGGTTTTATTTTTTAATTTTAAGAAGCATTCTTTCTTTGTCGGATAATGTAATTACATCCTCCGATATCTTCCGATCTCAGAAAATAATTTAAAAAATTATTATTATAAAAAAATTAAAAGTATGCAATCAGCATGAAAAATTGAGAAAACTGCAAAAAAGCAAAACATACGCCTATTATTATCGTTTTTATTGCAACACTAAAGGGTCCTAAGACAATTTCTGTTACTCTTTGGAATTATCAATGTTGACGTTACCGATTAAATGTAAAATCTGAAAAATCTAGCCAACACACTCGTTGCTACAGCTCACCAAAAATGACGAAAATTTAAATTTAAGTCTCAGGCATTGTCAAACTACAAAAGTATAAGAAAAACAAAATGGAGATTTCAATTCAGCAGACCATCATTAACTAGTATCCCAAATTTTATTAAGAACGGACCACTCCTTCTAATTTTGTCCCGCGGTTGTATGGAGTCGAATCACTGTGCATTGATTCAATCAGTCAGTCAGTTAGGACAAACAATCTATGTATATAAAAATGGTGGCCTCCTTGTCCAATGCTCACAACTTTCTTCTAGTCGAATTGTGCTACTAAGTGGAAAGTTCGTACCAAGTTTCACTGATGTGTGTGTGTGTACTGCATAACTGTTGGATCATAAAATATGTGCCACGCCCCTTGACCAACGCCGATCAAATCTCATTAGTAGAATGACACATCTATGAAACGACGGTACACCAAATTTCAATGCTGTGCGGCTTACAACTCCGAAGCTATTCCATATAAAAGATTTGAGTTGTATGGGCGGAGCCACTCCCTCTTGTTAAATACCCGCCCCATTCCCTCTGTGGAAAGATATGACTAAATGGTAAATTCGTACTAAGTTTCATTGATGTACGACTTACAGTTCTGCTGAAATGTTGGGTCATAAAAAATGTGCCACGCCCCTTATCCAACGCCCATTAAATTTTAACAGTACAATGACACTTCTTTGGGACGACGCTATACTAAATTTCAATGCCGTGCACCTTACAATTTCGAAGATGTTCCATTATTAAGATTTGGATTGTATGGGCGGTGCCACACCCCTTTGTTTAATACTCACCCGATACCCTCTATCGAAGGACATGATTAAATAGTAAGTTCGTACCAAATTTAATTTATGTGTGACTTATGGTTCCAAAGTTATTGTCTAAAAATGTATTCTTGTGGTGCCACGCCCCGTTTTCCCGACTTTTCTTTTTTCCTAAACCTTCACGTAACAATTTCAAACAAACCCGCAAAGGAAGTATCCAAGTTGGTCCAGTTGTTTTCAAGTTATAAGCAGCCGAACGAACCACGATTCATTTTTATATACATACTAGCTGGGCCCCGCGGCTTCGCACGCAAGCTCTCTTGTTTCACCCGATACAAATTCTGAACCCATTGTTGACCCCGTTAGATTTTGATTTAAAAAAAACATATGTCTATTATCGTTGATGTCAAGTATTTTCAAAAAGTTTGAAGTCAAAAGCCCTTTAAATCATGGGTTTTCACATTTACCCTAAACAAATTCTTAAACCTAAGTTTATCACGGTAGATTTCGATTTTCTCAAAAAATGAAGAGCACATTTTAATTATTTCCCGATAGAAGTGCTTTTTGTCTAAGTTCTCCATACAAACTGTTAGCCCATTGTTGATCCCGTTAGATTTTGATTTTCAAAAAAGTGAAAAACACGTGTCAAATTATTTCTCACTAAGAGTACTTTCACAAAATTTAAATCTCAGTGGCCCCATTAATTCATGTTTTTTTACAGTTTCGTCATACAAAATTGTAACCGGTCGTTAACCCCGTCCGATTTTAATATTCGGAAAAAATGAAAAACACGTATCGAGTTATTTTATGTACATTTGAAGTACTTTCACCAAGTTTGAAGTCAAAAGGCCCAAACAAATTTGTTTCTCCATACATACTTTTAACACGTCGTTGATCCAGTTAGATTTCGATTTTGAAAATAATGAGAAACGCGTGTCCAATTTCAGGAAGTTCGAAATCAATATGTCTCTTAAATCACTTTTCTTCATACAACACAACACATTTTTGCCCCTTTACACCCCGAATTTCAAAAAATCCCGTCTTAGCGGAGGTTCATTTTTCAAGATGTACCTACAGTTCAAATTTCATATTTGTAGCTTCAGGGGTTTGGGCTAAGCGATGATGAATCAATCAATCAATCAGTCAGTCAGTCAGGACAAACAATCTATGTATATAAAAATGGAGGCGGTACCACGGCCCCTTGTCCAATGCTCACAAATTTCTTCTAGTCGAATTGTGCTACTAAGTGGAAAGTTTGTACCAAGTTTCACTGGTGTGTGTGTGTGTACTGCATAACTGTTGGATCATAAAAATGTGCCACGCCCCTTGACCAACGCCGATCAAATCTCATCAGTAGAATGACACATCTATGAAACGACGGTACACCAAATTTCAATGCTGTGCGGCTTACAACTCCGAAGCTATTCCATATAAAAGATTTAAGTTCTATGGGCGGAGCCACGCCCTCTTGTTAAATACCCGCCTTATTCCCTCTGCCGAAAGATATGACTAAATGGTAGGTTCATACCAAGTTTCATTGATGTACGACTTAGAGTTCTGCGGAAATATTGGATCATAAAATATATGCCACGCCCCTTGTTCAACGCCCATAAAATTTTAACAGTAGAATAACACATCTATGAAACGACGGTACACCAAATTTCAATATTGTGCGACTTACAATTCCGAAGCTATTCCATTTAGAAGATTTGAGTTGTATGGGCGGTGCCACACCCCTTTGTTCAATACCCACCTTATTCCCTCTATTGAAGGACATGATTAAATACTAAGTTTGTACCATATTTAATTGATGTGTGACTTATGGTTCCAAAGTTATTGTCTAAAAATTTATTCTTTTGGTGCCACGCCCCTTTTCCCGACATTTCTTTTTTTATAAACCTTCACGTAAACATTTTGAACAAACCCGCCGAAGGAAGTATTCAAGTTGGTCCAGTCGTTTTCGAGTTTTAAGCGGCCGAACGAACCACGTTTCATTTTTATATATATAGATATAGTACACTAGTCAGAAAAAGTTTGCGTACAGGCAAGTCAAAATTATGTTATCATCAATTTTGACCTCAAAAATGGGTTCTCTGTTTACCAAAACTTATCTACATTATTCCTATATGTTATGTCTTAACTGTACTTTTTGTTGTGTTTTAGATGCATTAAAACAATAATTTTCCATATATTCGTATTTATTGACAATATACTCACAAAACGGTGCAGAATAAGTTTGCGTACAAAACAAATAACGGGAATTCCAGTTATGCTTTTTTTATTTGGAAATTTGTATTCTATTGAGCAGTAAACGGACTCGTAAATTAGAGCCTATTTATACGAGGGCTTTTCCCCCTGCGTTTTTTTTTTCAATTCTCTTTTGAAGTTGCTGCGTAAATCTTCATGCATTTATATGAAGACTTTTTACTTGCGACTGAGCTTGACTTTTTTTGAAGTTTAAGCTGTCAATTTCTTTCATTCACATTTTCGCCTAGTTTTTGGATATTCAGATATTCATAAAAAAATGGGTTTGAACAACAAAGAAATTATAGAAAATATTTTAGAAGCCACCGAAATGGCTATTAACTCTTCAGATTTTAATAATAGGGAAGATGTGAAAATAATTATTGGTTTGCTGGACTGCTGCGAAAGTGCAAATGATTTGCCAAATAAAAAAAGGAAGACGGAATGGGTGAAACCATGGAGGTTACAGCGGAAAGAAAAAGGGTAATTTACTTTTATGGCGAAAGAGCTGCCTGTTGACAAGTCCTCATTTTTCGAATATATACGCATGGATGAAGAAACATTTAACTATATTCTTTTGTCAATTGAAAAGGGTATACAAAAACAGGATACTGTAATGAGAGAATCGATATCGCCAACAGAAAAGTTACCTTGCTACAGGCGAATCATTCAAAAGCACAGGTTTTCAGACTCGTTTGTCGGCTCCATTCCTTTGTGGTGCTATTCCAGAGGTCTGCAAAGCAATATGGAATAATTTCAAAGACGAATTTTTAAAGGTTTGTAATAATAATATATTTATTGTAATTTATTTATTTGTAATAATAATTTATTTA
Organism: Melieria crassipennis; assembly: GCA_963668005.1. Classification (NCBI taxonomy): domain Eukaryota; kingdom Metazoa; phylum Arthropoda; class Insecta; order Diptera; family Ulidiidae; genus Melieria; species Melieria crassipennis. The sequence goes on along the minus strand of OY764961.1, from coordinate 74,097,246 downwards.
TTGTGTATTGCATTTGTTTGTACTCATAAAGGAGAGAGAGAGAGAGATCGTTAGCTAGGCAACCACTGCGTTTAAAAGAAATCTTCATCGTCCAGCACTTCAACCAAAGATTGTTCCAGAATATCCTGCGAGTACGCCGTACTTGCGTTATCAGATACTGGACGAAATGACATTGTACTACAGCAACTCGATTCTGATTCGTTCAGAAATACGCTCTCATATGATTCGCTAGTAGATCGACCACTTTTTGGTCTGTCCTTCAATGCAGCTTCTCGCAAGATCTTCTGGATTTTCCATGCTGCGTCTTTGCGTATTTCTTCACTTCTAATGGACTTCATTTCAAAAACAACTTGTTGCCCAAGCCAATCATAGTCGCACCTATCTTCCAGCCGCTTCACAAGCAAATTCTTCACCTGTGTAATGCTCTCACCAAAATTTGTAGCCGTTTTCTGAAATACATAAAATATTCAATTATTTTTTATTGCCATTTTTATATGTTTTTTTAGTTTCCGACAACCATCACTGAATGGAAAACTATAGCGGACCATTTTGCAATCAAATGGCAATTTCCTCATTGCTTAGGGGCAATAGATGGAAAACATATTGCGTTTCAATCTCTGCGTAAAGTCCTTCTTTTACAATTATAAGGGAACTAATAGTATTGTGCTACTGGCTGTGGTGGATGCAGATTGTCGCTTTATTTATATAGATGTGGGATGCAATGGACGCACTCATGACGCTGGTGTTTTGCTGCAAAGCGACTTAAAAAAAATTATCGACAATGCGGACAAACACTTTCCGCCTGACGCAATAATTGGGAACGGGCGAAAACTTCCCTATGTCCTAGTCGGCGATGATGCTTTTCCGCTTCAAAAGCATATTATGAAGCCGTATCCGTTTAATACAAACACTAAAGAAAGAAACATTTTTAATATTCGGATATCGCGCGCTCGGCATGTAGTGGAACAAGCGTTCGGAATTCTGGCCAACAGATTCCGAATTTTACAGCATAAAATGCACACTTCTGTTGAAAATGTAGAGCTCATAACAAAGACTTGTTGTGTTTTACACAATTTACTGAGCCAGAAAAATGCCAACTATTTGTGCCAGTTGCCGTCTTCAGACTCTAACGATGTAGTTGCACGATCCGAAGGACAGCAAAATGCAAAAGGTGCTGGACAGAATGTGAGACAAGGATTTGAAGAGTACTTCAACCAAGAAGGCAAACTTGACTGGCAGGATTCTAAACTATAAACTATATTTTATTTACCCGTTTTCTTGAAGAGGAGCCAGAGTTTCCAGTGTTGCCGTCCATCGAGTCCGTGTTCGTAAAATTTTCAGTATACTCATCACTGTGTAAATATGCATTTATTAAAATAAGTTTGTTAATAAAAATATTACAACTTACGCAAATAGAAATGTTCGATGTTGAATTTCTTATCGCGCAATGAGTTTTCAAAAATTCCAGCTGATCGAAGCACCACAGCTATGGTACGTAAATGTCGTCAGTTCCAACACCGCTTTTTTTGCTGCTAGCCACTTCGCGCAATTCTTTAATATATTGGCTTCTCAAAGTATGCACTTTCTTTTTTTTGGCATCCACTGTTACGTTCTGGTTAATTTGTTTTAATTCTTCATATATTTTGAACAGTGAATTTACTCTTTTCACGCGATCCATATAGTCCGGATGCTTAACATTGAACAAGTTTTCGTTCTCTTTATATTTTATCAAGAGAAGCTCCACCAACTCCCTTGTCCACATTTTATTTTAACAATAAATAATTAAACGTCCGGCCAGTTTGAAATTTGAAGAAAAGTGAGAAAACGAGCAAAGCGAAATGTCAAAAAACCCCTGGAATTCTCTAACCGTGCGTGTTTGCCTACCCCGCTGACTTCTCATCACTTCTCGCCTACAAACTCGTCACGCATGACTTTTAACGCAGGGGGAAAAGCCCTCGTGTAAATAGGCTCTTATTTTTAAACGTATATGTGCTTGAAATTATATGAAAAGCAATACAACCAAAGCTTCCTAAATCTTTCCCAAATTGACAAAAAATTTCGTAAAATTAGAGAAACTTTTGGAAGAACACATTCGTCATTTCGAAAAGCCATCTTAAATTTCGAAAAAACAGAAATTCTTGCTTCTTTGTTACGATCTGGCCATTTTCTTAAGCTACCCAAGCAATAGGATTAGATTGTTTTGCGATCAGTGCATCATAATCTTAGGCTAGTTGCATCCGATATCTTCAGAAATGTACAGAAATATTTTATAAAACCCAGTAGCAGTGACTTTATAAGAAAAGTCTTGAAAAAACATATTTCCCCTACAGAATAGCACGTAAGAAGCCCATATTTAGCTTACTAACAAGGAGCACAGAAATTCTTTCGTGAAAGAGTCCATCAAAGAGTCTAGAAAACCGGATTTCCGGGTCGATGTGTTGTTATCTATGGAGTAGGAAGATTTATTATTTTCTGATAATGGTTTGGCATATTTGGCATTAAAAGGCATCAACTATTTTGAAGAGGATTCAGTTAACAACAAAGATCTGACATTAACAATAAAGCATAGCATATGAGGGGGTATGGTATGGGGCTGCATGTCTAGTAAAGGAGTGAACAGGCTGTGTTTTTTAATCAGAAATGGTTCCGAGGGGTTATTTAATAATAATAATAATTAATAATAATTGACTGGCACGACAGTCCGCTTACGCGAGACTAAGGCCTAGCTTCCCGCAACCACCCGTGTTGTGCGTGTGAATTTGTACGCGGGTAGAAGGGACCTACAGTTTTTATGCCGGTTCCGAACGGCAGGTTGGGAGCTTTATCATAGGCAATTTTTACTCTCAGAGGTTTGCCATTTCCAGCTGAGAGGACAGCCACCGAAAGAGAAAACGAATTTTCCCGTTACTTTTTTAGGTGTTATTACGGGCAGTATTTGAACCTGCGGTTTGCTGCCTTCGACTCGCGGTCCAACGCACTAACCAACTGAGCCACGGCGGCTGCAAGGGGTTATTTACATAATCTAAATAAGCTCTTAGATTATGTAAGCCAAGGTTTCAAAAATTTGGATCAGGTTCCAACATTTCTTTTCAACTTTAAGATGACCTTAGGACGTAATGCATACGATGCGAAGCTACCTTTGCTATTAACTGACTCAAAAAAGATGAAAAAGTTCATCCCTAGTCACCTAACGTACATTTAATTAAATATATAAGGGGTTCACTTGAACCTTGAGCCCAACAACACTCCATCTTCAAAGATATAGTAAACCAATATAACACTTCAAGGATATAACAAAAGAAACGCTGAAAAAACGCCTATTTTAATAAAATGTATGCCGAAACTTTTGCAGGGAGTTCCAATAAGAGAAGCATATCCAAAAAGTTATTAATTTTTGGACAAAACTTAGTTTCAATTAAATTTTTGCCATAACCTTATCTTGTACGAAAACTTTTTCTGAGGTGAATTCATAACACATTTTGTTTTTGGCCCTTTTCTACAATTTGGTCAAGTTTTTGTTATTATTATCTAAATAGAATAAAAGAACTGAGTTTATGGAAAAAACATAAAATATTTTGTTTTTGAAAAATTACTTTAAGTGATTTATTTTTCATATGAAAAACTATGTACCCCTTGTACGCAAACTTATTCTGACTAGTCTATGTAGTTTATTCTAAATAGGAATCATTCTCATTATCTTCAAGTACATTTGCATAGGATAAGTCAGTAGGAAGCTTAAAATTATAACATTTATTACTGGCTTTTAAGAAATCTTTCGTTTGTATTGAGGACGAATCAGTGCTTAATTGTAAATGGTTTCGGTTTGCTTTTGATTAAATTTTGTACAGGGAATACGCGCTCTTCACTGGCTGAAGAGTGGGGAATAGATAAAATACCTTTAACAACTTTTAAAATGTTTTTGAAAAGAGGCTCGTTTGATTAATTTTTTAGGCAAGACACTTTTTAGACTTTAGTTCTTCATATTCCGATAGTGACGTGTACTCATCGTTAATTTCTTCGAGATATTCAATCTCTTTGGGAAAAAGCTTGGAAACAGTTGGTACAACAGTATTTGTTTTACTCGGCAAGACATGCTCGGGTGAAAACTTTGGCTGAAAGTTTAATATTTCACTATTAAAGTTAACTTAACTTAAGTTAACATATCTTTTTTTCTAAGTTAACTCTGTTTGTTAAAGAATAAAGAAACTTTATGTAAAAACTCAAGACAGTTTCTTTAAATTTTGAAACATCTTCATCAGATATACATAACTCCTAACCCAATTAACAAATCTACTCCAACTCCACAATGCACATAATCAACAGGTAATTGATATTGAAATTTATGTCGTACGTATCTTTACCATCAATTATTTCTTTTTTCAAAAAATGTCCTACTAAATGGTGGAACAAATATGCAATTCTTGGATGAAATGTGTGAATTCGGGCGTCTTCTGATTGCATTGAAGATGGTAATATGACAAAAACTATCCATAACTATTTAGAGATGTTAAGCTATGTCACCAATTTTCCTTTTAAGGTTGTCAAACAATTTGCAAACATTTTTATTTTTAATGCTAAAAGGCAATAAAAATGTTTCTTTTCGTTACTCGACCAGTGTGTATCAAAAGCGACGCCTGTGTACCAACGTACTTTTTAAACTGTGATTGTATCAAAAAAGTACAATAGTATCAAAAATTCCATCACTGCCCTGCGCTGCCACCGCTGCTTTTTATACTTGTTTTCTTAATCGCGCCGATGGTTCTTGCACATTCCATTATCATTCGCGAACCACCCCTGCCATATCGACATTATAGCGTACTTCAAAGTGCATGCCTAAAAGTATGCTCGCATTCATGCATAGCACAGCTGATTGATTTGCAAATTTTTGCATACTTTACGGGGCAAAAGGAACAATTGTATTCAAGTTTGAAGTTACCAATATCACTTTAATAAACATTTCTTCAAAGGAATCTCAAAGTGTAGAGGACTTGTATATTTATCGGTACCGGAAGGCCTCTATTGCTGCTTGGTTCTTCAATGTTCAAGTCATCAATAACAAATTGAGCAGCGACTTCATCGAACTCGAAGGGTTGATCCGGTTTTTATATATTTTTCGCCGTCTCAGCACACTGTCGTCGTTCAAAATCTTAAATTTTTTCAATTTCTTCAAAAAAAAACTTAGTTTTCTTCCCGTTTTACACAAAAACACATTCACGACGAACTGAGAATTTTATAAAAGTGACATTTCTTCTCATTTTGACTCATTGCTAACTGGTTTTCCAACAGCTTTTGCTTGTTTTAAAGTTAGAGTATACTTTAACTCGACTATGATTGACTTAAAGCCTACTGTATTTAAAAGTATACTTTATTGATCTTAAAGTGTACTTTATTTCGACTAGATTATGCGCCAATGAAATCAAAAAAATGTAAGTTATTAGAAAAAAAGAAATTTCAACAACTGAGATTAGTGCTAACCGAGATGTGATTCGCACGAAAATATCGATTTTTATGGAAATCATTATCAATTAGTTAAGCCTGCTTTTACACGAAACATTGTTAGATTCAACTCAGATTATTATGTTACACTTCGTGTTCGTTAGCAAAGGAAATCGTAAAATCGACATGTTTCGTGTTCGTGGAGGACATTTTACCCTATTTGGAGGACGCCGAACATTTGAGTAATTTGGAGGACTGTCCTCCACAATGGAGTATGGGTGGCAAGCCTAGTGGCAAACGTTGTGACGGAATTCTGGCATTAGAGTTTATTAGTTGAAAGTTGGCATTAAATGATTGATAAATCGAAGTAGGTAGATGGGACACGGCGAAAAATAATGCGATAATTTCTTAAACCAATTCTGCAGCGGCAATTTGGACGAAGAGAATCCCATATTAATTAATTGACTGGCACGACAGCCCGCTTACGCGAGACTAAGGCCTAGCTTCCCGCAACTACCCGTGTTGTGCGTGTGAATTTGTACACGGGTTGGAGGGACCTACAGTTTTATGCCGGTTCCGAACGGCAGGTTAGGAGCTTTTTCATAAGCAATTTTTACTCTCAGAGGTTTGCCATTTCCAGCTGAGAGGACAGCCACCGAAAGAGAAAACGAGTTTTCCCGTTATTTTTTTTAGGTGTTATTACAGACAGTATTTGAACCTGAGGTTGCTGCCTGCGACTCGCGGTCCAACGCACTAACCAACTGAGCCACGGCGGCTGCCAGAATCCCATATAATGTAGTTAAATAACTGGTAGTTTATAGCACTTGTGTTGAGTTCCAGATGCGGAGTTTTCTAAACTATTCCAGAGGTTATTGACTGTCAAAAAGCTCCAAAATCTATAATCTATACGCGGAACGAAAAACGTTCAAAAAATTTGTGAATTTGTGCATGAACTGTATGCACATATTCATAATTTTTGAACCAGTGAACGCGTTCATAAAAAGTTTATGAACGCATTCATAAAACTTCTGGTTTCCCGAACGCTCATGAATGCGTTCATAAAAATTATGACTGTATTCAAAAAGCTTATGAACGCATTCATAAGCCTTGTTCATAAAACCGAACGTTTATGAACGAAATTCATAAAATATTTGACTTTATTCATAAATTCCTGAAATTCAAAATCCCTAAAAATGTAAAACCTTGGTATATTTTCAATAAATTTATATTTATTTACTACAAATGCATATTTTGTTTGTTAATTATAAATTATAAATATTAATTATAAATAAATAATTCATTTTTTAATAATGATATAAAAATTCCATAAATTTTCGTTTTATAATAAACAGCATATGGCCGCCACCCGCATCTTTGACTGCTAAAAAGAAATTGACAATTAATAGCAATGTAATAATATAAAAATAAATAAAATAATAATATAAAGAATTTATTTAATTGAATTCGACTTACCTGTCTCGCTGGCTGGTAAAAACGCCCATCTTCTTCTATCGCTAACCACATGAAGCAGATGAGAATTACAAGGATCGCACAAGTGCGCTCTTGGCAGGCAATGGCAAAACTTCCAAGTGTGAAAGAAAAAACTGCCAATCGCCGTTCGGATTCGGCGTGGCCGAACGAATGGTTTAGGAACGAATTTCAAAAATTTTTTGAACGTGTTCAAAAACTGATTCATTAAGTTTATGAAAAAAACCAAAAAATTTATGAATGTTTCATAAAAAGTTCAAAATAAAGGTAGCCTGCCCGCTCGGCTCGTACCCGAACCAAAAATGTGAGATTCGGCTTTTATGAAATGGTTTATTAACGAAGTTTCACAAATTTTATGATCGCGTTCATAAACACGTATGAACTGTTTAATAAATTTTATGAAAAAATCAAAAACTGTTCATAACACGTATGAACTGTTTAATAAATTTTATGAAAAAATCAAAAAATTTATGCATTTTTCATAAAAAGTTCAAAATAAAGGTTTATGAACGCCGCACAGTGGCTCAATTTGTCATTTCAGGTTGCAAAATTAATAACTCCTGAACGAATAGAGATAGTTGGAGTTTTTTTTGCTGTTGATTAGAAATTCATCAGGCTATTGTATTCTCAAAAATAAACTCAATCGAAGTACAAGGTGCTACGTAATACTTTGTCAAAGTTCGGCTCACTGTAAATAAGAATAATGCGAGCAACAATGATAAGTTTTAGTTGCAAAATTAATGAAAATGCATTAAAAAAGATGAAAAGTAATAAGAAATTTAAGAAATAAGCTGAAAGAGTCAAATTTAAAGATAAAAATTAATAAATTTCGATTTCAAAATTAGAACCAGAATTCGAAAAGTTTACATAAAAAGTCAATTTTTCTTTGGACAAAAACAGTGCTAAAGTTTTATTATGACTATATTTGATGGGTAGCACATTGGGTGGGGTGGAAATACTGTTTTTTATTCTTTTAACACGACCCGGGCTTGCTGGTAAAACTGCTTCCACTATAACGCCTTTCATTTTCTCCAGATCCTTATTTTATTTTATGATCAAAGCTTCTGACAGGTGGGTGGGAGTTATTGTTTCCGTTACCTCCATAAGCTTCCCTTTTTATTAAATGACGCACAGTCCTGAATTGACTTTTTCGGCCTTCCTTTTGCCGCCTTTTATGTCGATGGTTGGTCATCGCTTATGCTACATGCATCTCCTGCATCGAAGTAAATTGTTTTTTCCAACCACTCCTCATTATTCTGGACAAAATTGAATTTGGTACGGTTTGCCGCAATCCATTTCAACTTTGTAGTGCGATAAGTCCTGGATATCTTGTCTTTAGTCATAGATATGTTGGCTGCAGGCAAACTTCCTTCGACGTAACCAATTTCTTTAGTGACAGCCAGAACAAACTTCTCATTTGTCATAGTAAATATTTCAAACAGCTTCGAATTTTCCAAAAACATCTTTGTGCTTCTTCTTTGGTTTAGTTGCGGTGGCGGAGTTGAAGTGATGTTTAGTTCAAATTAAATTCGAAACTAATTTCACTTACTCCAAACTCCTTTATTTATATGTAGGATTTGCATATGCATTCAAATAGCAGGTACTAAGCTTCTAGTACTAGCAGGTACCTAAACAGTTGTTAGGTTTTCCCGCGTTGTGGGATTTTTGAACAGCCCAGACACATAAGTGAGTTTTAGACAGTGCACATAGATACTTATAAGTCTGCTTTTTGTTTTTCAATAACTAATTGTTTCATTGTTTTGCTCAAATTAAAAAAGAAATTTTATGCCAGACACAGTGTTAGTATTTTATTAAAAATATAAACATTACATCAAAGGATACATGATAGCTGATTGCCGGAAATGAAAGCCAACTTGTTTTTCGTACGTGCGAACTGCGCATCCAGTAAAAGTACTCTTTACTTCGAGCTTACAGCAATATACGCCAAAAAAAAGTCGACTTAATATGGAGTTGCAAGCTTGTATCACATCTTAAATGAAGCCAAAATCCAAATTTGCATGCCCTGGCAACGATTATAATCGCGTGTAAGTGATTCACTATCAAAATCTTGACGAACTTGTTCGAACGCACGTACCCGAAAGCACAAAATTGCGCGAGGTGGCCACAGAAAAATCGCTGTAAAATCCTGTCGGGCAAAATCGGGCACCCGATCTCTTCAGGGCAGTACTCACAGAAAACTAGTGAACAATTTTCCCAAAGACGGAACCGTGGCAAGTATGGCCTTTTTTTTTAAAGTCTATCGAAAGTTCAAAAAGAGTGATAAAAACAGTGCTTCAAGTCACTGCCTATGAAAAGACAACAACAACAACCAAAATTTTTTTTCTATATTTTATTATTTACTACAAATACCTTCTTTTACGATTCTGGTGCAAAAAGTTTCAATAAATTTGCTCTTTTTCGGATTTTAAAACTTCAGCTTTGCCGAAAAAGTGCAAATTGCTGATATTATTTCACACTCTAAAAATTGCTCAACTTTGACGGGCTCTACAAGCAAAACTATTTGTCCAATTTAGTTAAGGTTTTCGGATTTCTTAGGTCCAAGCATTTATCTATCGGACAAGTATAACAGTTTCCCCCAAATCGAACATGACAAAATCGACTTTTGCAACCTACGTCGGCAGAATCAGCCACTGTGCGCCGTTCATAAGATTTTTATGAATTATTTTTACCCGTGTAAGACCTCACTCAAATCTGTGCTATATTAAATACATATCTGTTTCTCCTGCAAATGCGCATCCTTTCTCCAATTTATTTATATTCGCACAGTTGTCACTTTTTGTAATCAATTACAAACAATCAGCACTATGCTCATGGCGAAATAAATATCAAATAAAATGAATACTAATACGAGTTTTCCCTCATGTGGGGAAAACTCGCGAAGTATTTTCCCGGCTGGGGAGGCCATAAAATGCGCTGTTGCTGGTGTTTCGGCCCCAAACGTCGAGTCCCATCAAAGTGAGATTCTAAAAGCGAAAAGTAAAAAAAGCGTCGCACTAATGCAAGTTACTCAATTTGAATTCAATCATAAGTGATGAGTGCCAGAGGAGCAGGTTGAGGTGGAGGGGGCGACACAAATTAACGAATTAGAATTTTGTATTTGCATATTTTGCACAAAATTTTAAAAATTAGATATTGCAATCTTCGATGGAAAACTTTTTGAAAATTTTTAAACAAGTGTTATTTAAAAAAAATGTTTTTTGCTTTTAGAGCGCAAATAGTTTTTTACATGTTTCAGTTTTGGAAAAACTTCTTTCGCAACTTGACACCGATACTCAAATTATTAAGAAATATTGCACGATTAAACTTAAATTTGGAAGTGTTTCAATGAAGTCCCATTTTACAATAAATTCTAATAAATATAGTTCAGACCACAGAAAAATTTCGTCAGTCTTTATATTGCTAGCCGATTTGTAAAGGTAAAGGTAAATCCCAGGATTTTCGTGACAATTTCATGACAAAAAATATCAAATCAATAACAAAAAAAAAATCATTTAATTGCCAGACTACCTGGTAAACCTGCTGATAAAAAATCATCTCTCTGGTTCAATACTAATAATGGAAATCGTATGCAAATCTTCATTTACTATTTGGAACTTTTGGCCATGATTTCCGCCATTTCAAAATAAATCAAATTCGGTATAAGTAATATTAATAATTCAAGTTTCCCTAAAGCTTTAAATCTCAAATAAATCTGTATTTACTTTGTATTGTGAATGTGACAACTGGTGATACGTGCAAGTTTTTCTGTATGTTTACTTTTTGGGTGGTATAATTTTTGGGAGCGTAAGCTTGCTTACTCTCATGATTGGAGTACTGGTAAATTTTTTGTGAAAAGGACCGAGACAGCTAGCTAGCTAGCATGTACAAATTTGTACAAAGTATCCGTACACAGAGCTATTGTTGCATTGAAACTTATTCAAACACAGGCACAGGCAGCATGCAATTAATTTTTTGTTTAAATAAGAAGGTTTGCCTTTCCCGAAATTAATGTGACAAAAGCAAAAAGTAACAAGATCGCATTTTGTCAATCGCGGTATTTTTCGGGACTGAAATTGTCCGGATAGCGGGATTAGGGGTCCCAGTATTGCAATCTCTAGTATGTACACACATATACATATGTATATTGTATATGCACCGCAATGCGTATAACCACGCATTCACCTATTACACAAAATAAATTATGATGGGAAATGGGCTGACTTGAATTGTTGCATTCGGCAAGCGGACGTGGGTCTGTCACGTGTGTGCGTGTGCATATGTGTACAGACGCGCATGCCGGCAAACTGCCAAGCAGCGGACTGGCGAGGGGTACACGTATGTACCTACGTATCTATATACCCTGTAGGAAATCGGATTGGTCCAAGTGTAGTTTTTCAACTGGTCGCTTGACAGTCATATATGACCTCAGAATCGACTCGTTTTCTTGGAGCAAACTCACCCTTTTAACATGGCGGTGTCCTAGGCGACGGTCAATTGTCCCCGTCTGCATCCATTTGCTACTAGTCCAAGCTTAGTCCGAAGTAAACCAGTTTTCAAACCAGTTGCAAAGCGACTAGTTTGCAAACTAGTTTATTCTGGATTAGTTTTTTAACCACTCGATTTTTATGGGGAAAATAAAACAGTGCATTTTTTAAATAATTATTTTATTTTAAAAATATTTTAAAATTTTAAATTTTTTAAATAATTATTTTATATTAAAAATATTTAAAAATAAAAACAAAAAATCATCGCGAATAAAAAAATTGTTGGTCCATTTAAAGATGAACCAAGATAAACTTCCACTTATTGGCACACTTCTGCCGGAACTGTTTGAGCCTGATGCAATACAACATCCTGACTTCGCCTGCAATAAATATATAAATAAATGAATTAATAAATAATTTCATAAATAAATAAATAAATATTTGAATACATACCTTTAAGCTGCCGCTACAATTCGTTGCATTACGCAACCACGCAAAATTCTAACTGAAATCATTCAAGACAAAACGTGCAAATCGAGCAAACTTCGTGTCATAGAAACAGAAAGTTCGAAAAATGCATACATTTCTAGGTTGTTGTTGTAGTAAAACAATCGCAAGATCAGCCTTAACAGTATTTTTTTTTTCTCTCACCTCTGTTTCGTTTTTCTCATTTTTATGTGCTCTTCTCGCTTATGAACTCGTACACAGAACGTGAACGATTAGACGCGAACTGACTGACGTCTGCATCCGCTGACAGTACTTGGACAACTGGTTGTCAAATTGACTTACAAAAAACCAGTTGAAAGACCAATGAATTTTGGGAACCAGTTGTCTCAGGTCCGACAGGGTATGTACATATGTATGAGTATGTGTATGAGTATGCGACCTCGATGTGGTGCCATAAATCTCAATTGATATGCTGGCAATTTCGGTGACAGCGGAATTTTCGGGCCGCGATCTCGATAGCGTTTGCGATTTCGGCTACTTTTTCCCCTTCCTCTATTTTTGCTACATATTTATGTCATTTGACGCTTTGTTTTGCTTTTAACCAATTTCAATTTATGTACCTATTTATTATTCCACTTTGGCGCAGGAATCGGATTAGAGCTCTGGCGACTGAAATTGCTAAGAAGAGAAGCAGTTGCAGTATAAGGTCGGAAGGGAAAGGGCGGCAGCTACAAAGGTCTACCCATTAAACGTTAAGTGATGATCTCCTTTATGGCACTATGACGATTTGCTTTATTGCCAATTTACCGTTATTGTTCTTGTTGCTGTAGTCATTTTGGAGTGGTTACGGGTTTTCATAGGAAAATTCAGCCATCCGCCACAGCCACAGTTCACATATATCGATTGTAGCAGCGAGCGCATAAACATCTTCGAGCAAAAAATGGCAAGCGCGACAGCGCAGCTTTGTAGAAATCGCCCACTCGCCAAGTGCGTGAACGCGTGCAGCGCACTTGCGCTCCGAGTGTGACCTGACAGGTGCCTTGCGTTCAGTAATTTTATGCTCAACAGCACTTGGCCGAACACTCCTTCGGGACCCACCAGTGGCAGTAATTGATTTGCGCCATTTAGGCAAAACTTTTGCGGTCGCGATGTCGAATGCGTTGTTCATGTTTCTGCGTTTTTGTCGCTGATGTTGCGTCATTGCGCGCGTAATAAAAGCGCCGCATTCAACCACTTCTCTACGCTTAATGTCGCATTAGACCCGACCCGGCCCCTTTCTTGTCGTGATTTGATCGTTCCAGAACGACCGCTGCAAGGCGGTCTTTACAGCTCTTTCGATTTTTTTTTCTCGTACTTATTCCCATGCTCATACATTAACATATGTACTATTGTTACATTCACGTATGTAGGTATGTTTATGTAGGTGCATGTGTCGCTTATATATATGCACACTGACAGATTAACATACGAGTAGCAGGCTGTGCGTGCGTGTTGTCTTTTGTGGGAGTTTATGAAATCCATTTTTGATTTGCGGTCATAAACTGAATTAATCTGCCGACAATTCGGGCCAGTGGCGGCTTAAGGTGCTCGCTCGGGGGCCCGGGGCGGCGACGGCTGAGGGGCCCCCAAAAAACGGTGCAGACTAAGTTTGCGTACAAAACTAATAACGGGAATTTCCGGTTATGCTTTTTACTTTTTTTTTTTAATTTGTATTCCATTAAACAGTTAACGGACTTGCAAATTATTTTGAAACGTATATGTGCTTGAAATTGTATAGAAAGCAATAGAATCCCAGAGAAAAAATGAAAAATGGATAAAAGGGTAATCTTACTAAATCTTTCCAAATTATATAAAACCTTTCGTAAAATAAGGAAAACTTTTGGGAGAGTAATTTCAAAAATTTCTAAAAAAACTGAAAATCTTGCTTCGTTACTACGATCTGGCCAAGGCGAATTAATACAGGTGACCTCGTTGGATGAGGCGAATTGATTTTTTTCTGGTGGAAAAGGTTTAAAGTTATGCACATTAAAACTGTCGCGCGAACGCGCCGAAATAAAGAATTGTGAATGTTTTGTGTCGGTATGAATGTCACAGGTTTTTATTAAATGTTGAGTGTTTATGAAATATATATAAAGGCGGTTAGGTTTTGTGTATGTCGGATGTTAATTCGCCGGAGTTCGGACGTTGAGTGTCCGCCGGTCGCGCAAGCTCCATTCGGGATGGCCAGGGTTGCCATCCGTACATATAAAGAGATAAATGGACAACATAATACAATAATATTGACATTTAAGAGCCGCGCGGCCGGCAGTGTTTAGCGATCTAAACATCCTGGGGCCGGATGCACTCGTGCATTGGTTGGACCCCCCGGAGCTCCAGTAGGGCTTGGATCGCTCAGGTTGGAAGGGTCCGAACTCGGTGTCCGCGCAACTTGCTAGGCTGGAGCCTTGGCTCAGATGTCCGTTGCCTGTTGGTGCTGTCGCGAAGGTGATGTTGATTCGCGTGCGGACGAGATGCGTTGTAGAGGCGAGGCGAGTGAGTCGGACTAAATTCCAGTGGTCGTCGTCTACGGCTTGTTGCTGATAGGGGATGAATGTTGCGCGGGGATTGCGCTTCGGCTGCGATGTGCCCAAACGGTCTATATTCAGACACGGGGAGAAGGGCTGTTTCCCTAACCGTCGTGCAAAGGGACTGCATAGGACGGTTTTTCCGTCTTCGCGAGGTGACGGAAGATGACTCATCTCGAGAACTCCGCGATTTTCTCGACACGGATGAGATGTTTGATGGACTCCGAGGCTGAGTCGTGAAAATTGGTAAGATGGCGTCTCTTTGCCGGTTTGGGATTGTGCCAGAAGCGAAGTGAAGCAAAGAATGATGCTGCTTCTGACATTGCGAACAAGTGTGCTTACTTGTGCAATCCCGCTTGAAGTGAGTATGGGACAGACAGTTTGTGCACAAGTTGTGGGCTCGTACTGCCTTCACTCGATCATAAACAGATAACTTTTTGAACTTCGAGCATAATTTCAGCGCATGAGCCGCGCTACAACAGAGGAAAGTCCATCTGCTCTCAGCTAAGTTTTGAGCTCTGTTATGATCCCGGTTGTGAGAAAACACGGACTTGCTCGGCCTCATAAGATTTAGCCTTTCCACGACCTCATATCTGCTGGTCAAGAAAGTGTTCATTTGTTCCCAGGTTGGAAGATCTTTCCGGGAACTAAGGGACTGTTCCCACAGGGATAAAGTCTCTTCCGGGAGTTTTGCTGAACAAATATAGACCAGGATCGGGTCCCAACCCTCTGTCGAGACGTCTTGAGAAGATAAGACGGACAGACAATTGTTTATTGCACTTTGAAGGCTTTGCAGCGTTTCACTGTCTTCAACAGCTACTTGAGGGAGGCTCAAGAGCGTGTTGACCTGTTTATCAACCAGAATGCGCCGGTTTTCGAATCGGGACTTCAGCGCATTCCATGCCAATTCGAAGTTAGAATCGCTCAATGGATACTGCCTAACGATGGCGCCAGCCTTTCCGGTCGTTTTATATCGGAGGTGATATAATTTTTGGGCAGAGGTGAGTTTCGGGTGGTTAACATAAACCGCCGAAAATATGTCACGGAAGGACGGCCACTCTTCATACCCACCGGAGAAGATTTCAGTGTCGCAAGGAGGGACATTCAGGCAAATAGAATTACTTGCCTGCTCTGTTGCAGAAGGGAAGGGAATTTCTGCTGGACGAGTGGTTTCAGCGAGAGGAGGTTGCTGAGCGTCCATGAGGTCCGAAATCTGGGCCATGGTTTCGTAAACTCGTTCTCGGCACAGTTCCATTTTGGAGCGAGCAATCAACTTGAAAGTTTTAGGCAGGTCGTCATCGGGGGTGATGCCGACTTGTGAAAAGGCTGCCTTTAGATCCGCATAATAGCCACTGAGATCGGCTAAATACGCTTTGAGGATTGCGGGCGTTAACTCTTCGATAGGAACAGAAGAGAATTTGGAACAAAAGTGGAACAAATTGTGCACTTTGAAATTAAAAATGCTCATGGAGGGATCATGAGACTGTTCGAATGATTTTTGAATCGGCATGTCGGAATTAAAGGATTATTGAATAGTAAAATATATAAATCGATGGTTGATAGATAAATGAGTCGAGAAAAAACACCAAAAGAATTCGAGAGATATTCGAATTGTCAACAAATGTTGTGCAAAACCGACTAGAAATGTCGCAGACTGGAGCACATTCACGAAAAGTGCAAGAAATTTTTTCAAAGTGTTTCACCTCCATGGGGTTTTGAGTGAACAAACGATAAATTTTATAATGGGAAGACAAGCTGACGATTTTTTGGGTAAAAATCTAAATTGCGTTGTTGCCCAGGAAAACGAAGAAATATCTCCAAAGGAATTGGAAACAACAAGCTTCAAATTATTTTTCTTAAAGGCGTTAAGAAAATATAATTTACTACTGAACTTGTTCCACAACTTATTTTTTCCACTCCAGTGTACTACATAAAGAGGTTCATATAGTGCCACTGTAAGTATGTGAAACTGCACTGAGAGGTCAGCGACACTATTTACATATGTACATATGGGAAAATGTACACATGCGAGGAAGGTTCCGACTGCCAATGCGACTACAGCCGTGCTGGTTGGTTCTGTATATAGATGATATACAGGGTAGGAATCCAACCGCTCGTTATAAAAAATGAAATAGATCAACTTACAGCTGGTATTGCCAAGGGGACGGACAATACTTAGCGTCAGGGGCTCCCACGTAGCGCTCGCTGTTGCCGTGTATGCGGCTACTCCCACGCTGCTGACAATAATATTGACATTTAAGAGCCGCGCGGCCGGCAGTGTTTAGCGATCTAAACAAGATTGTCAAAATGGCTGTGTAAAACTTTCACAGTTTAAAAATGAAAAAAGCAAGCTTTGTTCTGAGTGGCTGATTTTGACAATGTAAACCCAGAATGTCCTTACGCTATCACATGTATTAATTCGTCTTGGATCTGGCCATTTTTTAAGCTACCCGAGCAGGAGGATTACTCGACAAACAATGGGCCAATCGCGTGCACCTAAAAATAAAAGTGTTTTTAGACTAACTTTGGCCACTGAAGACGAAACTGAAAATTAAAAACAATTTTTTAAGAAGCGTTTTCCAAATACATATCTTCGAAAAACGATTTTTTCCCTGTTTTTTCAGTTATGAGCACATATCTCCTAAAATAATTATCCCTTTAACACGAGCTGTCCGTCGTTCAGAAGATTATACCTTAGCCTTTTTAGTGATATATAGATTGTACGGCAGCCGCCGTAGCTGAGCTGGCTAGTGCGTTGGGCCGCGAGTCAAATGCGACGCTCGAACCCAGGTTCAATACTCCGTCGTGCTAACACCGAAAAAAAAGAAAAACAAAAATTTTTCTTTCGGTGGCTGACCTCTCAGCAGGAAATGGCAAACCTCTGAGAGTAAAATTGCCTATGAAAAAGCTACCAACTCGCCGTTCGGAATCGGCATAAAACTGTAGGTCCCTTCCAACCTTGTAAAAAATTCACACGCACAACATCGATGGTTGCGGGTTGCTAGGCCTTAGTCGCGGTATCGGGCTGTCGTGCCAGTCAATTATTATTATTATTATAGATTGTCCAAATCAGCTGAGATTTGGGGAAGTAACTGACAGTAAAAGATGTAACAAAGTGAATTTTTCGACCAATTTAAAAAAATCATAAATTTTCGAATATTTTGTATAGAAAAAATAAATTATCTCCTCTGGTTTTAAAATCTAAAATGAAATATATATGTACTATTTTAGCAAATATTAAGCCTAACATCAATAGAATTCAAAGAAAAATGACAAAGTTATGATGCACTGAGTGAAAACACCAACTTTACATTTATTACACCGTGCGAAACAATTTTTGTATTTGGCCGAGACCCATCCAAATTTTTATATAGACGTGAAACTAGAGATCATTTATAGTATCCTGGCATTGTCAATATTACATTTTCTGACTCAAAGTCCTTTTTAAAGGACTTTAAAATTTTAAGGACACACACTTTTCAAATATTTTTTTAAATATATGGGGTAGTGCAATGATGAATATATGGGTATCAAATAAAAGAGGAAAATTGTCTCCTTTTAAATAAATTTTCTATTTTGAACTTTCAGGTCCAAAATGTGTCAGGCATGAAAAACTTATGTACATGTTTTGGATTTCAGTCTGTAGATTCATACATACATCTAAATTTTATTCTGTTTCAAAGTTCTAGTCTAGAAAACACTTTTATTTTTTACTTTTACAAAGTTTAATGAGGTTAAGTAATTGTGTAATTTACATTAGTTTACAAGCCAACTCTAAGATTGCGATATTTAATTTTTAACTTAGAATTTTGTATTTGCATATTTTGCACAAAATTTTAAGGTAAAAATTAAATATTGCAATCTTCAAGGGAAAATGTTTTGAAAATTTGCAAACAATTGTTATTTAGAAAGAATGTTTTCTTGCTTTTATTGAACTGAATTTGTTATTGTTATTTCGAAGTCAATTGTCGATACTGTGTCTCTTTCATTTGATAAAAGTGACAAACAACTTAGTCTTTCAACAACCATTGTGGAGCGCAAATAGTTTTTTACAAGTTTCAGTTTTGAAAAACTTTAAATTTTTATATACAAGCTTCTCTCGGGGCCCCCCCGCAACCCGGGGCCCGGGGCGGTCCACAAAGGGTCGTGAGCTGATCCCCACAACCGGCTGCCCCACCGTCCTTGTCTCGCAGTTGAAACGACAACCCAGCAGCTTGACGATTGAAGGAAAGATAGATGGAAAGTTGTTCGTGTTGACACTGGATACTGGAGCGTCATATTCGATCATAAAAAGGAAGCTTCTGAAGAACTGGGAACCACTGCATGGCATACAGCTGAGGACTGCGACTGGCGAGCGTGCGCCGGTAAGAGGAAAGGTAACAAAAACATTTGCTATCGGCACCAGCAGCCTGGAACATGAGTTCATCCTTGCGGATATAATGGACGACGTGGTTATCGGCGTGGATTTCATGATTAGGCACGGTTTTACGCTGGACCTGAAAGAAAATGTGCTGAGGTATACCAACGTTGAATTCCCGCTGCACACCGGCCACGAGCGAAGCATGGCGGTAAGGAAGGTTGCCTCGTGTCAACACCAGAGGATACCAGCGAATTCCGAGGCGATTGTGTGGGCAAAGGTGGACGAGGACGAAGGGGCAAGTCGGCGGTGGGTTGTGGAAGCGCCAAAACAAGGATACGACAACATAATTATCGGACGTACATTAGTGGAACCCAAAAATGGCAAAATACCAGTCAGGATACTCAACCCACTTAACACACCCAGATATGTCGGAAAATATGCGGTCATTGGCGAGTGTAGAGAGGCTGAAGCAGTTGTCAATTGCGAAAGCAGTCCACCCGTAGGAAGTAAGAAAAGCGGTTCTGACATGGACGCCATACCGTAGGAGAACCAGTGGAGCAGCGAATTGACAGCCGATCAGAAACAGAAGGCGCGGTCGCTCCTACAGCACTATGGGTCAATATTTGCAGCAGAAGCGGACGGAAGAACAGCCATAGTGAAGCACAACATCGACACCGGAAGTGCGAAACCGATCCGCCAACCGCCAAGACGACTTCCTCTGGCCAAGAGGGAGGAGGTCACCACCTTGATCGAAAACATGGGTAAATAAAAGGTCATAGCCTTCGTCATGCCCTTGGTGTTCGCCGGTCGTGCTAGTCAAGAAAAAGGATGGTTTTGTGTGGACTATTGGAAGCTCAATGATGTAACCAAAAAGGACAGTTATCCACTACCTCGAATCGATGACACCCTGGACACACTGTCAGGCACACAGTGGTTTTCCACGCTCGACTTACGCAGCGGCTATTGGCAGGTGGAGCTTGTGGACAAGGACAAGGAGAAAACGGCTTTCAGTGTTGGCGATGGTTTGTGGCAGTTCCCGTCATACCGTTTGGGCTCTGCAACGCACCAGCGACATTCGAGCAGCTAATGGAACGTGTGCCGCCGGCTGCATTGGCGGACGTGTCTGGTCTACCTTGACGACATAATCGTGATGGGTAAAAGCTTTGACGACCACCTGGGAAAGCTGAAGGAGGTATTCGAGCGAATATTAAAAGCCGGGCTTAAACTCAACCCAAAGAAGTGCTCGCTGCTCCAAAAAGAGGTCAAGTATCTGGGTCACACGGTTTTCGCCCGCGGAGTACATACGGATGAAGGCAAAATCACGGCGGTGAAGGAGTGGCCCCGACCACGCAATCTACACGAACTCCGTTTCCTGGGCCTGTGCACATACTACCGAAGATTCGTTCCTGGATTTTCGAACATAGCTGGTAGCTTGCACAAACTGACAAAGAAGAATCAAGCCTTCGCGTGCGGTGAAGAGCAGGAGCAGGCTTTTGCACGATTGAAGGAAAAACTGTGCACTGCTTCAATTCTGGCCTTCCCCGTGCCTGTAGAGATGTTTGTGCTGGATACAGATGCAAGCGGGCATAGTATTGGCGGTGTGCTATCACAGATAATAGATGGTCAAGAACAAGTGATAGCAAGTGATTTGTTGATACTACAGCAAAATTTTGTCGAAACCTGAACGCAACTACTGTGTGAAACGAAGAGAATTGCTGGCGTTATTGGAATGCGTGAAACATTTCCACAAATACCTGTATGGGCAAAAGTGTCGCTTGCGCACAGATCATGCTGCATTGAAATGGCTACTGAACTTTAGAGATCCTGAAGGCCAATTGGCGCGGTGGATCGAGCGGCTGCAGAGCTACGACTACACTATAGAGCATCGCAAGGGTAGCAGTCATGGAAATGCCGATGTCTTGTCACGCCGTCCGTGTAAAACTGAATGCAGGCATTGTTCGCGAGCCGAAAGCAAAGAGCAGATAGTGGACGTCCGATTGGTAAGCGTTATGCCAGAGGAAGAGTGGTCTGCGGAGAGGATACAAAAGTACCAGCGCGAGGATACGGATCTTAAAAAAATCATTGAAGGCGAGGAGCAAGGCGCACGTCCAGACTGGCAGGAGATGGCCGGTGAAAGCCCGATCGCGAAGGCTTACTGGGCACAGTGGCAAAGTCTGCGGCTGTCTGATAGCTGCCTATACCGTGAGTGGGAGAGTGAGGATGGCCAGACCAGCAATTCCCTAATTGTAATCCCGAAATGCAGGATCAACGCGGTGATCGAGGCATACCATAACGACTCCAGCGGAGGGCGGCTAGGCATCACAAAAACTGTCGCCAAAATAAAAAGACGATTCTACTGGGTAGGATGCCAGGAGTCTGTCGCCGATTGGATTAAGAGCTGGCATCGATGTTCGGCTGCGAAAGGGCCGACAAGAAGATCTCGGAGCCGCATGCAGCAGTACAACGTGGGAGCGCCCTTCGAGCGAATTGCCATGGACGTCGCCGGGCCATTCCCACTTAGCACTCAAGGCAACAAATATGTGCTGGTGGTAATGGACTATTTTAGTAAATGGCCCGAAGTGTATCCTATTCGATGGCTCGCGAAGGTGATGGGCCGTGCTAAAACAATAGAGAGTACAACTAGAATGTGCAAGAAACATCGGCGCGATAAGAAAACAAGTATAAAAAGCAGCAGTGGCACCACAGAGGGCCGAGTCTTAGTTGAATAAGCAAAGTAGTAACGAGTGTAGATACAAGCAAAGTGTAAATCTGTAAATAAAGTGATTGTTGGTTTTTGACTGCGTTTGCGCTGAATAATCGAAGTAGTTTTATTTTCAAGCACAATCCAAAACGAACTTAGAGAAGTCATTTTCGTAACAGTATATATGCATACGATTACGTTGACGATAGGGCAATGATAACCGGAAAAAATGATGAATTGTTTTATGCTCATAATGCTGTTATTATGTTTTGACGAGAACTTCGGAGGTACATACATATATACACTGGAAGTTTTATGCTGATTCTGAATAGAATATTATATTGCTTTACGTAGGATGCTCTCTTGTGGGTTTTTTCGATGAGTGTTATTGCTTTTGTAAACATTAAGCGAGGAATATTCTCCTAATCCGCTGGCCACATGTTGAAGTGGTCTGAAACTGCTTGCTTTTCAAAGGTTATTTTGTACAGGTATTAAAGGTACTGTGACCGACTTTGCTCCATTGAATTATTTAATTGGCGGCTAATTGTCAAGTGGTGCTCATCTTAATGCCCGCCGCTCGATTGCGCCGGCCTAACAACTTAAAGCACTTGGAAACTAACTACTGACCTGCGCAAGTGATCGCCGTGAATGTAGGTTTGTTCGTTGTGTGCGGCTTAAAGGCTGTTTCCAACGTGCAGCATGCAATATTGCACTTATTGCACTTGCGGCGACAATAACTCTTCACTACCGCCGGTGCTGCCGCACTGAATGAGTTCGGTTTTTCTCACAAGGATATTTTCGCCACGAAACAAATCACAACAACAACACAATTTGTCAGTAAGGTAAACACTAGGGTTGTTTTTTAATTGCGTTTTTATTTTTGTTTTTCATTTCATTTTCCCATTTCAATCTCAATAAAGTGGTTTGTTTTCGAACGCCGTCAGCTGGCGCACCATCTGGACTGAAGCGCTCAAACATAAGAAAACGTGACTAGAAGCAGTAAATAAATAAAATGCCCTCCGAGAGATTGTCTGTCGCAATTTCCTCCACTGCCGCATTATCCAACTAGATGCGAAGAGCGCGAAGGTGGAACGGCCAAAGAATTAAATTGGCTCGCTGGAACGTAATTTTGCATTAAATGCTAATAACGCCCAAGGCGTCTGCGCTCAAGGAGCCGCCAGCGTAATCTTCATCCCACCTATCGTCCCCCGCGCCATTTTATCATATTGGGGCATGCTCGAACGTGGAGGAGATCGGCCGTTCTTAGCGCCACGTCGAGGATTGCTAAAGTGATTGTGAGAAGTGAGTGAGAATTGAATTACACGCCTCTGGGATTGCGTGCGCATGCAAGGTTAGGCGTGGATTGCTGCGGCCTTCGCACTGCGTCTTAATTGCAGCCTTGACAAGACTTTGAGCCAGCTACCAACTGGCGCCTGCCAGCAGCCAGTCAGTCGACAAGATGTCAGTGTCGTTTAATGCTAATTTATCTGGCAGCATGCTCGACATATGCCGTTTCGACTGCCTGGGCTGCCACGGGCGTGTTTAGTTCAGGTTGACGTATCAATTACAATGCTTGTTCTGTCCCCTGGCTTCGTTTATGTACTAATTTTAATTGCTGTGGGTGTTTGTTGCAATATGTAAGGATGGTGGATGGAGAAAGCGGGAGAGGGCAAGCGTCTTCTGAGGAGAATTCAATTATACGTAATAAGATGTTAATTTGATAACGCCACATGCGGTGATTCTGAAGAAAATGGGTTCAAGAGCTATGAAAGCTTTTGTGGAACAGGATTTATTTCAGATTTGTGGTGTTTGTGAAAGTTTTTCTGAGAAATAACGACAAAATATCCAATAATGATTACATTGCGTATTGCATTGGGACGAATAAACTCGTCGGCTAGAAATGAAACCAATCATGATGATTAATGGCCCGAACATAATTACGTAAGACGGCAGCGACACTGCAAGAAAATAGAGAATAGTTCCATGAATGGCGACAGCGACAACAAGGGTCAGTGGTCGTTTCGCTGTGCAATCGTTAAAATAATCGTTTCCTTACGAACGTTCTGATTCTCTATTTTAACAAGTGCAGTCGTGTCACTGCCGTCGTCTATGTGTTCCGGGCATATGTGACTGTGCACAAGCAGTAGCCAGACAAAGTGTGAAACAATCGGCACAAAAGAACGAATATACTTAACAGAGAGAAAATTAAAGTGTCAAACAAGGAAGCATTTCATTCAATCGAGTGACCTTGCAGTAGGCTTCATTGAAGGCTTCACACGCCGCCGACTTGCCAAAGAGGCACGCATGCAGCTAGAACGAAACGCGTGAAAATATACATAAAAAGGTATAGAAAAATGGAAAATAAAGGACAAGGCGACACGACCGCAGTTGGAACGGCTTGTCTACCACAGCCACGCCTGGACAATGTTATTGAGCAAAACACGCAAGATTAATAGCCATGTGGGTGTGTTGCTGTGAATTCACGCATGTTGTGCGATACGTATGCTGAAGGCTGGCAAGAAAATACCAAATCGCCCACAGCTGCGGTAGTGGCTTAAATTATGGCCCGAAAACCTTCAAGACGGCATTGACAATGCCACACAACTTCAAAAAGGCGTCGGCCTCGAAAGGCACAGTGTAGTTAACTATTTGATTACAATGAAAATAGCAGTAACATCATCACAATCATATGTCTGTTCTAAACACAAATTTAATTCAAATATTTATTAATTCAAATATTAATGTGATCGTTCTACAATCAATTTAAAACAAATGGGAATGTGTAAACATTTTTTAAACCAGTAAATTTTAATTGTAACAAAGTAAGAAATTTGTAATTTTTGTTCAAAGTATCATACATCGAAAAAGCAAGAAAAATTCCAATAAAAGTATCTGTTTTGAAGCAGTGATGCCAATTGCTCTGGATTTTTCACCTACGAAATAGAAAATAGTTCTAGGTTTGGCGACAGCGACAACAGCGGTAGGTGGTCGTGTAGCAGTGCAATCGTCAAAATAATCGTCGTGCCCATTAAGAATTCGTCTGTGCTTTGCATTTTATCGCTCTATAGTCAATACAAACGAATTTGTAATTGTTGTTCTAAACACCAAGAACCAAGAATAATAATTGTAATATAATAATTAATAATAATTATTAATAAGCCAAGTCAGCGGTGGAAGTCTGTGAGTTTGAGTCTGTGAGAAGTTGAATCGGCACTTCTCTGCTTGTGTTTCCAATAATGCCTTTGTTATTATTTTAATCCGTATTCGAGTGCAGGCTGATTTTGCGTTTTTCGCTTTGCAAACAGATTCAAATTCAATTTAGTCTTCCACAAAGATGGACCGCCGCCAGCCTTGCCACTCGCGCTATCCGCAGAGGTGGGGGGGCGAGGCATTCACAGGCACCGTCAGCAACGACAAACCTGCAAATTAAATTTTCATTTCCCGATTGAGGCGCCGCTGTTCGCTTTGCTTACACATTGTGACGACTACATTATTGCTGTGTTATTATTATTGCTTGTCTTCTGCTTCCCTTTCTTCACACTGCTGTTGTTATTGCTGTTGCTCATTTTGTTCTTATGTCGTGCTACATGCCGTTGCTATTTTCGTCTTGCCATTGCGCTTTTAACGAAACTCCAAATGCAAATTTTATTGTTAAATAAAGCCGAGCGCGTTGGCACAATTACTCGCGTCCGCCGCCTCTACTCCTTCCCCCAGCGGACTTCTGCTCGCACCAAGTTCCACTTTGCCGTTGTTTCAATTCAATTTCAATGCAAAAATATAAAAAGATTCAAATAACAAAGAATAGAAACGAAGAAACATTGCTGCTGTTTTGTCATTTCGCCATTTCGTTGGTGGTGTCTACTGCGTTCCACTTATTTAACTGCGTGGTCTGTCTACAACGGAACGAAAAGAGTGGCCATTACCAGGTCATACGTTCGAAACCCAGGCGCAGCCATAAAAAATGCAATTATTTCTTTAGTGTCCCCTTCGTTCGCTGAACAGAAAAGTCCCCTAAGATAAAGTGGGAAGCGTAAAAAACATATCGACACCGCCACTGGAATCGAAATATAAGTATATAATATAATATTTAATTGCATGAAGTAAACAATGTTTCTTTAACGCGGCCGGAATGCGCAGGTTGCAAGAACAACAAAAAATCTTTGCAAACCAAAACACAAGACTCCATAGCGAAGCCTCACGAAATCGCATTTGGAAAATGGGAACGAAAGCAGCGAAGAGTTTATTATTTAACCGAATTGGGTACTTTCCCCTTAACTTACCTTAATGACTTTACAACTTTGACTTATAACTTTAAATTACACTTAATAAGTGACGAATTTAAGGTGCTGTCAGACTATGCAAGTAAAGCGCTTTCAGAAGTTATTTCCATTCCAAAAAGTAAAACTTGCACGTGTGACCACCAAAATTGTAACTTCTGCAAGCGCTTTCCAACTTTTTGGAATGAACTTTCGAAAACAAAACTTGCATAGTGTGACTGGTATTTTTTGAAAGTAAATTACTTTACTTACGGCAGCCGCCGTAGCTGAGCTGGCTAGTGCGTTGGGCGGCGAGTCAAATGCGACGCTCGAACCCAGGTTCAATACTCCGTTGCTGCTAACACCGAAAAAAAAGAAAAATAACAATTTGTCTTTCGGCGGCTGTCCTCTCAGCAGGAAATGGCAAACCTCTGAGAGTAAAATTGTCTATGAAAAAGTTCCCAACTCGCCGTTCGGAATCGGCATAAAACTGTAGGTCCCTTCCAACCTTGTAAAAATTCGCACGCACAAAACGGATGGTTGCGGGTGGCTAGGCCTTAGTCGCGGTATCGGGCTGTCGTGCCAGTCAATTATTATAATTATTATTAATTAAATTACTTTCGGATAGTAATTTCAATGCGCTGCTGCTGCACTGGAAAGTGTTTCGCTTTCCGAAATGTGCTGAACAACCCCGCGTAAATTGAGTGTGATCATTGTTGCCGAACTGATCAATAATTTGTATGTTCTCTCAAATGTTTAGGAGATACAAATATTTGTCGATACTATTATAAATATATATATTGTATATTTTAACCCATTCGAGACGACGATTTTTTTCGAACACGGTCCCCAGGAGCGAGCATGCGTATTCAAAGTATTTTAAATGTAAGAAAGGCTTCAGATAATTTTTAGATTTTTTGGTACACAATAAAACCAATGCCAACTTTTGTTTTCCTGTACTTTACAGATTTCATTAGTTCCAGAAAAATCTTATTTCGACGACTAGTTTACTCAGAATAACTGATAATTGCACATTACTGTTACTGCACACACGGTGTGAAGGCTGTCGTATAGCCTCGGAAATCCATTGCACACACGGTGTGCAACGGTCTCGAATGGGTTAAAAGATTAACAGCAACTTGAAAGATTGCGACCCACAGATAAAATGGATTGATATAAGTATTGCCCTTTGTCAGTATGCCACATTTTTTTATGGTGGTGGTAACACTGTGTTAGTAGTCTCTCATCAAATTTGTATGGTGTGGACCAAGGTGTATTAATAAGGTGATGGCACTACTGCAAAAACAAAATCCCCGTGTATTTTGTTAGTGCTTTTGGGCATGCTCATTGTCAAAATCAAATCAAAACACAAACAACACAAAAACGATTTTACCAATTTTTGACAATTAGCATGCCCATTCGCAAAAAATCAGAAGAAACCAAAAGAAAATCAGAAGAAAAAAGTTTAATCAGCTTTGTTGCCACCACTACCTTATTAATGTGCCTTGGTGTGGACTTGCTCCACCACGATGCCAAACCCGCTTCACGCAATTTGTCCTTGGTTTGGCCCACGTATCCACAATTTTCCGATCACCGAGCACTATCATCTTCATAAGAAGCAATTCCTTCTTTAAAAATAATTTTTTCACGCTCAGTACTCTGATAGATTAGAAATGTCAGCAAACTTTTCAACTGCATCGTAACGCACACATTCGCAAATTGCTTTCAACAAGTACTATGAGAAATTTGTGGGACTTGTGTACTGTGACTAGTCAAAACGTATTTCTGGAAAGTAGATCTGATAGTCACTTTCTGGAAAGTAAAAAGTACTTATGGAAATTACTTTCCGTGCATAATGTAACTGCTCGTGAAAGTACTTTCTAAATATTTAATGTTATTTTTATTTTAATTTATATTTAATGTAATTTATTATTATTACTCGGTTTTAATGTATTCTTTTTTTAGCATTTAAAAGAGCAATCTTGTATGCTGAAATAAATCAATAAATAAATAAATAAATAAATAAAATTTTGAACTTTCAATCGCATTCCGAAAGTACTTTACTTGCATAGTGTTAAGGCACCTTTATGTGGTGAAGTGCAAGTTGTGGTAAATGCGGCTGCCAGCAAAGGCACGTCAGCCCTACGGGAAGTGGGGCTTAATTGAAAATTACACACACACACGTATGACCGCAGGGGTCCTGCGCGCTAAAGCGATGTAGCGTTCGTGGAAATTGCTATAACTAAGTACTATCAAAGAATATGAAGTAATAAAGAACGCGCATGTGGGCACCAAAGTGTTTTCGGCTGTTATGATGCGAGCGCAGTGGCGGATTCAGGGGGGTTTTGGGGGTTCAAACCTCCCCCCCGAAATATTAGGGTCGACTTTAAAACTGCATACAAATTAAAAGGCATTTTTGGTTTTTGAATGGTTTTTCGACACATTTATATATCTACGTCTGTACCCGGCGACATCGCTCGTCGATTTCATTATTAATTTTTCATAAATATTTTTGCTATGACAAAAAATGTCATCGCACAATTGTAGGAATAAAATTGTGATCTCAGCCGATGTTTAGACTTTGCAAAATCCATTTATGAAGAGTTACAAGAGTTGCGTGGAAACGCTCAAAATGAGTTTCTGAATATCTTTGAACAAGCTAAAGAAAAGGCAAATAATGTTGGATTTATGATAGAAGTACCTCGACGAGTTGGACGTCAAATTAATCGAGACAATTATGTCGGAGAGCCAGAGGACTATTTTCGTTGCTCCATATATATCCCATTTCTAGATCATTATTCAGATCAAATATATTTAAGATTTATAAAGCATAGAAATTTACTGTCCAAAATGCAGAATATTTTACCCAGCAAGGCATTTGTTTTGCAAAGCAATGATATCCAGAAACGGCTCAATTGTTCGAAAAATATTGGCCAGACGATTTTTCAACGTCTGTTGATGACTTCGTGCCAGAGCTGATTATGTGGCGCCGGTACTTTTTTGTAATAAACTTTGTAATAATTGTTAAACAATTAAATAATTCTTTCAGATATTGGGCCAATGCACAGTGCTTCGACTCCATACAACCGCGGGACAAAATTAGAAGGAGTGGTCCGTTCTTCACAAAATTTGGTATGCTAGTTAATCGTGGTCTGCTGAATTGAAATCTCCATTTTGTTTTTCTTAAACTGTTGTAGTTTGGCAATGCCTGAGGCTTAATTTTGCAAATTTCGTCATTTTTGGAAAGCTATAGCACCAAATGTGTTGGCTAGATTTTTCAGATTTTACACTTAATCGGTAAAATCAACATTGATTATTCCAAAGAGTAACAGAAATTGTATCGGGACCCTCTGGTTTTGCAATAAAAACGATAATAATAGATGTATGTTTTGCATTTTTGCAGATTTTATCAGTTTTCGTGCTAATTGCATACTTTTAGGCATAAATAAAATAAATTTTGTCGAAAAATACGTGTTTAGACCACTTTTAAAACTGAATTATTTTCTGAGATCGGAAGATATCGGAGGATGTAGTTACATTATCCGACAAAGAAAGAATGCTTCTTAAAATAAAAAAAAAATCCAGGAACATAGTTTCACATACTTTTTAGATATTTTCGTCTAAGTTTTGCTAATTTTCAGATTTTTAACTTAGAAAAATATTTTGAATTAAAAGTGAAGTAAAAGCCTACGCTTCACAAATTTTGGGAAAACATTAAAAACGAAAATGGCCACGTCATTTCGTAATCTATATTGAAAGTTTAAGGAACTTCGTGCCAACCATGTATTTTAAAAATTTTTTTTACTCAATAGACTAAAAAACAGAAAATATGAGTTTAAATTTTTTTGTGAAAAAAGTTTCAACTTTGAGCCGCTTTTGCGCAGACACTAATTGATTTTTTGCACAGATTTTTTGGGTTTTCTTAGTTGGAGTTTTTTCTTTCAAATGACATCAAAATCGTTAAATTCTGAGACCATACATTTTTTGAATTTTGTCTATGGAACGTGATTCGTACGTTGCACAGTGATTCTGTGCAATGTATCAAAAATTAATTTGCCGGAAAATTTTATTGACGCTTTAAACCAGTGCACAGTGATTCGACTCCATACAACCGCGGGACAAAATTAGAAGGAATTTGGTATACTAGTTAATCGTGGTCTGCTGAATTGAAATCTCCATTTTGTTTTTCTTATACTTTTGTAGTTTGGCAATGTCTGAGACTTAAATTTGCAATTTTCGTCATTTTTGGTGTGCTATAGCAACGAGTGTGTTGGCTAGATTTTTCAGATTTTACATTTAATCGGTAACGTCAACATTGATAATTGCAAAGAGTAACAGAAATTGTCTTAGGATCCTTTAGTTTTGCAATAAAAACGATAATAATAGACGTAAGTTTTACTTTTTGCAGTTTTCTCAATTTTTCATGCTGATTGCATACTTTTAGGGATGAAAAAAATAAATTTGGTCGAAAAATAGGTGTCTATAAAATAGGATCGGAAGATATCGGATGATGTAATTACATTATCCGACAAAGAAAGAATGCTTCTTAAAATGAAAAAAATCCAGGAACATACTTTCACATAATTTTTAATTTAATTGACTGGCACGACAGCCCGCTTACGCGAGACTAAGGCCTAGCTTCCCGCAACTACCCGTGTTGTGCGTGTGAATTTGTACGCGGGTTGAAGGGACCTACAGTTTTATGCCGGTTCCGAACGGCAGGTTGGGAGCTTTTTCATAAGCAATTTTTACTCTCAGAGGTTTGCCATTTCCAGCTGAGAGGACAGCCACCGAAAGAGAAAACGAGTTTTCCCGTTATTTTTTTTAGGTGTTATTACAGGCAGTATTTGAACCTGGGGTTGCTGCCTGCGACTCGCGGTCCAACGCACTAACCAACTGAGCCACGGCGGCTGCCCTTTCGGCGGCACTTTCACATACTTTTTAGATATTTTCCTCTAAGATTTGCCAATTTTCATATTAGAAAAATATTTTAAATTAAAAGTGAAGTGGAAGGCTCAGCTTTGCAAATTTTGAGAAAACATTAAAAGCGAAGATGACCACATCATTTCTTAATCTGTATTGAAAGTTTTAGCAACTTCTTGGTAACCATGTATTTTTACAATTTTTTTTACTCAATAGACTAAAAAACAGAAATTATGTGTTTACATATTTTTGTGAAAAAAGTTTCAACTTTGAGCCGCCTTTGCACGCACACTAATTAATTTTTTGCACAGATTTTTCGGGGTTTTGTTAGTTGGAGTTTTGCCTTTCAAATGACGTCAAAATTGTTAAATTCTGAGACTATAATTTTTTTTGAATTTTGTCTATGGAACGAATCACTGTGCAGTGCGATGAAAAGCTCTATCCATTAATTTTCCATTTTTTGGAGATTGGTGCAACACTGCCAGTGTCTGTTGCAACAAGCGAACGGTCATATTCAACACTACGTCGATTGAAAACATATTGTTGCGAAGAAGCAATGTGCTGAATGCTTGTCTATGCACGAACGCTTTTCCAAGCATACTTTTAGGCATGCACTTTCAAGTACGGCGAATTTGGTATAATTCGCTTGGTGTTATTCCGATATGGCAAGGATGGTTCGCGAACTGTGCGAGAATGGTCGAGCGTGTTCCAATTGGAAGTTGCAAGAAACTTCGGCGCGATAAGAAAACTGGTATATAAGCAGCGCTGCGCGGCGCAACAAGGAGAGTCTTAGCTGAGCAAGCAAAGGGGAAACGTGCAATAGTAGTAGTAAAGTAGTAACAAGTGTAAAATTGTAAATAAAGTGATTGTTGATTTTTGTCTGCGTTTGCGCTGAATAACTGAAGTAGTTTTATTTTCAAGCACAATCCAGTATACGAACTTAGAAACGTCATTTTCGTAACATTTGGTGTCAGAAGTGGGATTGTGCTACTGAAAATAAACAAAAAATAAAAATAAATAAAATTATAAAAACGCAGACATGGTTAAATTCGAGCTGCTGAAGGTGGACCAGCTGAAGAAGGAGCTGGCCGCCTGGAATTTGCCGACTGCTGGCGGAAAGGTGGAGTTGCAGCTGCGCTTGCGAGAGGCGTGTGAATCACGAGGCATCGATTGGGCTGCACACGAGTTCGGAACGAAGGAGCAAGAGGCGTCGGCCAAGGTGGAGGAATCGTCTGCGGGTGCTGCGACGATGCAAAGTACGGCTGCAGCGGCTGCGCCACCACAAGCATTGGACATGAGCCAGCTAATGGTTGCACTTAAAGGCATGTTCGAGACTTCCAACCGTGAAATGGCAGCCAAGATGGAAAATGAAAATCGCGAAATGTCGGCGCAAATGGCAGCGAAACTGGAAACTACGAATCAGGAAATGGCCGAGCGAATGGAATACAAGCTTCAGGAAAATTCTGCACGTTTGGAACAGAAAGTGGAAGAAATCTCCAACAAGCTCGATGTGAAGGTGGAGCACCTGGGAGCTCAAGCGGAGCACTTGGATAAACGAGTCGACGGCCTGGATGATTCTCTGAACAGACGAGTTGACGACCTGGGTGAATCCTTAAACAAACGAGTTGACAGTCTGGAAGATTCGATGCACAGAAAGATCGACGAGCGACTTAGAGAACTACAGCTACGAGCAAGGGTGCAGTCAGTTGAGGAAAGTTTTGCCATAGAAGTGCCTACTTATGATGGTACTACGTCGTTCGACACATTCAAACTACAATTCGATATGGCTGCTCTGGAGAGTCAGTGGACCGATGTTAGGAAAGGTCGGAGGCTGATACTGGCTCTAAGAGGTCCTGCGGCTGAGGTAATAAGAACCGTTCCGGAAGGTTTGAGAGGTGATTACGGCACCGTCATAAGGGCACTGGCAGCCAGATACAGTGACGATCACAACAAAATGCTGTATTATTGCGAGCTGAAGAGCCGTAGACAAAGAGCCAACGAGGCGCTGCAGACGTATGCGGCAGATATCGAGCGGCTGGTACCACTGTCCTACCCAGAATTCAGCATAGACGGTTTGGAAAGGCTGAAGATTGAGGCGTTTATTGAAGGTCTTCATGACCCGGAGACACGTCGCAGTACATTGATGATGATGAAGCCGACATTCCGTGAGACGGTGACAAGCGCATTGACGTATGAGGCGGCCTGGAGGGGAAGTTTTCGACATTCATCTGCGGAAAGGCGCCGAGCCCAATATGGTCGTGTCACGCAAAGCCAGACAGTGAGCTCAGAGACACCAGCGAGGCCGCGGGCTGTTTCATCTAGAGTCAGTTGCTGGCGATGTGGCAAGCAAGGCCACATATCACGAGACTGCCATCTGCGGGGAAAGCGTTCCGGACAACAGACGTCGCCAAGATGTGCTGACGCTCTGACACATCATTCTTGCAAAACCGAGCGCAGGCATGATTCGCAAGCCGAAAACAAGGGACAAATTGTGGATGTTCGGTCGGTAAGAGTTCTACAAGAGGAATATTGGCCTGCGGGAAGGCTACAGAAGGACCAGCGCGAGGATACGGATCTCGCAAAGATCATCAAAGGCAAAGCGCGGAGAGTACGGCCGGACTGGCAGGAGATGGCTGGTGAGAGCCCGATCGCGAAGGCTTACTGGGCGCAGTGGCAAGGTCTACGTCTGAAAGACGGCTGCCTATACCGCGAGTGGGAGAGCAGGGATAGCAGGACCAGAAAATCCCTAATTGTGGTCCCGAAAGGTCGGATCGACGATGTCATCAAAGCAAACCATAACGACTCCAGTGGAGGGCACCTAGGCATCGCAAAAACTGTCGCCAGGATAAGAAGACGGTTCTATTGGGTGGGATGCCAGGGGTCTGTCGCCGAGTGGATAAGAGGCTGTGATCGGTGTTCGGCTGCGAAAGGGCCGATGAGAAGATCGCGGAGCCGCACTCAACTAGTCGGAAACAGGTTAAACGCCAGCTATGGTCTACGGGCTAACTCAGAAGGGTTTACGGAAGGCGATCTGGTAATGCTCAACAACCCACAGTGGAAGGAAGGTTTGTCTCCAAAAGTTCAAACATCATGGGAAGGACCGTACAAAGACGTGACAAAGATTAATGACGTGGTGTACAGAGTTCAACGCTGCTGCAACAGAAACGCTAGGCTGAAAGTAGTCCATTTGGAGCGCTTGGCGCCTTACTCCGGCGGAGCCTCGGTACTTGTTCGGGACGAACAAGTCTAAGTGGTGGGCAGTGTTGCGAAGAAGCAATGTGCTGAATGCTTGTCTATGCACGAACGCTTTTCCAAGCATACTTTTAGGCATGCACTTTCAAGTACGGCGAATTTGGTATAATTCGCTTGGTGTTATTCCGATATGGCAAGGATGGTTCGCGAACTGTGCGAGAATGGTCGAGCGTGTTCCAATTGGAAGTTGCAAGAAACTTCGGCGCGATAAGAAAACTGGTATATAAGCAGCGCTGCGCGGCGCAACAAGGAGAGTCTTAGCTGAGCAAGCAAAGGGGAAACGTGCAATAGTAGTAGTAAAGTAGTAACAAGTGTAAAATTGTAAATAAAGTGATTGTTGATTTTTGTCTGCGTTTGCGCTGAATAACTGAAGTAGTTTTATTTTCAAGCACAATCCAGTATACGAACTTAGAAACGTCATTTTCGTAACAATATTTACGGAGCAGCATTGGGCAAGACAGATTACTTGGTTTGGCACTTCTTAGGGCAAATTTTTCAGTGCGAGTTTAACTCAGTTTCTATTTTAAACTTACTTTAAACGCAAAATCGAATATTTCAGTCATATTTGACTGAAGTTTAAACGCCCAACCCTGAACGGTTAAACTAAGTTTAAACTGTCAACTGCCAGTTGACAGTCTGACAGTTCATTTATTTTGGAAATTTGAAAAGCGCAATTACAATTTTTCGATATAAAATAAATATAAATATATATATATATATATAAATATATATTATAATATTTTACAGCTCATCGGTCCTCATATAAAACATCCTACACTTGTGTATTTCCCCCTTACAAGTACAAGAAGCCTTTCATTTTCCCGAGACGGAAAATTTGCGCTACGTTTGCTCATTGTGAATTTTTTGATGAAGTACATTTTTTGAGCGCAAAGAATTTATTTACGAATGACAATCGAAACAAAGAAAAATTATTATCTAGATAAAAATATTGCCAGTATTGCCACACTCAAATGACTAAAATTTGATCCAGTTAAACTACTACTGAAAAACTGCTTTGTCGTTTAAACTAAGTTTAAATGTAAACGAAGTTCAAGCAAACTACGTTTGAACTGGGTTTAAACTCGCACTGAAAAATTGGCCCTTAATGTGCATCGAGACATAGGAGTTGATCCTACCAACATTTTAGACGAGCTTGCAAAAAAGCGTAAGCGTAAACTATCTTTCCCGTTATAAGCAAAATACATCTTTTCAATTAATATCTTTATAATAAATACATATACATAAACATTTATGAATATTAAAAAATTACTTACTAGAAACACCCCGAAATATTTTTCTGGATCCGCCCCTGTGCGAGCGGGAAGCGCGAAGCGTAGGCATTGGAGAATGTTAAGTTCATAACATTTTCTGTTAGGTTTGCGTCGGATAACAGCAAAAAGCAATGTTGTTATTCGCAACGTCTTCACTCGAGTACATTGAAATGGTGGTTGTTGTGGCGTAGTGATCGCTCAATTTTTGCATGCATGTTTATTAACCCGGCGTTGGTGTGGTGGAAAAAATTACGTTATTGGTGTGGTGGGGTATGACATACCCCAAACCTTGATATAGCAGCAGCCTCACGAAACTACACAAATATAAAAGATAGCAATTCTATATTATTCTTCATTTATTTTTACGTAAGAAAATACCAAAGCACTTCAGCTGCAAGCAATTTGTAAAAGAAAATACCAAATATAACAAAAATAAACGAAAAATACTTATATTTATAAGTTGACTTCATATAATGGGGTTTAAAAAAATGTCTTCATATAATTTTCCAAAAAACATAGTTTGTTTTAAAAACGAAATACATATAGTTATGTGACATACAATTTTTGGTAGTTATCCTGAAAGAGTAGCGAATTACAGGGTCTCAAAATTAGCGCATTTTTCGCAAGTTATATAAGGTTTTTGCTCTCGGACAAACCGAACATCGTGTGCTGTACTGACGACGTTTTGGTACAGCTTCGCCTTATCTCAAGGATTTACAGAATCATGATGATGTAGAAAAATAATAATATTTTTTGGAACATATGATACGATGAAAACGATTGTCTTATGTGCTATTAAATTCGATGGAACATACGACATTCGGTTTCTACGGCGACGAAATGCGAATACTGAACTGGGAGCTTTTCTTGCACGTAGCAGTTGGCCAGTTGGTATTTGCCTCTTATTTTTCCGTACGGTGAATTTTTTAATAAATCGATGACTACTAGACCATCGAAAATAACAATTTGAATTCAAAATCATTTACACAAAAAGTTACGTTATTGGTGTGCTGGGGTATGTCATACCCCAATGAACTTTAGCGGGATGTGACTGAAATCTGGTCACACTCAATTTGCTTTAGGATATACAAGTATGTGTATGGTTGGACTGTTATAAACAGCTACTAGAAGCGATAGTGCCCACATAAAACTGATATCCGTATTATTTACAAAAATACAACCTCTGGGGTATGGTATACCCCACCACACCAATGACGGGTTAAAGAGCTGCAATGGATGATTCATTACTCCCTACACACAGTGTGATTTGGTGCAGTGTGCACTGTTTGCAAGCATTCACTGCAGTAAGAGAGCAGTATGAGAATGAAAAGAAAACGCAAACCGCAATAGCAGTCAACACTCATTTGTTTGTCTCTGCAAGGCACGCACTGTTTTCTCTCTGCTATATACACTGCAAGCAATGCTAATGAATCGTTGACAGTGCGTAACGGGCCAAAATGCTACCTGTACGCTGAATGCAATTAGTGATTAAGGGGTCATTCTCATGTGAAATTTTGTAAAAATAAATTTTTTTTTTTTTGGAATATTTGGAATGTATCATCCTTGAAGAAGAAAGTTCAAGTATTTCGGCTTCTACAGACATTTATATAACGAGCGGTCAAGGTTTCTAGCAAGGATTCAATCAGTTAGTCAAAACTTTAAACGTGTTTTTCTCGGAACGCCTTTTTTTGAAATGGCGGGGATGATTTAAAAAAAAACCATTCATCCGATCTCTCTGCGATTTTGTCACGTCATTCTACATACTGTTAGCTATCGCCCCTAGTAAATTCACTCTGATATGTTAAAAATGTCATATTTTTTTTCATTGATAAAATCTTCAAAAACAACAATTTTTTACTGCTCTAACTTCCAATGTCTGCCATTTTGTGAGATTCTTATGAAAAAATTCAAATTTACTACGGGCGAGAGGTACGTTCATACTGATTAAGAATTTCTTTGAAATTTATGTTTCAGATAATCCTGTGACTCAAAACAATCCCCGCCAGCTGACCATGACGCGCCAGAAGCCTTGTCTTTAATCGAAAAAAAGTGTTTGAAAACATTAAAAAATTTTTTTTTTTTTTGTAAATTTTTGTACCATAACAATGAATAAATTAAAGTGGAATATCTTTTTTTGATAATTCCTCGTATTCACAAAGGAAATAATTTCTGAAAATGTCCATTTTTCCTGTCCGCGCATGAGAATGACTCCTTAAAGAACAGTTTGGCACGCGACAGACATTTTAGTGTCTGATAAAAAATTAATTAAAATGGAGGTTGATGATCTGAGTTAATATAATATATTTAAATAAATAATTTAAATGTAATATTGATGTACACTAGTCAGAATAAGTTTGCGTACAGGCAAGTCAAAATTATGTATGTTTAATTTTGACCTCAAAAATGGGTTCTCTGTTTATAAAACACATTTTTCATATATGATTTAACTGCACTTTTTGTTCAGTTATAGATAAATTAAAATAATAATTTTCCATGTATTCGTATTTACTGACAATATACTCACAAAACGGTGCAGAATAAGTTTGCGTACAAAACTAGTAACGGGAATTTCCGGTTATGCTTTTTATTTTTTTTTTTGGAAAATGTATATTCCATTGAACAGTAAACGGATTTGTAAATGATTTGAAACCGTATATGTGCTTGCAATTTTATAGAAAGCAATAGAATAGAAAAAATTAAAAATGGATAATCTTACTAAAACTTTCCAAAATTCACAAAAAATTTCATGAATTTGGGAAACTTTTGGGAGAGCACATTCGTCATTTCAAAAAGCCATCTTAAATCTCCAAAAAACAGAAAATCTTGCTGCGTTACTACGATCTGGTCATTTTCTTAAGCTACCCGAGAAAGAGGATTGGATTGTGTACGATCAGTGCATCATAATCTAAGGCTAGTTGCATCCAATATCTTCAGAAATGTACATAAATACTTTATAAAACCCAGTAGCACTGACTTTACAATAAAAATCCTGAAAAAATGAAATGTAGGGGAAACATAACAGCATGTAAGAAGCCCATATTTACAGAATTGCTTTCGTAAAAGAGTCCATCAAAGAGTCTAGAAAACCAGATTTCTAGGACGATATGTTAATATCTATAGTAAGTGGGACGATTCATTATTATCTGATAATAGTTTGGCATATTTGGCATTAAAAGGCTGAACTAATTTGACGAGAATCCTGTTAATAACAAAAATCTGAAATTAACAGTGAAGCATAGCATATGTGAGGATATGGCATGTCAGGAAAAGGAGTGAGCAGGCTGTTTTTTTATTCAGAAATGCTTCCGGGGGGTTATTTACATATTCTAAAAGCTTATGTAAGCCAAGGTTTTAAAACTTTGGATCAGATTCCAACATTTCTTTTTAACCTTAGGGCGCAATGCATACGATGCGAAGCTATTAACTAACTCAACAAAGTTGAAAAAGTTCCTCCCTAGTCACCTAACGTGCATCTAATTGAGTTATATTGGTTTACTTGAACCCTGATCCCAACAATACTCCATCTTCAAAGATATAGTAAACCAATATAACAATTCAAGGATATAACAAAATAACTGCTGAAACACCGAATTTAATAAAATGTACGCCGAAACTTCTGCAGGGAGTTCAAGCGAGAAAAGCATATTCACAAAGATATTATTTTTTGGACAAAACTTACAGCCCTATTCTGGTCAAAGTCTGACAATTGATTTTCTATTCAACGCTTGTTAGATTTTTGATCAGAATTTTTTGTTAGCCTATTCTTACGCAAATCTGAGAAGCAGAAAGCTGTCAAATTTCACCACAGCGCACAGTGATTCGACTCCATACAACCGCGGGACAAAATTAGAAGGAGTGGTCCGCTCTTCATAAAATTTGGTATACTAGTTAATCATGGTCTGCTGAATTCAAATCTCCATTTTGTTTTTCTTAAACTGTTGTAGTTTGGCAACGCCTGATGTTTAATTTTGCAAATTTCGTCATTTTTGGAAAGCTATAGCACCAAATGTGTTGGCTAGATTTTTCAGATTTTACATTTAATCGGTAACGTCAACATTGATTATTCCAAAAAGTAACAGAAATCGTATCGGGACCCTCTGGTTTTGCAATAAAAACGATAATAATAGATGTATGTTTTGCATTCTTGCAGATTTGGTCATTTTTCGTGCTAATTGCATACTTTTAGGTATAAATATAGTAAAATAAATTTTGTCAAATTGAATTATTTTCTAAGATCGGAAGATATCGGCGGATATAATTACATTATCCGAAAAAGAAGGAATGCTTCTTAAAATAAAAAAAATCCAGGAACATACTTTCACATACTTTTTAGATATTTTCCTCTAAGTTTTGCCAATTTTCAGATTTTTAACTTAGAAAAATATTTTGAATTAAAAGTGAAGTAAAAGCCTACGCTTCACAAATTTTGGGAAAACATTAAAAACGAAAATGGCCACGTCATTTCGTAATCTATATTGAAAGTTTAAGCAACT
This sequence comes from Melieria crassipennis, assembly GCA_963668005.1. Lineage (NCBI taxonomy): Eukaryota > Metazoa > Arthropoda > Insecta > Diptera > Ulidiidae > Melieria > Melieria crassipennis. The sequence goes on along the minus strand of OY764961.1, from coordinate 74,057,571 downwards.
TCGTGTCAACCATGTATTTTTAAAATTTTTTACACAATAGACTAAAAAACAGAAAATATGAGTTTCAATTTTTTTGTGAAAAAAGTTTCAACTTTGAGCAGCTTTTGCACGCACACTAATTCATTTTTTGCACAGATTTTTTTGGGTTTTTTTAGTTGGAGTTTTACCTTTCAAATGACAGCAAAATCGTAAAATTCTGAGACTATAAATTTTTTGAATTTTGTCTATGGAACGAATCACTGTGCAGCGAGGTGAAAAGTTCTGTTTGTTTTGGTTTCACTGTGAATGGCAAAAAATGAAAAAGAAGAAGAAGAAGCTGCGAAATATTTGAAATTGAATTCAAATAAAATGTCCACTAAGAAGTAAGTATTCTTTACAAATTCGACTGATTTGATTATTAATTATTTATTATGTTTCAAGGTTCGAGCGCACTACGCAGGAGCAGCTGCAATTTTTTGTTCAGTTTTTGAGGGACCATCCCGAGCTGCAAGCTGGGAAAAACAGCCCCAAGGCACCGCGGACTGTCCAACATTTATGGAGGCAGATGGCGGACCACCTCAACGCTATGAGGGGGCCAACGCGTACCCCAGCAAAATGGAAAGAAGTAAGTTTTGAACACTTGGGTACACATACGTAAGTATGAATTCTCATACATTTTTCGATTTCAGAGCTTGTCACAGTGGAAGTATCAGTTGCGGAGTCGTGCCCGGAAGGCAAAAGTGCAAATGGCGATGATGGGAGGAGGCCCTCGTGTTACAGATGTAACCGAGTTCGAGCAGCAGGCCCTACAAACTTTCGGCGCTGCAGCTGTAAATGGCCTTCCAACAATACAAGCACTAGGGCTGCAGGTAATTGCACCAGTTCAAAAAACAATTGCGCTCCATATGATAGTCTTTTTTACACAATTAGGAATCAACACAGAACGAACTGCAAGCCATTCCGTTAAATGATGCTGAGCGCGATCCGCTCCGTGCTGATATTCTTATCACAGCGGCTGAGGAAGGTTCACCCGCTGAGGCTACATCTCTTCCTACGGCTGAAGGAGCGCCGGCACCTGATGCTGCCCTTCGTTGATTTGATTGATTTAAAAATTTACAAATACTCAAAGCTGGTTGGTCCCAATTTAAAATGTTTAGAAATATTTTTACGTGGCGAGTTCCAAGTAAAAATATTTGTTTATATTTTGACATGGTTGATTACAATTTTGAGAATAACAGCACATCGTCCTCACCTCCCAATCATCCCACGGCGCAGCAGTGTGCTAACGCAGACTCGCTGCAGTGAGCGCAACCAAAGAGCGCAACACAAAAACTACGTTCTCGCTTGTAAAGCAAGCCTTGTGTATGTTTATTTTCTTTACTTCTAGCAAAGAATTATTTCATATTCTTTGCTTCTAGTCACATGTTACGCTGAAGTTACAGAGAATTCTGCTGTTAGTAACAGAGGGTTCTGCTGTCAATAACAGAGGGTACTACCAGCAGTACCCGCCATACAACGCGTTTGCTTGTATGAGATGCGCGTTCTATATAACTTTATATTCTTTGGTACTATGCATACACCACAATCCCTACAATAGCTTCGAATGACTGCACTTTGCTGGAACCAAAATCGACGCCACTGTGCAAGGTGCCATGCTCGGCTGGCCGTTTAACCCAATCAACTTAAAATTGTATACAAATCTCTTATTTACTTACTCTCGCTGAATAAACAAAATCCCGTAGCAGCAAATATAAATTTAATGCAAAGTGCCAATATTCTCTACAGCAAACACCTTCAGTAGAAAGCGTTATGAGTTTATTTTCCTCTCAGACATTCTGAATTATTCATTAATTTACTTCATTTTCTACTACATCTCTGTTTTTGGAAGTTCGAAGAGTGTCGAAGTGAGTATAATTTTATCGTCATTTTCTGCTACTGACATACATACTGTAACGATAAGACAGTCTGTCGCTGTGCAAAGCAACCCTGTCGCTACGCGCCGTGCTATAATTCAATCTGGCAATGACGGCCGCGATAATAAGGGAAACTTCTAGTCCAACCTGGCAATGATGGAAACTTCTAGTCCAACCTGGCAATGATGGAAACTTCTAGTCCAACCTGGCAATGATGGAAACTTCTAGTCTAACCTGGCAATGATGGTCGCGATCGTCATGGAAACCGTCAGTCCACTCCAGAATGTGCGGGAACGATCTGCGCGATGGCCGGACAGGTATAAAAGGCAGCCGGGTGCGGCGCAGCGAGTCAGTCTGATTTTGACTAGCGGAGTTGCCACGCGGAATAATTAAGCGAATATTTAAGTGTAAAGACAGTGAAGTGTAAATCTGTTAAATAAAGTGACTGTTGGTTCTTATTGACTGCGTTTGAGGAACTAAGTGTGTTTGTTTATTTCAAATTGCACAATCCAGTGATTCGTACTAGCCCACTAGAACTGGTATTTTCGTAACAATTGGTGTCAGAAGTGGGATTGTGCTACTGAATAAATAAAGGAAAAAAACTAAATAAAATTATAAAACGCAGACATGGTTAAACTCGAGCAACTGAAGGTGGACCAGCTGAAAAAGGAGCTGGCTGCCTGGAATTTGCCGACTGCTGGCGGAAAGGTGGAGTTGCAGCTGCGCTTGCGAGAGGCGTGTGAATCACGAGGCATCGATTGGGCTGCGCACGAGTTCGGAACGCAGGAGCTTGAGGCGTCGGGCAAAGTGGAGGAATCGCCTGCGGGTGCTGCGTCGATGCAAAGAACTGCTGCACCGGCTGCGCCACCACAAGCAATGGACATGAGCCAGCTAATGGTTGCAATGAAAGGCATGTTCGAGACTTCCAACCGTGAAATTTCGGCAAAAGTCGAAACTGCAAATCAAGAAATGGCAGCGAAATTGGAAACTACGAATCTCGAAATTTCGGCAAAAGTCGAAACTGCAAATCAAGAAATGGCAGCGAAATTGGAAACTACGAATCTCGAAATTTCGGCAAAAGTCGAGACTGCGAACCGAGAGACAACAGAACGCTGTACTACTGTGAGCTGAAGAACCGCAGGCAAAGATCCAACGAGGCGCTGCAGACATATGCAGCGGACATTGAGCGGCTCGTGCAGCTGTCCTACCCGTCCTTCGGCGCTGATGACCTCGAGAGGATGAAGATTGAGGCATTTATCGAAGGTCTTCATGATCCGGAGACACGTCGCAGTGCGTTGATGATGGGCAAGCCGACATTTAGGGAGACGGTGACCAGCGCGATGACATACGAGGCGACATGGATTGGGAGCACTCGGTATGCACCTGCAAGGATACGCCAGATCCAGCCGGACAACGACATTGCGATCCAGGCAATACGCTCTGAGCCACCGGGCAGGCCACGGGTGGTCTCCTCGAAAGTTGTATGCTGGGTATGTGGCAAGCAGGGCCACATATCACGAGACTGCCGCCAACGAGAGAGGCGTTCCCGTTCTCGATCGCAATCGCCTGAAGCGAGGAATACTGATAATCGAGGCCCAGCCAACAAGCGCAGGGCTGAGGACGGCGAGTCGTTAGACTAAAACGGGTCAGCCCAAAGGGGCGTGAGCTGATCCCCACAATCTGCCGCCCCACCGTCCTTGTCTCACAGCTGAAACGACAGCCCAGCAGCTTGACAATTGAAGGAAGGATAGATGGGAAGCTGTTCGTGTTGACATTGGATACTGGAGCGTCATATTCGATCATAAAAAGGAAGCTGCTGAGGAACTGGGAACCGCTGCATGGCATACAGCTGCGGACTGCGACTGGCGAGCGCGCGCCGGTAAGAGGGAAAGTTACAAAAACGATTACTATCGGCACCAGCAGCCTGGAACATGAATTCATCGTCGCGGATATAATGGACGACGTGATTATCGGCGTGGATTTCATGATTAGGCACGGTTTTACGCTGGACCTGAAAGGACATGTGCTGAGATATGCCAACGTTGAATTCCCGCTGCACACCGGCTATGAGCGAAGCGTGGCGGTAAAGAAGGTTGTATCGTGTCAACACCAGAGGATACCAGCGAATTCTGAGGCGATTGTGTGGGCAAAGGTGGACGAGGACGAGGGGACGAGTCGGCTGTGGGTTGTAGAAGCACCGAAACAAGGACACGACAACATCATCATCGGACGTACATTAGTGGAACCTAGGAATGGCAGAATACCGGTCAGAATACTGAACCCCCTGAATGCACCCAGATATGTCGGGAAAGGTGAGGTAATTGGCGACTGTAAGGAAGCTGTAGCAGTGGTCAATTGCGAGAGTAGCCCGCCGGGAGATAATAAGAAGAGCGGTTTTAATATGGACGCCATACCGCAGGAGAACCAGTGGAGCAGCGAGTTGACGGCCAAGCAGAAACAGAAGGCAAGGTCACTCCTGCAGCACTATGGGGCAATATTTGCGGCAGAGGCAGGCGGAAGAACAGCCATAGTGAAGCACAACATCGACACCGGAAGTGCAAAACCGATTCGCCAACCGCCAAGACGAGTTCCTCTGGCCAAGAGGGAAGAGGTCACAAAGTTGATCAAAAACATGCGGAAAGAAAAGGTCATAGAGCCTTCTTCGGGCCCCTGGTGTTCGCCGGTCGTGCTAGTCAAGAAAAAGGATGGCAGTACCCGGTTTTGTGTGGACTATCGGAAGCTCAATGATGTGACCAAGAAGGACAGTTATCCACTACCGCGGATCGATGACACCCTGGACACGCTGTCAGGCACACAGTGGTTCTCCACGCTCGACTTACGCAGCGGCTATTGGCAGGTAGAGCTTGCAGACAAGGACAAGGAGAAGACGGCTTTCAGTGTGGGCGATGGTTTGTGGCAGTTCACCGTCATGCCGTTTGGACTCTGCAACGCACCAGCAACATTGGAGCGGCTAATGGAACGCGTGCTAAAGGGGCTGCATTGGCGGACGTGCCTGGTGTACCTCGACGACATAATCGTGATGGGTAAAAGCTTCGACGACCACCTGGGAAAGCTAAAGGAGGTATTCGAGCGGATACAAAAAGCTGGGCTTAAACTCAACCCGAAGAAGTGCTCGCTGTTCCAAAAAGAGGTCAAGTATCTGGGTCATACGGTTTCTGCCCGCGGAGTACATACGGATGAAGGCAAAATCACGGCGGTGAAGGAGTGGCCCCGGCCACGCAATCTACACGAACTCCGCAGCTTCCTGGGTCTGTGCACATACTACCGCCGATTTGTTCCGGGATTCGCGAACATAGCCAGCAGCTTGCACAAACTGACGAAAAAGAGCCAAGCCTTCGAGTGGAACGAAGAGCAGGAGCAGGCTTTTGTGCGTCTGAAGGAAAAACTGTGCACTGCTCCAATTCTGGCCTTCCCCGTGCCTGGAGAGATGTTTGTGCTGGATACGGATGCGAGCGGGCATAGTATTGGCGGTGTGCTATCACAGATAATAGACGGCCAAGAACAAGTGATAGCGTACTACAGTAGGATTCTGTCGAAACCGGAGCGCAACTACTGTGTGACACGGAGAGAACTGCTGGCGGTATTGGACTGCGTAAAACACTTCCACAAATATCTGTATGGACGAAGGTTTCGCCTGCGCACAGATCATGCGGCATTGAGATGGCTCCTGAACTTTAAAGATCCTGAAGGGCAATTGGCGCGGTGGATCGAGCGACTGCAGAGCTACGACTACACGATAGAGCATCGCAAGGGCAGTAGCCATGGAAATGCCGATGCCTTGTCACGCCGTCCGTGCGAAGTCGAATGCAGGCAGTGCTCGCGAGCCGAAAGCAAAGAACAGATAGTGGACGTCCGGTTGGTAAGCGTTATGCCAGAGGAAGAGTGGTCTGCGGAGAGGCTACAAAAGGACCAGCGCGAGGATGCGGATCTTGCAAAAATCGTCGAAGGCAAGGAGCAAGGCGCACGTCCAGACTGGCGGGAGATGGCCGGTGAAAGCCCGATCGCTAAGGCTTACTGGGCGCAGTGGGAAAGTCTGCGGCTGAGGGAAGGATGCCTGTATCGCGAATGGGAGAGCGCGGATGGTCGGACCAGCAACTCCCTAATGGTAGTGCCGAAATGCAGAATCAACGAGGTCATCGAGGCATACCATAACGACTCCAGTGGAGGGCACCTGTGCATCACCACAACCGTCGCCAAGATAAAAAGACGATTCTACTGGGTAGGATGCCAGGAATCTGTAGCCGAATGGATTAAGAGCTGTGACCGATGTGCAACCGCGAAAGGTCCGACAAGAAAGTCTCGGGGCCGCATGCAGCAGTACAACGTGGGAGCGCCCTTCGAGCGGATTGCTATGGACGTCGCTGGCCCATTCCCAGTCAGCACTCAAGGCAACAAATATGTGCTGGTGGTAATGGATTACTTCAGCAAATGGCCCGAAGTGTACCCTATTCCTAACCAGGAGGCCACTACGATCTCGGAAAAGCTGGTAAACAACTGGGTAGCCAGGTTCGGAGTTCCGTTGGAGTTGCACTCAGATCAAGGCCGGAATTTCGAGTCTGCGGTATTCAAGGAAGTGTGTGAGCTGCTGGGGATAAGGAAAACTCGTACCACTCCTTTGCACCCACAGTCCGACGGCATGGTGGAACGTTTTAACCGGACACTGGAAGAATATCTGCGGAAGGTGGTAGGCAGGAATCAAAAGGATTGGGACACGCATATCCCCCTGTTCCTGATGGCGTATAGGTCAGCCCCGCACGACACGACATCACTCACTCCGGCCCGAGCAGTGTTCGGCACAGAGTTGCGGTTACCCGCTGACTTGAAGTTCGGGGTGGTCAGCACGACGGGAGGCGCTAGGACTGACTACGTGGTCAATAAGCGGGTGGAACTGGAGGAAATTCACCAGTTCATAAGGAGCCGCACCAAACTCGTCAGCGATAAGGCGAAAGCCCGATATGATCTGCGAGCCAACTCAGCAGGGTTCCAGGAAGGCGATCTGGTAATGCTCTACAACCCGCAGCGGAGGAAAGGGTTGTCTCCGAAACTGCAAACGTCATGGGAAGGACCTTACACAGTCGTGACTAGGATTAACGACGTGGTCTACAGGATTCAACGTTGCAGCAGTAAAGGCGCTAAGCTGAAGGTAGTCCATTTGGAGCGCCTGGCGCCTTATCACAGCGGAACCTCGGCACTTGTTCGGGTCGAACAAGTCTAAGTGGTGGGCAGTGTAACGATAAGACAGTCTGTCGCTGTGCAAAGCAACCCTGTCGCTACGCGCCGTGCTATAATTCAATCTGGCAATGACGGCCGCGATAATAAGGGAAACTTCTAGTCCAACCTGGCAATGATGGAAACTTCTAGTCCAACCTGGCAATGATGGAAACTTCTAGTCCAACCTGGCAATGATGGAAACTTCTAGTCCAACCTGGCAATGATGGAAACTTCTAGTCTAACCTGGCAATGATGGTCGCGATCGTCATGGAAACCGTCAGTCCACTCCAGAATGTGCGGGAACGATCTGCGCGATGGCCGGACAGGTATAAAAGGCAGCCGGGTGCGGCGCAGCGAGTCAGTCTGATTTTGACTAGCGGAGTTGCCACGCGGAATAATTAAGCGAATATTTAAGTGTAAAGACAGTGAAGTGTAAATCTGTTAAATAAAGTGACTGTTGGTTCTTATTGACTGCGTTTGAGGAACTAAGTGTGTTTGTTTATTTCAAATTGCACAATCCAGTGATTCGTACTAGCCCACTAGAACTGGTATTTTCGTAACAATACTATATATACATACACTCTAAATAATTCGCTCGAAACAATTGCTTCTCGTGAGAAGTGCGTTGGTTTATCAATGCAACAAGTTTCTAGCAGTTATTATTATTATTCTCGCTTCATTGATTTTGTATCTTTTCATTATTTAAAATACTGATACTCAAATAAATTAGAATTTTTCTACTTCATTAGAATTGCAGATTCCGCCTTTTTTTAATATCTTTCGAACCAATAAAGTTAGAGCAATGAAATTTTGATTTTTGATTATTATTAATTAATTAAATGTTGACACGTGATCAAGGAGATTTTGGGTTTTAACATAGTTACTTTTCAAGAAAATTCTATATAAATTTTCAAGGATATGAAGGATTAAAATTTTCAAAGGACCTTTTTCATATCCTTTTTTCACAAATAATAAATAAATTCTTGAGCCTTTCCTCTTTCATTTGATATACATATCGTCATATTCTAACGAGGTTAAGTATTTTCTATATTTTTTTATTTTTTACCTCCTTGAAAATTTTGAAGTGCCTTTAAAAGGACAAAGGATGTAGAAATGAAAAACTGAGTACGCAGTATTACTATATTTGGTCTTTAGTTTCACGCACATATGGATTTTTCCCGGTGTGAAAAAAACTGTCGCACGGTGTTATAAAGCCAGCGCATGTAAATAATCGAGATGGATGGATGGATATGAGGGGAGCCCAAAAATTTAAGGGAAGAGAAGGGTAGTCCCCACACGTCTTCCTGCAAGAATTTCCTGGATTCTTTAATGAATTTCAGGAGGCCCAGTTAATAGTTTAATATTTTCTGTCAGTTTTAAAAATATTCGAATCGTTTTATTTTCAAAGTTCTTAAGATATATCAATAAAGCTGTTCAACGGTTGTAGAATGACCGAGGACGGTATAAACGCTGATTTTCGAGACGAACATTCATATTAGTATTAAATATTTGAAGAAACTATAAGTATGTACTTAGAATACAATAAAAACGATTCAAAAATCTAAAAAATACAAAATTAAAAATGAAGTACATACGTAAGATGGTTAATTTGAATATTTTATTGTAGTGTTTTTTACTACTTTATACTTACTTACTTACTTTATAAAATGATCAATTAAATCAAATTTCTTTATTTTGCCACAATGCTACCAGGATTGAATTGTTTTCAGTGGTTTACTGCTAACGTCGAAACGTATTCAATATCCAATTGGGCAGCAAAAGAAGCATTCCAGAAATTTACATTTCACTTCTGGGCCCTGGCTCCTTGCACTCGATCCCACCGTACTCCGCAGCAGTTGTGTGGCACCGTTGTGTGCTGCCGCTCTCCAAGTCACTAGCTGCCACTGCTGCCGTTGCTAAGTTGACATCTCAATGTCTGCTCGAAATTCAAGTGTCAATGGAGCTGTTAATTAATTTTTTACCCCCTCCTAGATAAATAAATGATTTACAGGCACACGTTTGCCGGCGGTGCTCAGCTGTCTGACTGCCGGTCAGGTCGTTTGATTGCTGGCTCGTGTATTGCTTTGTCCATTCTTCGCAGGCGATTGTACTAGTTTGGATAGCGCACTGGCCTTTGGTCTGCCGGTCTATTTATCGTCCACGTGCTCCCAGTCCGCCCAACTCAATTCGACAATGGACAAGGCGGAAATCGAATCAAGGTGTGCCGGCGGGATGGCGCAACAATGCCAACCAGATGGAAAGATGGAATTAGTGCTATTGCCGAATGTGTGCATGTGTGCATGTCCGTGTGTGCTGGAGGGTCAGGGGCAGCCGGCTGAAGCTTGAAGTCGAGGAGGGTGGCCGCACTCCTTGTTGAATATGTGTTAATAGCCACCATACAAACGGTCTTTGATTGTTATTATTGTTGACTTTATTTGCATTCGAGTGTGCGCATTTCTCGGGTGGGTACTTGAGCGAGCATATTCGGGGCTGTCACACATGTTTGAACGCTTCTAGTGCTCGTTGTCAGGTATCGACCGACCACATAGTTGGCTAATTGTGCACATGTAGTGGCGGGTGGTTGTCGCCCGGAAGGAGGGCGGACGCTGCAAATGTTATCCATTTGTTGGTTACAATCAACATATTGATAATGGTGTCTACTCGAGTATTGGGCTGACTGACTGACTGGCTTCCTGGGTTGCTTGCGTTGAGTTTGTTATGTTGTGAAAATGCAGAATTGAGAAAATCGTTGTATTTGGTTGTGGCCGAAAGGTGTTGGCAGAGAGGAAAAGGATTACAAAACTTGAAGTGCGAAAAGTTGTATTCTGTTTCATTCGTGAGCCTGCAAGTTAATCTTCTTATAGTTAAATGCGATTAAGTGAATGTATGAGGAGAAAGAGGTTCGGCGAAAACCCATCGACGCAGTGCCTAAATTATATTTACACATAGTCGAAATATTTACAAAAACACTTTTTGGTAGATGCCAACTTTTGGTATGGTTTCAATAGATTTAGCTCAAGTAATGCTTGTAAAACACAAATACAAAATATTTATTCACACCTAGCCCATACCACTGCTATCTACCTACGTCAGGGTTTCGCAACTCGCGTAGTCTTTATCCAATACGGAATGTGTATGAATGTTATCAAACACAGGTTTATGTATGACTAGTAAATGATTACAGTTATCCAGCTGTTCGAACATGAGTAGGGATGTTGTGCAGTGAGCGAAAACTAGAACAAGAGTTCTCGTAACTTTAATTTCATTAAAGATTTACGAAAAATGTTTTCTAGCGAAAGCACAAATGTTTGACATCCTCTGACATGGCTGATACCATGCACAATTCAAAAGCAAACCGACAAACCAAACCCCGTGCAGCTAAGAAGCAAATACCATTAGTCATATTAATCCCAGCAGAGTCATTAAGTCGTAAAGCGGTTAGCGTGAAAGGTATTTATGCTGGCAACATTGGCACCGCCACCGCCACCGCCAACGCCATTCCCATGTAGGGGGACGCCTGGACCGTTGGCAAGCAGGCAGCCGTCAACTGCCGCTGCTGCTCTATGCGTCTGGGGCAAAGTGTCCTTGGCTAGATTGCTATAAATGCAATTGAAGTAAGAGAAAGAAAACTTCTGACAAATTGGCACCGCACAGTTGCGATAACGGGTTCGATGTGCGGCGTGAGGGAATAGTTGTAAAGCATAAACAACGCAACAAGCTCCAACACAAACACCGACTTTGTTGCAACAAAAGTAGAATAATCAATTTTCTTATGATTGCAGTTCATCCGCCGCTCTAGTTGAGGACTCAAGCGAAAGTTGTGCGACTGCAGCAGCCCGCAAGCGAAGGCAACTACTTACGCTATGCGACCGCTGCCTGCCATTTTCTCGTCTAAGCGTCTGCCGTACGTCGCATGTCACACAGAGTTCGTCAATTTCCTTCCATCAGTCTGGCTAGGCAAAAGTTTCTGGTAAATGAATTTTTGTGCGTTGGCGCCATTTCAAGAAAACTATTTCCGGTGCCATGTGGCACGATGGCGGCCACAATATCCGCTGCCATAAATGTAAAATTGCCGAACTTGCGAATACTACGGAGCGTCGGCACTGTAGCGGTTAACTGACATTGCGAACATAAATTGTGCCGAGCGTGGTCGAGTCAAAATGCGCCCCAACTACAACAGCAATTACAACTTCAACTACAACTGCGACAACAAAGACATTATAAGCTTCGCTGACAAACCGTAGTTTGATATTCGCAACAACTTTTGCCCACCACCGCTTGAGCCGCTTTGGAATATGGACGAAGATGCCGTGTACGAGGATGTGAGCCTCTTCAATGGGACAGACGACGTGCTCAGCAGCTCCAAGCAGTTACGCAGCGCCGGCTATCTGCTGTGGAACGGTACCATCGTCAACAGCAAATACAACAACAGGAGTGGTGGTGGGGAGCAACACGAGCTGGGCAACAGCGTCACACCGCCACATTCAACCGCTGAAGTTGGGCAGCCGGATAATCCGAACAACTACTGGGCGCTGCTGGCGTTGGTTTTGGTGTTTGGCACTGCGGCGGGCAACATACTCGTCTGCTTGGCAATAGCCTGGGAGCGGCGACTGCAGAATGTCACCAACTACTTCCTGATGTCGCTGGCCATCACCGACCTGATGGTGGCCATACTGGTAATGCCGCTGGGCATACTGACCCTGGTTAAAGGTGAGTGCGTAGAGCGTGTTGGCTGTACTCGGGGCTGCGGAGGACATATTGATTCTCTCAAGTTTTATCCAAGAAGTTGAAAAATTCCAACTGTTAACCCTTTCGGAACTTCTTTTTTGTTTTTAACTTTAAAAATCATTCTTTTCCATTTTATTACTGTTTAAGCCTACATAATGAATAATCAAAAGTCATTTTTTTAAATATTGTTCGAAAAAGTGGTTTTTGGGCATCATGAAATATGGCATAGTAAGAAATAAAAAAAATCGTACAGCCTTAGTGAACTATATTTGGGATCTAACTTTTTTTACACTTACTAATGCAATAAATACCTTCTAGATTACTTACATAAACCTATACAATAAATTGATTTTTGTAATAGAATAAATAAAAGTACGAAGTGACCTCTTTTTCTAAAATACGCAGCTCGATAGGACTGCGCACTTTCTGAACCCTTACAATTTACTTGGTACACTAATCAAAATATTTTTTTCATTATTTGGTATAAAAACCTTTAGAGAAAAATACAAAAATTGAAAAATATAGTATCCACAAGTTTTTAACCTAAAACAGGCACTGAAAAGAGGCTATGCCAGGCCTGGATTTACCATACAGGCATTGTAGGCAGTCGCCTAGAGCGGCAAGAATTGAGGAGCGGCAACGGAAACTTTGAAAACTTGTTGAATTCGTGGGAATTGAATTTCCCGCCTGGTTTGTTGGCACGCGTGCGAAAATAAACATACAGAATGCGCAAGCAAAAAAAAAAAACAATCGATTTATATCGGGTGTTTTTTTTAGAGGTTTGTTTTTCGAATAGAGATAAAATTTTGTGGTCAAATTTGGCAACTCTAATGTCATTTATGTTCAGTTTGGTTTGCCATTTCATCATGAACAGGTTGACAAAAGAACAACGCTTGCAAATCGTGCAAATTTATTTCGAAAATAATGGTTCAGTTCGCGAAGTTTACCGCAAGCTCCGTCCATTTTATGGTCGACATAATCGTCCATCAGAGCAATTAATTCGGTTAACCATGGGTCGTTTTCGCACTACGTTTACTCTAAGTAATAATAAGCATCCGCAGAGACGTCGAACAGTGCGCACCGAAGAAACAATTGCCGCTGTAGAGCAAAATGTTGAAGAGGACCCAGTCAGAAGAGGAGTCAGTTACCGTTAATGGAGACCGGTATAGAGCCATGATAACCGACTATTTTGTTCCCGAATTGGATGGCATGAATGTGGATGAGTTGTGGTTCCAACAAGACGGCGCTACATGCCACACAGCGCACGTCACAATCGATTTATTGAAGGAAACATTCGATGAGCGCATAATTTCGCGGAATGGACCTGTCAATTGGCCACCAAGATCGTGTGATTTGACACCATTGGATTATTTTCTTTGGGGATATGTGAAGTCGCTCGTCTACGCCAACAAACCAGAAACGTTAGGGGACTTGGAAGCCAACATTCGTGGCGTTATTGCCGACATACGGCCCCAAATGCTCGAAAAAGTGGTTGAAAATTGGACCTGTAGAATTGGCTTTATTCGAGCCAGCCGCGGCGGCCACATGCCCGAAATCATATTTAAACATTAATGGCATAAAATTATCCTTCCAATAAAGCCAAATTGATGGACATTAAAACGATTTTCTTGTGTTTTATTTCAATTCGAAGTTCTATACCTCTAAAAAAAACACCCGATACAAGCAAAGAAAAGAAACATACAAGCAAAACGCACAAGCAAAAAAAAAAAAAAAAAAAAAAATATTCGTACCAAACTAATTCCACCATTCAAGAAATTTTAATAGGGGGGGCGGTAATTTTAGCAACTGCCGGCAAATTTCTAAATCCGGGCCTGGGCTATGCCATATGGCATAACTACGGGTTAACTACGTTAAACGTTTCACTGCCTTGTGCGCGCGAGTTTGGAAACTGCAGTAACGTGCAACTTGAATATTTTTAACGCGGCTTAATTTCACACTTTTAAGTTCTGTTTGTTGGGTGGGTACAACTCCACTGAAATCATTGTTGTATGTAAGTTTCGGCATGGAATTAATTCAGGTGCCATACGTAAAAATTTACAAAAAATGCGAACAGGAAGGAAACACAATATGTGTACAACGAGCAATGATTGTAGCGACTTTCTGCAAAGGATCTGCACAGCGACCCACTACGCTCAACAGGTCATAGTGCAGCCAAATAACAATGCCTCATTGCAATTCGTGTGAGGCGCACAAAGTAGGCAATAATGCAGGGTTAAAATATTGTCAAATCACTAAATGAGATGGGAAAATTAAAATATTGGAGCAGTTAAACTGGAGCGAAAATAATGAAACACAATAAAACTAAAAATGCGAGAAAGCGCGCACAAAGTGAAGGCAAGAGTAGCGACAAATTGTAAGACTTTCCAACACAAGGTCGGCCTCGACAGCCCAGCGGGTAGCGCGCTGGCTTCTCATACCGAGCGCCCCAGGTTCCATTCCTGGCTCGGGCTGGTAAAACGCCCATCTACTTCTATTGCTATCCACGTGAATCAGAAGAGAATTACAAGTGCGCAAGTGCGCTCTTGGCAGGCAATGGCAAAACCTTCAAGTGTGAAAGGAAAAATTGCCAAAAAAACCGCCGTTTGGATTCGGCGTTAAACTGTAGGTCTCCTCCCTCCCTTCTCCTATCCGTTTGAAATGTGTGTTGAACAAAAAATGTTGAAAAAACAGTGTTGCATACACATTTCAAACGGGTAGAATTTGTGGTATCACAATGGGCCCATATAGAGACCTAAGTGTGTCTCATACCGAGGCAGCCACTACAACCTACCTTCCAACACAAAGTCAAGAATTATGTACAAAATAACAACTAAAAATTGCCTTTGTTAACTTCCAGCTAACGACACAGCGTGGACAAACAAACCCGGAAACGGAAATATTTATGCAAACAAATACTATTCGCCGTGTACGCTTTAAGTGCCGCTCTCAGATGTCCTCCACCCCCTTCACATTTTATCTCTTATGGTGCACACTCAACTTTTCTCTCAATGTTTGTTTGTTGTTTTCTTGCATTTTGTCTATGTCGCAGATTTCATATATTTTTTAAACGGCATTTCCCCCAATCCACTTTCATTGGGTGTCCCAAATAAATAGCACAGACGAGCGACTGCATTGTTCGCAGTCCGCACATGCTCCACGCATTTCCGCCCATCCGCAGCACTGATCAATTTATTTAAATAAGCAGCACCAGTGACAACAGTTGCTCTTCACAACTTGGGGTACTTCTCATCAGCGCCTTGCATCGCATTTGCGACTTGAGCGCCAACCTGCAGCCAGTGTAGCGGATTTCAGATTTAAAGGGATTTGATTTTCGATTTTGTCAACATTGTTCATTCATATCACACCAGCGCACTATAAGATGTGACGATTAATTTGTGATTTATTATGCTCGACAAACCAACTGCAAGCTTCACTAAAACCATGAACGTATCCGCAGGCTTGTTGAATTTCTTTATTATTTTATCATTACCAACTTTTTCTCTCCGGCTATTATTATTTTATTTTTCGACGATATCCACCAGCTTTGCCATTGCTTTTCATTACTGTGATGAAGTGCAGCTGTGCGCAACGCCTCTCCACGTCAAACAGGTCTTTCACGCACAATGGCATTCCCACGTTACAGGGTGCCCGCGATGCCGCCATTAAAAATGGGTCTACGCAACGAGTGTAATACACTCGTTCGGATGCGTGCCTTTGTCTGCTCTACTCGGTCGGTGGCGTGCGCAGACATCAAATTTGTGTGTTGCACATAAATTAAAGAAATGCGACGCCAAGGGCTGCGCGTCAAGAACAGGGCGCACAATAAAAGGACAGCGCGGCCCTCGTTTTGGACTACCCAGAAGCGAATCTAATTGCAGGGAATCGCTGCTGCTGCGAATTTAATGAAAGGACTCTGTAAATGGAACACAATTCCTGAGACACATATCCTTAAAGTGCGAACACTTTCGGGCAACAGTGCGGTAGCAGCTAAACACAATTTCAACACAAATTCAAGTGCGCACACACCCACATAAACGCGGATTTGTATGTGCACGCGTGTACTCTGTATGTGCTCTTGAGCACACAATTGTTAGTTGGAAATGGTTATTAATAGAATGCGCCCCTCATGGCAGAGCGATTGCAGAGGCAGTGGCGGAAAACATTTTAAGATGTTTTTTTTACAGATTAACCATCGCAATTATAATAATGAATCACTCCTTGAGAAATCGATTGTTTCACGGCTAACGGAAGATATTGGTCCTACAACAAGTTTTTACTGTTTTAGTGAAATAACATTTGCACTATTTTCACACATACATTTTATTTATTTATTTACAAGAGAAATAATTATAGAATAATTACACTGTGCGTGAAATTTGCCCTCAAAACTTTAGACATGGGGGGACCTACTGGGTGAGTTTCCTATAGGTATACTGAGTTGAGATCCACCAGCCGTTTGGTAAGATTGGCTCTAGTTTAAGAGAAATCCGACTTTGAAGTTTGGTAATTTCCGTCAAGTTTGACGCTTAAGTAGGTCCTAAATCGTTTCGAATATCGCTTTACTGTCTTCGGCAGTTTGTAGATATTTTAACGACCAACAAATTTGCTGAAGACACCATTCCAAAAAAAATACATTCAAACTGTGTAATTGCGATATGTGCATTTTTTTGCGCAGCGCTACGTGGCGTATGAGTGTCATTTAATTATAACACTCAACGTGGCGTATGACAGTGTTATTGCACTAAAGGAAAAAGCACTGGCTACCATGGCCTTCGGCTCTCATTAACTAAATTTACATAATGTATGAAATTACAGTGTTGGGGTCATCTTTTACAGCAATTTAAAAGTCTTTAATATTACAAAGTTCTAGGAATTTATTAATAGCACTAATATTATCTATATTGATTGACTTCAGGCAGTTTGAAGGATTCGCATTATTAAATATTGATCTCCTGATTTGATTAAGCTCGGGACATTCGTCGATGATATGCGTGACTGAAAAATGTGAAGAGTTGCAAAAGCGACAAGTTGGCTTAGCAGTTCCATCTAAGAGATAGCTGTGTGTTGCTATAGTATGGCCTATCCTAAGGCGCACAAACGTTCTCAGGTTTCGGCATGTGCAGTCTGGCGGATACAAAGGTTTTGCACCGGTTGGATTATGGGTTTTGTAATGGTGTTGGTAATTCATCCATTCACTGGTGTGTTCAGCCCTGCATGTGATGAAAGCTTGTTTGCGTATGTCCTTTGGTGTAACGTAACCGAACAAATGTAGAGGTTGTTCACACATACATATTTCCCACTGATTAAGAAAGATTCACAGTATTTAAGGAATCTCGTAGATGTGGCTAAGGTTTCTATGCAATCCGACGGATTTTATTTTCAACTTTTCAACTGCAAAATTTCAATATAATTGGGCACTAACACAATTACCCAAATTTTCCTAAATTTGCAAGGTATATAAGAATGCTGTCGTGGCCCGTCCGCCTGTATGACCGCCCGATTTTCGTCTAACCTTGAAAGAGCCAGTCATTTAAATTTCTTGCTCACGTTGTTATTGCCCTAATGGGAACTTCTTTCCGCCATGCTTTTGCTTAGACCATATTTTAAAATGTTTTCGACAGCTAGGACCCTTATTATTAGTATTATTTGCTACACCTCTGTGCGCCTATATTGATTGGTAGCAGCCGGCCTGTACGCCTGTATGTCTGCCCGACTGTTGTCTAACCTTGAAAAGGTACGTAATTTAGTTTTTTTGGTCACGTTTCTATTTCCCTAATTGTTATACTTATTCCTTATTTGTATTTCAGGGCACATGATTTTGACTTAAAAGTTCAATAAATTAAAGGTTTAGCTTGGCCTCATGTGGCTCTTCAAACTCTAACTGGATGGAGAAGAGCGCAAAAGTTACTGAAAGTGTGAAAGGCTAACCGCGCCCTGTGCAGCTATTGAATTATTTGAAAGGTCATTTATCAATGTTTGATATCCTGCTTTTTTATTAATGTGGCATGCCACTGTCGCACAGTCAAATGACACAGACACAGCAACAGCCGCATACAAACACACACACACACACCCAAAAGTGTAGTGCGCTAAAATCGCATAATCGTACCAGATGAAGTCATTTCCACTTTTCGCTGTCTTCCCGCACTTGAAGCAACATTTTTCATGCTTTGCTTTGCTGTCACTTCTCTTCTTCATTCCGCGTTCCTTCCCTTCGCGTTTCTTTCTCTCCCAAATGGTTCTGGTCAGGCGCGGATCCAGAAAAATATTTCGGGAGGGGTTTTAAAATGTAATTCTTTAATATTTATAAAATGTATTTTAATTTGTATGTAGTTTTATAGTCGATCCACATATTTCGGGGGGGGGGAGGTTCAACCCCCAACCCCCCTGGATCCGCCACTGGTTCTGGTTGTGCTTTATGTTGGTATTGCACAATTAATGAGAATATATGAATCCAAGCAATTTTCCAAATGGTTTAACACATTGAACGATTTTGCAGAACGGGTTGGCGGACGGCAGTCAAGCCGCCGACTGCTTGAGCTGGTGGAGTAGGTGGAGTAGAATAAATGCATAAGAACTCGCTGACAAGTCACGCAATACAGCAACAGCAGCCGGAGCAGCACTGCGCCTGTACGACTAAATGATTAATTGGGCAAATTGGCAGCCCTAGAACTAAATTCGAAAAGGCACAGGACTTAAATCCGCTCACCCACTTTTGGTGCTTAGCTCACACACGCTTCTAATTCAGCTTGGACTTTCAATATGCAGCGACACATACACAAATCCTCAGTGGCTGCGAATATCGACACGTACAAGGCGTAGCAGCGACAGAAACAGGGATAAACTCTGCAATAAATTGAAATTTAATAGCGAAGCAGTCTAAGCGCCTCTAGCAGCCATCCACACACCCACAGTCAAACAGTAGATTCAGGCCTCGGGCTCACTCAATGACGGCGAAATTAGCTCTCTCAAGGCCAAATATTGTTGTAATTTTTCAAAAGTATTTCTGCAAAACGCACTCAAAAATTAAGGTTTAGTCATACTAATAATAATTAATAATTGACTGGCACGACAGCCCGCTTGCGCGAGACTTAGGCCTAGCTTCCCGCAACCACCCGTGTTGTGCGTGTGAATTTTTACGCGGGTGGAAGGGACCTACAGTTTTATGCCGGTTCCGAACGGCAGGTTGGGAGCTCTTTCATAAGCAATTTTACTCTCAGAGGTTTGCCATTTCCAGCTGAGAGGACAGCCACCGAAAGAGAAAACGAGTTTTCCCGTTATTTTTTTAGGTGTTATTACAGGCAGTATTTGAACCTGGGTCGCTGCCTTCGACTCGCGGTCCAACGCACTAACCAACTGAGCCACGGCGGCTGCCGTCATACTACTGTGTCCAAAAAGAAACTAAATATTTTTGTCTTAGGTTGGCAGCATTGATACATACATCCGTGTCAAATTTCAAGTCACAAATGTCATTGGTGTTTGAGTTACCCTTGACTTTCTACGACATAAAAAGTGACGCCTTATCTACTTGAATGCTATCTACAGCAACTTATATACACATCGACGAGAATATGTGCCGGAAACGAAGCCATTCGCGGCTGTGATGGCAAAGACATTCTAACTGAATATTTCAAATACTGCTTTCTAGCCCATAGGACCATCACCAATTACCTAAATGCGTCAATAGTGCGATTATCTTCTCTTTCCATATCGTGGCAATGGCCTACAACTGAAAATGAGGAATTGTTGAACGACAATGTTGCAAGTAGGCACGTGTGACAGCTAATAAATAACTAGACATTGTGTGAGTTAGGTGTTTTGTTCTCTGAAATTTGGATCTATTCATTGCAACGTGAAAATAACTGGTATAATTAAAGTCAGTCAGACAGTCAGATTTCGATGCAGACAACCCGATAACACTGAAAAAGCATTTGTCGGCAGCAGCAGCATTGCATAATTTTAGGCGGGAAAGACGGTTTGAGGCGATGCTAGAATGGTCTAAAACTAATTTTGGCACAATCCAGCGATACGAACTTCGTCTGTGCTGGCCAGCAAAACTTATTTTCATAACAATATTAATTTTATTTTTTCCTACAAATATTGTTTACTAGGCCGGAAATATTTCAAAGCCAAGCACAGCGGCTAATTGCAACATCCTCCCCTCTTCGACCGCCGCTCCTTACACTTCGTACTTTGAATATTGCGTATACGCCGAGTCAGTCCCCGCAGCGTGCGCACGGAATTTGCGAATTATATTTTCTTTAATTTAAATTCCAAGTGCTCGGCAGTGCTTTGCCGCACAAACGATTGCTGCGCTCCACGACCAGCGATGGTTGGTTGAAATTCACTCGCAGTGATTTGCGGCAAACATTTTGATGTTTTGCATGTTGTTCTCTGAATTTGAATTTTTGTTGCAATTTACTTGGTACTGGTAAGCAGCCATTTCTTTCCGCACATTTGAAGCATTCGACAATATATCAAGTAAATATCAAAGTTTATTGCATTATCAGCTGCTTTGTTTAGATTTGTGTTTCCCGTTTGTGTGTGTGTGTATATGTGAGTGCTTGCGCTTATGCTGAGTGGCCTTGTCGTTAAAGTGTTTGCATGTGTACAAACGTGTTTTTGAAAATGAAAATTTCAATTTGGTTCGGATAGTTTTTCTCATGAGGTTTTGCTGCACTCCCGAATTAATCACTAAATGTAATGAATAAAGAAATTTTCCACTGGTTGAGAAACCCAGGGTTTTCATATGCTTTTGAAAAAAAGAGCTTCGAAAAAAAGATGAATTTACAGAATAAATAAAAGTAAAACATAGTCATAGAGAAAAGTTGCTTTAAATCAAACCCTTACATATCTACATATCTAACTATCAATCAATCATTTCAATTTCATATTTCCACTTTGGCTCCAACTTAGTCTCCTATTAATAGCATTACTAATATCGCACCCTATATACGGAAAACCGACGGCTCAGTGCAGACATCACTGGCAGAGGAAACGCAAGTTATGAATTATGAGGCAAATTTAACATAAACAATTCTAAAATTAACATATGTGTGCTTTCCTCCACTCCCACCCACCAGGGTACACGCAGCCGCCAAGTACGCTTCAACCAGCTTTTGCGTTGAGTGCCATAGCGCCCAGTCATGCTCAACCAAAAATAAGGGAAACGGAGTGACGCAGGCGGCCATAAAAAGAAGAAATATGAGAAAATGCATATCACGCGCCTTAATAATTCACAATTCGCAACTCATTACTAACTCATTCCTCATTACATAACTGTGTGCGTGCGGCAGGTACACAGGAGAGGGGGGTTGAGGATAATTGCGTATATTCTGCTTTCGAAAAAACGAGTGTCAATTATTTATTTACGAAAATTGAGAGAAGTGGATTTCAGTTTTGCACACGAACATGTCACACACACACATATGTATTTGTTCGTATCAACGCAAGCCATATAAAACAAGAAACAATAGTGTAAACGGCACAATTCCTCGCACAGAATTACCATAAAAACCCTGTGAGAAATCGGACTGGTCCAAGTGTAGTTTTTCAACTGGTCGCTTGACAGTCATATATGACCTCAGAATCGACTCGTTTTCTTGGAGCAAACTCACCCGTTTAACATGGCGGTGTCCTAGGCAACGGTCAATTGTCCCCGTCTGCATCCATTTGCAACTAGTCCAAGGTTAGTCCGAAGTAAACCAGTTTTCAAACCAGTTGTAAAGCGACTAGTTTGCAAACTAGTTTATTCTGGATTAGTTTTCTAACCACTCGATTTTTATGTGGAAAATAAAACAATGCATTTTTTATTTGAAAAATGTTTAAAAATAAAAACAAAAAATCATCGCGAATATTTCGTGCATTTAAAGATGAACCAAGATGAACTCCGACTTGTTGACACACTTCTGCCGGAACTGTTTGGGGGACTTCGCCTGCAATTAATAAATAAATAAATAAATTGAAGAATAATTTCATAAATAAATAAATAAATATTTGAATACATACCTTTAAGCTGCCGCCGCAATTCTTTGCATTACGCAACCACGCAAAATTCTAACTGAAATCATTCAAGACAAAACGTGCAAATCGAGCAAACTTCGTGTCATAGAAACAGAAAGTTCGAAAAATGCAAACATTTCTAGGTTGTTGTTGTAGTAAAACAATCGGAAGATCGGCCTTAACAGTATTTTTTGCTTCTCTCACCTCTGTTTCGTTTTTCTCATTTTTATGTGCTCTTCTCGCCTATGAACGTGAACGATTAGACGCGAACTGACTGACTTCTGCATCCGCTGACAGTCACTTTGACAACTAGTTGTCCAATTGACTACAAAAAACCAGTTGAAAGAACAATGAATTTTGGGAACTACACCTTTTCAACCTCAAAATGAGAATGTGTAAGTTCATAATAAGAAATATAAATTCATAATGGGAATACGTTAATTCATAATGTGCAATATAAATTCGTAATGGGAATACGTTAATTCAAAATGAAAAATATAAATTCATAATGAGAATGCGTAAGTTCATAATGTGCAATATAAATACATAATGGGAATACGTAATTCAAAATGAGAAAAGGAAAATTCAAATTGAGAATGCGTAAGTTCATAATGTGCAATATAAATTCGTAATGGGAATACGTTAATTCAAAATGAGAAAAGGAAAATTCAAATTGAGAATTCGAAATGAGAATATTTTTTTTTATTGTTTTGCGCTTGGCCCCATATTTGCCAATGTCAAATCCAATCGAAACTATTTGGGCAAAAATTAGAAGTGAAGAAAAGTGAAATAATCTGCACATACTTAATGTCCACGCTCCTTCAGTATGTGAACGAACAACGTTTGCAGTATCTGGAAGCAATAATTGATAACGCAAAGCAAACCATTACTGGTGGAGATTGTGCCAGAGCTGTACAGCACACCACAACTTTCCATGCAAATGGCCTTGCTTTACAGGATATGAACGTAGGGATGTAAAAATTGTTTAAGCACTGCTTGTTTGCATTATGTTTTGAAATCATTATGTTTTGAAATCATTATGTTTTGAAATCTTTATGTTTTGAAATCATTAAGTTTTGAAATCTTTATGTTGTGAAATCTTTATGTTGTGAAATCTTTATGTTTTGAAATCTTTATGTTGTGAAATCTTTATGTTGTGAAATCTTTATGTTTTGAAATCTTTATGTTGTGAAATCTTTATGTTTTGAAATCATTATGTTTTGAAATCGTTATGTTTTGAAATCATTATTTTTGAAATCATATAATAAAAGTTACTATGTAAAAATAAACCTTATACTACATAGTTCTCATTTCAAATTTTCCTTTTCCCAATTTGAATTTACGCATTCTCAATTTGAATTTTCCTTTTCTCATTTTGAATTACGTATTCCCATTATGTATTTATATTGCACATTATGAACTTACACATTCTCATTATGAATTTATATTTTTCATTTTGAATTAACGTATTCCCATTACGAATTTATATTGCACATTATGAATTAACGTATTCTCATTACGGATTAACATATTCTCATTTTGAGGTTGAAAAGGTGTAGTTGTCTCAGGTCCGACAGGGAACGGACAATGCACAAACACATCCACTCTGAAATACCTGCCTGTCTAAAGCACACTCACACATACACATATGCACGGAGCGACGGACGCATATTCAAAGTCCACGCCTGATGTGACGTATCGCCAATCTCGCCACACCATACCGCGGCACTCACCATCAGCCAGCTTACTCAACCATAAACACGAGTTGTGCCATACTGCACACCGAGGCACCGCTGCAGAGAACCCTGCCGTGGCCGCCACACAACGACTGCCCATTAATGTTAACCGGATATGTGAGCGGCGGCAAATGCGAGCGCGAAATTATTCACAAAGATCGATATTTTAATAATTACCACAGCCTTGAATTCACGGTCAGCAGGCATCAAACGGCAGGTAGTCGGCGGCAACTGCTGACTGCTGCCGTCTTGGCCTTCGGCTCCGCTGTCTTCTAAGCGTTTTGTCCTCGCCCTTGACTCAACCACGTTCACACTAACGCCTGCACCCACGCCCACGTCTGTGCTTACGTCCTCGCGCTTACTCGGTGGACAACAATTGCCAGCATTGGCTACACACAAGCACACATCCCATGCACGTACCAAACACTCACCAAGCCATCGTTGAGTGCGCTTCTCAACACTACAACAACAATGAGGGCAAATGCCTTGACTTGGGTGGCTTGACTCGATGCAACTTGGCCGAGTTGATTGGCGTGCTGGGCTGGCGTGGCGTTGCGCGGCCGAGCGGAAGTGTCGAATATTGTTGCTGCTGTTGTTGTTGGCATGAATGCACTTGCATTTGTTATTATTGGTCTTTGGACTTTTTTTCTTATTGATTCAAAGTTGAAAAATGCTAATGAGTGTGCTGCAGCAGTTGTTTGCCAACCGAGTGTCTGTGGTTGTGTAAGTGCGTATACATTCTCAAGTGTATTCCGTATGTCTATATGCTAAATACATACGTTATTCAGACAGTTATTACAAATTTTAGACTAACAACGATTTTCTTGTTGCTCTTGATGTGTGTTTTGCCATGCATACTGCATGAGGATAGACTGCAAATTAGCCTAAAGAAATGCACTCAAATAGATTATCAAATGCAATACATACAGAAATCCAAATATATAAGAACCCTGCAAGGACAACCAGATAATCAACGATAGTGAATAATGGTAGTGCTAATAATAGTGCTTGTTGGCTTGTATTGATTGCTCTTAAATGTAACCCAGACGGCTGCGGCGTCTATGCCACCTGCTCCGCATCAGCCCTTGACATTTTTGTATTAATTTTCACGTTTTCTGCCAAAAACCACTTTGCCCGACTTACATTTACTTGTTGTTGTGTTTTGCATTTGCAAATTTTGGCCAAACAATGCCGACAGACGTTACAATCTGCCGTCATTCCGAAAAATTTTGCTTCACTACTTTTGTCGCAATTGACAAAGACAAATTCAAAGTCTGAATAGGAAGACTTAATCTGAGTGGTGCGCGTATAAATAACTTACCCTGCCGGCGGTCGGACGCCTCTGTTGTTGCGCTTAAATACGAGCGAAGGCAGCCAGCACAGATGAGTAAGTGCCGAAAAAGTGTAGCGTAACTTACAAATCGCGGTACAAGTAGCCGAGAGTTACAACCATACGCGGTGCCCTATTGCCAAGTCGTAAAGCCAAGCGGTCAATTAGTTCCAGATATAGCGCAACAAAAGAAGCTTCAGTTTCATTACGTCGCACAGTGTTGCGAAAATCCCAAAATTAAATATTATAACCACACAAATCTCAGGAAGAGGTTTTATTGAAAATAAATACTTCAATTAAGGCAACATAGAAGTTTTGAGCCCTTAAAGTTAGCTATTACAGATGGCTTTGAAAACAAATTGCCTACAAATAGAAAATTCTTGCTTTCGCTTTGGGGTTCAATATTTCAAAATCAACTATGAGCGTGCCCCTAAAACTTACTTTTGTGGCAAGCTTGATATAATTTAGGTCTGCCAAGACCAAAATTTAACTTATTTTTTTCACGTCTGAGCAGAGTCGTTATGAAAAATGAAACAAAGAAAAGTCAAAACTGAGTTGTAACTTTAAAGGTTAATTAAAAAAAACACATTTTATCACCTTGACATTTTATTATATTTTATTTTGACGAATACAAGATATCGGTATTTTTTTGTGAGGACCCGGATGCGAATTTGCGAACGTTTGGTTGACGTTTGTTGTTGGTGGAAATTTGTTGCAGATAGCTTCCGAAAATAAATTACGATTGCAATTATATTTGAAATAGGGAGGTATATTGGGTTTCGATAATACAATTTGATCTGTGCTTTATAGGAACCCAAAAATTGGGGATTGCATACAAAACAACCAGTTTTGTACGACGAGGTATGTCTACAAAAAACATTGGGAAGGGCAAATAAATACAATTACATTCCATACGTCTTGGGAACAGTAGGAGCCCATTTTATAAAAACGATAATTTTAAGTGGTAGCCTCAATTACGGTTTGGGATAGGTGGTAAGTACATACATATGTTCGAAAGAAATATTTAAGAGACAAAATTAGTGAGGGTCAGTCATAGATTTCAACCCTCTACGAGCAACTTCTGAGCAGCTGTGGAGCAAATTATCGAATAGCCCAGCATTTTTGTGAACTTTGACCTCGATGCGACGCCATTTAACCGCACTGTATCTAAGTACGCATTTGTAAATAGATTTTATAACTTTTATTTATAACGTAGCTTTTGTGACTTAAGATAAGTTTCATTGTTACTAAGTTCTATACACATACAAGATCTGTATACGAAATTTAATTTATGTACGACTATTCTATCCTTCTATTTTCGTAACTCCGCCATATGAACTCGCAACGCTGTACGTTGTAGCTTGTGCAAGTTAAAAGGACGAGCGAATGTCCTGGAGGACTCGGTGGAGTCGCAAGCCAAACAAAACTACTGAATGTTTTCAATCTCCCTAACATACGATACCGACGGCTTCTGATAGCAGCAATCATCTTTTCCATACATCGACAGCGACTGCTACACAAATACAAAAAGAGTCGCTTGTCCCTGGCTGTCATTCAGCCATTCATTGGCTGTTGGCGTTTTGATTTAAAAGTTCCAACACGCACAATAACAAAGCATCACCTTGCCAGGTATTCTACAGTCATAAGGTTGGCTAGAAGAGAAAAGATGGGTCGCAACAAAGGGAAATGAAAGGAAAAAACACATTTCAATGTGTATTTCAGCACACGAATCGGGTGTCATTTGTTTTGCTGGTGCTGCGACTGCCGCCTTTGCAATCTCTTATCTGCCTATCTGCGTGTGTGTTGTTTATACGTTCTGCCATGTATGCGCTTACTCGTATGAACACGTGTGCTATCGGCAACGCGGCAGTGAAGTCCGCACGCGCCTGGAACTCAAAGATTAATGGCAAAGGAAAGTGTCTGCAATAGCTGCTGGCTTCGTAAAATAAAAAACAGAGAAGCAGAGATAGGGAAATAAAAAGGTTTGTGCCTTTTTGTGTCTGCTGGCGCTCCAACCTGCTACAAACACATGAAGATGTCGTTTGCTTTTTTTGATCGTTGTTGTTGGTCTTCAACTATTTCGTGCGCATCATTCGCACGATGTTTTTTTTGGTTTTTCCCTAATTCATAGCGTCATTTATCTCGGCCGAATCTCAACAAAAACTGACAGCATTATTTCTATTCCGCAAAACACCCACGCACAGAAACTGCGGGCGATGTCGTGCGTGGCCACGTTCGGCTGGCGCTTCGGCGGCTGTGCGGTGGATTATACGATTAAAACTCCTTCGCAACACCCACGACCTCGCTGTTGTTCTTTTTCACAGCACGAACTGTTTAATTTTTTAGTTTTCATTTTTTCGTCCGTGGACAACATTTACGCTGCATACTTTGAGGGTGTGTGGCGCATTTTTAAGTTGGCATGAAGTTTAATGATTTATTATGCACTAAATTAATTTCTGATTTCTTTCGCTTTTTCTGCCGAATGTTTGATTTTGTTGTGTAAATAGTTAAAGGAACATTTTGTCCTGATGAATCATTTAAAGCTATCGGGTTGTAACAGAACTCCAGTTAGTGGAAGAGGGTTCGCAAGTGTTTGCCTCGATGGACAAATCCTATTACGGCGTCAGCACAAAGTTCGGAAAAAACCGCGCGACCCAAAATGCCACTGTCTCATCAACTCGCCACCTACTGCCGGCTAGGACGGTGCTGGAGCGCCCAGACAGCACTATTTAAAATCCGGGCGTTAAGTTTGTTTTCTGCTTCGCCATTACTTGTGTTGAGTCCTTTATTTGGCTTGGCGCAGTGATGCGTAAGTGTTGTGGCTTGCACCGAATCTGCATGCATGGCAATTCCTTTAAAACAGGACCTCCGAAGTTGAATATGAATTAAAGAGGAGCACCGCACACAACTGGCGTACTTTTTTTTTTCAAATTGACTATAAAGTGATGCTGCGTCCACTTAGCGCAGCAAGCGTTGTCAAGTTATGCTTTGCTCTAACTGGAACAAAAACGGAACATTCGGCTATGTATTCGGAAAATATCAGGTACTAAAATTAAACCGCGTCGAAGAATCAAATTTTACTAACCATAAGCATTCTCTTTGACGGCAGCTCGGCATTGGTATTCCGGCAGCCTGGATTTGGGGGAAGAATAATCTTTTGATGCCATGCCCATGCACCGAAGAAGTGTGGACATGATCGCAAATATTGCTCCTTAACCCTTGCCTAATGAGTATTTAAAGCACTACCAAAGCTTAGTGGCCGAGAAACAAGTGGCTGGTGCTTATTTCTGGGTACGTGCCGTGTAGCCTCGGTGAAAGATTATTTCCTCAAAACAAATCGTGAATGTTCGTTTACTACATACAGAAAACGAGCAAACTTTGTGCCCTTTCCAGTCCGGGTTTGTTATTTTTTTGTTGGCTGCCTTGTTTGTTGGCAGTTGTTGTGGTCCGACACCACAAAAGACTACAGTTTTGTTGGTTTGATGTTGCCGCATTCTGCTCATGCCAGCTTTGGACTATTTTTAAGTAATATTAATTTAGTGAAAGTTGTCGAAAAGATGCCCGTAATGACTTAAATTTTGCATTTTCTACTGCCGAGTGTGCGAAATATAAACCACCGCGGCTCGTGGGCCCCCGATTTTAGGTTTGGGCCTGTCTGCTGACAAAAGGGTACGAGCGGCTTGGCAGGCACCTGTCTGCCGGTGCGGCTGTACTCCAAGCTAAAATAGTTATGTTAACTTTGCTGTTGGCTATTTTTGGTCGAATAGCTTCCACTGAGATTTGCAAGTGGCAGCGAGGCCGATCCGTCTGTTTTCATTTAATTAGCTGCGTTACCTTGATTTGCTTCGATTCACCGTCTTCATGCTGCTGGCTACTGCAGGCGAACTCTACTTGTGGTATGTGTTGGTGATGTTTTCTGCATTAACGTAGTCAAAACAAAAGTGCTGAAGAGTATTCGGTTTTAAAGTTGTTGAATTTATTGCTTAAATCAGTTCAAATTTTAAATTAACAAAGCAAAGTGTGGGAATAGGAGAAGACCCACATTCAGTTTCAGTAGGAAGTCTCTCGTTTTTCATGTGTTTTCGTCCAAGAGAAACCACCTCAATATCAACTCAACAGTTTGCTTGGTGTCAATTATTGCCGGAAAGATTTTCCTTCTCGTGATTTTAACATAACAATTGTCTACTATGATGGCGGCAGCAGCAGCACAACAATCATATGTTTTGTGATGCTTGATGCTCGTATTTGTTTGGAAGTGTTGAAGTTGAACAATGAATAATTTAAAATCGTTCCTTAATTTTGCTAATGCAATTACCAAAATAACAAATATTACGCATTTGGCGCATGAAGCAGTTGAGCAAAGTGTGCAAACAAGCAATCGATGTTGCCAATTTAAACAATGATACCAATTGATTTGGTTTTGTCGCCTACGAAATATAGACTAGCTCTAAGCTTGGCGATAGTCGTGCCGTCGTAAAAATAATCGTTCCCATGCGATTGTTCTGATTCTATATTTTGACAGATGCAATTGTGTCGCTGCTGTCTTCTATGTGTTCGGGTCATAAGCGGTACTATACTACAAGATAGAAATATTTTTGAAAGGTGCGACAAAAGGAGAGAATTCATTAAAAGGATGCTATGCTATGCTCTCACTTCAGCAGCACCTCGCAGTTTGAAAAGAGTAGATCATAGCGTAGCTTAAATTTCAATGCGCACATTTTCACAGTTCGAGAGGTGTATCACATCTGAATGAGGAATTGCGCACACGAATGGCAGCTGGCGTCAGATGCACGGACTGACTTTTGACTCATAGCAGACTTGTGCAACATTTCCTACAGCCGCATGCCGCGGTCGAAAGCTGCTGACACCGACACTGAGCAAGTGCCCATTGGGAGTGGGCAGCCATAAAAAGTGTAACAATGACATGATGCACTAACCCATTTTCAATAATGCTGCAGACAATTAAATGCTAACCGCATGACACAACACTGCACCATAATCGGCTTTTTCAACCAATTTTACTGCCTTGGTACATCATGTGTTGAGGCGCTGCCCCACTCTCTCGTCGTTCCCTTTCCGGGAATGTTAGCAAACTCACATTTGCCGGCGCTTGCAACTAAATAACAAAGTGCAACACACACTGCCGCTCGTCGGCAAAGGAAATACTTTCTACAAGAAAATTGCACGAAAAGTTTTTATTTCGTAAGAGAGAAAAGTTCCGCGCTTGTTATGCGTAAGCTGCTGTTGCCGCCAGTACGACGGAGAGCTGCCAGATAGAGTGTGGGATGAAATTATTTTGAGTGAATGCTATCGTGATTTTATACGGCTTATTTGTGGCAGGGTATTGTGGGACGGAGAAGAGCAATCGCTTTTTACACAGGAAGATTCAGTACTTTTTAAGTTGTCGAGACCTTTGCAATTGCTGGCAGCACTGTGGGTGGAAGTTGAGGCTTTATATCCACGCCATGTGTGGCGGTACAGTCATGCCTCGAACACATTGAGTACGGCAAAATATACAATCAGAACGTCCCTATGAAGGCGATTGCTTTGACGACTGCACGGCTACACGAGAACCGACTACAGTTGTCGCTGTTGCCAACCTTAGAACTATTTCTATTTCGCAAGCGACAAAACCAGATCAATTGGCACCACTGTTTTAAAACAGATGCTTTTATTGTGTTCTTGTTTCTGAATGCTGTAAATAATAATTGCAAACTACTATATTATAAGTACACTTCTAACTGTTTTAAATTAATTTATAAGAACGATAAAATTCATATAGACGAACTCTTAATAGAGGAAGTGCGCAAGCACCCTCCAATTTGTGATTAGGCGCACAAGAATTATATATACCTTATGATCAAGAAAGAACGGGAATTTTGGCAATACTTTTATTGGTGTTCTGTCAAATTTTGACGCATATCGTAAGATTAGTATTCGATTGGGTCTATACGAAGAAGTCGAAAAATTGTTGTGTGGCGATTTTTGATGTGGCTGTGCGCAGCGTTGCCGTTTTGGTTATTTTTAACCAAAAATGGTTATTTTTATTTTTGAAAATGGGTTTTGGTTATTTGGTGATTTTTGATCCCATTTGGTAATTGTTTAGAATATTGCACACTGATACAAAAAGCATCTTTTAGAATGTTGCACACTGATACAAAATGTATCTGAAATATCAACGAGCGCAATATTATTGGGAGTGGCAACAATATTGATATTGATTGATAACTATGTTGATATTGATTGATAACTATGTCAACAACACGTTCGCGGTCGTTCGCAGCCTGTGCGTCGTGTTGATGTGGCCAAAGAGATGATTTCCAACGCAGACCACGACCCAAAATTCATCGAACGCATCATTACTGGTGACGAAACATGGGTTTATGAATTTGATATGCCGACCAAACAACAATCGTCCGAATGGTGCTTCGAAAATGAACCAAAACCGAAGAAAGAGTGCCAAAGTCGGTCAAATCAAAGTTTTGCTGACGCTTTTCTTCGATATTCGTGGTGTAGTGCACTACGAATTCCTTCCCGAGGGCCAAATGGTCCATAAAGAATACTATTTAGGCGTTATGCGTCGTTTGCGTGAAGCCATTCGCAAAAAAGGCCCGATTTGTCGAAGAACAATTCATAGATTGATTATTTCGGAATTTTTGGCCAAAAATTCGACCACTGTCATCAGCCAAGCTCCATATAGTCCAGACATGGCCCGTGTGACTTATTTCTATTTCCCCAAACTCAAATTGTCATTGCGGGGAACTCGTTTTGAGACCATAGAGGCCATAAATGAGAATTCGCTGCGTGAGCTGAAGGCCATACCTTTGGCGGCCTATAAAAAATTTATGGAAAATGGGATCAAACGTTGTCATACATGTATTGACGCAGGAGGAGAGTATTTGAAGGGGATAATAAAGAAATTTATTTATTTTTTTAATTCCCGTTCTTTTTTGATCATAAGGTAAATATATGCTGTCATCAACGACAAAACTGTTTTAGCCAATGTGCTGTTTTTCGTTCACTTTTAAATTTTTTAGCCCCATTCACAATCTTGCGCATTTGAGATTGCAAATCTGTATAATAGCAAACATTTGCCATCAATTGTCAGGGTCTTTTTCTGTTTAGTTTGCAGTATTTTTTGCAAAACACGAACATCCAGCTACAATGAATGCAGCCAGCTACAGCAGGAGAACTTGCAATGTTGCTAAGCAGCGACCTGTCATTACCTCTATTTCGGAAGCTCCTTAGAGATAAATTAGTATTGTTAGTATGACCTCCTCCCTCCACTTTTTATTT
The DNA here is from genome assembly GCA_963668005.1 of Melieria crassipennis. NCBI lineage: Eukaryota > Metazoa > Arthropoda > Insecta > Diptera > Ulidiidae > Melieria > Melieria crassipennis. Next base: position 74,025,355 of record OY764961.1, on the reverse strand, counting down.
AGTTTGTGCCGTTTAATTCGATTCTTTAGTTAATTATTTAGTTGTCAGTTTTGCTATTCGGTGTTGCATTTGCATAGTAAATATAAACTATGAGTTTTAAGTGCTGCATATTGACAAGGGTATAGCAAATGTATCTCTGTATATTTTGTTAGTGTAGATTAAAAATACACTACACCAATTTGGAAATGCTGCGATGCAAGACCGTTTGCACAAGATTGTGAATAGGGCTATTGTAAATTTATAACTATGCAGACATTCATAAATTATGTTAGGTGTGTAGTCGGCCATGCCTTCAGTTGAAGTTTCTATTTATGCACCAAGCATCAGTCCTCAGTGGGATTTTCACAAGCCAGTAAACCACTGCAGGAGCGCCCACACACTAAGCCTAGGCGTATACGGAGACGCAGGCCGCACACGCAGCACAACTCAACGCAGTTTAGTTTTTTGTAAATAACACAGTACCGTATAACGGCGTATACAGCGACATAGCCGCGTGCGGCGGAGAGACGTGCCTGCGCACAACTACGTCACGTTGTAGTTGAAATACAGTTTCCTACGCGCAGCCGACACGTTAGCTTGCAAAAATAGAAGAACTAATTGAAAAAGTGCGTGAACAGCCGATATTACACCCATATTTATTTATTTATTTATTTATTTCTTACGGCTACATCAAGCCTAGTTCATAAACTCTAAAAAAATAGGATATTTTATTGTATAACAATACTAATATTCAAACTCAACAGTTACCTAATATTTAAAGTTTTACAATAATTAAAAAGATTTCGTTTAAACATATTTTTATCACCGTTTTTAAGTTCATCAGGCAAATCATTAAAACACTTAAGGCCTTTATAGAAAAGACTATTTTTATCAGATTCGGTTCTAAAAAATTGTAGATTATAACTATGTTTATTTCGAGAATTCACATTATGTGTATTGCTGATTAACACTAAATTAGTGGTTAGGTATTCAGGTAATAAGCCATTTTTGAGATTATTTATAAACTTCATGGTGTGGAAAAATATTTGCTGCCTAACAGTAAAACAAATAAGGGAATGTAACATGTTCACTACGGATGCATCATAACTCATTTTAAGGATAAAACGCATTGCCTTGTTCTGCATTTTTTGCAATTTATCAATTTGAGAGTCTTTCATAATGAAAAATATTGTGGGGCAATAAATAAAGTGTGGCTCGATTATCGATCTATGGTATATAGATTTGTATTTTTTACTTAAAAATTTACACGTTCGTTTCATAAACCAAATTTTTTTTGCAATTTTTCCCAAAGTGTAATCAATGTGATCGTTAAATTTTAATGTTTCATCGATCTGAATGCCCAGATATTTTATTTTATTTACTTTTTCTATTTCGATGTTATTAATTTTTATATTTTTTAATAGTAAGTTATTATTTCGTGAAATTACCATATATTTAGTTTTATCAATGTTTAATTTTAATCTGTTAGTACACAGCCAAATATACAGAGAATCTAAGTCCAATTGCAACTTATGTGCTGGCTCCTTATGTAGGAGCCAGCACAGAACCTTGAGGCAACCCAATTTTGACATCAATTTCCCTGGAAACCGACGACCCAATTGCCACACGCTGCATGCGGTTTGTTAAAAAACTTTTGAACCAATCTAACTCTACATTTTTTATCCCAATATTAAATAATTTTGTTAAAAGTATTTCTTGATCGATCGTCTCAAAGGCTCTCTTTAGATCAACGAATACGGCAAAAGTAGATTTCTTATCATTTAGCTCTTCCTTCCAGTTAGCTAAAACCAAATTAAAAGCAGTTTCACATGAATGTTTGTTTCTAAATCCTGATTGTTGTTGTATAAGAATATTATTACCTTCTAAGTATTGCACAATTTGATTTTTTACAACGGTCTCAAAAATCTTCTCATCACACGGCAAAGTATTTATCGGTCTCAACTCTTCAGCTTTTACAGTGTTTTTAACCTTTTCAATTGGAACTATTACTGACGTTTTCCAAATATTTGGAACAATGCCTCTAGACAAACTTTCATTTATAACTTGTGCAAAAAAAATAACCCATGTATATGATTGCATCTTTAACAACACCTTCCGAGAGCAACTTTTTCCCCCCTATTTTATATTTGAAATTCTTTTTGACTATTTCTTCAATCTCATCTGCTGACACCTGACTAAATTTAAAAGGTGAATTGTATTGAATCGGTACGGGGATATCCCTGCTTATTACTGTCTCGATACTGTTTCTTATTTCAGTTATGCTGTCAACAAAGATATATATACAAGGTGCGTTCCAAAGTAAACAGGACTTTTATAAAATAAAGAAAACGGATGATTATTTTTGTATAATTCTTTTTATTTATTCAAAATACTCCCCTTTTACTTCGATACAACGTTTTGCACGGTCCAAAAGCATTTGGAATGAGTGTTTTAGACCATCGGCCGGCATCGCCTTCAGAATGTTGGTACAAGCCTTTTGGATGTTTTCAACGTCCTTATAACGTTCTCCTTTCATCGGCAAATGCAACTGACCGAATAAGTAGAAGTCACAGGGAGCCATATCAGGCGAATACGGTGAATGATTGATGGTTAAAATGCGATTTTTGGTCAAATAATCGGTCGTAACTACGGCTCTGTGAGCCGGTGCAGAGTGCCGGTGCCGGTGCGGAGCTCGTACCAAAGTTAAAAACATACTGTCACATTGAGCGGGATATTTCGGCTTCTACTAGACCAAATGTCATGAAATTTTGACAGGATGTGAATGAAAGATGTACCTTTCCAACGCATGTCCTCACATATAGATGGCGCCACCAGAAACGTCCCTATTGTAAAAGTTCTGTTTACTTTGGAACGCACCTTGTATTATATACCATATATATAGATATATATATTGTTACGAAAATGACTTCTCTAAGTTCGTATACTGGATTGTGCTTGAAAATAAAACTACTTCAGTTATTCAGCGCAAACGCAGACAAAACAATCAACAATCACTTTATTTACAATTTTACACTTGTTACTACTTTACTACTACTATTGCATGTTTCCCCTTTGCTTGCTCAACACAGACTCCTCCTGTTGCGCCGCGCAGCGCTGCTTATATACCAGTTTTCTTATCGCGCCGAAGTTTCTTGCAACTTCCAATTGGAACACGCTCGACCATTCTCGCACAGTTCGCGAACCATCCTTGCCATATCGGAGTAACACCAAGCGAATTATACCAAATTCGCCGTACTTGAAAGTGCATGCCTAAAAGTATGCTTGGAAAAGCGTTCGTGCATAGACAAGCATTCAGCACATTGCTTCTTCGCAACACTGCCCACCACTTAGACTTGTTCGTCCCGAACAAGTACCGAGGCTCCGCCGGAGTAAGACGCCAAGCGCTCCAAATGGACTACTTTCAGCCTAGCGTTTCTGTTGCAGCAGCGTTGAACTCTGTACACCACGTCATTAATCTTTGTCACGACTTTGTACGGTCCTTCCCATGATGTTTGAACTTTTGGAGACAAACCTTCCTTCCACTGCGGGTTGTTGAGCATTACCAGATCGCCTTCCTTAAACCCTTCTGAGTTAGCCCGTAGACCATAGCTGGCGTTTAACCTGTTTCCGACTAGTTGAGTGCGGCTCCGCGATCTTCTCATCGGCCCTTTCGCAGCCGAACACCGATCACAGCCTCTTATCCACTCGGCGACAGACCCCTGGCATCCCACCCAATAGAACCGTCTTCTTATCTTGGCGACAGTTTTTGCGATGCCTAGGTGCCCTCCACTGGAGTCGTTATGGTTTGCTTTGATGACATCGTCGATCCGACCTTTCGGGACCACTATTAGGGATTTTCTGGTCCTGCTATCCCTGCTCTCCCACTCGCGGTATAGGCAGCCGTCTTTCAGACGTAGACTTTGCCACTGCGCCCAGTAAGCCTTCGCGATCGGGCTCTCATCAGCCATCTCCTGCCAGTCCGGCCGTACTCTCCGCGCTTTGCCTTTGATGATCTTTGCGAGATCCGTATCCTCGCGCTGGTCCTTCTGTAGCCTTCCCGCAGGCCAATCTTCCTCTTGTAGAACTCTTACCGACCGAACATCCACAATTTGTCCCTTGTTTTCGGCTTGCGAATCATGCCTGCGCTCGGTTTTGCAAGAATGATGTGTCAGAGCGTCAGCACATCTTGGCGACGTCTGTTGTCCGGAACGCTTTCCCCGCAGATGGCAGTCTCGTGATATGTGGCCTTGCTTGCCACATCGCCAGCAACTGACTCTAGATGAAACAGCCCGCGGCCTCGCTGGTGCCTCTGAGCTCACTGTCTGGCTTTGCGTGACACGACCAGATTGGGCTCGGCTCCTTTCCGCAGATGAATGTCGAAAACTTCCCCTCCAGACCGCCTCATACGTCAATGCGCTTGTCACCGTCTCACGGAATGTCGGCTTCATCATCATCAATGTACTGCGACGTGTCTCCGGGTCATGAAGACCTTCAATAAATGCCTCAATCTTCAGCCTTTCCAAACCTTCTATGCTGAATTCTGGGTAGGACAGTGGTACCAGCCGCTCGATATCTGCCGCATACGTCTGCAGCGCCTCGTTGGCTCTTTGTCTACGGCTCTTCAGCTCGCAATAATACAGCATTTTGTTGTGCTCGTCACTGTATCTGGCTGCCAGTGCCCTTATGACGGTGTCGTAATCACCTCTGAAACCTTCCGGAACGGTTTTTATTACCTCAGCCGCAGGACCTCTTAGAGCCAGTATCAGCCTCCGACCTTTCCTAACATCGGTCCACTGACTCTCCAAAGCAGCCATATCGAATTGTAGTTTGAATGTGTCGAACGACGTAGTACCATCATAAGTAGGCACTTCTATGGCAAAACTTTCCTCAACTGGCTGCACCATTGCTCGTAGCTGTACCTCTCTAAGCCGCTCGTCGATTTTTCTGTTCACCGAATCCTCCAGACCGTCAACTCGTCTGTTCAGGGAATCATCCAGGTCGTCGACTCGTTTGTCCAAGTGTTCCACTTGAGCTCCCAGGTGCTCCACCTTCACATTTAGCTTGTTGGAGATTTCTTCCACTTTCTGCTCCAAGCGCGCAGAACTTTCCTGAAGCTTGGTTTCCATTCGCTCTGCTACTTCTCGGTTCGCCGATTCTATTTTTGCTATTTCTTGATTCGTAGTTTCCAGTTTCGCTGCCATTTGCGCTGACATTTCGCGATTTTCACGTTTGGAAGTCTCGAACATGCCTTTCATTGCAACCATTAGCTGGCTCATGTCTAATACTTGTAGTGGCGCAGCCTCGGCAGCCGTACTTTGCAGCGATGCAGCCCCAGCAGGCGATTCCTCCACCTTGGCCGACGAATCTAGCTCCTGCGTCCCGAACTCGTGCGCAGTCCAATCGACGCCTCGTGCCTCACACGCCTCTCGCAAGCGCAGCTGCAACTCCACCTTTCCACCAGCAGTCGGCAAATTCCAGGCAGCCAGCTCCTTCTTCAGCTGGTCCACCTTCAGTTGCTCGAGTTTAACCATGTCTGCGTTTTACAATTTTGATTTATTTCCAGTAGCACAATCCCACTTCTGACACCAAATGTTACGAAAATGACTTCTCTAAGTTCGTATACTGGATTGTGCTTCAAAATAAAACTACTTCAGTTATTCAGCGCAAACGCAGACAAAACAATCAACAATCACTTTATTTACAATTTTACACTTGTTACTACTTTACTACTACTATTGCATGTTTCCCCTTTGCTTGCTCAACACAGACTCCTCCTGTTGCGCCGCGCAGCGCTGCTTATATACCAGTTTTCTTATCGCGCCGAAGTTTCTTGCAACTTCCAATTGGAACACGCTCGACCATTCTCGCACAGTTCGCGAACCATCCTTGCCATATCGGAGTAACACCAAGCGAATTATACCAAATTCGCCGTACTTGTAAGTGCATGCCTAAAAGTATGCTTGGAAAAGCGTTCGTGCATAGACAAGCATTCAGCACATTGCTTCTTCGCAACAATATTATATTATATAGGTTCTATTTCAAAGTCTAATTCAGAGAAATAACTCGTATTGCTGGGTTTATGGAATGAATACGGAACACGTGGGCTGGTTTTACACATATTTTCTGGGTCACAAAGTTTAATTTTCGCTGTGCAGCCTTGTGCTGTGTTGCGCGGCCTGCGTCTCCGTATACGCCTAGGCTAACATCTGAAGGCATTCGTTTGGGCCTTGCGGCAAGTGCAGAGCGTGAGCGTGCAGCATGAATCTTGCGTTGCTGTCTGTGCAACAAAATGCGTTGTCGTGCAATTGCGTGGAAATTGTGTCATATACACTAGTCAGAAAAAGTTTGCGTACAGGCAAGCCAAAATTATTTATATCATACATTTTGACCTCAAAAATGGGTTCCCTGACGTTACCAAAACGTATCCACATTATTCATATATGCCTTAACTGCACTTTTTGTTGTGTTTTAGATGCATTAAAACAATAATTTTCCATATATTCGTATTTATTGACAATATACTCAGAAAACGGTGCAGAATAAGTTTGCGTACAAAACTATTAACGGGAATTTCCAGTTATGCTTTTTTTTTTATTTGGAAATTTGTATTCCATTGAGCAGTAAACGGACTTGTAAATTATTTTTAAACTTGAAATTATATAGAAAGCAATAGAACCCAAGCGAAAGAAAATAAAAATGGATAAAAACTTAATCTTTCCTAAATTGACAAAACATTTTGTGAAATTAGAGAAACTTTTCGAAGAGCATTTCGCCATTTCGAAAAATTCTTGCTTCTTTGCTACGATCTGGCCATTTTCTTAAGCTACCCAAGCAATAGGATTAGATTGTTTTGCGATCAGTGCATCGTAATCTTAGACTAGTTGCATCCAATATCTTCACAAATGTACAGAAATATTTTATAAAACCCAGTAGCAGTGCCTTTATAAGAAAAGTCATGAAAAGAACATATTTCCCCCCTACATAACGTATGCGGAATGAAATATGAACTGATTTCAAACCCCAATTCCAATTATTAAACAAATAGCAGCAGAAAAACTAAATATGAGAAAAGTAACGGTACTATTCCCGCAATCATTCGACTGAAGATCAACACAACGGATAACAGTTAATCGCAAAAATGTCATTGACGGAGTTAGAACGTCGCAAATTGATTTGCAAATTTTGTGAAAATAATCCAGACAAGACCAAATATGAGATTTTTCTTCACTTTTCTGAAATGCAATTTAAAAAAACGTTTATTCATAAAACTATTACGGCTTTCAAGAGTGGAAAACCGTTTGAAAGAAAACGCGGCTCCGGTAAAAAGTGTGCTTTGCAGAGCAGCCAATGTCGGGCTAAATTAAAGGCAGAAACTGTGGGCCATTCAGCAAAGTCGTATCGTGCGTTGGCGAAGAAGTATAGTGTTAGTGACAAAACTATAAAAAAGTATATAGCAGACATGGGAGTTGTCAAATGTGCCAAAAAAACTGTACCAGCAGTCTCTGACAGGCAGTCAGTGACAATTAAACAACGGCTGCGTGCTCTTTCACAAAATTTGTTTGCTGCTAATTCAACGTACGTTTGTATAATGGATGATGAGAGTTATTTTACAGTAGAAGGACACGAATGGACCCCCAAACATTATTTCAAGCTTCCTGGTTCTAATCCACCTGATAATGTCGTCAACATTACCAAAACAAAGTTTCCCAAAAAGGTTTTATTGTGGCTGGCGATAAGTGAGCGTGGTATCAGCGAGCCTGTGTTCATAAAATCGGGCTTAGCTGTAAATGCTAATGTGTATATTGATAAATGTCTACCTGTGCTTAAAAATTTTATCAATAAGTATCATAAGAATGATAAAACAATATTTTGGCCGGATTTGGCATCTGCCCATTATGCAAGAGCCACACAGTCTGCTTTGGAAAATTTAAACATTAATTTCGTACCTAAGCAGCAAAACACCCCAAACGTTCCACAGCTAAGGCCCATTGAAAGTTTTTGGGCAAATTTAAAAAGAAATGTTTACGGGAAAGGTTATAAACCGAAAAATGTGGACTGCCTAATTATAAAAATTAAAAGAGAACTGGCCAAAATAAATACAGAGAGAATTAAAGAGGCAATGCGTAAGGTGCCGCAAAACATAAGGAAAGCTGACCGTTGTGGATATGAATACTTTTTGTAAAATTAACTTAAGTTATGTACTTTAACCTGCTTTAATACCAAGTTCCTCAAAAATGAAATACAGATTTTATTATTGTTAATGTGCCAGTTCGTATTTCATTCCGCATACGTTAATAGCATGTAAGAAGCCCATATTTAGCTTACTAACAAGGAACACAGAATTTCTTTCATGAAAGAGTCCATCAAAGAGTCTAGAAAACCGGATTTCCTGGACTATGTGTTGTTATCTATGGAGTAGAAAGATTTATTATTCTCTGATAATGGTTTGGCATATTTGCAATTAAAAGGCATCAACTAATTTAAAGAGGATTCAGTTAATAACAAAAATCTGACATTAACAGTAAAGAATAGCATGTGAAGGGGTATGGTATGGGGCTGCATGTCTAGTAAAGGAGTGAGCAGGCTGTGTTTTTTTATTCAGAAATGGTTCCGAGGGGTTATTTACATATTCTAAAAGCTTATGCAAGCCAAGGTTTCAAAATTTTTGTTCCAAAATTCAGGTTCCAACATTTCTTTTCAACTTTACGATGACCTTAAGGCGCAATGCATACGATGTGAAGCTATCTTTGCTATTAACTGGCTCAAAAAAATGAAAAGGTTCCTCCGTCGTCACCTAACGTGCATTTAATTAAATATATAAGGGCTTACTTGAACCCTGAGCCCAACAACACTCCATCTTCAAAGATATAGTAAACAAATATAACAATTCAAGGACATAACAAAAAAACAGCTAAAAAACACATAATTTAATAAAATTTAAGCGGAACTTCTGCAGGGAGTTCCAATAAGAGAAGCATATCCAAAAAGTTTTTAATTTTTGGGCAAAACTTAGTTTAAATTAAATTTTTGCTACATAACCTTATCTTGTACGCAAACTTTTTCTGAGGTGAATTCATAACACATTTTGTTTTTGGCCCTTCTTTGAAAATTTGGTCAAGTTTTTGTTATTATTATCTTAATAGAATAAAAGAACTAAGTTTATGGAAAAAATAAAAAATATTTTGTTTTTAAAAAATTATTTAAGCGATTTATTTTTCATATGAAAAAACTATGTACCCCTTGTACGCAAACTTATTCTGACTAGTGTATGTAAGTAACTGTTTTCACAAACGTGGGTGTGGCAGTGGCAATGGGAGTGAACAGGTGCCTGTTCGGCGGGTGCTAATGAGAAGGCGAGGTATAAATGCCGTTTGAAGCTTTCTCAAAAATTTGTCAGAAGATGTGAGTTGTTGCGCTTCCGCTGGTTGATATTTATGTGTGTGATTGTTGTCGTTGCATGTAACCGTGCCACCAAACGCACGCTACCAGATTATTGCCCCCTGCTGATGTGGCTAAATGAAGTTGCCGACTACTACATTGAAAAAGAATTTTCCTTTGGTGGAAATTTTTTCGAAAAACAGCCAGGGCGCTGCCCGTTTCGCTTTTGCGGAAATTTGCTTCGGAAATTTCTTGTCTTTGTGCGAAGTCCAGAGATTCGAATAGGAAATATAGAAGCTTTTGTAATTACATGAAGCATTTTGGTGGATACAGTAGCAGTTGGAGCGGCCGTTTAAGATTCCTTTCAACTCCAGCAGCACTCACGGTAGACCTGAAAACTGAACGGGTAAACATGTGTGTTGCGATTGTGACACCTGTGATTTATAGTGCGAATTTATCTACTCGCTGCGTAGAAGTAGGAGGTAAAGAAATTAAATTTAATTCCGCTGGCAAATGCAGACATACAATCACGCGGCCGCTGTCTCTGACGAGACGAATCTGCAAAATTACCTTTGATGTCAAGTATTTCCAAAAATTTTGAAGTCAAAAGCCCTTTAAATCATGAGTTTTCACATTTAAGGTAGGTAAGCTCTCAAGAAAACGCTCAAGAAAAAACGAGTATATATTTCTTGAGCGTGAAAAAGTAGTAGTCAAGTAGTCAGCTGTCACTTTTCCTTTGAGAAATAAATAGGTACACATATGTTTCTTGCCGAAATCAGTGTTGTCATTTCACTTTCCAATGAAAAAAAGTATTAAAAAACCGAATCAGTTTTCTTGTGCGGTGCGTACACCTCAAGAAAATATGGCTCAAGGAAATTTCCTTGAACATTTCTTGAGCTTTTTTTATATGAAGTTTTCGCTTTTCTTGAGAGCTGCATACCGACCTTTACCCTAAACAAATTCTTAACCCTTAGTTTATCACGGTAGATTTCGATTTTCTCAAAAAATGAAAAGCACATTTTAATTATTTCCCGATAGAAGTGCTTTTTGTCTAAGTTTGAAGTCAAAAGGACCAATAAATCGTGCTAACCCATTGTTGACCCCGTTTGATTTTGATTTTCAAAAAAGTGAAAAACACATGTCAAATTATTTTTCACTAAGAGTACTTTCACAAAATTTGAAGTCAGTGGCCCCATTAATTCATGTTTTTTTACAGTTTCGCCATACAAACATTTAACCGGTCGTTGACCCCGTCCGATTTTAATATTCGAAAAAAATTAAAAACACGTATCGAGTTATTTTACATTTGAAGTACTTTCACCAAGTTTGAAGTCAAAAGGCTCAAAAAAATTATATAATTCTTCTAGTCGAATTGTGCTACTAAGTGGAAAGTTCGTACCAAGTTTCACTGATGTGTGTGTGTGTACTACATAATTGTTGGATCATAAAAAAATGTGCCACGCCCCTTGACCAACGCCGATCAAATCTCATCAGTAGAATGACACATCTATGAAACAACGGTACACCAAATTTCAATGCTGTGCGGCTTACAACTCCGAAGCTATTCAATATAAAAGATTTAAGTTGTATGGGCGGCGCCACGCCCTCTTGTTAAATACCCGTCCATTCCCTTTGTGGAAAGATATGACTAAATGGTAGGTTCGTACCAAGTTGCATTGATGTGCGACTAACAGTTCGAAAATTATGCGGATAGTTTGTGCCCAACAAATGTGCCACGCCCCTTGTCCAACGCCCATTAAATTTTAACAGTAGAATGACACATCTATGAAAAGACGCTACACCAAATTTCAATGCTGTGCGACTAACAATTCCGATATTATTCCATATAAAAGATTTGAGTTGTATGGACGGAGCCACGCCCTCTTGTTAAATACCCGTCCTATTGCCTCTGCCGAAAGATATGACTAAATGGTAAATTCGTACTAAGTTTCATTGATGTGCGACGAACAGTTTCAAAATTATGCGGATAGTTTGGGTTAAACAAATGTGCCACGCCCCTTATCCAACCCCCATCAAATTTTAACAATAGAATAACACTTCTATGGGACGATTTCGTACCAAATTTCAATGCTGTGCGGCTTACAATTCCGAAGCTATTCCATATATAAGATTTGAGTTGTATGGGCGGAGCCACGCCCTCTTGTTAAATACCCGCCCCATTCCCTCTGTCGAAACATATGACTAAATGGTAGGTTTGTACTAAGTTGCATTGATGTGCGACTAACAGTTCGAAAATGATGCGGATAGTTAGTGCCCAACAAATGTGCCACGCCCCTTGTCCAACGCCCATTAAATTTTAACAGTAGAATCACACATCTATGAAACGACGCACAGTGTTGCGAGTAGTGACAAAAATGCCAAAATGCAATTGTATAAGCGCAAAAATCTGAGTACGAGGTTTTGTTGGAAATATAGGGTGTTTTTTTTAGAGGTATAGAACTTCGAATTGAAATAAAATACAAGAAAATCGTGTTAATGTCCATCAATTTGGCTTTATTGGAAGGATAATTTTATGCCATTAATGTTTAAATATGATTTCGTGCATGTGGCCGCCGCGGCTGGCTCGAATAAAGCCAATTCTACAGGTCCAATTTTCAACCACTTTTTCGAGCATTTGGGGCCGTATGTCGGCAATAACGCCACGAATGTTGGCTTCCAAGTCCCCTAACGTTTCTGGTTTGTTGGCGTAGACGAGCGACTTCACATATCCCCAAAGAAAATAATCCAATGGTGTCAAATCACACGATCTTGGTGGCCAATTGACAGGTCCATTCCGCGAAATTATGCGCTCATCGAATGTTTCCTTCAATAAATCGATTGTGACGTGCGCTGTGTGGCATGTAGTGCCGTCTTGTTGGAACCACAACTCATCCACATTCATGCCATCCAATTCGGGAACAAAATAGTCGGTTATCATGGCTCTATACCGGTCTCCATTAACGGTAACTGACTCTCCAGCATTATTTCGGAAGAAGTATGGCCCAATGACTCCACCAGCCCATAGAGCACACCAAACAGTCAGTTTTTGTGGATGTAATGGCGTCTCAAGGGTCTCATGTGGATTCTCTTCACTCCAAATGCGGCAATTTTGCTTGTTGACGTAGCCATTCAACCAAAAATGAGCCTCATCACTGAACAAAATTTTGCGATGAAAATCAGCATCGAGATCAATCTCATTTTCGGCCCATACACCAAAATCACGACGCATTGCATGGTCTCGCGGCTTTAATTCTTGCACAAGCTGGATCTTGTAAGGTCGCAAGCCAAGATCTTTGCGCAAAATCTTCCATAAAGTTGATGGACAAAGCTCCAATTGCTATGCACGGTGGCGAATCGATTCATTCGGGTCCTCTTCAACATTTTGCTCTACAGCGGCAATTGTTTCTTCGGTGCGCACTGTTCGACGTCTCTGCGGATGCGTATTATCACATAGAGTAAACGTAGTGCGAAAACGACCCATGGTTAACCGAATTAATTGCTCTGATGGACGATTATGTCGACCATAAAATGGACGGAGCTTGCGGTAAACTTCGCGAACTGAACCATTATTTTCGAAATAAATTTACACGATTTGCAAGCGTTGTTCTTTTGTCAACCGGTTCATGATGAAATGCAGCGATTAAGCGATGTGAAACTGGGAGAGTAAGCCGATTTTTGTGCGTTTTTTGCAATTCACGTACACAGTCTGTGTGTGCTGTCAGTGATCAGCTCTTCACTGTTTCCGCTCTTATCCCGATATTAGGGATTATTGTGCAAACTAAAACTCCGCCAGTTTTCTTTCAATTATTTGCTTTTTTCTGCATCAAATACACAACATATCAACTTTTTGGTTTCATTACGTAGATATTATTGAAAAATATACCAAACAACACAAAGCTTAATGCGTTGAATACGACAGGGTCAATTGTCGCCCTTTTTATTTCGCAGTTCTTCATTTAGCGAATCTCTAACGATCAGATCAGGTATGCTTTTGGTGATAAATGCTCTAGTTCGAACGCAGGACTGTTTTTTTTTATGCAGCTTTTAAAACCTTAATTTAATTCAATAAAAAGAATACCAAACGGTTCTTTTGACACTTTTGGGCAATAATATATTTTTATAGTTAGTTCTATAGAAACGTATTACGAAATTGCACAAAAAAAAATACAAATAAAAATAAATATTTCTTTGGCCACAAAAAATGACTCACACCAGCAACACTGGAAATTGAAATGAACTAGAACAGCAACCCCGTTTTAGAAATTTATATGGAGGAAAAAGTACGTTCCTGATCAAGCTTGGGGCCTACTAGTAGGCCCCAAGGTTGCAATTTTGCAATAATATTAGTGAAATTCTGTGCATGTATTTCTACCGGCTCTCCCACTTTCACATCGCTTAATCGCTGATGAAATGGCAAACCAAACTGAACATAAATGACATTAGAGTTGCCATATTTGACCACAAAATGCCAGTTTTATCTCTATTCGAAAAACAAACCTCTAAAAAAACACCCTATACTTCAATAAAGAGAAATCCGAAAAAATAAAGAGGAATATGAAAAAATATTGGATAACATAGAAGTTATGAGCTCTTAAAGTACGCTCTTCCAGCGTTGAAAAAAAATAGTTTACAAAGAGCACATATTTGCTTTCATTTTGAGGTTGAATATTTCAAAATAAATTATGAGCAGGTCTTTAAAAGTTATTATTGTCGTAAGTTTTATATAATCTAGGTCTGGCAAGACCAAAATTTTGCTGATTACTCTCACCTCTGAGCAGTACCGTTATAATGAAAATTAGGTAAAGAAAACGAGTGAATAAAACGTGAGTTCAAAGTTTAAAAGTGATTTAAAAAAAATGTTAAATATCACTTTTGAAATTTGTTGATATTTTGTTTTGGAAAGTATGTAGATTATGCTGTACAATTTTTAGCTGCGCATATTTGCGCGAATGGAAGTTATTGGCATTTGTCGGTGAAGACTTGAGTGCAAATTCGCGATATTTTCACAGTTTGGTTGAATGCCAATAGTAATCGGTCAAATAATGCTCTGCTGCTGATGGAAAAATTTGTTGAAGATAGCTTCGGAAAATCAATTACGATTACCATTATATTCGAAATAAAGGGGTTAATGGAGTTTCGACAGTACACTGTGATTTTTTTTCGTACAGAACCAAAAGTTTACAACCTTACTACTTCACTTGTATGGGAGGCGCCCTCTGGTGGTGAATTTTTGAACTTGAATTAATTTTGTAGTTTTGGCATTCAGGAATGTTGACGATTATTGAATAAATCATTCAAATCGGTTCAGTACTTTGCCAGATACGATGTTTCTTCGCTTACTTTACTACATTTACAAGTGTAAAGCCAGTTTCATTGAAAATTACTAGTTTTGTATAGCAGCCACCTTAAGAGTTGGATGTAGGGGTTAGGTGTGTATAGAAAAAATATTCAAAATGGAAAATAAATGGGGGTCAGTCTTACATATGGTACGTCTGGGACCAACCTGAGAGCAGCGGGAGCCCACTTTTCAAAAACGATGATTTTGTATGGGAGCCTCATCAAAGGTTGGGGATAGGGGGTAGGTAAGTTCGAAAGAAATATTCAAGAGGAAAAAATAGTGGGGGTCAGTCCAAGATTTTAACCCTCTAAGAGCAACTTCTGAGCAGCTGTGGAGCAATTTATCGAGATTTTTTTTTCACTTTGAAAAAAAAGCGCAGTTTATCTATATACACATTTATAAATAAATATAAATTATAATACAACTATTTTGAATGCAGCTTTTATGAACTAAGATAATTTTCATTGTTAATATGAAGTTTTTTCAAATCCGTTTGTATGGGAGGTGGTCGAAGTTTTAGTCCGATTTCATTGAAATATTGCACAGTAAGTTCTTTACTCATACAATAACTGTATACCAGAATTCATTTACATACGACCACTCCTTCTATTTTTGTCACTCCGCTATATGAACTCGCAACACTGTGCGACGGTACACCAAATTTCAATGCTGTGCGACTAAAAATTCGGAAGCTATTCCATTTAAAAGATTTGAGTTATATGGGCGGTGCCACGCCCCTTGTTCAATACCCGCACCATTCCCTCGGGCGAAGGACATGATTAAATAGTAAGTTTGTACCAAATTTAATTGATGTGTGACTTATGGTACCAAAGTTATTGTCTAAAAATGTATTCTTGTGGTGCCACGCCCCGTTTTCCCGATTTTTATTTTTTCCTAAACCTTCACGTAACAATTTCAAACAAACCCGCCGAAGGAATTATCCAAGTTGGTCCAGTCGTTTTCAAGTTTTAAGCAGCCGAACGAACCACGATTAATTTTTATATACGTGGGCAGTCCGATAAGTACTTAGTCCCACCGCAGCAACACAGAACCTCCTCATATCCGACGTTGCGCGCCAGCTGCCACAACAGAACGGGTTTATTTTCATGTCGGAAAGGGTTAAGTAATTTTACGTACTTCATGCATTTCTGTGCTCACGGCGGCACACGGTTTTTGAGTTGTGGCACAAATAAGCTCAGCATATGGCAAAAATTCAATTTTGATATGCTTGAGGGGCATTCATTCCGCCGTGTCGAAAGTTGCCACAACAGATGCCGGCGTTAGCGCCGACTCACTGTCATGCGGTGTGCCTCGCTTGCAACCTTGAAATATGCAAATTTATTTTTTATTGGGACATCCTTGCCATGCGTTGCCTTTCGTATTTTGTTTGGTTTTCTTCTCAGTGGTTGTACGAATGGACTAGATTCGCCTACATATGAGTAGTTACAGAAGAGCCGAGCGTCGAGTAGTCCGGAGCAGTGTTGTGACTAATATATTAAAGTAGTGTAACTAATTACGTAGTATATTACTTTTGCTTTAAAGATGTAGTGTAACTAGTTACTTTTCCCATAAGTAATCACCTTCAGTAATATTACTACTTTTTTTCAAGTTACTTATTACAATATTACTTTTTAGTCAAAAAAGTTCTAATTTTCATGTAAAACAGCAACACTGATAACATGATTAAGATCTATTACAATTATACAACGCTGCACTTGTTCATACTAACCATAGCTCCCGTGTTTCATTTCCAAATGAGTTTGGTAGTGGGGAAAAAATTAACATTTGCAAGCAAATTCAAGCGGTTTTAACAAAAAGGTAACGAAATTCAAATTGTAATTCAAAATATATAAAATTCAAAAATAACTAAACAAGATGCCTGAAGTTTTATAAAATAAATATCAAATATGTAAAAAAAATCTTTGTTTATTTTTTTGGAAAAAATCTGTAAAAATCATGTATTTTTATAATAATATATTACTTTTTGTCATACATTACTTGACATTTCCAGTTATAAGTAATGTAACGATATTACTTTCAAATGTCAGTAATGTGTAATAACTAATATGTTACTGTCAAAAGTAATAAGTCCCAACACTCGTCCGGAGTGTGCTACGCCCTGTCGAAAACAATTACATACTTTTGCATAAATGTGTGACCAGTATCGTAAATACCAAATCGTATAGGAAGGTTCCGCTGCCACTTTGGTGTGGCTGTTTTCCTTTCCGGTTGTGGTCAGTATTCAAATTTAGATAACGCGCAAAAAATTCAGCATCTGCATGCCACAGTTCGAGCGTTGCATGCTAGAGCATAGAGAACAATGGCGGCAATTGCACATTGCGACACAGGCACAGCAAAAGACCGTACACGCCTGTCGCTGTCGACTCCTGCTACTCCGGCGCACAAGAAGGCCAGAGAAGCAAATATAAGCAATATGGACAGACGAGACTGGAATGCTCCGGTCCAAAGCGGACCGTACAGGTTGAAAATACGGAGGCGCTGCGCCGCAGATCTGACTGGGCTATCGACGGACTGATAAATAACACGGCAGTGGAACTGGTGTGATTGAGCAAGCAGGGGTAGCGGATCAAAAACCACAAACCAAAACCACAAAACAAAACGAGAATAATTTAGAACCGCGTCGGGTGCAGCGAGTATTTAACTATAAAACGTGTATTAAAGTCAGAGGGTGGACAAGTAATGTGTAATATCAAAAAGTATGGAACATTGTATATTCTATTATTATTATATTTATTATATTATTTGTATATTCTTTGTAATGTAATTGTATATTCTTTGGTAATATACAACAGGGAGCGCACTTTAATAAAGAAAATTATTGCGCTTGTTTGCCTCTTTCGGCCTTGCTAGCAACTAATTCGAAATATATTAGAAGGCCGGAACAACCAATAGGGAAACCGGGAAAACCCGCATCACGAGGCAACCGAAATGAACTGCTTTCCTTTTTTTGCGGTTTAAGTGCGGACGTTGGGGCACAGCGGTGAGTGTGGTGGGAAGGAGGAAACCGACTTTTCTTTGCACTTTCTTTCTGGGCACTTGAAAGAAGTTGAAGTGCTCAACTAAGGGCAAAGACGTAACGGCATGAAATGGTAAAGGGAAATAATATCACGGAAAGTAATAACTCTGTTCAAGAGGGTATTTTGCTTGCTTTCAAGTTGCGGCGCAATAAAAACAAAACACTTAAAAACAAAAAACGGCAAATAAAAAGTTGAAGCGCGAAAGAATAGGAAAGGAATTAAAACAGACAAACAGCTACCTGGAGGATTAAACCCATTGAAAGAAAATGCAGAAAACCAATTACTGAACGTGCGACTTCAAGACAATTAAATATTTTCATTTTCGAAATATATTTGCAAATTTATGGAAAGTGCTGATTTCAGCATAAACACAAAAGTTGTCCACATGGCCGATACATTCCTGTACAATTGCTAATGTGCACATTTAATTGCCTGTAGATGGCGCTTCTGCTCAACTTCATTAAAAGTGTTTAATGAACTTTTTAATTTAAATTTCGACTAAATTATTTTCGTCAAAGTTTCATAACCAATCCCTCTGGCAAAAAAGACCGAGAAAATGTGTGTTTTCATTGTGTCCCTCTAACAGCCTTATTGGCTCTGAAAGGTCGGACGAATATGCAAAGAACAGGCGAAAAATGGGAAAACATAAACAAAAAGGGCGCGGGGCAACGGAAAGAGGTGAATATTTCGCTGAGTTGGAAACGACATGTCGGCAGAATGGAATATAAAATAACCACATAGCAAAAATTTACTCCACGGAAGGATAAAAATAGTCGCAAGCCAAGTGGGGCTCAGCATAGCTCAGAATATGTATGTACATCGCTTACCTTTTGGTATGTGTGTGCGTGGGATAATGTTGCTGTTGTTTGGTATTTATTGAACCGAAATCGATTACAATAAAAATACCACAGCAAAACACCGTTCAAAAATTATAGCGAAAACAGCGGCAGCATCAATAAACCAACAACAGCGGCAACATCCTCAGCATCAACAAAAAGGGGACGCCAACGACGCGGCGTAAAAACATGAGCGACAAAAACTGCGGACGTAGTAGCAAAAACAAGAATATCAGCAATAACAGCTAAAGCAACAACAATGATAACACACCAACATCGGGAGTAACATCGAGCGCAAGAATCACTTCACGGCACATCAGAACACATCAGCAGAGAATTATGTGAATTGATGTGAAGAGCGAAAAAATGCACACAATCGCACATACCCATACACATACATATGCACCTTGCCACATTCCTGTATGCCGTGTCGCGCTGCAAATCGAGGGAGCCCTCTTGGTAGACAAAAGCCCAAAACAAACAGGAAACTAGCGCATATTCGGGCAGAGGAGACAGGAGGGGGAGGGATTGTGAGCTTTGCGTTGAGTGGGTGGGCATATCAATAAATACTTGTCTATTTAGGGTGCTTCGTAGTGGTAGCACCCACCTTTTGAGATCAAACATTTCCAAATTATATCGCGTCGGCAAATACTTGTCAACTTGCGGGATAGTTTGAGATTATGCAGTATGTGTATTATTAAAAATTAATTTTTACGAGATTTTCAAGTCATTTCCGTCAGGTACCAAAAAGATCAAAATAAAAACAGGGACCACCCTACCGCGTGCTGTATGGCGGTTGCGGCGCTTAAGTTGCACATCAATGTACGGAATCCCACAAACGAATGCCAATGCCGTCCACACTGTGCATTCTTCCCCATAGGGTAGGGTTGGAATTTGCTTGAGTGTACATTTGTTTGCTTGTGTGGGTGAGCACTTATAAATATTTGGCGCTTAACTGTGGGCGAAGTTATTTGTAGTGACGCACTATGGCTCGGTTTGCCATTTTTCGTTGCAAAAATCATAACTTCTGAACCAATAAAGATATTTAAAAAAATTTAAATTGTATCTGAAAGTGTAATACCCAAGCTTTAAAATGAGCATAAAAACAGGGTGCCACAGTAACAGGGTGCTTTAAAATTCGTTGCCAAAGTTAAGATTTACTAAAACTTCATACTAAAATGAAATTACTTTTTTGTTTGCATTAAAAAATTAATTTTTTTATATATTTTTTGAAATAAATTAATATAATTTATTGAGTCATACATATTTTTTTTTAAAGTTAGATTTTTTCAAAATCGCTATCTACACTAGAAGGAATGTCTAATAATGAAATCATTTCTACGTTATAAGTATCTGTAAGTTCTTTTTGTGATCTTACAGATCTCATAGATGAAATAACTGGATCAGAAGAGACTGCTAACATGTTGAAAAGGTCTTCATTTTGTCTAGATCGTGATATTTTGCAAGTGTTCATACATCTATACTTTTGTAGTCCTTATTTTTGCATTCTTGAGCTTCTTCAGACAATTCCCCTATTGGTAAGCACTGGTATTCTATTAAATCCTTTCCATTTGCTAAAATTGTATGTACCGTAGGACTAAGTTTCTTCTCTGATTAACTCAATCGAGGCTGCAATCGAGTCTGCTAAGTTTCAGTAAAGAAATAGACTGCGCTTGAACCAGATTTAAGTTAAATAGGCCGTGTCCCGCCTCCTTGTTTAATACCCGCACCTTTCCCTCTTTCGAGAGATATGAATAAATGGTATGTGCGTACTTCGTTTCATTGCTGTGCGACATATACAGCTGCGGTCAAAATAATAGTAGTACGCATACAACGAAAAGAAAATTAAGAAAAAATAATCTGCTTTTCTTTACAAATATTTTCTTTGTATTTTTTTTAACAAGTTATATGTGATAACAATGCAATCATAAAAGAAAATTTAAGAATTAAACTCAGTTTGATTTGATTTAAATTAAATGCGCCAAAAGCTCCAAAATATGGACGGTCAAAAAAATAGTAGTTCGCTTTACTTTCATAAAAATGAAGCAAAAATTGTGTTACATTTTAAAAGATTTTGTGGTTAAACAGTAACAGAGTAATTTTTCTTCAAATTAATATTTAGTTGCGTAACTGTTGTTCGCTATTACTGCAGCACAGAGCCGATGCATTGAATTAACCAAATTTTCATATCTTTCTCTAGGTATTATATATTCCTGCTTCTCAAAGTTGATTATTATTAGTTAGATTATAGTGAGCAACTGCTCTCTTCACGTCGAACCACAAATTTTTAATTGTATTGAAGTCTGGTGATTGTGCGAGCCATTCCATAACCCGAATACTGCTCTTGCGAAGCCCCTTTCGTGCGAACTTGCTTGTATGCTTTAGGTTATAATCCTGTTGAAAGACCCAAAGCAGTGCCGTTTTTTCACGGACATACGGTAGCACGATTTCCTGCAAGATTCGTACACATACACATCGATCTATCGTTTTCTTGATCAAATAAATAGCGCCACCTCCATAAAACGTAAAACATGCATATATTTATTGGCGCTATTGGATTCGTACACATACACATCGATCTATCGTTTTCTTGATCAAATAAATAGCGCCACCTCCATAAAACGTAAAACATGCATATATTTATTGGCGCTATTGGAGGTGGCGCTATTTATTTGATCAAGAAAACGATAGATCGATGTGTATGTGTACGAATCTTGCAGGAAATCGTGCTACCGTATGTCCGTGAAAAAACGGCACTGCTTTGGGTCTTTCAACAGGATTATAACCTAAAGCATACAAGCAAGTTCGCACGAAAGGGGCTTCGCAAGAGCAGTATTCGGGTTATGGAATGGCTCGCACAATCACCAGACTTCAATACAATTAAAAATTTGTGGTTCGACGTGAAGAGAGCAGTTGCTCACTATAATCTAACTAATAATAATCAACTTTGAGAAGCAGGAATATATAATACCTAGAGAAAGATATGAAAATTTGGTTAATTCAATGCATCGGCTCTGTGCTGCAGTAATAGCGAACAACAGTTACGCAACTAAATATTAATTTGAAGAAAAATTACTCTGTTACTGTTTAACCACAAAATCTTTTAAAATGTAACACAATTTTTGCTTCATTTTTATGAAAGTAAAGCGAACTACTATTTTTTTGACCGTCCATATTTTGGAGCTTTTGGCGCATTTAATTTAAATCAAATCAAACTGAGTTTAATTCTTAAATTTTCTTTTATGATTGCATTGTTATCACATATAACTTGTTAAAAAAAATACAAAGAAAATATTTGTAAAGAAAAGCAGATTATTTTTTCTTAATTTTCTTTTCGTTGTATGCGTACTACTATTATTTTGACCGCAACTGTAAGTCAGCAAAATATGTGGGTCACAAAAAATTTGCCACGCTCCTTGTCCAACGCCCATCAAATTTACCAGCAGAATGACTCATCTATGGGTCGACGCTATAGCAAATTTCAATGCTGTGCGCCTTACAATTTCAAAGATATTCCATTATTAAGATTTGGCTTGTATGGGTGGTGCCACACCCCCTCGTCCAATACCCACCCCATTCCCTCTGTCGAAGGACATGACTAAATAGTAAGTTCGTAGTGAATTTAACTGATGTGTGACTTATGGTTCCAACGTTATCGTCTAAAAATTTTCAGAATTCACGGTCAAAAATTAGAGGGATTTTCCGACTTTTCCAATAGATTTTCTGGAATTTTCTTTTCGCACAAACCTGAACTGACTCAAGACGAATCCAACAAAGAAAACTTCATTGAAATCGGCCAGTCCGTTTGAGCGTGATTAGATATATAGATTTAGATAGATGCCAGCAACACAAAATGGGTTTTTGACCGTACTAAATGTGCGCGATTTTTCGTATACTTGCGTGTTTTTCGGCCCGGGGTTGTTTCACTTTTATTGATCTAGAAAGTAAAGCGGCAAAAAGCGGCAGCTGAGTTTTGGAAGTTAGATAAATAATTGAATAATAAATAAACAACCTCAATTTCGCGGAGGTTATTTTTGGTATCTTTTTTTTATTCTCGATCAAATTTGGAAAAAAGGTCGAAATATAGACTTTTCGAGCAATCGGTAGATCGAACAACTTTTAAGACAAAACAAACATTTTTTATTTTTATTATTATGGATCGGAATTATATGCAAGTGCATATTTTTTTGGAGCTTCGGATTTGAACGGGACCAAGACAGAAACTATTTTTATTGAAAAATATTAAGAATGAGCTAACATATGCACTGCATATTTGCATATGTTTGCATATTTTTTGCATATTTAGCATATTTTTTGCATATTTTGCATATTTTTTGCATATTTTGCATACTTTTTGCATATTTTGCGTATTTTTTGCATATTTTGCATATTTGTTTGCATATTTTGCATACTTTTTATATATGTGTTGAATATTTTGGCATAATTTTGCATGTTTTTTTTCATTGTTTGCCGTATTTGGCGTAAGTAGGTATGTATATAAACACATTCATATAGACTTATGTTCTTCTATGCAAACAAGCAAGAGTGAAGTTGATGTGATCCTGTGTGTAAAGGGGTTGGGAGGGGAGGGTGTTCAATTTGGACAAGCCCAGACTTTTGTTATTCGGAGAATGATGTTCTTACGATCATTATTGAGGGTGTTGTAGTTTGGCTCACTAAGCTATTTTTAGGGGTCAGCAATGCTAAGCATACAAGAATAATGAACGTTTTCGTACTCCAAGAGCTGGTGTACGGCATAGGCATGGCATATGCTGACCCTAGAAAACTTGGAAACATTTTTAGTTATTTACTGTAATAAGTAGTTAATTTTTTACATTTTATTTTAAGTTTTGTTATTATTTGAGTTAAGGTTTTGTTTGGTGGGCTTCAAGTTAAGAAATGAATTCTACTTAAAACACAATGATTTTTTAAACAATTTCACTAAATTCATGGAATATAAGAAATACTACCAGTTATCCCCGGCTCTGCACGGAAGCATTTCATACTTTTATTAAAAAAATTTTCATTCCACAACTAGCCGGGCCCCGCGGCTTTGCACGCAAATTTTAAGTCAATGGGCTTAATGAATCAATGCCTGTTGCCGGCCGTTTTTGACATTATCGGGAGATTATGAATTGTTAAGTTTTACTAATCTTATCGTTAGTTCTCATAAGTTCTCAACCTTGTTTCCCTACTTTCATGAAATTTTGAAGATATACATACGTAACAAAATACAAAATTTGTTTGTTTTATATAATTCGCGCACGACACCACTGTGGTGTCACCGGACGGCATAGTGTTAATCCTTCGTTGACCCAGTCAGATTCGTTCCAGAAAATAATTGTCTAATTATATCTTATTTAAAAGGCTTTCGCCATATTTAAAGTAATTTGACCGCTTAAATCATGATTCCCTATACAAACTCTTAACCCATCGTTGACCCCGTCAGATTTCGACTTTCGAAAAAATAAAAAACACGTTTCACTTTAACCAAGTTTGAAGAATAAAAACCATTAAATCATGCTTATGCATACAAACTTGTAACTTGTTTGATTTCGATTTAAAAAAAACTGAGAAACACGTGCTTGATTATTACGCATTTGAGTACTTTTACCAAATTTAAGTCAAACGGGCCAACAAATTTTGTTTCCCCATACAAACATTTAACCCTTAATTTACCTCGTTAAATTTAGATTTTGACAAAAGTAAATAATTTGTGTTTAATTATTTTTTATTTCTAATGTTTTCACAAATTTTTAAGTCAATGGCCTATCGGTTCATGTTTTTGTCGTAGTCTTTCCGTATATGAACCTTAACCCTTGGTTGACCCCGTTAAGTTTTGATTTTCGAAAAATTGAAAAATACGTGTCGAATTATTTCTTATTTGAAGTGTTTTCACAAAATTTCAAATCAATAGGCTCATTAAAATGCGTTTCTACATAAAACACCATAACCCATGTTTTGCCCTTTTAGAGGGTTTAATAGGGGTACCGGTTAATTCGAGCGGATTTCTAACAGATGGCGTAACTTGATTTTGTGAACAGTCATTCACCTTTCCAAATATGTGTTGGAAAGCTATTGTCATATAGTTTCAGAATCAGTATGTGTCATTTAGCTAAAGCGTAAACAACAATACTTTTTTTACTCTGAAAATGTCGAATTTTGTGCAGAATAAAGTGTTTTTGCGGGGAGTACTTCTTCATTACTTCAATATGAAGAAAAAGGCTGCCGAAAGTCATCGTATTTTGGTGGAAGTGTATGGGGTGCATGCTCTAGCTGAGCGTACGTGCCAGAAGTGGTTTGCACGACGAACGGCCCGGACAGCCAAAAATGTTTGAAGATCACGAATTGGAGACATTGCTCGAATGAAACGATCACAGGGGAAGTCTACCGACGACAATTGATGCGTTTGAGCCGAGCACTGCGCGAAAAACGGCCGGAATATGAACAAAGGCACGGCAAGGTAATTTTGCAACATGACAATGCTCGGCCACATGTTGCACAGGTCGTCAAAACCTACCTTGAAACGCTCAAATGGGATGTCCTACCTTACCCGCCGTATAGTCCAGACCTTGCGCCATCCGATTACTATCTCTTCCGATCAATGCAACATGGCCTGGCTGACCAGCACTTCTCCAATTATGAAGAAGTCGAATTGTTCAAAAAGGGTATTCGTGAATTGCCAGAAAAATAGGAAAACGTTATAGCTAGTGATGGACAATACTTTGAATATTAAATTTGTAACCATTTTTTCACAATAAAGCTTCAATTTTCCCCAAAAAAACCGCACTAATTAACCGCTACCCCTATTATATTTTGCATATTTCGTGCATATTTGATGTGCATATAAATCCGATACCTATTTATTATATTTACAACTAACGTACCTTTTAGAAAAAACCAACAAGTTACCGATTGGTCGCTTCATTTACATACAAATCAATCTTAAAGATGAAAAAAAACCAAAAATACACATTTTTCTCGATGTGGAATTGTCAACTTTGAGCGGCTCTATCTCCCAAACTACTAATCCGAATTTAATGAAGTTACATTTTCGTAATCCCTGGAAAATTCTCAATAAGATGCGTGTATTCATTTTATCGAACGCTTTCATGTAATTTTTGATTTTTGCAACGTTTTGCCGGCCGTTGGGTCATAGTGCGACGCCGCACTGTGCCCATATCAATTAATGTGTATTGTCTAACTGAACTTGCAGCTTTGAATGTGCGAGCAGTTTCCACCCTCACCAATCGGAGCCTGCAGACCGTTCCCAATTTTTGTTTTCATCTAAACCATTTCCGTGTCGCTACTCCATACAGCTGCTGGCGGCTCTTTCACAAAAAATTCACCTGTTTGCTTTGAAAACCCATCGCACCACATTGTGTTGTCCATTCCGTTGGAAGAATGGAATTAAACTTTTACCAACACGTGTCAAAGTTTACGTTTACGTGGCCATTGTGGCTGGGTCCCATAAGGCACAGCTTCTCATTTTCCTTTTTTCCTTTGATTCTGCCTTGGTTTGTTCAGAATGACCCGTACGGGAACTAAATTCTTTAATGACTTTTCGCATGCACTCTCTTACCGCCCCCTTCTTCCTCGGCCGCGACCATTTCCATAAACCACTCAGGAAGTAAATCCAGTTGGGCTTATTGTGCGGTAATTCCCGCCTCACCCCGCTTAGCACACATTGCTTGCTGCCTGTTGCTAACGCTGTCGGTTCTTGTAATTTAATTTTTCGTTTTCGTTTTATTTAGTAACAATTTAAATTACTTTTTATGCACGCTTCACATACAGACGAGCCCCGCCTATTTTTGTAACTTAAGCACACAATTTTCTACCTGTTTGACTTTCAATTTCTTGCCGCCATTCATATTTAGACATATTTGACGCTGAGCACATGTCATGTCGAGGTGACAAATTTACATTTTTACCTCACCGTGTTATTGTTGTTGGCGTCGTTAACATTCGCACAGTTGTCGCAATCGTCGTTACACTCGTTAACGATTTGTTGTAGTTGGGCCTATAGGGGACGCTGCTGGTACGCAGAAATTGCAGGGAAATCGGTGGGAGTGGAATCTGAAGTATTTTGAAACTGACAGTTACAATTCCGGCGGCAGCATCAGTAGTAACAATGCCATAAAAGCACCAACAGCAATAAATGTTTAATGTTAATTTTGGGCAATGTCACATGTTGTTGAATAAGTCGTGTCAATTTGGTTGCGCGGCATATGTGCCGCGCATATATATCACCTTCACCCGAGCTTCACATACTTAAGGGGGCACCGTGGCACCGCCACACCGTATGACAATGTCAATAAAGTTGATGGAAATTCAGAGAATCATTTGCAAATGGAAGCGGTGCCATTTCTTATTTGGCAGGTTCCCTTGATTAATTTAAATATGTTCCACATTCACCACACTCACAGATAGGAGGAGCCGTTTCGGCCAATTGTTTGGTTGACGGTGGGACTGAAATGTATAATTCGCCATAAGTCAAGTGTCAGCGCGCGCGTTTTGCCGACAAATCAAATTAAATCTCGGTTCAAGGACTCTCTTGGAATTGCCACGATCGTAAAAGTGAAATGTGCGTGCTGTTCGTTAAAAAATGTGTATCAGTAGCCCGCATTACCTTGCGACCCTCAATTCTATAACCATTAAATATCCGCGGCTTTCGACTGCGTATTTGTGTTTATGTTCTTCGCTGAAAGCGCCGGACAAATTATTTAGTAGCACTAAATGAGGCAATAATGTTGCGCAAAAAACGTAACAATATGAAAATGTTTTGTAGTCGGCCATACTGTCGGTGCAATAACAACCACAGTGCAAAATTGAAGAGTTTTTCGGAGACAACAACATCCAGTACCACTAAGCAAAAACAAATTCAAATTTAACATTTTAACGAATATTCAACCATTATCATTATGTGCTGACGACAACAATAACAACTACGGCAAACCGTTGTAACACGCTGGTGACAGGTAGGGAGCAGCAGGTGATAGCTGGCTGGAACAGCAGGCGGCAAGCGACATACGGCACTTTTAAGCTGCAGCTCAGCATTACCAGCGTTGTTGTGTTTGGAGAAAGTGTCGTCGTTCGCTTTGTAAAATGAGTACATGTGGCTTTAAAATATACAAATATGCGCATCATAACCCACGTCGGGAACTTTAGTGTGGTCGGTGGAGGTCGTCACGGGAATGGGTGTCAGTTTGCTTGACAGCTTGACAAACGAACATCCCAGCACTCACACCTGACAGCCTGACAGCCTGAGTTTAGTTAGTTTAATGCAAAGAGCACTTTGGGCTTTCGCGTTGGACTGCCGTGATCTTGAAACCGATAATGAGAAATTATAGATGGTATATAGGTATATGTTAGATATGTTTTATATTTACATATTTTGTAGTGGGTGCTACTATCTTCAGTCAACTATTATTGAGTTAGACAAGACACACACGTAACTGAGCGTGTCTGAACGGCACGTTTACTCTCAGATATACGCATATACAAGGTGCAACCCAAAGTAAACAGGACTTTTATAAAATAAAGAAAACGGATGATTATTTTTGTATAATTCTTTTTATTTATTCAAAATACTCTCCTTCTGCTTCGATACAACGTTTTGCACGGTCCAAAAGCATTTGGAATGAGTGTTTTAGGTCATCGGCCGGCATCGCCTTCAGAATGTTGGTACAAGCCTTTTGGATGTCCTCAACGTCCTTATAACGGTTTCCTTTCATCGGCAAATGCAACTGACCGAATAAGTAGAAGCACAGAATAAACAGTATACAGAATGCGCATGTCGACCAGCGAAGCAATCTGAATTTCGGGTGCGGGCCGAAAGCAGCAGGGAGGAGATAACAGAGTTTGTTGAACAGAACTTTTGTCTCTGTTAATTTCTCGTGCGACGATGATCTCTGTTATTGTCAACTTCGGTAAGTGCCGAGTGGTGCAGAGCGAGTTCGTGCGCTCGATGCCGGCCATAGAAGTTACTGTTATTTTCAATGAAGCGAATGAAGGGCGATGTGCTATCGTTGTTGTTGTGTTGAATAACGAATGAAAATTGTAAATTTTGAATATTTGTTTCTGGCTGATATTGGCTGGCAATTCCCGACGTGTGTCGGTTAATAAGAACAAGTTTTTTCATGTTATTATGCTGTAGTGGTACCACGTAGCCACTTATGCCAACATTAATAACTTTTGCTACACTCGAGCGCATATGTGCCAAAGTGTCAAATAGCACCGCGCGCACGACACAAGCGACACTCAAGTGGCTAAGCCAGCGGCGTGCCATCCGACACCACTGACCGCAGTGCAGTGTCCCACATATGGAACTTGCACTGATCGGCACTCTGTGTGATGTCACCTACCGCAGGGCAATGGCACTTGAGGAAAAGTGCTGCATCGACCGAAAAGGTCCCGTGACGCTGATTGGTCACACTTCCGCGACATTGGAAATTCGGGCGGAGCATTGGAAATGCTCAGTAGTATAACAGTTTGTAAATTTAGTATATAAGACCTAAAATTTGAAAAATAAAATTAGCTTCTTGACAAGAGACAAACCTTGCGTTTCTCCTTTGATTTTTGCTCAACACGTAGGCTCTTTAGCCATAGCATAATTGGCGCGACCCGCCGCTTCATATAGGTCACCCCGAACTGACTAACGCCTGACCTATCATTGACTGATAGATAGAAATTCCTCACCGTATCCAATACACTTTTCCCCTGTACACCACAATGCAATCGACTTTCTGTGTGAAGAAATTTGTATCTCCTTATTAGCACTTGAATTCTAAGGTTTCGCTAATTTTGGCGTAAATGACTTCTCGCCGCGATTAATTATTTTATCCCCACGCCTTTTATCCCACTCTAGGCCCCCAGTTTTTTGGCCCAAACATTTGTTTGTCAAACCTAAAAACAATAGGGGTATTCTCGATGTCTTGCATAGCCCTGACATCGTGCACGAAATGCATAATTGACATGGCCATGCATTTCGAGCAACGACACAACAACAAAATACAAGCAAAAACAGTTTGCATTTTTTGCATGTCATGCTACGCAAAAACCCTTGTTTTGTGTGCGACATCGCGATTGTGCGACAGCCATTTAATTTTCTTCGTGTGCGCAAGCGTATTTTCTTTATATTTGGTTTTATTTCAACCTTTTTATATAATTTGCATATATGTCTTGCTTGCAGGTAGAAATGGATCAACCGAAAACCAAATTAAAAAGAAATGGAGAAAGTTTGCGGCATTTTTGCAATATTTGCAATATGTGCTTTTTTGTGCGTTCTCGATGTGTAGCATTTTCCAGTCTTGCACGGTTGCATTTTTACGAATTCTTCCTCCGTGCAAGACATCGAGAATACCCCTAATGAGAGGTTCCGAAGAATCGTAATTACGAATTTGTGCATTTAATCATGTCGAATGTATGTACATATCTATTGTAAAGCAAAAAGCTATAAGAAAAAAGTAAGTAAGCAACGACGATCCCGAATGATGGCAGAATACATTTTTTTGTTTTGCTTTTTTTTCGATATATGTATGTACGTACATCCACCATTTACTGGATATTTCGTACATAACGATTGTGCCACATCGTTTAACTACCATCAATATTAAAAATAGTGTGATATCTTTATACCGTAGTGACTTTTTAAGTCGATACGTTACCCCCTTTTGACATTCGTTCTCATATATTTTTGCACGCTACACTCCGTCGTAAAATTGCTACCGACAGCGTATGTACACACTGCGCTGCACGCAGAATGAACCACAAAGCAAAAATAATTCAAATTCAATAGGGGTATTCTCGATGTCTTGCACGGAGGAAGAATTCGTAAAAATGCAACCGTGCAAGACTGGAAAATGCTACACATCGAGAACGCACAAAAAAGCACATATTGCAAATATTGCAAAAATGCCGCAAACTTTCTCCATTTCTTTTTAATTTGGTTTTCGGTTGATCCATTTCTACCTGCAAGCAAGACATATATGCAAATTATATAAAAAGGTTGAAATAAAACCAAATATAAAGAAAATACGCTTGCGCACACGAAGAAAATTAAATGGCTGTCGCACAATCGCGATGTCGCACACAAAACAAGGGTTTTTGCGTAGCATGACATGCAAAAAATGCAAACTGTTTTTGCTTGTATTTTGTTGTTGTGTCGTTGCTCGAAATGCATGGCCATGTCAATTATGCATTTCGTGCACGATGTCAGGGCTATGCAAGACATCGAGAATACCCCTAATGTTTCAATTCCTAGCCGGCAACAATACAAAACAACCATACCTTATTGCTCTTCTTCCCATATATGTAAGAAGCAAGTGGCACTTCGTTTTGTTGGCCGACAACAACAGCAACCACAGCCTGACGCTATTTTCCCTTCGGAGCTGCATGCGATCATTACTTTCTTCTTATCTCTGTGCTGTTTGTTCTGTGAAATAACAGAAACGAAAGCTGTCTAGTGCTGTTCGTAATGTTAATATCAGAGGACGTAATGTTAAATTAACAGTGGTCGTAATATTACGATCCCTTAACATTTTTTAATTTGTATGAGATGCGCGTTCTGTATTACTGTTTATTCTGTGGTAGAAGTCACAGGGAGCCATATCAGGCGAATACGGTGAATGATTGATGGTAAAAATTCGATTTTTGGTCAAATAATCGGTCGTAACTAGGGCTCTGTGAGCCGGTGCATTATCATGCAATAAACGCCAACTTCCTTCCTCGCGATATTCTGGCCGAATACGACGAATGCGATGCACCAAACGCTTCAAAACTTCAACATAAAACAAAGCGTTAATTGTTTTTCCCGGTGGAACAAACTCTCGATGAATTATTCCCTTTGAATCGTAGAAACAAATGAGATGAGTTTTGATTTTTGACTTCTCACGGCGGGTTTTTTTCGGATTTGGCTCATCTGGGTGCTTCCATTCGGCACTTTGACGCTTTGTTTCGGGATCATATTGAAAGCACCACGTTTCGTCACCGGTTACGATGTTGAACAAGAAATTTGGATCACGTCTGGCTTCCCGAACGATGTCTTTTGCGTGCTCAATTCTCTGCGCTTTTTGGTCGTCGGTTAAAGTGTGCGGAATGAAGCGAGAACACACTTTACGGAGACCCAAATGTTCGGTTAAAATGCGATCAATTGATGTTTTGGAGATGTTCAATTCCATTTCCATCAATTCCAATGATGATTTTGGCTGCATTTTGATAAAATCACGCACAGTTTTGATGGCATCGTCAGTAATCACAAATTTCGACTGGCCGACGTGTTCGTCGTCATTCAAGTCTTCACGACCATTCTTGAATCGATTCAACCACTCATTAACACGGCCACGGGATAAACAATCATCACCATAAACTTGCTTTAACAATTTAAACGTTTCGGTAAAAGTTTTACCAAGTTTAAAACAGAACTTAATATTAGCTCTTTGTTCGATCGACATTCTCGTACCAAAGTTAAAAACATACTGTCACATTGAGCGGGATATTTCGGCGTCTACTAGACCAAATGTCATGAAATTTAGACAGTATGTGAATGAAAGATGTACCTTTCCAACGCATGTCCTCACACATAGATGGCGCCACCAGAAACGTCCCTATTGCAAAAGTCCTGTTTACTTTGGGACGCACCTTGTATATAAGGGAAAGGGCTGGGTTGTGAACCATTACTGTTTTTTCTTTCCCTAATTAACATATCGCCAATCTTTCAACTGTCAAGTTTGTCTTTTGATATGACTCTGCTTTTGTGGTTACACCGAAGTGTAAACACGTATTGCTTGTGGCAGCTACAGACATCGTGTTTGAAAATCGATTGCGAAAACTTGTTGGCTTTTTTTTAAAGTGCTATCCAAGTAACTGTATTTATTCAAAAAATGTAAGTGTAATACATATTTATTTAGGGTTTTGATTATATTTTACAATCCAATATTTGTTTATGTTGAATTATGATTGGAAGTGTCGTTATTTTTTAAGTTTCGAAAATGGCATCGTGGTTGGGCTGTGAACCACTGTGGGGGCTGGGTTATGAACCACCTGTTTTTCGTAGTACATTTGTACTAGCACGGTCAAATATCGCCGGATTTATTAAATTAAAGTAATTTGATGTAATTTTACTCGATTTGCGATGAGTTCACTTGAAGTGCCCAATGTGAGAACGCGTTCGTATTTCACATGCAAACATTGCGATACCGATTAGGATGAAAATTCAAAAAATTGAGCACTTGCATTCATTGCGATTTTTTGGCCTAAGTGGCGTCACTATAACTTTTTTTCACCTCTTGAGGCCTCCTGATTAAGGAAATTCTCAACTTATTTAAAAATCATGGGTGTTTTCTTCGTATTTTCCGACTTTAAGTGGGATTTTCCAGATGGTTCATAACTCAGCCACTTTTTTGGAAAATTGAAAAATCACGTCCTTAGAAAATTGGACGTAGAGAGTTAAGTTTTAATAAAAACGGTTATCTATCTTCATAACAAAATTGCGTTTCCAACAGTATCGATTTTTTATTCGATTTTTCGATATCTTTATTCTGTGAAAAGTTAGAGCCAAAAAACAAAACCCGGTTCACAACCCAGCCCTCTCCCTTACATATTTGCAACTGAAAAAGAAAAATACGAGTATGTTTTTAATACGCATTTCGTCGTTGGTTAGCTCCACTAGCCCAGGTGTTTTAACATCTGAAATTCTCACTGTGCGCATTTGGCACAATATTGTATTCAAGTGTGCAATGTGAGCGCGCGACCCTGTAGGAAATCGGACTGGTCCAAATATAGTTTTTCAACTGGTTGCTTGTCAGCCATAGCTGACTTCAGAACCGACTCGTTTCCTTGGAGCAAACCCTTTTAACGTGGCGGTGTCCTAGGCGACAGTCAATTGTCCCCGTCTGCATCCATTTGCAACTAGTCCAAAGTCAGTGCTAAGTAAAGCAGTTTATAAACCAGTTCCAAAGCAAGTAGTTTGGAAACTAGTGTTTTCTTGGTTAGTTTTCTAACCAGTTAAAATTTTTAAATAAAATGACATTTTTTAAAAAATTTTTCAAAAAACAACAAAATTCTGTCGGAAATTCTGTTGGACTTGCTGACACACTTCTGTCGAAACTGTTTGGGGCCTGACGCAATACAACCTCCTGACTTAACCTGCAATTAATAAATAAATTAATTAATTAATGAACAATTTCATAAATAAACAAACAAATTTATCATACAAACCATTCAGCTGCTGCTGCAATTCGTTGCTTCACGCAACCACGCAAAATTCTAACTGAAATCATTTAAAGCAAAACGTGCAAATCGAGCGAACTTCGAGTAACAGTATTTTTTTGATTATTTCACCTCTGTTTCGTCTTTCGTATTTTCATGTCTCTTCTCGCCTATGAACGCGCACACAGAACGTGAACGATTAGACGCGAACTGACTGACTTCTGCATTCGCTGACAGCTACTTTGACAACTAGTTGACTTGCGAAAAACCAGTTGAAAAACCAATGAATTTTGGGAACCAGTTGTCTCAGGTCCGACAGGGGACAGATTACTATACAAAGATACTTTGCGCGCACACACAGATACAAACATTCAGACAGCCAACCAGCAGCCACTGGTAACGTATGGAGAAATTACGAACACCCATTATCGTCCGGGACATTTTTTCTCATTGAGATTTTTGTCTTTCCTTTTTTAGAATTCCTTGCTACATGCGTTTTTATGGTTAGCACTTTTTAGACGCGACGCGCGTAATAGTTTTATGTTGTCAAAATAATGAAGGTGGCAGGCAGTAAGCGACATGCCCGCCTGGAAATTCAAAGCCACACGCCACGCTTAATGTTGCAGCCAGGAGGGTGGCGTGTTTTGGGAGACCAAAGACGAGACATTGCGATGGCGTGGGAACAGCGAATCAGTGGCATGACAATCCAGCGACAAGAGCTCTGCGAAACGCGGCGCGCTCCCTTCGAATGCAATGAAGTCGTATTTGATGATCGTCGCCACCGACGTCGGTTACGAGTAGTCAATACTCACAACACTGCGACATCCAGCTAGACGCACAGTCTGCTTGCAGTTGTAAGCATGTAATTGTTGTTGCCATTGTTTCTGCTCTTTTTGTTGTTACTGCTCGTACGCTAATGGTGTGCAGCTGATTTGAATGTTCGGTATTTGCAATAAGTCGTGAGGGTGGAGTTGGGGAGCCAGGAGCCAGTTGCTGTTAACACGCTAAATCTCCTCTCGTCACATACCGGTATCTGCTCCGGACACTTCCGTTAACCCTTTAACTGTTTAATTTTGTTTCGAAAAATTTTTTCTGCCTGCTTGATTATTTTCCAGCGAAGACGAGTATACTCGACATAAACAGAGTAAAATGTTTCTGCCCGTAAATGTATGCAATTATGACTAAAAATGAGTGTCCGACCGAATATTCGGTTTCGGTTTCGGTTTCGGCCCAAATAAGTGGTTTCGGTTTCGGTTTCGGCCAAAAAATGGCCGAATAGCCGAAACCGAAACTTTCTAGAATATTTTTTACATTTTATTGTGTAGCAGATATATAGTAAAAGGAGGAGTAATTTAGATGCCAGCAATGTAAACAAACTTCTTTTTTTAGCATATAATATTAAATTATTTAATTTTGAATATTATCGAGTAAGGTACGAAAGGGTGATTTCTTCTTGTTTACGTTTTTAAAAAATGAATAAATAGTTTTTATTAATAAGTATTTATTTATTTATGCTATGTTTGTTTGTTTGTTCTTTATTTACTTAATGTAAAATTCGTTTGTTGAAAAAAGTGCTTGATATGGTGATTTTTATATCAACTAGAAAGTTTCGGTTTCGGTTTCGGTTTCGGCCGAATATTAAAAAAAAACCGAATATTCGGTTTCGGTTTCGGTTTCGGCCCAAAAAAGTGGTTTCGGTCGGACACTACTAAAAATCAAACGTTGCGTGTTGGTTTTTTAGAAAATATATATATTTATTCGTTATTAAGATTTTCAATTTGAATCCATTTAAAAAAAAAAAGACGAACGAATATTTTTTGACAATTCCTGTTTTATTACAAAGCTTGGACTTTGTTATTTAAGAATGAAAAACGATATCGTTCATATGACTGCCACAACTGGCCTTACAGTACGCCATTCGGTCCACCCAATTTTCAAATACTTTTTCGATTGTTCCGGGTAGAATTTCCCGGAATTTTTTTTGGAAGTAAGTTCTCAATATTTCCCAATTTTGTTCAAGCGTATAGCATCCCATTTCGTAAATGTCAAACTTTTAACTAAATTACGAACACAAATTAAATGACATTTGGACTGTCATTCTCGAAATAAAGCGTAGTTCAAATTGAAAATCTTATGTTCACCACCCTATAGAAATGAAAACAAAAGCAATAAAAGACCAAATGAATTTCAAGAAATCTAAAATACAAAACTAAAAATTTAAATTAAGGGAAATGATAGTTTTTAACTATTATAACGCACAGTCAACTGAGAAACGCATCCGAAATACGTTTTTATTTGCAAAAACCCGTTTTGTAATCGTACTTCCCCAGAATTTGTTATTTTAGCTTAAGACAAGCTATTGTGTATTAAAATAAATAGGGTTGCCAGACTAACGAATATTCTAAAATGTACATTTTTTATAAGATCTTTATTTGCCCTTTCTCAGAGAAAACGAATTACAGTTGATTCGTTGAATATTAATACGAATGCGATTTTTTTTTTCTTCACGACGAGTATACTCGACATTATGCGAAAATTGTTCGTTTCGCTCTGTCGAGTATACTCGACATAAACAGTTAAAGGGTTAAGTACTACGTCAGAGGGCGGTTGAGCATTTGGCTCATACGATCACAGATTAAGGGCGGGTAAGGTGTTCAAAAAATTAGTGTCTAATAACCCATCATTGTGAAAAAGAAATCGTGAGAGGACGAAATTGGACCTTTAAAAAATGCATATGCAATCGAAATGATTTTCACATATCAAAACTCATTTGGCTGCAGCCATCAACATGCAGTCATGAACATCATCCACAGCATGTTCCACATACAAAATCATCTTTTGCATGTATGTGTGGAGTGATGGATGTATAACTCCACAATTTTCTTCAAATATGATATAATATTTTTGGCCTGTACTACAGTACAACGGACAACGTACTTGCGTTAGCGCTACGCTGGGTAGACTGGCAGGTGCCACATCTCGCACATCACTCTCCCACTACTCGCATAGGACTGTTAAGTTGTTTTACTCACTAGAACTCAAATTTTGATTAATCGATGCCATTAATCAAATTTCTGCCGTTTTCCGCCAAACTCTGCTTGAATGCCACCTGTTTAGGTGCCCTTCGTTTCCCAGACGCCCTGGCCCAGCAATCACAACTCATTTCGTGTGTGCAGTTTTTTCCGATCATTTCGCCGTTCATAATCATTGTTTCGCATTTTTCGTTTTCAACAATGCTATTGTACAAGAAATAATATCGTCCACACAAACTGCTGCGACATGCCAGTCCATTTAAGTCATTAACCGCAACCATTGCTTTAAAGATTCGCTTACTTTACTTTGCTTACTTTATTTTTTAACATTTTATTTTTTCGAATAATTATCTTACTATCATAGTAAAAGAAACGTATGATTTAAAATTTTTTTTTAAATTCGGAATAGCAGAAAAACATTTTTTTTAATATTATTATAACAAACAAATATTGATTATACTAAAATATGCTAAATATTTTATGTCCAAGATTTGGTTTCACATAATATCCAAATCTTCTATGAGTGTTTAAAAATTGCTGTTTCTTTTTCTTTTAAAGCAACACTTGCGGTATACATATGTTATCGATTCCAAAAAGTTCAATACGTTCATACGCAAATCAGAAGCAGAAGTATTGACAACTTGTTTTAAGCAACGCTTATTTGGGTCAAAATAAACTTATTTTGTGAAAATTAAATAAATCGGCCCACAGACAAAAAAAGGTGCATTTAATGGGTTAACGAAAGTGCGCAGATCGCTTGGAAGTTATGCGGTGGCACTGATAGAATCGCCGGTCGGCTGTGTGCAGCGTGTCGCTCAACTTCAGGGAAACTATAAACAATGGGTTTGAGCTTGCCTCTTGCCCTTCCCCGCTCTGTATTTCGGCAACCGACGCCGGCACTCACTGCTCTCGCTTGTGTATGCATTTAAATTTCAGTTGCTCTAGCTGTTTTTTTCAAAGTCATGACTGTTAAACCCTAGTGCGATGATAGTTTTCGCGTCAGCTGTTATTTTTCCGTTTGTTCTTAAAGTTATTTCAAAAAGATGTAAGCAAAACTTTTGTCACGGTTGGTTGAATTGTGTGCTATGTTTGGTTTAAACTTTAATTGATAACACAGCTGTTACCCCTTTCGACGCACCGCATCGTCCCCGTCGCTTTTGTCCACGTCCGCTCTGTCAATGCGCACGGCCAGTTTTGATTAAAGTTACTGAGTGGCAGAATGCCGGCTTCCGAGATGCGACGCGTGGTGTGGAGGGATGCAGCTGCAGGTATGAGTGTGACTTGTATATTATCCCTGTCACTTTCTTTCCGACTATTAAAAAAGCCAAAACTAAATAATACTTAAATGCCGCATGGGTAATTATAGTGCATAGCAACCAGCTTGTGCCGGCTCGCATACAACTTCTTAAAAAAAGAAATGAAATTGTGAAAGTATTTGCTAAATTGAATAACTTTTCCCACGCAATCTCCGACGCTTCAATCAGAGCTCAAGGGTACCTTTGTTCAGCAATTGCAACTGGCGTGCAAGCGTACGCCTCCACGCTGTTTTTTTTTTGCCTAGCGCTGCCAATTGCTAGTAACAAGAAGCCGACGGACCAAGTTCGCTCCGCCAGTTTCTGCTCCATGCAAAATTGTTTATTTACACGAGGAGGTAAGCAAATTTGCTCTCTAGCGTGAAACTAAAACAACAACAAAGACAGTGTACGTACAGCACTCGAGGCTAACTAGAATAAAAAGTGACTCTTGCTGTTTTCATTGTTTGCTTTGTGGGTAATGACCGACGGAATAGCAGTTGCAGTTATTTTCAAGTTGCTTGCCGTACACTCTACAATGGCAGACAAAAGGCCATTCGGCCACGGCTGCCTCGGTTGACTGCTTTCGAAACGGCCTCCTGGAGGACTGGGATCTGCCACATGAGAATTGTGTAAATAATAGCCTATTTCCACTGAGCGCTTAACTGCAGTGAAGGGCTCTGTTAAATTTGAGAACTGTCAAGCGTTTCCACCGGAATCGAGTTAAATGCGACAGCTGTTTTTTGTTTACATATTCATTTGGTCAAATCAAATTCTGCATTTAATTCTGGGCAGCCACAGCTTACCCATCGCCGCCATATCCTTGTATACGTATGTATGGTTTCTTGTGGCCCTTTAACTGCATGAAAACCACTCCGCTTTCCTTCTCAACAGTCTAGGAATGTCTGCGTTTTCATATTTGTGAAAATTTATCTATTTATTTATTTATTTTTCAATTTATTTATCATTTGTCAATGTTTATTTCATTTGTGAAAGTTGTCGGCTGATTGATATCAGAGCTGTCTGAATTTATAATGTCAAGAGGGTTTATGAGAAGTTCCACGTTTTTTATTTTCTTTTTCAGCTTTTATTATTGTCAATTAATAGAAGTTTTGACTTTGATTATAACAGACGATATGTATTTTTGCGAAAAATGCAGTAAAAAGTAATTGCCTTAGCAAAAAATCTACCTCACTGAACGCAATTCAAATCCCCTCTTTCGTTTGTGTTCGTACGGCTCTTGCTGCGCCTGAATGCATGCTATCAAAATTTGTGCTATCAAAATTTGTACATTTGTGAGTATTGCTCCCGCTTTTAACATAACATTTTCTGTTAGACGTCTGTAAACGGCAAAACTGAGTTAACTCAGTTTTGAAAGTGAGTTTACGCACTTTGATACAAAAACAATTGTATGGGAATTTGAGCATTTAAATGCGATGTCAAACTGCAGTTTAGCGTAAACTGCAGTTAAGTCCCAGTGGAAATAGGCTATAAGAGCCGAGAAGTTTCTCTGAATTTTTAGTAGCTTCCGAGTACAGATTCGGGATCATTAAAAATTTAAGAACTAAAAATTAATCTTTGTAAGAACGGCTTACACCAATATAAGTGTCTTGCATTAGTATGATGTCGAAATTAAGTTGTGGGAACAGGGATTGAGACAGCAAGTGGTCAATTGCTGTTAATTGTATTTATTTTATTCTTATTTTTATTTTCAATTAACAACCCATGGTAGGCAACGTAGACTTTATTACAATAGATAGATATAATTAGCTTCAAGGTTTCATAACATGTTCTCAAGAGAGCCTGTTTAGAGGCCGCTTGCTCATAGTCTATCGGCTAATGAGTTATTTTAGGCTAATGAGTAATTGGACTCGTATTTTCACACCTAGAAAAGTGCTGTGGGCAAGTTATCACCAATTACACTCAAATTACAAATGGCTAAGGACTCAGAGCACTTTTACTTGCT
Source organism: Melieria crassipennis (assembly GCA_963668005.1). Lineage (NCBI taxonomy): Eukaryota > Metazoa > Arthropoda > Insecta > Diptera > Ulidiidae > Melieria > Melieria crassipennis. The sequence goes on along the minus strand of OY764961.1, from coordinate 73,985,289 downwards.
AAGCCGAGCACTTCCGTTTCCCGTCAACCATGGATACAAAATACGCATCGATAATAAATATGCATATACGCGTATAGAAGCAAAACTTAAGTCTGTTTAAAATGGTTGATTTGTATAGGGTGTTTTTTTTAGAGGTTTGTTTTTCGAATAGAGATAAAACATTTTGTGGTCAAATCTGGCAACTCTAATGTCATTTATGTTCAGTTTGGTTTGCCATTTCATCATGAACAGGTTGACAAAAGAACAACGCTTGCAAATCGTGCAAATTTATTTCGAAAATAATGGTTCAGTTCGCGAAGTTTACCGCAAGCTCCGTCCATTTTATGGTCGACATAATCGTCCATCAGAGCAATTAATTCGGTTAACCATGGGTCGTTTTCGCACTACGTTTACTCTATGTGATAATACGCATCCGCAGAGACGTCGAACAGTGCGCACCGAAGAAACAATTGCCGCTGTAGAGCAAAATGTTGAAGAGGACCCGAATGAATCGATTCGCCACCGTGCACAGCAATTGGAGCTTTGTCCATCAACTTTATGGAAGATTTTGCGCAAAGATCTTGGCTTGCGACCTTACAAGATCCAGCTTGTGCAAGAATTAAAGCCGCGAGACCATGCAATGCGTCGTGATTTTGGTGTATGGGCCGAAAATGAGATTGATCTCGATGCTGATTTTCATCGCAAAATTTTGTTCAGTGATGAGGCTCATTTTTGGTTGAATGGCTACGTCAACAAGCAAAATTGCCGCATTTGGAGTGAAGAGAATCCACATGAGACCCTTGAGACGCCATTACATCCACAAAAACTGACTGTTTGGTGTGCTCTATGGGCTGGTGGAGTCATTGGGCCATACTTCTTCCGAAATAATGCTGGAGAGTCAGTTACCGTTAATGGAGACCGGTATAGAGGCATGAATGTGGATGAGTTGTGGTTCCAACAAGACGGCACTACATGCCACACAGCGCACGTCACAATCGATTTATTGAAGGAAACATTCGATGAGCGCATAATTTCGCGGAATGGACCTGTCAATTGGCCACCAAGATCGTGTGATTTGACACCATTGGATTATTTTCTTTGGGGATATCGTCGAAGTCGCTCGTCTACGCCAACAAACCAGAAACGTTAGGAGACTTGGAAGCCAACATTCGTGGCGTTATTGCCGACATACGGCCCCAAATGCTCGAAAAAGTGGTTGAAAATTGGACCTGTAGAATTGGCTTTATTCGAGCCAGCCGCGGCGGCCACATGCCCGAAATCATATTTAAACATTAATGACATAAAATTATCCTTCCAATAAAGCCAAATTGATGGACATTAAAACGATTTTCTTGTGTTTTATTTCAATTCGAAGTTCTATACCTCTAAAAAAACACCCGATATTATAAAAAAATTAAAAACCCAATGAAACAAACGTTTCAATTATGGCTCGAACGCAAAGAACAAAGTATAGTTGTTGGCTCAGCAAATTCCACCGTCAAATGCATTTATCCATTACTCAGCGTTTAACTCTGCCCAAACTGTTGCGGTTTTTCGTTACGTTAATCAACAGTTAACGCAATTAATAAAATATTTACCGAACAATAGTCAGACAACGGCGGCAGCAAAAGTCGCATAGCAAACGCTGGGAGTCACTGAAAGCGTAATAAGGCACAGGCCACATGCTTAGTGGGGCATCACAAATGTGCGGAAGATGCAGACTCGCACCCGCATTCATCCAACATCCTGCCGGGATGTCGGACTGCTGCCTGAGTGGATTTGAACAACGTTGTCGAATTTGTAGTTTTTGCTTGCAGAACCAACCCGCCAACAATAACAGCAGTGTGTCTACAAAAGTCCGAATCCGCCCGTTCGACGGCATGTCGTTTTCTACATTTGCAAAAGGATGGGCAACAAAAAAATCTGAAAAATAAACCGAATTCAAACGAAATGCGTGAGAATGAAGTGCCAACCGCAAATCACATCGCAGAGGGGGTAAAAAAGCGACAAGGGTTCGTCGCACAAATTAATCCAGCACATAAATTACGACAGCGGTGAATGTGGAGCCAGGTGAGGGCAATAGAGAGGTGTCACAAAAATTGAGCTCGCAGCAAAATCAACAGCAAGCAGTGCCGCAACACCCACAGTCATTGTCACAGTCACAGTCGCTGAATGACACACTAGCCAACGAATTCTTAGGTCACATGCTTCCGTTCTACTTGCCCACACTATAGGCGAAAATTGATGGATTGGATGGATTGTTGGTTGTGCCGCTTTTTGTTGCTGGACAAATTGATATGCTTTATTGCAGACAGGTTACAGAAGCGAAATGGCTGCCAAATGACTAAGAAGTGAATGTAATTGCGAATACAAAGCGAAGGAAATTTGATATTCTGGTATGATTTTGTCGCTGTCGCTAGGTCTGACCTTGGTTTTTCGGTGCAAGCGTGCGATTGCAACTGTCAGTGTCGTGTTGAAAGGCCTTGGGATAGGGCTGAGCACGGTTTTAGGTGAAACTTGCCATGAGTTGGGGTCAAAATATAATAAATTTATCATAATATATTGTAAATGGATAAACTGAATGCCCGAACACTACTTCGAACTTCCACAATCTAAACATTCTCCGCTTTCTTCTTACTTTGCTCCACAGGTTACTTCCCGCTCGGTTCGGAGCACTGTCTCACCTGGATCTGTCTGGACGTGCTGTTCTGTACTGCCAGTATTATGCATCTGTGCACCATCTCCGTGGATCGCTATCTGTCGCTACGCTATCCGATGCGCTTCGGACGCAACAAAACCCGTCGACGCGTTACGCTGAAAATCGTGTTTGTCTGGTTGTTGTCGATTGCTATGAGTCTGCCGCTCAGCTTGATGTATTCAAAGGTGACTAAAATTTAAGGATATGTTTTACTGGTCTTTTCCTTTACACTGAGCGCGCTTTGGCCGTTGGCTGTTCGATAACGCAGGACAACATTCTTGCCCGCGGCCTGATTGCAGCGCTGGACATCATGTGGCAACATGTTGCTTTAATATCCTTTCATCTTGCCGGCCATTTCTCCCACACTTTCATCGTTCTCCGCTTCTTTCAGAACCACGCGTCAGTGCTGGTGCGCGGTACGTGTCAGATACCGGATCCTGTTTACAAATTGGTCGGATCGATTGTTTGCTTTTACATTCCGCTAGGCGTTATGCTGCTGACATACTGTCTGACGGTGCGCTTGTTAGCGCGGCAACGTCAAAATCTTGGCGGCACAAATCAAACAACGACACCCGGTTGGGCTAGTGGGTGGCTGGGACAGACGCCGGCACTGGGTGAGTAAAACTGTCAGTGGCGGAACACCGATTGGTTGCTAGCACTGAAATAAGTTTACTTTAATAGCGACAAGTGGTGCTTGAAATTTCTCTTTTCGATACAGTTCAAAATTCATGTCAAATGTGCACCACTGAGATTTTTGTTTTCAGAAGTTTTTGGACGTACTTTTTAATTGTAGTTTTTGTTTGAAGTTGGTGCAGAAAATCTGATCACACACTATCTTCTTTCCTCTAACTTTTGCTGCCCAGCAAGTGGCGAATACACTGAGCAACAGCCAAAATGTTTCCGAGTTCTAGTAAACCTTTTCTAAAGGATTTTTAGTTTTTTGATTGTTTGCGCGGTTTGTAAGTTATTGGTGATTTTTGCTAGGAGGTGTTTTCCACGATTTTTCATCTTTGAATTTTTATTGCATTTATAATATGTTGAAAAACAGGATAATTTTTTTATGACACAATAACGAATCCTCAAGCTATAATTTTGACCATAGTCGATTTCGATTGGTCAAGGGTTAACACGGCTATGGCTCTTCAAAGTTCAATTTTCGCGAATTTTTCATAAAAATTCATTTAAATTCGGGGTTGCAATTTTCAATTAGGAGTTAGTGTGTAATGTATAGTGTAAGGTTGTAACTTAAACTTATAGAACAGATTTTTTGTGTTGCATGTGCCATTCTCGGCCTATACTCATTCGAGTGTAAATGCGACTTCACCTTCTGAACACGTGTTTGTATTGAAATCTTCTAATGCTCTTCGCGTCATTGACGAAAGTATCTAAAGTATTTTCGCAAGCGTTAACATTTGTCTTTTCAAGGGCAATAACAAAATTTGAATTGGTTCATTACTGTAGGAGCTATTCTAAAAAGAGTTGCATCACACAAGTAACAATTTCATCCACACACACATCCAAGCAAACTACTTGCTGTTTTTCCATATTTCATTGCGACATATTTTTAGGGCGCAAAAAAATCAAAATACGAAAGCTGAAAATTTTATGAATTAAGGGCATTTGATGAATGTGAGCATTTTCATAATGCTGCCTAAAATTGTGCTCCGATATTATAGCTCAAAAGTAAATCCTTGCTTTCGTTGCTGAATTTATGAATGGAGAACTTACATATTTGTACACATTTTCTATTACAAACATCGTATTTAAAAAATTTCTATTTTAATTGAAAGCCCCAACATTCTTCTTTCACTATATGACAATATGCGAATGAATAACTCTTGCAAATTTGAACCGATTTTAATGTTTTAAATATTAAATTCATAGTTAGGTTAGGTTAGGTTAGGTTGAGGTGGCTGCCTCTGTATGAGACACACTTAGGCCTCTTAATGGGCCCGTTGTGATACCACAGATTCCACCCGTTTGAAATGCGTATGCAACACTGTTTTTTCAACATGTGATACACCACACATTTCAAACGGATGGGGAAAGGGAGGGGAGCGGACCTACAGTTTAACGCCGAATCCGAACGGCGATGGGCAGTTTTTCTTTCACACTTGGAGGTTTTGCCATTGCCTGCCAAGAGCGCACTTGTGCGATTCTTGTTATTCTCATTCCCTTCATGTGGATAGCGACAGAAGTAGATGAGTGTTTTTTCCAGCCCAAGCCAGGAATCGAACCCGGGGCGCTCGGTATGAGAAGCCAGCGCGCTACCCGCTGAGCTATCGAGGCCGACTAAATTCATAGTTAGAGTATTGTTAATCTATGTTTGTAGGAGCAACACTATGTTTGTAGGAGCAACACACTACATGCATGTAGTGTAAACATGTAAAACGCCCTCCAAGGAAAACCATAAATATTTCCTAAGCCGCTCAAACAATCAAAAAACTAAGTACGCAGTTGTGATCAGCGTCCAACAATCGTTTAGAAAAGTATAGTTTGATTTTAGAAAAAGTTTGATTTTAGTGTGATTGTAGAAAAAGAAAAGTCGATTTTGTTGCTCTGTGATATTACTCCGGCCAGATAAGTGCAATTTGGCTGATTTGAGCTTTGTCACACTTATTTTTGACGGGTCAAAATCGTAGTCTTTGGACTTCCACCTGTGCCGTATCCCACTGCCTCTAAGTATTCATTCTGTCATTCAGACAGCAGGTTAGGTGACGTCTTATATCCACATAATGTAGACAGCTGGATGGTAGCTCTCGCCCACATCATCCACTGAAATGACGATTTGCACACGACATCAAATGGGATCGCTTATCAGCTTCGCCGGCCAGTAGCCGAGCACGACGGCAATGCTTTCGCCATGTGTGGTTAGCATTTGAGTGCCGCCCTTAGTGTGTGCTCACAGTGCATCAGTCTCAAGTTAAATCAATCAAATCTCCGCATGATTTTAACCTCCCGCCATTTTTTGTTCTCGGCAGAGCGCCGTTGCACGTGGCGCCGGCTACTGAAACCGGGTCAACATAACGTCTCCTCGGTTATGCACGCGCACTCGGCCAACTCCACCGACACTGAACTGTCGACGTTGGACAACCACGAGCTCTGGCTGCCTGATTCGAGGTGAGCCCGCCCGACCCAAAAATGTTCGCTAAATTCTCACAGTTCTTTAGTTATTCTTTGCGTTACTCATTTTGTTTTCGCAGCATACCGGAGCCCACGCCCACCACCATGACTGCGCTGCATCAGTTTGGCGCCGAAATGCTGAAACTTTCACGCGGCTTAGAATCGGTGGCCTCTTCATCTACAACCGGTTCGCCAACGAAATCCGAATTTTCATCCTCAAATCATTTCGTTTCCAGTCCGCAGCACTACACGCTGCAGCCCAAACAACAACGCCCGCACTCACCACACCATCACCACCATCGGCATCCGCACCCTTATCACCAGCAACAACAACAACAGCTACAAGTGCCAGAAGATCAGAAGCAATACCGGAGCGCACGGCAAGAACAACAGGAGTTGGACACGAACGAAATGCCCACAACATTATTGCGTGCCTCCAGTTTCACGCGCAGCAGCCGACGCGGTCACAAGCGGTAAGACTTGGCGCAGGGTCATAAGGGGGAGGGGAAGGGGCGAGACGGGCAATGTGCAAACAGTGAGCGTGCGTACCTGCACACATAGTTTGTGGGAATCAAAATTCAAAGTGGATTGTTTAATAAAACATGGAGTGTAATGCAATGGAATGATAAACTTTGCCAAACTTTGTAGCCGCAAGTGAGAAATTTAATACGAGAACGAGACGAAACTGCTGGGGGGTTGGCGCGTAAGTGGGGTAGTGACGGCTGTTGGAAAGCGGAACGGAGGGACATAGTAAGCTGGGATTGACAGTTGATTGGATTTTCGAGTGAAGAGGTGCTGACGTGCTTATGGGTCGAGAATGTGGATGGAAAAGTTTAAAATTTGCTCTACAAGTTTAAACATATAAATTTCCTACACAAACGCGCCGACGATACACGGAACATTTTTGAAAAGTTTGTAAAACGCAGTAAAAATCGAAATCAAAGCTGTGTTTCATCAAAAACGTGAAATAATGATGATGTTTAAATTTTTTAATTCAGTGATTTTAACTTTAACTTGCAATTTTTGTAACTATTTTTTTATTAGTCGACAGTATTTTAAAAATGTTGCCAAGGTATTCCACAAATTTTTTTAGTATTTTTCGGTCACACCCCTGGTTAGGGTGTTCAACATTCATTCCATGTACGAAAATTTCACATCTCAAGCACTCTAAAAAAATTTAATGCAAATTTGCTTCTTCATTCATTTCCGAACAAAATTTTTCGAAACTTTAACCCTGCATTACTATCGTCTATTACACTAACGCCATTACTAACTATGGGTGTAATCCACGTACAACTTTTGAGTATCTGTTTTATTTATCCATTGAGGTAAAATAGACAAAAATCAAATTTTTTCGTAATCAGAATATCATAACATGTAAAAACAAAAATAAATTATTTAATTTTGTTAATTCATTTATTTAATATAAACATTTGTTTATGTGCATCTCATTTCAAGAAAAAAAATATGAAATAAAAAGTTGTATTGGGAAAATAGCCACATCTTGCACAATATTTAAGGTATGTTTCTTGGGCTTAGTGATTTAGATAGCTAAAGAAATAAGTAATAAATAATTATGTAATAATTTTTTTCGGATCGAGGTAAAATTTTGCGTAAAAACTCAAACAAAGATCAACAATATATCTGCTACCAAAGAATATGAAGTGTATAGAAGGCGCATCTGAGGTCAAAAATTCACATTTTTGTTTGCGATCTTCATAGAGCGGGTGGAAGCCACAAAAGGGAAAGAGCGGTGCAAGGAGAGCAAGCGCTTCAGTTTACGCTCATTGACTGTGCCATGGCACAATAACAAAGTAGTGTTACGGGCGAGAGGATTTTATTTTTTTCTCGTCAGAGTTCGGTAGGTTGTCAAAAATTTGTGTTGGTTTTGTTTACATTCGGCGACCAGCATTGCCAGCCAACTCTTTTTCTGTGGAATTTGAAGCATTGTTGCAATGATGAAAGGAAATTATTTTTCCAATTTTCGTTAACTTTTATGAATTAACGCAAAATCGGCGAACTATGGACTTAGCACTTTTGCCCCTCATTGTAAAACAACAGATTAAAACAAAGAATCTATGTACTGTTGCTGTTAATTGGTGTATTTTTACGTTTTCGAATAGACCAAGTGGTCTATTCGATGCTGGCAATACTGTTGGCAAGAGAACCGTCCGTCCGATTTGACAATGAACCAAACAAAAACACTAACAAAATACACGTGAATTTTTTCGCTCCTTCCTGCCACTACCTTGTTATTGTGCCATGGCTCTGCTCTTTCATGCTCAGTAGTCGGTAGTCGAGCAAGACTACTTTTGGAGCAATAATCCTCGGCTCTTTTGCGGCTACTTTTGGAGCACTGATCATGAAAATAAATGCAGCCGACTACTGAGCATGAAAGAGCAGAGCAGTAGCCGAGAGCCGAATTTCAGAAACGAAATGCTACTGCTGAGAGCCGAAGCATTTCATTCCAAAAAAAGGCTACGGCTACCAGTGTTGCCGTTTTGGTCCAATTGGACCAAAATTGGTAGCTTCGTTTCATAAATTAAGACTTTGGTAGGTTGGTTGGTTTGTTGTGATTTTCAAGGAATTTTGGTAGGCAACATACTGCAGTAATAAATTTTCTATTAATTTTTGTATGATTTTAAAATTACTGTGTAGCTTGTGAACAAATTTTACATGCACAAGTTCAAACTTCTCTGCAGGGAAGATCTAAAGCTATTAGAGATTATAACGCCACATTTAGTCCTTTCTGAAGAAAATTTAACTCTTCTTCCTTTGATTTCAAAACTTCAAAATTTAGTGGACGGCGATCCAGATAAAATTATAATGCAGTAAAACTAAATTTTTGTTTACCAAATTTATTTTGGTAGGCTGAGATTGATTTTGGACCAATTTTGGTAGGGGAAAAAAATTCTTAGTGGCAACACTGACGGCTACGGAGTCGCTCGTGTTGCTAACGCGGTTCGGTAGCAGAGCCGAGTGCTTGCAGTTCGTTTCTAAACTCCGGCTCCTGCTACTGCTATTTCATTTTCGGTAGTAGTAGTCGGTAGCTGAAATCCATGCTCCAAAAGAGCAGAGCATTTTCAAACACTGACCAAGACTACTCGCTGCGCCGCACAGTGTTGCGAGTTCATATAGCGGAGTGACAAAAAAAGAAGGAGTGGTCGTATATAAATGATATTTGGTATACAGTTATTGTATGAGTAAAGAACTTACTGTGCAATTTCAGTGAAATCGGACCAAAACTTCGACTCCCTCCCATACAAACGGATTTGAAAAAACTTCATATTTACAGTGATAATTATCTTAGCTCATAAAAGCTATATTCAAAATATTTGTATTTTAATATAAATTTATTTATAAATGTGTATATAGATAAAAAACTTTTTTCAAAAGTCATTGAAAATAAAATCTCCATAATTTGCTCTACAGCTGCTCAGAAGTTGCTCTTAGAGGGTTAAAATCTTAGACTGACCCCCACTAATTTTTCTTCCTGAATTTTTCCTTCGAACATACCTACCCCCTATCTCCAACCTTTAATATGGCTCCCATACAAAATCGTCGTTTTTAAAAAGTGGGCTCCCGCTGCTCTCAGGTTGGTCCCAGACGTACCATATGTAAGGCTGACCCCCATTTATTTTTCCTTCCGAATATTTTTTCTATACACACCTAACCGCTACATCCAACTCTTAAGGTGGCTGCCATACAAAACTAGTAATTTTCAATGAAACTGGCTTCACACTTGTAAATGTAGTAAAGTAAACGAAGAAACATCGTATCTGGCAAAGTACTGAACCGATTTAAATGATTTATTCAACAATCGTCAACATTTTAATTGAATTTAAAAAATTCACCTCCCATACAAGTGAAGTACATAGTAAGGTTGTCAACTTTTGGTTCTGTACGAAAAAAAATCAAAGTGTACTGTCGAAACTCCATTAAACCCTCTATTTCGAATATAATAGTAATCTTAATTGATTTTCCGAAGCTATCTTCAACAAATTTTCCATCAGCAGCAGAGCATTATTTGACATACTGCTATTGGCATTCAACCAAACGGTGAAAATATCGCTACTTTGCACTCAAGTCTTCACCGAAAAATACCAATAACTTTTATTCGCGCAAATATGCGCAGATAAAAATTGTACAGCATAATGTAGATACGTGCATAAACAAAATATCAAAAAATTTCAAAAGTGATATTTAACGTTTTTTTTTTAAATCATTTTTAAATTTTGAACTCACTTTTTATTCACTCGTTTTCTTTACTTAATTTTCATCATAACAGTACTGCTCAGAGGTGATAGCAATCAGCAAAATTTTGGTCTTGCCAGACCTAAATTATATAAAACTTACGATAATAGTAACTTTTACGGACCTGCTCATAATTTATTTTGAAATATTCAACCTCAAAGTCAAAGCATAAATTTGCTGTTTGTACACAATTTTTTTTCAACGTTGGAAGAGCGTAATTTAAGAGCTCATAACTCCTTTGTTATCCAATATTTTTTCATAAAACTTCGGATTTCTCTTAATTGAAGTATTTCCAACAAAACCTCATACTCAGATTTTTGTGGTTATAACATTGCATTTTGGCATTTTTGTCACTACTCGCAACACTGTGCGCCGTGCCCGGCTGCCTTTTATACCTGTCCGGTTATCGCGCAGATCGTTCGCGCACATTCTAATTGGACTAAAAGTTTCCATTATTATCGCGGGCCATCATTGCCAGATCGAATTATAGCAAGCCGCTGTACTTTAAAGTGCATGCCTTAAAGTATGCTATTCATGCACAGCACAGCATAGTGCCTCATCGCTACAATATATAAATGTATTTTATAAAAAATACAACTTCATTCCTAACAATCGGTGTTAAGCATCCAGCAATTTTATAACGCCACTACTATCGTGGGTGTAACAGACCCAGTGACTTTTTAAAACAATTGTATAAAAGCATCAGCTTTATTTATGCAACTGCAATGTACTCTAAAACCTTCCGAAATATGCAAATGTGGATTACATTATCCCTCTAGTACCCAAGTTTTTAATCTTGTTGAAAAAATTACCAGTGATCGTTTTGTGGTGGAGAAGCATTGTTTGTTCGGGGAAAAAAATGTCATGTCAATAGGAGGCGTGTTAGAGGGTGTAGAAAGTAGGAAACTGCTTGGGAAACAAACCTAAACAAAATTCCATATGAAAATTTTTTTTTTTAATTAATTTAAATTTTTAATTTTTTTTTAACCCTTTAACTGTTTAATTTTGTTTCGAAAAACTTTTTCTGCCTGCTTAATTATTTTCCAGCGAAGACGAGTATACTCGACATAAACAGAGTAAAATGTTTCTGCCCGTAAATGTATGCAATTATGACTAAAAATCAAACGTTGCGTGTTGGTTTTTTAGAAAATATATATATTTATTCGTTATTAAGATTTTCAATTTGAATCCATTATAAAAAAAAAAACGAACGAATATTTTTTGACAATTCCTGTTTTATTACAAAGCTTGGACTTTGTTATTTAAGAATGAAAAACGATGTCGTTCATATGACTGCCACGACTGGCCTTACAGTACGCCATTCGGTCAACCCAATTTTCAAATGCTTTTTCGATTGTTCCGGGTAGAATTTCCCGGAATTTTTTTTGGAAGTAAGTTCTCAACATTTCCCAATTTTGTTCAAGCGTATAGCATCCCATTTCGTAAATGTCAAACTTTTAACTAAATTACGAACACAAATTAAATTACATTTGGACTATCATTCTCGAAATAAAGCGTAGTTCAAATTGAAAATCTTATGTGGACCACCCTATAGAAATTAAAACAAAAGCAATAAAAGACCAAATGAATTTCAAGAAATCTAAAATACCAAACTAAAAATTTAAATTAAGGGCAAGATAGTTGTTAACTATTATAACGCACAATCAACTGAGAAACGCATACGAAATATGTTTTTATTTGCAAAAACCCGTTTTGTAATCGTACTTCCCCAGAATTTGTTATTTTAGCTTAAGGGAAGGCTCCCCTGGATTTGGGCAAAAATAAGGCAAAGTTTGTAATTTTTTTGTGGGATAATGAAAAGGCGTACAAACTTCCGGTTTTGACTATTAAATTCGTCTATTATTTAGGAGTTTAAAAAGTTAAAAAACTTGATGAAATTCAAAATGGCGGCTACAAAATGGCGATTTCCGTAGGCCTCTGCGCGCCAAACATCGCTCGAGAACTGTAATCCTGCAGCCTCTTGTAGTGGACTGAAATCAAAAAGCATTGTCATTACTTAAAGATAACAAAATTGTCTGTGCATTGAACTAGACTCAAAAAATTTAAACGAAAAATTCTTGCACAATGAATATTTGAAGTAAAAAATCAATTTTTTCAATTTTTTGCACCTTTTTTTAATTTCAACCACATTTAAAAATTAAAAATAAATAGCTATTTATGCAAATTGTTAGTTCAAGGCATACAGAAAATCAAATACATTCGAGCAGTTTTTAGATGAAGAAAATCGGATCATTAGATCAAGTCCGGGGATTTCAGTTAGATTGGAAAAAATGGTTTCGAGATAAACGCGTTTGAAGTTTTTAGAAAGTCAAGTTCATCAAGTTTTATAACTTTTTAAACTCCTAAATAATAGACGAATTTAATAGTCAAAACCGGAAGTTTGTACGCCTTTTCATCATCCCACAAAAAAATTACAAACTTTGCCTTATTTTTGCCCAAATCCAGGGGAGCCTTCCCTTAAGACAAGCTATTGTGTATTAAAATAAATAGGGTTGCCAGACTAACGAATATTCTAAAATGTAAATTTTTTATAAGATCTTTATTTGCCCTTTCTCAGAGAAAACAAATTACAGTTGATTCGTTGAATATTAATACGAATGCGATTTTTTTTTCTTCACGACGAGTATACTGGACATTATGCGAAAATTGTTCGTTTCGCTCTGTCGAGTATACTCGACATAAACAGTTAAAGGGTTAAATATATGTAAACATAAATAACGGGTAACAGTTTCAGTTCTGCGTGCAATTGACAATAAATTAAAAGGGGTGGGGGTAAGGCGAGGGGTAGTGTGTCGTGGGGTAGTTTATACACTGCTTTTGGGGGGTGTGGAATGTGGAAACTAGGAAAACTTAAAAAATCGCTATAGGTATATATATATGACGGTTATTATTAATTTTTAATGCCTTGTTATCTTTTCACACAGATGTCGACAAATCTGTTCCATGAAATAAAGGGCAAGGGGAGACTAGTTTTCTCATCTACCCACACGGGCTACGCCTTAGTATAAATTTTTGCAGTGACATGATTTTTTTTACGTTGTGGTGTATCAAAATGTTGGTTCAAATAGAAAAAGAATGTTTAAATAGCGAAAAAATATCATCAATGACCGTAATTTATTTACGCTTTGCATCCCAAGCAGGCCTACAGACACTCTAGGGTTTGGGTTAGGTAGGAAGAGTGTAACAACTTTTTTCATAATTTTTTTTAATTTTCTCAAAGAACACATTAACAGCACTCACCAATAATTTTTTTAGTTTTATTGAGGTTCACAATTTATTTAAAACAATTTTTGTTTCTCACACAATTTAAAAAATAATTATTTTCTTACTTTGTCACGAAACTTCAAGTTTGTCTTACAATTACTGCCGTTGTGCATGTGGCAGCGTTAATTGACTAAATTTATTTTATAAAATGGAGATTCCCCATTCCATACGTGTAAAATCAGCTAAAAAATCATATGGTGTAATTTACAGAATTTTTTAAGCTTAGGATGTCTACAGGCCTTCTTGGGAACTAGAGGGTTATAACTTTATGTTGGTTTTTTTTTAAAATCTATATTTTACTAAGAAATTTAACTCACAGGGTGGATTCCCCACTGACGATAGTAATGGGGGGTCGCCGACCAGGGCGACTAATAAATTTAAAATAATTTCAATTGAATAGTCTGGCTAGTTTCGGGAGTGGCTTCCGTTGTCAGACCATTTGGAATAACACTCGCGACCGGTCGTGGTGTGTAATAAGATAAGGGAAAGACATAAACCATGACATCACCTGAACGAACAAGGACTTCACTGAGTCTGAAGCCTTGCAAACCAGTGAGCTTAAATTAAATGAATGCGGCGCAAAGCGCGGTTCGTCCCGGAGCGCCCTCGAGATCACACTTCAAGAGTACTCCGGGCGCTATTGGCGATGGAGTGGAGCAAGCGGCGTAACGCAGCATGGAACTCTGTTCCTTGTTTTGTTTTGTGCAGCGGAATATGAAAAGGAAGTGAAAAAGTATAGAATGCAAAATTAGGTTTATGCAGTTTGAGCAGCTGAAATTCTGATAGTCCTTTGATGGAGGTGAATCTGTGCGGTGAACTAAGAAACAGCAAGCCATCAATGTGGGCCAAATTGACCCTCCAATTCTAACGAGCTCATTCTAGTAATTGTTATTTTTTCTTTTCTTTTCTAGTCTGTTATGTGGTGTGGAGATTTTGAAAATTTTCTTACAATTTTAATTTTCTTATTTTCTTTCTGGGTTTCTACCCATTTTTCGTTTATTTGATGTGAGGTTTTCTTAGGTTCGGACAGTGGCGGATTCAGGGGGGAGGGGGTTGGGGGGTTGAACCCCCCGAAATATTAGGATCGACTTTAAAACTACATACAAATTAAAAGGAATTTTATTAATATTAAAGAATTACTTTTTTAAAAGCCCCCCGAAATATTTTTCTGAATCCGCCCCTGGGTTCGGAATAACCCCGCGAATAAAGCAACCCACTAACAAATATTATAAATTTTTAATGGAAACTAATAATGAATAACTTAGCTTAGTGCTTTTTATTTAAATTTTTGTATTTATATTAATTAAAAACCTCTTGATTTTAATATTTTAATGCTGTTAATGTTTTATTATTGGCCCAGTAGCAACTCTGGAAACGCAGGAATCCTTCAATTTTTTACTTTCGAAGAAAATTTCCAATTTTTAAGCCATGCAAAAGACTACAAAATAATAACAATATATCACGAAAAGTAATAGAGAAATGCCAGACGCGTATTCCTTTCCTATCTTTGGTGTCCTTTTTTTTGGTTTTTGCATTACAGTCGTGTCTGGGTATAGTGCACAGCCTATATAGTGAACACCTCGATATAGTGAACACCCAAATTTGACATGGAGCCTCTAAATATTGAACAAAATTTTGAAAACAAAAAGTGTATTTTGAGCAAATAAAACGAGTTTTTGAACAAAAATGTTAACCTTGATATAGTAAACAACCTCAATACTGTGAACTGGCCTTGCAATAATTAGTTCGCTATATCCAGACACGACTGTATTTTGTTTTTGTCAATTTTTATTTTATTTGAATCGGTTGGTTGTTAAGGCGAAATTCAAAACGAATTCAATGCAATGCACAGTGATTCGTTCCATAGACAAAATTCCAAAAATTTATGGTTTCAGAATTTAACGATTTTGATGTAATTTGAAAGGTAAAACTCCAACTAAGAAAACCCAAAAAAATCTGTGCAAAAAATCAATTAGTGTCTGTGCAAAAGCGGCTCAAAGTTGAAACTTTTTTCACAAAAAACTTGCAACTCATATTTTCTGTTTTTTAGTCTATTGAGTAAAAAATTTTAAAAATAATTGGTTGGCACGAAGTTGCTTAAACTTTCAATATAGAATAAGAAATGATGTGGCCATTTTCGCTTTTAATGTTTTCCCAAAATTTGCAAAGCGTAGGCTTTTACTTCGCTTTTAATTCAAAATATTTTTCTAAGTTAAAAATCTGAAAATTGGCAAAACTTAGACGAAAATATCTAAAAAGTATGTGAAACTATGTTCCTGGATTTTTTTTATTTTAAGAAGCATTCTTTCTTTGTCGGATCATGTAATTATATCCTCCGATATCTTCCGATCTCAGAAAATAATTCAATTTGAAAAGTGGTCTAAACACGTATTTTTCGACAAAATTTATTGTATTTATGCCTAAAAGTATGCAACTAGCACGGAAAATGATAAAATCTGCAAAAATGCAAAACATACATCTATTATTATCGTTTTTATTGCAAAACCAGAGGGTCCCGATACAATTTCTGTTACTTTTTGGAATAATCAATGTTGACGTTACCGATTAAATGTAAAATCTGAAAAATCTAGCCAACACATTTGGTGCTATAGCTTTCCGAAAATGACGAAATTTGCAAAATTAAACATCAGGCATTGCCAAACTACAACAGTTTAAGAAAAACCAAATGGAGATTTCAATTCAGCAGGCCATGATTAACTAGTATACCAAATTTTATGAAGAATGGACCACTCCTTCTAATTTTGTCCCGCGGTTGTATGGAGTCGAATCACTGTGCAATGGGCTGAAATTTAGTGGGATATAGGAATGGATTTTGACCCAGGTTTTTCTGAATGCATATGTTTTTGTTGGGAGATTTGTTTGTGCGAGGGAAAAGGGGCAAAAAAGAAGCTGCTGAATAAGGATGTATGAAGTGTATTGAGTGCTCACATAAATAATAAGCACTCAAGCTAATAGCTTAAATGTAATTTGTTGGCAAATGGATCACATCTGACACGTTGACTTACATTTTGAAACCTGTTGATGCTACAATATTCAAATAGAACATGAGCTGAAGGTAGTCAGAGTATCTAGCTGACGACTTGGGTATATGCACGCGAAAGAAGTGTTAATCAGCTTTATAACTTGCTACAGTTTACTTCTACCAGTGACACTTGCTTCTATTTTTCCATTTAGATCCTTGTCGCCCTCAACACTGCAACAGCGGTTGATTTCGTATCGGAACAAACGTCGTTTCTCCACATCCGCGCATTATGCGCACCGTGAGCAGTCTGAGGATACAACGCCGCCTCCGCAACGCCGCAAACGTTTCAACAGTCTGCCGAAGAACGCATTGCTCCTGCTTTCGCGTCAGCCCAGCAAAGTGTGTAATAGCACCGATGGCGGCGACTCCAGCCCCTCCAAGGATCATTCGGACACCGAGGTGGAGCGGAACGAGCAGTCAGCTTGTCGTAGCACAAACAAGCACGATGCCGACTCCGACTATTTGCAACTGCCGCCAGTTTGCACATGTCCCTATTTTGGCGATCGGCCGTTGCAGAATTGTTTGAAGCCCGCTGAAGTGAAGATAATATCGACCACCTTTAAGGTGACCTCAACCGCTGAGGTGGACATGCTGTTGAGTGCCACGGCGGCGGGAACGAGCGATGAGGCAGTGGCAAGTAGCGCTTGCACCGCCAGCGGCAGTGATACAATCGATGCATCATCGCGTCTCAGTCCACATTCGGCGCTGCTGAACAACAACAACTCAGGCAGCACGCTGACTGTGCATTCGCACGACGGCAGCGGCTACCTGGCCGCGCCACCGGGCACACCCTGCCCCGTCCAGCGCAAGCTGAGCATTTCGAAGACAGCTTCGGTGGTGACGTGGGACGCCAGTCGCCACAGGCGCCGCGGCTCCAGTTTCGGCGGCGTGCGCACATCGCTGCTGCTCACACCTACCAAAACCTCCTCCACCGTGCTGACCAGCTCCACGTCAGCGACGCCGCTACGCCGTTCAGCCACGCTGCGTAGCCACAACAACATGAACTACCAGCACGCGCCGGCGGGTAGCGTTACCGCCGTAGCAAGTCTTATCGATATCGGCCTGAGACCGAAGTCGAAAACGCCGCACTCGTCGCCATGTCTGCTGCAGCGTAACCAGACGGTACGCTCACACCACTCGCGCAACTCAAGCGTCATCTCGCGTAATTCGTCGCGCCACGGCCGCATCATTCGGCTGGAACAGAAAGCCACAAAGGTTCTGGGCGTAGTCTTTTTCACCTTCGTCATACTTTGGTCGCCGTTCTTCGTACTCAACCTGCTACCGACAGTGTGTGGAGACTGCGAGGAGAACATCGATCACTGGGTGTTCGACGTTGTGACCTGGCTGGGGTACGCCAGCTCCATGGTGAACCCCATCTTCTACACAATTTTCAACAAGGTGTTCCGCCAGGCATTCAAAAAGGTGTTGCTGTGTCGGTATGCAGGCGCCGCCAGCTGGCGGCCACACAGGTAGCAGCAGCTCCCGCTCAAGGCCAAGGTGAAGCAGCAGCCGTCCGACGCCAGCGCTACAGGGCTGCTGGGCGTGCTGAAGCGGCGCAGCTCCTCCAGTCGCAGTGGCAGTCGCAGTAGATAAGTGGCAAGAAGACGTGGAGCTGCGTCGCGAGAGCGTGCGCCACAAGGGCTTAGTTTTAAAGACAAAGTTAAGTGCGTGCTTATGATTTGGATGCATATGTACTATATGTGAGCTTTGTTAAGGGAGTGCGTATGTGTGTGTTTATATGTGCATGGGCATGTTGGGATGCCACGAAGTCGAGTAAGCGCTTTCATCCCTTTAATTAATTTTTCCTCATTTTGCCCCATAAAAGGGCGTTTTGTTTGCACAGCATTTGCCACACACAAACCGACAAACATACCCTAAATTAAATTTATATTCGGCAACTTGACAGCACGTATAAGTGGCCTGATGGGGGAGTGGCATTGATTATCCAAATAGAAATTGAAATTGAGAGCGTTTAGGGCAAATTTCAAAGTTCAAAGTGATGCAAAGTGTTCCTTGGCTAGAAGAGGGAACGACGAAAGCTTAGTTTTATTTTCCCATATGAAATAGCAGTGCGAAATTAAGAGCCTAGCGTCATATCGAAGACCGGGTTCAATATATCCGATTGCATTACTCAACTTCAGCACAAGTTGCTGTGGAAAGAAAATTTAAGAATTTTGGTATCTATGTAAAACATATCCCCAATACAAATGTAGCTTTGTTTGACATCTTTGCTCTACTTTGCACTATTTTCACATTGTAAGTTTTGTTTACTGTGCACTATTGCTCAGCCTCAGACTATGCGAACCAATTACTGCCCGCACCCAGCACACGGTAATTGGTAACATTCCGTAAGCGCACTCGGGCAAGGTGCGGGCGCATGTGAAGGAATTCAGTTAGAGTCTAATACTTTTTATTGTGTTTACTTGAGTGCAGTGTGATATTAATGATATGTATGTGATATTTCTATTTCTAGTTTCTCAAGCAAACTTTTTGCTATGCTGTGCAACTCTTGCACCGGGCCACATCCAGCACAATACGCACTTCTGCATTTTCCATCACTCAATAGTCTTCCTTAGTGTAGTCACAATTAGCAGTCCCGCTCGCTTCCCTTTGATTCTTTTCAACATTTTGCGCAAAAGGTTGGCGTACGGTCGTGTACGCCCACAGACGGCTTTAATCAGTGTTTTGCTACTTTTGCCTTTGTTTTATAATTTTTCGGACACTTTCTTTTCCCAAAAGGCTGCCATAGGCCTTGAGAATGCTGAAAAAGTGATAACGCTGCTCTCGTACGGCAGCATGCGTCATACATCAGCGCCACTTCGAGTGCTGTGTAGAGTTCGCTCAGCAGCACGTTTTTGTGCATCAGCACTTACGATTCCTCCTTCCAACTCTGCATGTTGTTGCTTCCCAGCTCTGCTACGTACATATGTATGTACGTTTGTGCTACGCGTTCGTAAAAAGTTTTGATGATGCCTTTGTTCAGCCAGCACCGAGTCTCTGCCTTTAAACTTGCAGGCAGCATAGGAAATGTAATAAAACTTTATTTTCCTGTTTGCAGTATTAAAAATTTTCCCGGTACAACCGAAAATGCATAAAACAAAAGATAAAAAACACCGGAGCGCAAAGGGAAAGGTCAGCGAAATAACAAAAACAAGAACACAGCCAAGTCAGCAGAACTTAAGAAAATTACGAGCGCAGTGAAAGCGCTGGGAATAATGCCGATAAGCATGCAGCAAAAGCGGAAAGCGGCCCAGCATAGTTTTCTAATAATTTTTACACGTAGAAGGAGAGAGGATCCGCTGCGTCAGCACAGTCCGTTTTTCTGTCTAGTGTACTTCGTACCGCTAATGCCCGACTGCCTTGGCTTTTAGCCACTTGTGTACATTTCTTTTTGCAGATTGTTTGCCTGCATTGCTTCTCCTTTCAAAGTTTAACAGTAGTTGTGTTTTGCTACGCGCTGCTCGATATAACCCAGTCGAACTTTTCCCTACCGATGGCCAATAAGTACTGGGTACAATGTTTGTATTATGGCCTCGTGGTCTGGTGTACTGTTGTAAATAACGGTAACGTGTCGCTGAACAACTTAATGAGGTTCAACAGTTTGCAACTTTTGCTGGGATGAGGCACACAGTTGCTTGCGAGTAAATGGAGATGAAGTATCCCAACGAGGCGATGAAGAAATAATGTTGTTTTTAACAGATTGAAATAACTTGGATGAGACAAAAAAGCTTAGTCTACCAAGTGGTTCAGTACCAGCGGCAAGAAATTCCAGCACAACATTATGGGTATAATCTAGTGTCCGACCGAATATTCGGTTTCGGCCCAAATAAGTGGTTTCGGTTTCGGTTTCAGTTTCGGCCAAAAAATGGCCGAAAAGCCGAAACCGAAACTTTCTAGAAAATTTTTTACATTTTATTGTGTAGCAGATATATAGTTAGTGAAATGAGGAGTAATTTGGATGCCCCCAATGTAAACAAACTTTTTTTTTGCATATAATATTAAATTAGAGTCGTGTCTGGGTATAGTGAACCCCTCGATATAGTGAACACCCAAATTTTGACATCGAGCCTCTAAATATAGAAAAAAATTTTCAAGCAAAAAACAAAAAGTGTATTTTGAGCAAATGAAACGAGTTTTTGAATAAAAATGTTGACCTTGATATAGTGAACAACCTCAATACAGTGAACAGGCCTTGCAATAATTAGTTCACTATATCCAGACACCACTGTATTTAATTTTGAATATTAGCGAGTAAGGTATGAAAGGGTGATTTTTTCATGTTTATGTGTTTAAAAAATGAATAAATTGTTTTTATTAATAAATATTTATTTATTTATGTTATGTTTGTTTGTTTATCCTTTATTTACTTAATGTAAAATTTGTTTGTTGAAAAACAATGCTTGATATGGTGATTTTTATTTTAACTAGAAAGTTTCGGTTTCGGCCGAATATTAAAAAAAAAACCGAAACTCGGTTTCGGCCCAAAAAAGCGGTTTCGGTCGGACACTAGTATAATCCAACATTGCATAAGAGAAATCCAGAATAAAAGAAAGAAGAATAAAAAAGAATTATTCGTAAATAACCACAAGCAAAGTGTGCAGAAGGTTCTATACTTTAAGGAAAATGAGATCATATGAAAGAAATTTAATAATTTTTTTTTAGTTCTAACATACACAGACATACATTTATCCACATATGTATATGTTACATGTATATGAGGTCCAGCTTCCCGTAGCCATTCGCGTTGTGTGAGCAAAAGTGTACGTGGGTGGAAGGGAACTTTACTCTATGCGGGAATTAGGCGGCTACTGTACGTAAATACACAACTAGTGTAGGTAAAATACAAAAATGAGGGGAGAACAAAAACAAACGCTTTTAACTTCGTAGTGACAGAAGTGGGAACTGACTAGACTCGAAGAACGAAAAAGGGAAAGTAAAACGAGCTTTAAAAGCAAACGACAAATAAGGTGGACAAACTAATTGTTAGAAGCAAATATTCAAAATGTTGAAGTGCGCACAGATTGTATTGTACATAACTCATAGTTTTTACTGTAAACGTAGCTTTGGTGCAACAAATGTGAATCAATTCAGGCGCATGCCACGCATACCTTTTTCATTGCATATCGATTATGTTCAAAAGGGAATACTTAACAGCCGCAGCTGTTCAAGTCACAATTACTTTGTAAATATTGAAATGTTTTTGCGAAGACGAGAAGTGATTTATGTATGGTATGTACCATACAAGTATAGTTTTAATCAACAATCAACATATGTAGTGAGCAGACAGAGTCTGAGGCAGATTTTGTTCCGGGTGTTCACGCATTGGGAGCGTTAAGCTGCAAAAGGTGAAAATGCAAATGTTTCTCTGTGAAATTAGTGGCAAATGAGTGAGTGCGTGCGTTGCTGTACATATGTATTTGTAGCTAACAGAAGAAGAGGCGTGGCCAAGTTACCACCCAGAGAATCTAAGTATTTATAGTGGTGGCAATAAGGGCTGCGCCACATTTAGTTCAACAACACTTAACCCTTAAATGCATGGGGCAATTATTTTCGAATCAATCTAGAGCAAGCACAAACATGATTTAAATTGATTCAACAGATGTACGAAGGATTTAGGATTGTACCATATATGGTACGCCATGCATTTAAGGGTTAAATATGTAAATAAATTTGCTTAAAACCACATGACCAATAAGTGTGTGCGTATGAGAACAAAATAATTGTGAAATTAACTTAAGCTAGTGAAATTGTGTAATTTTTGTTAAAGAACTAATGGAATGCATCAAATATAACAGCAAAACAATGCAAAATTTGTTTTCTTTCAGTACTTCTGATGACAAATTGAATATAAAACAACGAAAGCATACAAGGGAAAAGGGGGTATGAAACGTATTCAAGCAATGGGAAAGAAAAGAAAAAGTGAAATTGTCCGTGATTGGAAAATAGACAAAGGAAACATAGGAAAGGGAAAGGTGGCGGGTACGAAAAGGAATGGAATTACATTAGAGTTGAAGTGTTTTGATCAAACACTTTAGAAAACGTCCCTAATGTAAGGAACAATTTTCCAAAATCATAATAAGTATCGCTCTGAACAACCTTTTCGTGATATCTAAGATACTATGTAATAGCGTTTCGAATTTTCACTCGCCAAAATTGACAATGCGATTGTCTGCTATCAATTGGTGAATTAAGATTGCATTGAAAATGCTTAAAAATTAAACTCGGAACACACGCTAGTCACACATGCAAGCGGCCATACGGACGAATGTAATCGGGCAGGCAGCGAGCTCTGTCGGGGGCGTTAAAGTGTTCGCCGATACGATTTTCCATTTTCACTTAATTTCCACTCAATTTGGCAAAGCATTTCGATGGCTCTTAAAAGCGGTCGGGGCGTGCGGAAGTGGGAGAGCTGTGTGTGTGTGTGTGCGCGTGTGCCGACTGGCCGAACAGCCCAATTCAATGAAAATGCAGTTGAATGCCTTTTAAACGTTACTACACTCTCGAATTTCAACATCTATAAAAAACCAGTCGTCAACATGCAAGCGAACACACATTCAAACAAACATACAATTGCAACAAAACTGCTGCAAAATCACACACGCACTCCCACGTGCAAATGACGATTCGGGAAATTAAAGCGACGCAAAAATAGCGAAAACCAAAAAGTGCGCAAAATAAAATTTAAAACGTTGTATATGTTGAAATGGCAAAGTGGCAACGCACAGTGATTCGTTCCATAGACAAAATTGAAAAAATGTATGGTCTCAGAATTTAACGATTTCGATGTCATTTGAAAGAAAAAACTCCAACTAAGAAAACCCCAAAAAATCTGTGCAAAAAATCAATTAGTGTCTGTGCAAAAGCGGCTCAAAGTTGAAACTTTTTTCATAAAAAAATTTAAACTCGTATTTTCTGTTTTTTAGTCTTAGTCTTTTTTAATCTTAGTTTTTTAGTCAAAATACATGGTTGACACGAATTTGCTTAAACTTTCAATATAGAAAAAGACATGATGTGGCCATTTTCGCTTTTAATGTTTTCCCAAAATTTGCAAAGCGTAGGCTTTTACTTCACTTTTAATTCAAAATATTTTTCTAAGTTAAAAATCTGAAAATTGGCAAAACTTAGACGAAAATATCTAAAAAGTATGTGAAAGTATGTTCCTGGATTTTTTTTTATTTTAAGAAGCATTCTTTCTTTGTCGGATCATGTAATTATATCCTCCGATATCTTCCGATCTCAGAAAATAATTCAATTTGAAAAGTGGTCTAAACACGTATTTTTCGACAAAATTTATTTTATTTATGCCTAAAAGTATGCAACTAGCACGGAAAATGATAAAATCTGCAAAAATTCAAAACATACATCTATTATTATCGTTTTTATTGCAAAACCAGAGGGTCCCGATAAAATTTCTGTTACTCTTTGGAATAATCAATGTTGACGTTACCGATTAAATGTAAAATCTGAAAAATCTAGCCAACACATTTGGTGCTATAGCTTTCCGAAAATGACGAAATTTGCAAAATTAAGCCTCAGGCATTGCCAAACTACAACAGTTTAAGAAAAACCAAATGGAGATTTCAATTCAGCAGACCATGATTAACTAGTATACCAAATTTTATGAAGAACGAACCACTCCTTCTAATTTTGTCCCGCGGTTGTACGGAGTCGAATCACTGTGCAACGTGGCAAAATGACGCGCCGTCGAGCGACTGGGCCGGGCTGATATGTATGTATAGTTTTGGGCTGGCCTGGTTTCAGTTGGTTGTGGAAAATGGGTGCGTTAAATGAAATTGCGTAAAGACTGCGGAACTGCGGACTGCCAGCAACCGCGTGCCGGGAGGGAGTGGAAATTGTTGTATTTGTGCAGAGGAAAGAGGAAAAGCGAAACTGGAAAATCGTAAAGATCTCTGCATGCAGTAAAATATGTCAAATCGCACGCTCACCACTGCAGCTCCTCTTCCTTCGTTATGCGTTCAACCCCCTGAATTTAGTGTAAAAAATAATAACGCTCAAATGAAATTTAAATTTATGTTGAATAAGATATGCGAAACTACGGCGCGTCGCACAGTGTTGCGAGTTCATATAGCGGAGTGACAAAAATAGAAGGAGTGGTCGTACATAAATGAAATTTGGTATACAGTTATTGTACGAGTAAAGAACCTACTGTGCAATATTTCAATGAAATCGGACTAAAACTTCGAAACTTAAAATTATCTTAGTTCATAAAAGCTACATTCAAAATATTTGTATTTTAATATAAATTTATTTATAAATGTGTATATAGATAAAATGCGCTTTTTTCAAAAGTCATTGAAAATAAAATCTCCATAATTTGCTCTACAGCTGCTCAGAAGTTGCGCTTAGAGGGTTAAAATCTTAGACTGACCCCCACTAATTTTTCTTCCTGAATATTTCCTTCGAACATACCTACCCCCTATCTCCAACCTTTAATATGGCTCCCATACAAAATCATCGTTTTTAAAAAGTGGGCTCCCGCTGCTCTCAGGTTGGTCCCAGACGTACCATATGTAAGGCTGACCCCCATTTATTTTTCCTTCCGAATATTTTTTCTATACACACCTAACCGCTACATCCAACGCTTAAGGGGTTACGCCACTGTAACCGCTCAAAAAATAGGGTTTTTTTTTGTGATTTTTTTCCTCGCTTTCAAAAAGTTTGTAGAAGATGTTATTCACAGGTGTTATTGGACACATATTAGACTTTATTTTGGAATTTTTTTGACACAGCAATATCAACATATAGGTGGCTCCACTGCATCCTCCTAGGCTATGTTTTCCCTGCAGGGCTTCACGGCACGCAGCACTGAAGGTGCAATTTTGAATCTGCGACAAAATAAAAAATTCCTGTTAATCTAGAGGCTTTTTACTAGAGAAGATCGGGTGAATTTTTAAAAATATTGATTTTTAAAATTTTGGCGGGAGTTTAAAAAAATTTTTTGATTTTTGAGGTAAAAAATGACATGTCTTTTGTTAATTAAAAATCAACAAATCGAGTTATCAAAAATTCCACACGATCTTCTCTAGATAATGTTATTGTTAAGATCCAGTCAAAATTTTAATTAATTAATTAAATTTTAATTAATTAATTTTAAAAATATTGAAATTTTAAAATTTCAATATTTTTAAAATTTTTAAAAATATTGAAAATTGTTCGAGTTGTGCCGCGTGCCATTTTGAAAAATCGTGTTTCGAAAAACGCGTTCAAAGTCTTGGGAATGGTTGCGTTGGATGGGAATACGCGTGACGCGCTTGGCGGTAACCTCGTATTTCGCATAAACATTTTTTATTTTATGCATAAAACGTTTTGTTTCTTATTCTATAGGGTTCAAACTATTTTTTAAGCCAATAAGAAAAAAATCGATTTTTTAAAAATTTTACAGTGGCGTAACCCCTTAAGGTGGCTTCACACTTGTAAATGTAGTAAAGTAAACGATGAAACATCTTATCTGGCAAAGTACTGAACCGATTTGAATGATTTATTCAACAATCGTCAACATTCCTGAATGCCAAAAATACAAAATGAATTAAATTTAAAAAATTCACCACCAGAGGGCACCTCTCATACGAGTGAAGTAGTAAGGTTGTCAACTTTTGGTTCTGTACGAAAAAAAATCAAAGTGTACTGTCGAAACTCCATTAACCCTTCTATTTCGAATATAATAGTAATCGTAATTGATTTTCCGAAGCTATCTTCAACAAATTTTTCCATCAGCAGCAGAGCATTATTTGACAGATTGCTATTGGCATTCAACCAAACGTTGAAAATATCGCGAAATTGCACACGAGTCTTCACTGAAAAATGCGAATAACTTTTATTCGCGCAAATATGCGCAGCTAAAAATTGTACAGCATAATCTACATACTTTCCAAAACAAAATATCAACAAATTTCAAAAGTGATATTTAACATTTTTTTTAAATCACTTTTAAACTTTGAACTCACGTTTTATTCACTCGTTTTCTTTACCTAATTTTCATTATAACGGTACTGCTCAGAGGTGAGAGTAATCAGTAAAATTTTGGTCTTCCCAGATCAAGATTATGTGAAACTTACGATAATAGTAACTTTTAGGGACCTGCTCATAATTTATTTTGAAATATTCAACCTCAAAGTCAAAGCATAAATTTGCTGTTTGTACAAAATTGTTTTTCAACGCTGGAGGGCGTACTTTAAGAGCTCATATTTTCTATGTTATCCAATATTTTTTCGTAAAATTTCGGATTTCTCTTAATTGAAGCATTTCCAACAAAACCTCATACTCAGATTTTTGTGATTAGAACATTGCATTTTGGCATTTTTGTCACTACTCGCAACACTGTGCGTCGCAGCGGTCTGGTGCGCTGCCGAAAAAATGTGTCGAACTGAAAAGTCACGCTTTCAGTTAATTTTCCTTCGTTTGCTACCCGCTCCCGCCTGCTCTTTCCACTTCCGCTCAAGCGTTAAGAATGAATAAACGAAATCTTGTCAGTCAGTTAATGAACATTATCGACTTTGATTAATGATATTGTCGCCACTGCGCGCCAGCTCACGCTGAGCCTCTCTTCCCTTGCTGTGGAATGGCAAAAGTTTTGCGTTTTTGGCGCATGGAAAGTACTGCTGCAAGCCGTCGCCTATTGTGCACCGAAACTGGGATTAATTTAGCCGGCCATGAGTGACATGGCGCAGGAGCTTTAAGGTGACCTTAGCCGTAATGAATGCAGCTTGGATCTGCATAAAGAAAACAACAAACGGCCGCAGAAATTCGCTTATCACTGCTGTCAGCCCGACAGCAGCCGCTCCTTACTTTAATTGCACTAAAATTACAAAATCGCTTGGAATAATTAATAATTATTAAATTAATATACAACAAGCATTCCAAGCGATTTCGTAATTTTAGTGCAATTAAAGTAATAATTATAATTAATGCCTTTTCCGATTTGCTACCAAATATATTGAGTCCTTTCAGATGTTCGCAGCGGGTTTTTTCGTGTTGCAAAACACCCTGCTTCATTTTTAAATCTAAATAAATGTAAATAAAATGGTTATTTGCTGATAGTCGCAGCCATGCTTGTTGTAGTTTTTGATAATATTGTTACGAAAATACCAGTTCTAGTGGGCTAGTACGAATCACTGGATTGTGCAATTTGAAATAAACAAACACACTTAGTTCCTCAAACGCAGTCAAGAAAAACCAACAGTCACTTTATTTTACAGATTTACAATTCACTGTCTTTACACTTAAATATTCGCTTAATTATTCCGCGTGGCAACTCCGCTAGTCAAAATCAGACTGACTCGCTGCGCCGCACCCGGCTGCCTTTTATACCTGTCCGGCCATCGCGCAGATCGTTCCCGCACATTCCGGAGTGGACTGACGGTTTCCATGACGATCGCGACCATCATTGCCAGGTTAGACTAGAAGTTTCCATCATTGCCAGGTTGGACTAGAAGTTTCCATCATTGCCAGGTTGGACTAGAAGTTTCCCTTATTATCGCGGCCGTCGTTGCCAGATTGAATTATAGCACGGCACGTAGCGACAGGGTTGCTTTGCACAGCGACAGACTGTCTTATCGTTACAATATAGTAAAATTTCGGAAGTACTTTGAATCAGTTGAGCCATATACTACGTTTACACAGCGAGATTTACTCATCGAGATTACGATAATCTCGTTGCCCGTTTACATAGAGATTAACTTGAATGCGATTAATCCAACACACAAACCTTTTCGCGCTACATGCCCTTCGCCAACAAAGAAACGCATTATTCCTTGCAATGATTAATCCAACGCACAAACCTTTTCGCGCTACAATTCATTTTTTGTTTAGTGATGATACAAAAATAATCGATTTCAGCCAAATTTGCAGAGTTGCTTTGGGGAAATACGAGATTACTTTGTGAGATTAAATTTTAATCGCTCTTTTTGCGAGGTTAACTTTGTATGGGTAATCGCGCATTTTGATACGAGATTAACGACTTAATCGCGCAAATCGGGATAATCTCGTCTGTGTAAATGTAGTATTAGTTCACACCTCGGGACTTCAAAATTAAAGCTTAAAACTTAACGTAACCACAACTACTTAAAAGGCCAATACAAAATTTGAAAATTCCACATCCACATCAACGGGAGATCCGGGATACTCTTATACCACTTAGTTGGTCGTTTTGATCAACACCCAGTGGCAATGCTCTTAAATGTTCATTTTACAGTAATCCTCTTAGCAAACCACGCTTCAAGCAAGCAGCAAGCTTCAACTCTCGGCCGAAAAAGTGCTCAATGGAACCTCGCTCGCTCTCGTTTCACAACCACATACTCCCCCATCCACTCGCGCTGGTGCACTCATAAAACTAAACACTTTCTTAAACGCTTCGCGGCCGTAAATCTAAGTAAGTTTCGATAGCGCATTTTGGCAGCCTGTGGAGCATCAAGTTGCTGTTGCCATGGCCACAAAAGCTTGCAGTGAGCATTCGTCGCGGGTTGAGTTTAAATGTGCCATGTATGGTTTGGCAGTAGCCACCATAATGACACCAATTCATCAGCGACCGTGACAATAGCTTGCAACATTGGCGAGTGAACGGACAAACTTCGTTTTCATCGTCATTATCATCAACAACGCGATTATTGGTATCGGTGATGTGGCCGCGAACGCAGTCATCATCATCATCGATAGACACACCACGCCAAATTCAATTAAAAACGAGGAATTCCGAAAACTGTTGCGTGTGCCGACGTGCTAGGGTGGCAAATATTTTAATTGAAAACAATTATTAAAATGCCTTCATGACGACAGAAAGATTCCATCCTCCTTTTCCAGATTCGAATGCAGTGTGCCACGCTTTCATTGCTGCCGAGGTGGGATGAAAAGCATGGGGTGGGTTTAGAAACGTGGGAGGCAGTGACGTGGCCTATAATAAAATTATGAATTAAAGCAAGAAGCGCTTGGTGAACGCAGCAGTAGAGGTGGGCACCGTCGTTGGCTGTAGAGTCTGTCGCACTTAATATGTTACAATTTTAATGTATTTTACTTAATTTGAACAAATTGAGTTAAATTTGGTGCGCAAGGCGGCTTGAATTGAATCTGTTTTTTCAAAACCCCACACACCAACACACGGCAGTCACACGTTTGCCTGCAAGACTACGTGATACGTGTGTACGTGGCAAGAAGCAAAGTTTTCACCAATTGAACGTTACTCATACGTTCCTCATGCTTGGGCCGCATTGCCGGTTGGCTTTCGGTGTAACTACACAACTTCACTGCGCTACTTATTCAATTACTGCCTTAGTCAAGTCGCTCCGAGCATGAGCGAGTCTCATTGATGACAGCTGTGGGCGCTGGTGGGGGATGACAAGGATGTTGACGCTACTAAAGCACAGAATGTTGCGTAGGAGATGGCATGGTTATTTGCGCTTTTGCAGCAATTTGAATTGCAGACTGGGCTTCTACATTTCTCGTTGCTTCAGCGTTGTTTTGTTGTCAACGTTTGATTTGGCTTCGAGAATTTGCAAGCATGCAGCTGAATACTCAATGGTGCGCGCCTACTTACGACGGTCAACCACAGATTGTATGAAAGTTAGTAGTTATATAAAAACTACTTAATAGGAGCCCGAAATGATGCCCTTATCAATATTCTAATTTGAATGTGACTGTCATTTATGGAGATCACTTCAAATTAAACGAGACTTGCGTCGCTAGTGGCTCGCATATTGGCACTTATTTGGTTATATGCCGCACGTGCCGCTCATGCCTCGTTTTCATTGTTGTGGCATACTTATGTACATATGTATGTGTGTAATAACGTAGAAAAAAGGTTGATGTTTTTCCTTGGTATTGTTGCTTTTGTTACGCTATTACTGCTGCAATAGTGAGGCATTTCTCACACGATGACAAAACAAAAACAGCAAACTTTAGTCGTCTTCTGCGCAGGGAAAATTAAATGAAACTCGCAACAGGCAAAACGGGAAAAAAGTTTTGAAACGGCTTTGTTGAACAACTAAAAAAAAGGCAACAGCAAGAAAAGCAATAACAACAAGAACATTATATCCACGGCAACAACCACTCCACAATATAAAATGAACAATAATAACGGGAAGGTAATAATCCAACAACAATAAGCTAAAATAAATGAGTTTAGATACAAACGCAACACGAACACGAAGAGCCTAATGTCTCCAAGCCGTACTTGTGAAAGGAATGAAAGGAAATGAGAGGGAGGAGAGCGAGGGCCATCATGCTCGCACTCGCGCATTCCCTCCGTGAAGTTAAGTCATTTGTTCGCATTTATGTGAATACTTATGTCGTTTCACTCAGCGCTTGGCGAGGAGATTTTCCACTGGGTGCTGGTATGATAAAGCTAAATTGAGCACAACTTTTACGAATGTACAAATGCGCGGTGTAATGAAAAATGAAAACCCTAAATGAGCTGAAAAAGTTGTTCATATCTTTGTCGACTGGTTCACGGCGTCGCCGTTGACACTAAAGCGGAGCCAAGTCGAAATGATCCCTCACAGCCAATTGTCATGGTGCGAAAGCGTTGTTGTTTCTCTTATGGCTCTGGTCTATTCTGGTCCCAGGTAGGTATGCGAATGCCTGTGTTATGGTTGCGTCTCCCTGGTACTGACGCTTCCGCGGGGACAAGATGGGCGAAGAGATATACATATGTGGGCCGGAACACGTTGTGTGCATTCTATTTAATGAAACTTTGCGATTTGCTAGAAATATTGAGATCACTGAAATTCCAAACTGTAGCGCTTTAATTGCTTCGATTTGAGCAACATGGAATTTTAGCTTTGAGCTTATTTCGTACTTACAGTAAACAATTTCAAACCTAACCTTGATGACGCCAAGATTTCAGAAACCAAGACCTTCGGCTTTCAGTGTACTGAGACCAATACAACTTAGACCGAGGAACAAAAGGAAATACCTGCTTTATAACAGTGATGTGCTATGAAAATGTCATTCCATACAAATATATTGGGAACTCCCCCTTATTTATTGTTTAATGTATTCGCTGTGTTTTTGGCTACCAGTGATTGCAACAATGTCAGGAATGAAAATATCTACATTACATCCACAACCATAAGAGAAAATAACGAAAACCATGATAAAATTTAATAACACGATGCTCACGCACCGCATACGAATGTGTCAAGAGATTACAAAAAAGCTGCAGCGGCGTAGTCTTTCGCCGCCATAGGTGAACATCGGCAACTCTTATAAAGTCAGAGCCAAATATCAAAACAGGTTTATGGAACGCACATTCGCCCAATAACATACTACTGTGTCCAAAAAATAATAATTTGAATTTAAACTGCACGCGTCGAAGGATTTGGAGAATTATTTTTTTTTAGTCAACAGTCAACAAGGAATATTATTTGAACGTTATGCGTCATTTGTGTAACGCTATCCGCCTAAAAAGGCCGGCATTATGGAAAGACATTTCTTGGTTTTTACACCACGATAATGCACCATCCCATCCGATAACTGCACTCGTAATTCGTGATCATTTCGCCAAAAACTCAACCCATATCGTTCCGCAACCACCGTATTCACCTGATCTGGCGCCGTGCGACTTCTAACTGTTCAGCAAGCTCAAAAGACCGCTCCGGGGACACCGTTTTGATACAATAGAGGAGATTCAATCCGCAGCGAAGACGGAACTGAAGGCCATCCCGGAAAGTGACTACAATCAGTGTTTCGAAGATTGGAAAATCCGTTAGCATAAGTGCATTGCATCGGGAGGGGATTGCTTTGAAGGGGATGAAATTGATTTGGAAGAATAAATAAAGAATTTTCAAAATAAATACAATGTCACCTTCTTTTTTGGACACAGTAGTAAACGATGAGCACTGTTTAATGACATTTAGTAAAAAAGACAGTCGATGACGGAGTTACCGCCACGCCCATTAATACGGTTTGACTAGACAGAAGTCGTTCTTTAACGTGTTTCAGTACTTTTGAGCCCACAATCATTTGAAACCATACCAAATTGTTTATAATAAGCAACGCTTATTACAATATTTGCCACCTAAAATGTTTGTAACAAACAGATACGGGTTTGAACCCCGTAAAACCGCTCTTGCGTGCACCACTGAAAGCTCCCAACCTGCAGCAACAAAATATCCTGCAGTAACATCGTGAAATCGTGTTTCCATGTGACCTACTCAAAATCCCGGTCCCCTATTCCCACTTCTTACCACATTGGGGGCTGTCACTTAGTGAATCCTACTGAAATTGCTGATCTTGGTGTCGTGTTTGATAATAGGTTCCTTTCCAAAGTCATTTAACAGCACGATTGCAAAGGCATACTCTATGCTTGCCTTTGTTCGCCGTTTCAGTTCTGATTTTACGGATCCGTATACTCTAAAGTTTCTCTATACCTCCCTGGTACGGTCTAAGCTAGAGTACGCGGCCTTCATTTGGAGACCCTACTACAAAAAATGTTTCTTCGTTATGCCCTACGTTCTTTGCATTTTGTTTACCCCATTCCCTCATACCAGTCTAGATGTCTAATTATTAATCTAAAGTCATTGGAGGGTAGGAGGAGTATTCTCTCACTTACCTTTGTCTTTAACCTAATACGGGGTGCGATAGACTGTCCTTACCTACTCGGTCGTATCAATTTTTTTATTCCGCAAAGGTCGTTAAGAAATCATGCCACTTTTGCTTTGGAGAGGGTAAAAACAAATTACGCTTCTTTTGCCCCAATTTTTAGAGCTTTAAAAGAAATCAACTTGCTCTCAAATTCTTTTGTTTTGGATTTTTCCTATTCCGAAACTCATTTTAAATTGCTGTTGAATGAATTAATTAGCTAGGATATTTATATATTTCACTTATGTACATCTC
Source organism: Melieria crassipennis (assembly GCA_963668005.1). Taxonomy (NCBI): domain Eukaryota; kingdom Metazoa; phylum Arthropoda; class Insecta; order Diptera; family Ulidiidae; genus Melieria; species Melieria crassipennis. The sequence continues at coordinate 73,952,062 of OY764961.1, read as the reverse complement.
GTAGTAATCTGTACGAACAGTATTAAATTTCTGGATTACTTTAAACAAATACATAAATAAATAAATAAACAAATTAATAACGTTAAGTTTATGTTGAGGGGTAATTTTTAGTCGATGACAGAAATATTGGGGTACAAAACACCGAAACAAAAGCCATAGCCGAATAAGGAAGGGTAAAGTGCTAATTACGATTGTTCTATTAATTTCAGGGTTTTAGTTCTTAATAGTTCATCCCCAATTTGGGAGAAATAATTTAGTAAATAAAAACTAAAATTAATAACTTTTAAACCAGTTGTCCAAATTGAATGAATTTATGCCATGTTATACCTAGATATCACCGAAATGCATTTCCAAAAAAAGGTGAATTCAAAATCTTTTTAGAAAAAAATATAGGAAATATATATTATAAAACACTATATGAGGAATATATAGAAACCTTTTGTGATTGTACTAAAATACTAAAATTATAACTGAATAAAAAAACTTGAAAAAAAAACAAAATTGAATAAAAAATATTGAAAAAATAAAAACAAAATCGTTGAGGCTGTATGTAGTGATATATGTATATAATATGTCATAATCCCATCCAAATCGGACCATCACTTAGTTTGAAAATTATTAATTTTTGTTTTAATTTTCACCCCGACAACTCAGCCTTAGCGGACTCAGCCTTCGAGCTCCTTTTCTGGGTGTAGTCAGAGGCCGTCAACAGAGTAATTTCACCAAAAAGGAATTCCGTGCGAATTTTAGACTGAAAGCAGTCACATACATGGCGATGACTGATCGAACGCAATCAATATAAGTAACCGCCATGACTTATGCATTCAGCGCCAGCAGAAGGCGTATCTGTTTGTTTGTTTTGCTTACCTTCAACTCTATTTGTGGCCACGAATACTCACACACCGACACTGATGACAGCAATTGGGCAAAAAGCTCTTGCCCATTTGGCTAATTGGCATTACGGCAACACGTTTTTTCTTTTTGTCCCTCAAAGGAATTCTGCATGCGAACATTTATCGCTACGGACGCCAGTAACAAAAATGAAGCGGCGTGTGTCAGTGCAGTGAGCATAATGACGAGTTGCATGGTTGTGGCTAAGCGAATGGAGGGGACGTGCATTCGAGCAATTTATGCTTCACGGTCAAACAATGCGCATAATTGAGTTCTTGCTGCTACTTCTGCTGAACCTCTACGCAAGCCGTGACCGTTGTATTCAGTGCAGACCACAGACTTATACACATACAGCCTCACGCACGAATATATGGCGTCATCGGCGTCGCTGCTACTCGCGAGTAGTAGAATGCTCATCACTGCCCTGTCGGAAATCGGACTGGTCCAAGTCTAGTTTTTCAACTAGTCGCTTGACAGTCATATATGACCTCAGAATCGACTCGTTTTCTTGGAGCAAACTCACCCTTTTAACATGTCGGTGTCCTAGGCGACGGTCAATTGTCCCCGTCTGCATCTATTTCAACTAGTCCAAGGTTAGTCCGAAGCAACCAGTTTTCAAATCAGTTGCAAAGCGACTAGTTTGGAAAATTAGTTTATTCTGGATTAGTTTTCTAACCACTAGATTTTTATGGAGGAAATAAAACAGTGCATTTTTTAAATAATTATTTTATTTTAAAAATATTTAAAAATTTCTAAAATTTTTTAAGTAATTATTTTATTTTAAAAATATTTAAAAATAACAACACAAAATCATCGCGAATAAAAAAAAATTTTGGTGCATTTAAAGATGAACCAAGATGAACTTCGACTTGTTGACACACTTCTGCCGGAACTATTTGGGGCCTGATGCAATACAACATCCTGACTTCGCCTGCAATAAATAAATAAATAAATGAATTAATAAATAATTACATAAATAAATAAATAAATATATTAATACACACCTTTCAGCTGCCGCTGCAGTTCGTTGCTTTACGCAACCACGCAAAATTCTAACTGAAATCATTCAAGATAAAACATGCAAATCGAGCAAACTTCGTGTCATGGAAACAGAAAGTTCGAAAAATGCAAAAATTTCTACGTTGTTGTTGTAGCAGAACAATCGCAAGATCAGCCTTAACAGTATTTTTTTGCTTCTCTCACCTCTGTTTCGTTTTTCTCATTTTTATGTGCTCTTCTCGCTTATGAACGCGCACACAGAACGTGAACGATTAGACGCGAACTCACCGACTTCTGCATCCGCTGACAGTCACTTGGACAACTAGTTGCCCAATTGACTACAAAAAACTAGTTGAAAGACCAATGAATTTTGGGAACTGGTTGTCTCAGTTCCAACAGGGTGGTGTAAGTAGGTATATGTGTATGTGTAGCTGTGAATATTTGGACAATTAATGAATGCTGCATGTTAATGGCTTTTGGGCTCTATTAATCTTCCACGAGCTAACCCGTCGAAGCGTCATAGCTCTGGCTGGCTACCCGAAATTAGTCCGCAAGGATTAAGACATCAGAACTGGCACTTAGTAAAATTTAGTGATGTTCTAATATTCATATGCAGCAGCTATGCATAGCAGCACCGGCTCTTAGTCACAGCAAGTCTACGCACCATTCCTCTAGCGATAGCAAAGTTTTTTTCCGATACTTACGAAAGTAACTTGCACGCAAAGTGGGCGTGGTCCCTTTTTTTTTGGCTAACTCATAACAAAGCGGTTTTCTTTGAAGCAAAACAAGCATAAACAATAAACTATAAACGCAACAAAAAACAACAAATCGTAACTTGTTCACAAAATTGCATTAAAAAGTTTGTTGGACTCTTGTTGGTGCTTTTCTGTTGTCACTGTTGCTATTTAAGCAAAGTTGACATAAATGAGTGCAAAAATGAACAAATCGCAATGATCATACAATGAAATCCAAAATACCAAAAAAAAAATCGCTACTGTCGAAGGCGATTTGCCAGGACTTTTTTACCAACTCCGGTAACTTGGGTTGTTGTAGATGTTGCTGTAGTAGCTGACACGAAGTGAAAGTTTTGTAGTGGTTGCAATTTGCACATTAAGTGAATGAAAAAGTTTGATAGTAATTGTTTTTATTGTTTTCGCTGTTCTAATGTTGCTATTTTTGTAGTTGCTTTACTTTTAAATGCTTCAACTTTTGTTGCCGTGGTGCGATTATTGTGGCACAAGAGTGCGGTTCGTAATAGACTAAAGGGAAGCAAAAGCGACATCTGCAATGACAAACATCAGTGACACGCCCACTTGCTTACTTGCAGCACCAGCTACTGCTTGCCACAACTGACGGTTGGCTTTCACTATTGTACTATTGCAGTTTTGGCATTTCAATTGCGCAACTGATTCGTTGCGTGCGTGTCGCACTTCGCTTAGCGCCACCAGTTTTGCTACATATGTATGTATTGTGCAAAGTTTTTGGGCGTGAAAGCAAATTGGTTTGCAAAAATCGCAGGCACTGAAGGGATACGGTAATTGCCCGTCGGCATTTACGCATAAATAAGCGCCCAACTGCTGTCGGCGAGAGGACGAAGAAGTGCGCTAAAGGGGGCAAATGTCGGCGGGCGAAGATTGCAACTTGAAATGGTGCCAAAGGTCCGCACCGGAAAGCTGTGTGCGGTGGGGTGGCTGATGGAAGCACTGCCGCAGCACAGTGCGTTGTGATGGTAATTAATTAAAAATATAAAAACACAACGCATCCGGCGACATGCCACGCTTAGAATCCGATTACGCACTTGCAACGCATTTTGAGTGGCACAACTGCGAAATGCCAAATACGAAATGCAAATTGGTCAAAAGGGACAATTAAAATCTTCGCACTTCAGCCCCCCTTGCCAGCAGCGCAGCGCCGCATTTAATTAACCACAAACTGAAATTTTGCTTTAATATACAACCAAACGGTGCTTAGCTCGTTAGAGGTTTTAGGGCTTCCGTTGCCCCCCTCTTTCAGCGCAAGCCTTTTACGGCTTTTATCTCGATGACCATTACCGTCCCCATTAAAACTGTTGCACCTCTTTCAATAAAATTGCAACTCAAAAGCATCTGTCTGGCAGGCTTTAATATTCCAGCAACACAACAAATGTAAGCTCAAAATCGAGGTACTTACTCGAGGTACTCGAAGTGCTTTAAAGCCTGACTGCGAAGAATTTGAGATTTTGGAGCGCATCATTTTAGGTAGATTTAAAATTTCCTACTGAATTTATTAAATTTTCTCCCATAGCTAGTTTGGACTCAATACAGTAGTTCGGCTTCGCCGTCCGCCTGACAGGAAAAGTTGCCGATAATCGCGCAATTCCTTTTGTCAACGAAACATTGAACTTGAGCTCAAAAATTCGAAATGAACAACGAATGAAAAATTCGAGAAAAGCACTAAGCCGCCATTATCAAAATGGTACTTCTGAATGGGTGCACACTGGCTTTTGATGTCATTGCATATGTGTTTCACCTATGTCTTTTCCTCCGCAGTTTCCATTTCAATAAAACATGATTCATAAATTTTCACATCTCGCCGTGGCATACGAAAATTTCCGTTCACATATGTATGAGCATGGTCAAATTTGATTTTTTGTATGGCTGGAAGAAATATTATGGCGCTGAATGCCACGCAATACCCCAAAATTTGAATAAAAGGACCGAAAGGATACAGCTTGAACTACGGCTGCAGTAGTGAAGCTTGTGCTGTAGGGCACTTAACATAAACTTGCATATTGTTGGCATAATGAGGCATAAAATCTACCCCACTCGCTCCGCCTTTGCAAATTTTTGCTCCTTCCCTTGCTTTTTCGCGTTTCTGTTTACTTTTGACTCCACTTGCCGAAGCATATTGAGTCGCTTTGTGTTTTAAAAATAAAGTGAAAACCCAAAGATATAAATACGAATAAAAACGCGTCGACCGAAGGCACGGCCCGAAGGCGAAAGCAGCAGAGAGCGCGCACAGGGCTATTTCGAGTGCTGCATGAATTTTTATGATTTAAAGCGCGCTGTAGCGCCTGTAGTACCTGGGTATGCACACATACAGTGGCGCTTACAGAACTTCATTTAAGGGAGGGTACTGTACACAACTTTTGGGCCCAATACTATTTGAAACCATATTTGTGACCCACCTTTTTTTTAACGAACCAACATTTGTAGGGTTTGAACCCCCACACCTCAATTGCGTACGCCACTGCACACATATCGAGCCATGGTCGCCAAAATATCGTAAGCGCCATTTTTTCGAAAATTTTTTTTGATCGAGAATAAAAGGTGATGTCAACCTTCTGCTGACGAATCTGCCTGCAAAATTTCAAATCTCAGTAATGAATAACACCCGAGAAAATCAGTCGTCAATTTTATCGTTTGAATTGTTTACTTGTTTGCATAGTTGCAAAATTATCGTAAGCGCCACTATGCAAACAAGCAGCTTCCAACTTCAACCTTGTCAAGACAAACAGCTCCGCAAGTGATATGCAAATAACTGTAATTTTTTATTTCTCCTTACACATTCTGTTTTGTGCGTGATTACAAAAGTTTTGTTAATTTTGGTTGAGAAAACATCCACGTAAATCATGGAATCTTTGGCTGCAAAGGTATTATGTTTTAAACCCTTTCGGGACAGCTTTTAACCCGGTTATGCCAAAAGTACAAAATTTCGCTATTAAACTATTTTACACCTAAATAACCTATTTTAAAGATTTGAAAAGCTTATGTCCTTCCCAGTGGCGGCTTAAGGTGCTTGGGGGCCCGGGGCGGCGACGGCTGAGGGGCCCCCACAAACGGTGCAGAATAAGTTTACGTAGAAAACTAATAACTGGAATTTCCGGTTATGCTTTTTAATTTTTTTTTTAACTTGTATTCCATTGAACAGTAAATGGACAGTAAAGGGACAAATTATTTTGAAACGTATGTATGTATGTGCTTGACATTTTATAGAAAGCAATAGAATCCCAGAGAAAAAATGAAAAATGGATAAAAGGATAATCTTACTAAATCTTTCCAAATTTGATTAAAACTTTCGTGAAATTAGGAAAACTTTTGGGAGAGCAAACTTGTCATTTCAAAAAGCCATTTTAAAACTAAAAAAAAAACCAGAAAATCTTGCTTCGTTACTACGGTCTGGCCATTATTTTAAGCAACCCGAGCAGGAGGATTAGATTGTTTTGTGATCAGTGCATCATTACACTACTCGACAAAAAATGGGCCAATCGCGTGTTTTCTAGACTAAAGGTACGATTACACGATGCGACCAACGCACGAATAATTCGTCGCAAAAATTCGTATAAAATTTGCCCAAAATATGACGAAATAAATATGTGTATTGGAACATATTATACGATACGTTCAACTTTTCGATTTTTTATGCGTGACGAATTTTTTGTTCGTGCACGAATGTGGGGAATAAAATTTTAAAAATATTTCACGAATTTCATTTGTGTACATTCGTCCATATATTATACGGATTTGAAAATTCGTGTGCGTCCCGAAGTTAAAAAAATGTGTGCAATTGCGAACGCATTTCTTGATGGTTAAAAATACCACAGGTATTGGTAATTGAAGTGAACTATTGAAGTAAAACCTTTTACAGTAAAATTTTCACGCAGAATACGACATGACGACATTGCAGTCGCGGGACATAGAAAATACTTGCATCATTGCTGGGGCTATTTTACTGCTTCTTTACGCAAATGAGGGAAAAATGGGTTTCAACATGGGTTTCGCCGTGGCTAAACAAAAGAAATGAACAAGGAGTCTGTGAAAACTTGTTACGAGAGCTGTCGGTCGGTGATCAAATGGATCAGCGGCTATTCTTTAGTTTCCATAGAGTGGACAAAGCGTCGTTTGATCACCTACTATCACTAGTCTCGCAATTCGACCCGAGGCGCGCTTGGCTTTGGCGTTAAATTTTTTGGCGACCGGTAATTAATTTCGTTCATTGCAGTACTTGTTCAGAATACCACAATGCAATATTTCAAAAATTATACCTGAGGTATACTATAATTACAAAGGCAGTCATTCCATTGCGCTTATGGCTGTATGTGACGCGGAAGATAAATTCATATACGCTGATGTTGGATGCAATGGGCGATCATCTGATGGCGACATTTATAATGCACATTTGCAAATTTCCACTAAAGCCTTTACCTGGTCGTTCCATCGAAGCGCCGCATGTATTTGTGTGTAACAACTCATATAATGAAACCCTATTCAATACGAAATTTACTACCACCGACACGCATACATTATTATCGCACAACTTTTTAATGGTGCGGAAAGGATATAGACGTGAAACTAGAGATCATTTATAGTAATAGTCAGTAATAGTTAAGGCATAGTCAGTTTTTCATTTTCTGGCCCAAAGTCTTTTTAAAAAACTTTAAAATTTTAAGGACATACACATTTCAAAAATTTTTTTTAATATATGCGGTTGTGCAATGCAAATCAAATGAAAGACATCCTTTTAACTAAATTTTCAATTTTGAAGTTTCAGGACCAAAATATGTCAGGTAGGGAAAACATACATGATTTGGATTTCAGTCTGTAGATTCATACATCTAAATTTTATTCTATTTCAAAGTTCCAGTCTAGAGAACACTTTTATTTTTAGGTGCATTTTTCGTGTCGAGTAGTTTAGAAATGTACAGAAATATTTTATAAAACCCAGTAGCAGTAGCTTACTTACGAAGAGTATAGAATTGCCTTCGTAAAAGAGTCTATCAAAGAAGAAAACCGGATTTCCGGGACGATGTGTTGTTATCCAACCAATAATTATAAAAATAATAAAAATAACTGTAAATTGAAGTTTAATGAGGCTAAGTAATTGCTTAATTCGCACTTGTTTACAAGCAAACTCTAAGATTGCGATATTTAATTCTAACTTAGAATTTTGTATTTGCATACTTTGCACAAAATTTTAAGTTAAAAATTAAATATTAGCTAGGCCTTAGTCTCGCGTAAGCGGGCTGTCGTGCCAGTCAATTAAAATTAATTAAAAATCTTCGAGGGAAATTTTTTTGAAAATTTGCAAACAATTGTTATTTAGAAAGAATGTTTTCTTGCTTTTATTGAACTGAATTTGTTATTGCAATTTCAAAGTCATTTGTAGATACTGTGTCTGTTTCAATTGATAAAAGTGGCAAGCAACCTTTCAACAACCATTGTGGAGCGCAAATAGTTTTTTACAAGTTTCAGCAGTGAAAAACTTTAAATTTGTATATACAAGCTTCTCTCGGTGGCCCCCCGCAGCCCGGGGCCCGGGGCGGTCAGACCGTAAATTCTAAACCAATGAACCTATTAACATGATTTTTCTGTTGTTGCAATTACAACATCTCATGGCTTCTTTTCTGATACACCTCATTTTTATGCGTTCTAAAATTCCGTGGTAATAGGGCTTCAAGGTCAGAACATTTCAAGGTGTTTCTTTTGATGGCGAAAATAATACAGGTTTTTCGTTAATCAAGTAACGAGGTATATATACCATATCAAATGAAGACACATTATTCAATACAACCGAGGGAACAGTTGTGGTCCACAACAACAACATTCGCATCGAAATAATACCAAAAATGTGCTAAATGTGTGGGATCTAAAACGTATATGTGAAAAGGGGATAATAAACGAGAGGTATCATAAAGAATACCTGGTTCATATCCAGCAATCAGCAAGTCCAAGATACCTTAGCAGAGACTGAAATTGAAGACTAAAGAGAAAATAATACATAACTTTTTTAAATAGACTTTTTAATTTACTATTATTATTGACGGGGAATAGTGCACTGCGACCTAGAAGATCTATTGTGCCCCCTTCATGAACCTACAGTTCGTTCGTAAGTCCAGTATCCGAGAGAAATTTTAGTATATTAAACCTCTGGAAACCGTACCTGGTATAATAAAGTCCTGCAGGTGTTTCTTTTGTTTAAGTAAGTACTGGCCATTCTCCTAGTACTTATACATATGTATTACCCACTCTTTTCTACTATTTTTTAGTGCTTTTACAATATTTCACAATTTTTAATAACTTTTGCGACTATATTATTATGAACAAGACAAGAAAACAAATTAAAAGACAAGCCAACGCCAAACATTTTTATCGTAAGCGCCACAGCTTGTGAGTGCTTCAGAATATTCGTGGTAGCGAAATTATCGTAAGCGCCATTAAATACGCTCCTGTTATGCGAATCCAAGTTTTTTTATCGGTATTCCAAAAATAACCTTAAACCAATAATGCATGCACGAAATGGAAACATTTAATAATATAATATAAAAGGAAAACACAAAAAACGGGAATTTCCAGTTATGCTTTTAATTTTTATTTGGAAATTTGTATTCCATTGAACAGTAAACGGACTTGTAAATTATTTTTAAACGTATATTTGCTTAAAATTATATAGAAAGCAATATAACCCAAGCGAAAAAAAATAAAACTGAATAAAAGGATAATCATATTAAATCTTTCCCAAATTGACAAAAAATTTCGTGAAATTAGAGAAACTTTTGGAAGAGCACATTCGTCATTTTAGCCACAAAGCCATCTTATATTTCGAAAAAACCAGAAATTCTTGCTTCTTTGCTACGATCTGGCCATATTCTTAAGCTACCCAAGCAATAGGATTAGATTGTTTTGCGATCAGTGCATCATAATCCTTGGCTAGTTGCATCCAATATCTTCAGAAATGTACATAAATATTTTATAAAACCCAGTAGCAGTACCTTTATAAGAAAAGTCATGAAAAATACATATTTCTCTTACATAACAGCATGTATTTAGCTTACTTAGAAGGAGCACAGAATTTCTTTCGTGAAAGAGCCCATCAAATATAGAAAACCGAATTTCAGGGACTATGTGTTGTTATCTAAGATTTATTATTCTCTGATAATGGTTTGGCATATTTGGCATTAAAATGCATCAACTAATTTGAAGATGATTCAGTTAATAACAAAAATCTGACATTAACAATAAAGCATATCACATGGGGGGTATGGTATGGGGCGCATGTCTAGTAAAGGAGTGAGCAGGCTGTGTTTTTTTATTCAGAAATGGTTCCGAGGGATTATTTACATATTCTAAAAGCTTATGCAAGCCAAGGTCTCAAAATTTTGGGATCAGGTTCCAACATTTATTTTCAACTTTACGATGACCTTAGGGCGTAATGCATACGATGTGAAGCTATTGTTACGAAAATGACTTCTCTAAGTTCGTATACTGGATTGTGCTTGAAAATAAAACTACTTCAGTTATTCAGCGCAAACGCAGACAAAAATCAACAATCACTTTATTTACAATTTTACACTTGTTACTACTTTACTACTACTATTGCATGTTTCCCCTTTGCTTGCTCAACACAGACTCCCCTTGTTGCGCCGCGCAGTGCTGCTTATATACCAGTTTTCTTATCGCGCCGAAGTTTCTTGCAACTTCCAATTGGAACACGCTCGACCATTCTCGCACAGTTCGCGAACCATCCTTGCCATATCGGAGTAACACCAAGCGAATTATACCAAATTCGCCGTACTTGAAAGTGCATGCCTAAAAGTATGCTTGGAAAAGCGTTCGTGCATAGACAAGCATTCAGCACATTGCTTCTTCGCAACACTGCCCACCACTTAGACTTGTTCGTCCCGAACAAGTACCGAGGCTCCGCCGGAGTAAGACGCCAAGCGCTCCAAATGGACTACTTTCAGCCTAGCGTTTCTGTTGCAGCAGCGTTGAACTCTGTACACCACGTCATTAATCTTTGTCACGACTTTGTACGGTCCTTCCCATGATGTTTGAACTTTTGGAGACAAACCTTCCTTCCACTGCGGGTTGTTGAGCATTACCAGATCGCCTTCCTTAAACCCTTCTGAGTTAGCCCGTAGACCATAGCTGGCGTTTAACCTGTTTCCGACTAGTTGAGTGCGGCTCCGCGATCTTCTCATCGGCCCTTTCGCAGCCGAACACCGATCACAGCCTCTTATCCACTCGGCGACAGACCCCTGGCATCCCACCCAATAGAACCGTCTTCTTATCTTGGCGACAGTTTTTGCGATGCCTAGGTGCCCTCCACTGGAGTCGTTATGGTTTGCTTTGATGACATCGTCGATCCGACCTTTCGGGACCACTATTAGGGATTTTCTGGTCCTGCTATCCCTGCTCTCCCACTCGCGGTATAGGCAGCCGTCCTTCAGACGTAGACTTTGCCACTGCGCCCAGTAAGCCTTCGCGATCGGGCTCTCACCAGCCATCTCCTGCCAGTCCGGCCGTACTCTCCGCGCTTTGCCTTTGATGATCTTTGCGAGATCCGTATCCTCGCGCTGGTCCTTCTGTAGCCTTCCCGCAGGCCAATCTTCCTCTTGTAGAACTCTTACCGACCGAACATCCACAATTTGTCCCTTGTTTCCGGCTTGCGAATCATGCCTGCGCTCGGTTTTGCAAGAATGATGTGTCAGAGCGTCAGCACATCTTGGCGACGTCTGTTGTCCGGAACGCTTTCCCCGCAGATGGCAGTCTCGTGATATGTGGCCTTGCTTGCCACATCGCCAGCAACTGACTCTAGATGAAACAGCCCAGGGCCTCGCTGGTGCCTCTGAGCTCACTGTCTGGCTTTGCGTGACACGACCAGATTGGGCTCGGCTCCTTTCCGCAGATGAATGTCGAATACTTCCCCTCCAGACCGCCTCATACGTCAATGCGCTTGTCACCGTCTCACGGAATGTCGGCTTCATCATCATCAATGTACTGCGACGTGTCTCCGGGTCATGAAGACCTTCAATAAACGCCTCAATCTTCAGCCTTTCTAAACCGTCTATGCTGAATTCTGGGTAGGACAGTGGTACCAGCCGCTCGATATCTGCCGCATACGTCTGCAGCGCCTCGTTGGCTCTCTGTCTACGGCTCTTCAGCTCGCAATAATACAGCATTTTGTTGTGCTCGTCACTGTATCTGGCTGCCAGTGCCCTTATGACGGTGTCGTAATCACCTCTCAAACCTTCCGGAACGGTTTTTATTACCGCAGCCGCAGAACCTCTTAGAGCCAGTATCAGCCTCCGACCTTTCCTAACATCGGTCCACTGACTCTCCAAAGCAGCCATATCGAATTGTAGTTTGAATGTGTCGAACGACGTAGTACCATCATAAGTAGGCACTTCTACGGCAAAACTTTCCTCAACTGGCTGCACTCTTGCTCGTAGCTGTACCTCTCTAAGTCGTTCGTCGATCTTTATGTGCATCGAATCTTCCAGACTGTCAACTCGTTTGTTTAAGGACTCATCCAGGTCGTCAACTCGTCTGTTCAGAGCATCATCCAGGCCGTCGACTCGTTTATCCAAGTGCTCCACTTGAGCTCCCAGGTGCTCCACCTTCACATCGAGCTTGTTGGAGATTTCTTCCATTCGCTCTGCCACTTCTCGGTTTGCCGTTTCGACTTTTGCCGAAATTTCCTGATTTGTAGTTTCCAGTTTCGCTGCCATTTGCGCCGATATTTCGTGGGTCGCCGTTTCCATTTTAGCTGCCATTTCTCGATTCGCCGTTTCAATTTGCGCCGACATGCCTTTAAGTGCAGCCATTAGCTGGCTCATGTCCAATGCTTGTGGTGGCGCAGCCGCTGCAGCCGTACTTTGCATCGTCGCAGCACCAGCAGGCGATTCCGACGCCTCTTGCTCCTGCGTTCCGAACTCGTGTGCGGCCCAATCGATGCCTCGTGATTCACACGCCTCTCGCAAGCGCAGCTGCAACTCCACCTTTCCGCCAGCTGTCGGCAAATTCCAGGCGGCCAGCTCCTTCTTCAGCTGCTCTACCTTCAGTTGCTCGAGTTTAACCATGTCTGCGTTTTACAATTTTAATTTATTTCCAGTAGCACAATCCCACTTCTGACACCAAATGTTACGAAAATGACTTCTCTAAGTTCGTATACTGGATTGTGCTTGAAAATAAAACTACTTCAGTTATTCAGCGCAAACGCAGACAAAAATCAACAATCACTTTATTTACAATTTTACACTTGTTACTACTTTACTACTACTATTGCATGTTTCCCCTTTGCTTGCTCAACACAGACTCCCCTTGTTGCGCCGCGCAGCGCTGCTTATATACCAGTTTTCTTATCGCGCCGAAGTTTCTTGCAACTTCCAATTGGAACACGCTCGACCATTCTCGCACAGTTCGCGAACCATCCTTGCCATATCGGAGTAACACCAAGCGAATTATACCAAATTCGCCGTACTTGAAAGTGCATGCCTAAAAGTATGCTTGGAAAAGCGTTCGTGCATAGACAAGCATTCAGCACATTCCCTACAAGAACAGTGACGGTCATTTGACCGGTCATATGACCGACATGCCTGACCGAAGTTTCGGTCAGCTCTCCGAACAAAGTTTCTATCATTTTTGTACAGGCGGTGTGAAAAAACTGACCAAAACTCTCGTGTACGTGTGATAAGAAGAAGCACCAGCTGACAAGAACTCGCATCGGAGTTAATATAATTATTAAGAGCCGGAGGCTGCCGTAGCTGCGTAGCTCAGCTGGGTAATGCGTGCGGCCGCGAGTCAAGACTCCGCGAGTTCAACACACCGTTGCGTTAACACCGAAAAAAAGGAAAAACAACTTTTTTTTATTTTTCTTTCGGCGGCTGTCCTCTCAGCAGGAAATGGCAAACCTCTGAGAGTAGCATTGCAAATATCTGATGCAAATATCGGTCACAATGTGATGTATAAATCGGTCATTCATGACTCAATATTGAAAAAATGCAGGTTTTTATTGAATTTTTTTTGAAAAACCGTTTGCTTTTACTTCTGCCTGAATTTATTTTAAATTAATTTAAATGAAATAATACAAAAAAAATTGAATTTAAAAAAATTCGCAATCGAAGGCGTTTGCTTAGCGCATCATTGGCATCGGCTTCCTTCGTCTTGCGTTTCGGTACTTGCTATGGCCCAATATTGAAGCTACTGAAAGTGCAGAATTATTTTAAATATTCAAATAATATGATTTAAAGTAAATTTTAATTCGAATTCTTACCTTCATCCTGCTTTTCCTTTTTTTTGGTGTTTGAAGCAACGGAGTATTGAACTTGGATTCGCGCGTCGCATTTGACTCGCGACCGCACGCATTAGCCAGCTGAGCTACGTAGCTACGGCAGCCTCCGGCTCCTAATAATTATATTAACTCCGATGCGAGTTCTTGTCAGCAGGTGCTTCTTCTTCTTACACATGCGTGTATAAGCGATCATCTCAGCAGGTCAATTTCAAAGCACTCTGATGACAAGTTCACAATGCTTGCTGACAAGTTCACAATGGGCCAAATTTCTTGCGAATGTATTGGTAAATTGAAAAAATGAATGATGAAATGATGAATGTAGTGGAGTTTCGGTCAGCCATGTCTTGTAGGGTTGCTTCTTCGCAACACTATCTTTGCTATTAACTGGCTCAAAAAAGTTGAAACAGTTCCTCCCTAGTCACCTAATGTACATTTAATTAAATACGAGTATATAAGGGTTTACTTGAACCCTGAGCCCAAAAACACTCCATCTTCAAAGATATAGTAAACAAATATAATAATTCAAGGATATTTATTTATTTATTTATTTATTTATTTTATTTCTTACGGCTTTTTAGGCCTAATTCATATTTCATTTTTGTTATAAATATATAATATAAACATAAAATATATAATATAAATATAATATAAAATTATCTTATTGCTAAGGTCTTACAATAATTGTACAGCTTCGTTTTGAATAAGATTTTTTTACAATGTTTTAAATCCTCTGGCAACTCATTGTAGGATTTCAGACCTTTATAAAACAAACAATTTTTTTCCATTTCTCTTCCAACTTTAGGAAGTTTGAAATTATTTTTCTGTCTTGTATTAATGCTATGCGTTTCGTTTATGAATTTTAAGTGAGTGTATAAGTAATTAGGTAAGTTACCATTTAGAATGTTATGGATAAACTTCATTGTGTAGTAAAATATTTGCTGTTTTACACTAAGCCAGTTAAGATTACACAGCATATCTCCTATATGTGCATCATATCGTGATTTCAACATAAATCGCATTGCTTTGTTTTGCATTTTTTGCAGCTTTTTAATTTGATTATCTTTCATTATAAAAAATATTGTTGGGCAATAAATAAAGTGCGGTTCGATAATGGACTTATAAACCATGATTTTATATGATTTTTGTAAATGTTTGCAAGTTCTTTTCATAAAGAAGATTTGATTGGCAATTTTACTAATTGTGTAATTAATGTGATCTTTGAATGTCAGTTTCTCATCAATTACAACACCTAAATATTTGATTTTATTTACTTTTCCAATCTCTACTCCGTTGAATTTCAGTCCATTCACGTGTATCTTGTTGTTTCTTGTGATAAACATAAATTTCGTTTTATCAATATTAAGCTTGAGTTTGTTTGCACAGAGCCAACTATAAAAACTGTCTAAGTCTGATTGCAGCTTTTCGTTCATTTGATCTATGTCCTTGCCACTTATCATGATCAACGCATCATCCGCAAAAAGCTTTATACTACTGAATTGAAGTGATGAAACAATATCGTTTATGTAAATGTTGAATAAAATTGGAGCCAAAACAGAACCTTGCGGCAGGCCGATTTTAACTTTCATATTGTCAGATACAGAGGAACCTATAACTGTTTTCTGCTTCCGGTTTTTCAAAAAACTTCTAAACCATTTCAATTCAACATTCCTTATACCTATTAAAGACAACTTGCGCAACAAAATGTCCTGATCTATAGTCTCAAAAGCTCTTTTGAGATCAACAAACACAGCCAAAATAGATTTATTGTCGTTCATATCTTCATTTCACCCCGCTAATACCAGGTTTAACGCTGTTTCACACGAGTGCTTTTGTCTGAATCCCGACTGTTGTGAAATAATTATTTTATTAAATTCCAAATATTCGACTAATTGGTTTTTTACAACAGTTTCCAAGATCTTTTCATCACAAGGTAAAGTATTAATCGGTCGCAATTCCTCTGCTTTTAGAGTCCCTTTGACCTTTTCTATTGGAACAACTACTGAGATCTTCCATACATCCGGTACGATATAACAAAAGAACAGCTGAAAAACACATGATTTAATAAAATTTATGCCGAAACTTCTACAGAGAGTTCCAATAAGAGAAGCATATCCAAAAAGTTATTAATTTTTGGAAAAAACTTAGTTTAAATTAAATGTTTGCTACATAACCTTATCTTGTACGCAAACTTTTTCTGAGGTGAATTCATAACACATTTTGTTTTTGCCCCTTCTTTTACAATTTGGTCAAGTTTTTGTTATTATTATCTTAATAGAATAAAATAACTAAGTTTATGGAAAAAATAAAAAATATTTTGTTTTTGAAAAATAACTTTAAGTGATTTATTTTTCATATGAAAAAACTATGTACCCCTTGTACGCAAACTTATTCTGACTAGTGTATGTATTAGAGGTTTACGCCGATTGCTTTTGCTTCAGCGGCGGCGTAGGGGCCAGAGAGAACCGGCGGCGGCGGCTAAGCCGGTTAATTTGGCGGCGGCGGGGAGGACGGTGTATCCAGTTATTGAATGAAATTTTTCTATTTCAATTTATTTTAAAAACTAGCTGTACCCGGCGGCTTCACTCACGTCGATTTCATAATAAATTTTTTTTTAATATCTGATAACGATTTGTAAAACGGCCCTAAACAATTAAGTTAGATTTATTATGTTCAATGTTTTCATGCCGATTGTCACAGTAACAAATTTAAATGCTGTCCGAGTAATAATTCCGAAGCTATTCAATATTATACCCGGACCATTCCCCTTGTCGACGGGCACGACTAAATCGTATTTTTGTGTCAAATGGCAGTAATGTGAACGTTATAGTTCCAAAGTTACATAGCAATTTAGGGTTGCCAAAAAATGCCACGCGCCTTGTCCAACGCCCATACAATTTTATCAGTGGAACAACAGATCTATGGGGCGATGGTATACCCAATTTTAATGCTGTGCAACTTATAGTTTCGACATTATTCCATATTGCAAATTTGCGTTTTATATGTGGTGCCACGCCCCCTTGTCCAATACTTACACTATTATTTCATTCGTTGAGCGCAATTAAATCGTAAGCTTCATTGATGTGTGACTTATAGTTCCAAAGTTATGCGGAAAATTTGAGTCGAAAAATGAGTGAAAAATAAGTGCCCCGCCCCTTGTCCAACGGCCATTAAATCGAAATTTTCTTTACTTTTAAACCTTCTCTTTTAAGGTTGTACAAGAATTTATATGACGCCGAACGCCGCCGCCGGTTTTTACCTAATTCGGCGGCGGCGTGTCAGAAAAAGCAAAAATCGGCGGCGGCGTGGCTCGGCGGCGTAAATGTCTACTATGTATGTATGTGTGATATGTGGATGCTAATTTCGTGCTCATGTGTGGGTGTATTTGACCGAGCAGAAAGTTTTATGATTCTTGAAGTGAATTGTATTTTTGTGAATGTCTGCTTAAAGGCGACTCGGCTTACCGCATTGTTTGGGTCCGGCGGACTTGTCGGTCCGAGGTTACCCTTTCCCAGCGTAATTTACATAATTTGCATAAAATTATGTGGACTAGACTTCTATTTGATTTGGATTAGGACATTAAGAAGTTTATTTCAAAAATACTAACGCACTAGAAACCACTGGAGCAACATGAGAACCAGCCGGTGCGACGGGACGTATGAGTATCGCTGAATTTCGAATGCAGGCCGAGTTCGAGTTCGAAGTTGTCACGGCCTCCGGCGTTGCAGCGATGAAATTTAGAATACTAGCAGCGATTTTTGTTCGTGGAAAAATGTTTTATGATTTTGCCGTTTTTAACGAATATTAATAATAATCATCACTTCATTCGACTCGGGCGTTCCATTCGCTTATAACAAATCTATTTTCGGCCGCTATCAGAAATCGCCTCACATAACAAAATCACATTTTATAAAAAAATAATAAAATTATTATCACACTTCAGTAACAAACCAAAACTTTTAAAAGGTTTTGTTTTTGTTTTGTCCGGAATTTCTCATATACGGGTAGGTACATATATACTTTGTTTACGTCGGCGGAGCGGGTAAAGAAAGTACACGGGTTGTTTTCGATTGTGGGTAGATCTTTATTTGGAGACGTACGAATAACGAATGACGAAGAATACAATAAACATTAAACGATACAAACGGCCGAAGCCGGGGAGCAGAAAATAGGGGGAAACATGAGTACAAAAGGAGAAGGAAAGGAAGGGATTAGAGGTGGGATCGACAGATCACTTGAGACAGCACTCATTTAGCCATACTTATATACAAACAAACTTGTTTCATGCCATGTCGAACATGTCTGAATTTTCCTTTTTCAAAATTAAATCATTTCTAAGAATTTATTTAAAAGGCCAACGTTTGTTCCACCATCAGTCACGTCCTTCGCGTTACTTCCTCCAGCGCGCCAGTTCATATCCATATTGATAATCCCATTGTCTAACCAGATTTATTAGGGCTGAGCGCATATTTATTAATTCTATTTGCCAAGCGTTAGCCTAGGCGTATACGGAGACGCAGGCCGCACACCCAGCACAACTCAACGCAGTTTAGTTTTTTGTAAATAACGCAGTACCGTATAACGGCGTATACAGCGACATAGCCGCGTGCGGCGGAGAGACGTGCCTGCGCACAACTGCGTCGCGTTGTAGTTGAAATACAGTTTCCTACGCGCAGCCGACACGTTAGCTTGCAAAAATTGAAGAACTAATTGGAAAAGTGCGTGAACAGCCGATATTTCAAAGTCTAATTCAGACAAATAACTCGTATTGCTGGGTTTATGGAATGAATACGGAACACGTGTGCTGGTTTTACGAGATACGCAGTTCACATATTTTCTGGGTCACAAAGTTTAATTTTCGCTGCGCTGCCTTGTGCTGTGTTGCGCGGCCTGCGTCTCCGTATACGCCTAGGCTTAGGTCGCTCGCTACGAGTATCATCCGAATTGACAGCTCAGCAGCCAGGCGATTAACCATTAACCCGTCAGGTAACTGAGTTATTAACTCCAACCGTAGTGAACTAGTGCAATCGGGCACACATAGTCCACCAGCACCAACAAAGAACTTCGTCAACTTCTGCTGCATCCTAACCATACTTGCTGGCGTCAGCTGGGTAACAGCATTGGCGTGTCAGCGGCCACACATTCAATGTTAATTAATGAGTTCGGTAAACTTTCTTGACAACATCCATTGAGTGGACCGACACAAAATGGACAGACGAAAGTAACCGTAAAAGTACTTAAATTTACTTAAAAGGGTGAGGGCTGCACGCCGGGGTGTGTGCCATGAACACCATTCGACGCAAATCCCTCTTGTGCGTTAAGTTGTTCTGATAGACGGAAAGCCATTAATGCTGTGGACAATAAATTATTTGAGTTCTATTAGGTGCATTAACTGTTGTTGTCCAATTAATTTCGTGCATAATCGAATTAACGCCGGTTGGGGATGTTTCAATTTGATATAACCGATATCCGATTTGGCAATTTTCGGCGATTTACAAATTTAATAACGGAATATCCTGCTTGAAGATACTTAATTTTTCGTCGAACTCGGGAGAAAGTGAAAGCGA
Source organism: Melieria crassipennis (assembly GCA_963668005.1). Lineage (NCBI taxonomy): Eukaryota > Metazoa > Arthropoda > Insecta > Diptera > Ulidiidae > Melieria > Melieria crassipennis. Next base: position 73,932,560 of record OY764961.1, on the reverse strand, counting down.
CTCAGATTTGTAATTGGCTGCAACAAAGAAAGAAGGTTCAGTTCGCAGCCCACTCAGATCAAGTATGCATCGATTTAGTCTAATCCAGAAAAAACCTTTCCATTCCAACCTGCTGTCGGTTTGGCGAATAATAACAAATTTCAGCGCTGACACCGCCCGGTCAACTGCCGCGTATCATAATTGAAATTATTGCTTTGAGTAAACAGTGCATGTAGCTTGTTTGAATTGCTGTTGTTGTTGCTGCGTATCTGTGTGTGTATTTATTTGTTGGGCGTGTCAGGGTGGCTGCTACACGTATGCATCGCGTGTTACAAATGCCCATAATCATAGCAACAACAACAGACCATCCGCAATATTATTTGCTGACAGAAAATTAAAGTGGTCAGTGTTCGTTACCCCTCAATCAACTGCGCCACACTACACTTCCGATCCGTCAATTCAAATAATTAAAATGTTGCATCGTTTCATTTCGCCCGCACCGCCCTAAATGCCCCAAATTAAAAGTCAATATTTTCCAATTCAAATACGCAAACAATGCGTTGCTTGAAGAGCACGGAACTGCAGGGCGGTTGTAGCCAGAGCCAATTGAAAGCCTGTTCCACGAGAGGAAGTCGTATTAGTAGCATTGACTCTAAACTGCTAAAAGATTATGAATCAGTTCTCAATTCAAGGATATCCTTACCTCTCTGTAGAGGCTTGACCCCACCCATGACAGTTTCTCAGTGCACTGCGTCACGAAAAGCTGGCAGCACCTGAAAGCTCAGAAATGACAACGAATAGCCACACGAATCGCGTGATACCTACAGTTGTGACCGCTCCACTTCACCTCGCGCGTTCGCTTTTTATGCCAACCACTGATGCCACGACAAATTTCCTCTGTACGATATTTGGATGAATGTTAAAAAAGATCGCAAACAAGTCGACGTTGTGCCCTGTACCTGTGGCAACAACTACTACCGTGACATACCGGTCTACCTGTCATCTTTACCCTCGTATATATTCTGTTTGTCTACCAGTTGTAATGAATGTTGCGCATCGCACATCATAAACCATCAAACCTAGCTGTCAGCACGCATGCAAATGCTGCAATTAACGTGCGCAAGCGCATTATACAGTGCGCGTTCTGCGGTCGGGCTTAAGGCGTTAATAATACTTTTTGCTGCGTCAATGATTTCGAAAGCGTTCAGCAGGTGGTTGCGCCCACAGTGTGTCGCATTGCACAGTGATTCGTTCCATAGACAAAATTCAAAAAATTTATGGTCTCAGAATTTAACGATTTTGATGTCATTTGAAAGAAAAAACTCCAACTAAGAAAACCCAAAAAAATCTGTGCAAAAAATCAATTAATGTCTGCGCAAAAGCGGCTCAAAGTTGGTTGGCACGAAGTTGCTTAAACTTTTAAAATATCGGGTGTTTTTTTTAGAGGTATAGAACTTCGAATTGAAATAAAACACAAGAAAATCGTTTTAATGTCCATCAATTTGGCTTTATTGGAAGGATAATTTTATGCCATTAATGTTTAAATATGATTTCGGGCATGTGGCCGCCGCGGCTGGCTCGAATAAAGCCAATTCTACAGGTCCAATTTTCAACCACTTTTTCGAGCATTTGGGGCCGTATGTCGGCAATAACGCCACGAATGTTGGCTTCCAAGTCCCCTAACGTTTCTGGTTTGTTGGCGTAGACGAGCGACTTCGACGATATCCCCAAAGAAAATAATCCAATGGTGTCAAATCACACGATCTTGGTGGCCAATTGACAGGTCCATTCCGCGAAATTATGCGCTCATCGAATGTTTCCTTCAATAAATCGATTGTGACGTGCGCTGTGTGGCATGTAGCGCCGTCTTATTGGAACCACAACTCATCCACATTCATGCCATCCAATTCGGGAAGAAAATAGTCGGTTATCATGGCTCTATACCGGTATCCATTAACGGTAACTGACTCCTCTTCTGACTGGGTCCTCTTCAACATTTTGCTCTACAGCGGCAATTGTTTCTTCGGTGCGCACTGTTCGACGTCTCTGCGGATGCGTATTATCACATAGAGTAAACGTAGTGCGAAAACGACCCATGGTTAACCGAATTAATTGCTCTGATGGACGATTATGTCGACCATAAAATGGACGGAGCTTGCGGTAAACTTCGCGAACTGAACCATTATTTTCGAAATAAATTTGCACGATTTGCAAGCGTTGTTCTTTTGTCAACCTGTTCATGATGAAATGGCAAACCAAACTGAACATAAATGACATTAGAGTTGCCAGATTTGACCACAAAATGCCAGTTTTATCTCTATTCGAAAAACAAACCTCTAAAAAAAACACCCGATAGAATAAAAAATGATGTGGCCATTTTCGCTTTTAATGTTTTCCCAAAATTTGCGAAGCGTAGGCTTTTACTACACTTTTAATTCAAAATATTTTTCTAAGTTAAAAATCTGAAAATTGGCAAAACTTAGAGGAAAATATCTAAAAAGTATGTGAAAGTATGTTCCTGGATTTTTTTTTATTTTAAGAAGCATTCTTTCTTTGTCGGATAATGTAAATATACTCGTATCCTCCGATATCTTCCGATCTCACAAAATAATTCAATTTGAAAAGTGGTCTAAACACGTATTTTTCGACAAAATTTATTTTATTTATGCCTAAAAGTATGCAATTAGCACGAAAACTGATAAAATCTGCAAAAATGCAAAACATACATCTATTATTATCGTTTTTATTGCAAAACCAGAGGGCCCTGATACAATTTCTGTTACTCTTTGGAATAATCAATGTTGATTTTACCGATTAAGTGTAAAATCTGAAAAATCTAGCCAACACATTTGGTGCTATATCTTTCCAAAAATGACGAAATTTGCAAAATTAAGCCTCAGGCATTGCCAAACTACAACAGTTTAAGAAAAACCAAATGGAGATTTCAATTCAGCAGACCATGATTAACTAGTATACCAAATTTTATGAAGAACGGACCACTCCTTCTAATTTTGTCCCGCGGTTGTATGGAGTCGAATCACTGTGCATTGGCGCAATCAATTAGCGCTCTGAGCACCCAGCCACAAAGTGCTGGCTTCTATGTAGTACCAAAGCGTTTTCGCTTTCCAAGGCCAGAGACGCGCTGCTCGCCTCAAAGCCCATGTTTACTCGGCACGTACAACATTCATCAGTGTTTGTTTCATTCACAGAGCGTATTAGTAGGTAATCGTTAGGCACATCCGCGCGAAAATGTTAGTTCTCTGCTTGGCAATTCACGCCCTCCAGCAATGCCAACAACATCAATCGCAGCTCACAGCATTAGGAAGAAAACACAATGGCACTGTTCCATTGAGAGTGGCTTAAATGCAAACAACAAAACTTACGCCGACTTTGTTTGCACATAAATTGAAGCCAGGCACAGTCAGGGAAACGCTGCTGGCTGAGCTGAGCTGAGCAGACAGTTTGTTAGTGCCTTTGGTGCTGAATTTTAGATTTTCGATTGAAGAATTAGTTGCATTGGGCCTTTCGAAACTGTCGGTTTGATCACCCCGACCATCTGTCGCAGCGTTAAGTGTTCCATTGCAGTGCTGTTCGTGTGGCTAATCGTTGATGTCGCCGTGAACTGGCTTTCCGACGCCGTGTTTTGTGATTAAATCAACTTCCGCCAATTGTCGGCTGACGACACCTGGTCATGGCCAATGTGGTTTTTTTAGCTCTTGCCACCTGGGCATTCGTTGTGTGTACTTATTTCCTGTGGTCACGCAGACGCTATTACAAAGTGGCGTGGCAGTTGCCAGGCCCTATTGGGCTGCCCTTCATTGGACTCGGTTTAAATATGATGAATCCGGAGAGTTAGTTCCAGCGCTCATTGGTGCACGGCTGTCTGCTTTGTGCGGTGTGGGGTTCTCATGCGAGAGGAAGTTCAGTGTGCCAGCTTAGGCCTTTATTAAGACCGCTCTAGGGGCAATGAAAGGGCTTACTTCGACGATTGATTTCGCGACTATGAAAAGTATGAGGATTTATTTTTTAAGCACATATTGAAGCATGGAAAAATGGAAGCGCCAGGCTTCGGAATCGCCTTACTTTGTAACTCCCAAACGGATGGACGGATTTCTCGTAAAATATAAGACCTAGAACAACAAACAAAAACATTTTATCATCTACGTTCTATTGTTTAAATTGTTCAATTTGAAAAAAATGTATCGATTTGCAGTTGTTTAGAACAAAAAAGTTGCCGTCAAATCCGAAGCTGCTGGGTACTACCTCAGAGCATACAATTGTGAAGCTACTGCAATTTCAAATCTATCCATGCAACGGTGTTCGGGTAATCTGTCCACCCAGTTTTGCAAAAAGCGGTTTCGAGAATAATGGGTGTGGAGCCTTGCAAGCGCTCACCGCAGGCCCCAGGGCGCTGTGTAAAAATCAAGAGTTGTACCTGTTAATATTTTTTTTTAACTATAGGAATAACTGGATATTTTCATATGGCTAGAACAATTTTTTTAAGCCATTCTATTTTTAAAAAATCTTAAAGTGATGTTACCCCTTAAGGGAGTGTTCCTGGGTAGAAGTTTGAAAAAATCGATTTTTTTTTTTTGCGTTTTATTGTACCTTATACTATATACTATCACCCCCCAAAGTCGTTTTTCAATCCGCATACTCAGTACCTACTTTTTTGCATGTTAATTGAAGTAATCTCAGCTCTTTTTGCTCCGCTGATACATTGCGCATGATACTTTAAACGCGTTTTTCTCGAAACCACATTTTTTGTACTGGCCGATAATTTTTCTCAGCAACTATGAGAGGTATCGACTTGAAATTTTGGGAAAATGTTCTAGATAGTTTTCATTGGATGCTAAACCAAAGTTTTCATCAAAAAATTATTGCTAAATATATTTTCAAGCACTCTAAAGGTAAAAAAAGGTGGCAAAACTAGACAATTTTTTTTCATATGGCCGCCATTTTGTTTCTAATCAACATTTTGACTAAAACTGTGGTTTAGCATCCGCGGAATTTATTGCAGATTAATAATTGCATACCCATTTATGTTTCAGATTACTGGTTCCCGAAATTTATTATCGGCCAGCAGTGAAAACAAGGTCACATTGACCACTGAAAATTTGTACTTAGAAAATAAAATTGTTTGACACAAATATGAGTTTCTGTTCTCCAAATAATAAGGAACAACAAGCAAAAAACCAGAATATTGCATGATGCCTTGTAGCTCCAAAATAATTTTTTGAAAAACAGCCTAAAATCGGCATTCTACCCGGGAACACTCCCTTAAATATGTAGGGGAATTCTTTATAATGTGCATGTGTATGTAATGTTTGTAATCCCATGGCTTTTTTGCGTATAACTCGTTAGAAAATTAACTTATCGCCAATGTTAATATACCGTTGGAAAGAGCTATGATCCAAGGAAACACCTCATTTGAATTTTTCGTAAATACCAACTTTACAGCCAATTTCCCAAAGTGTTAAAAATCGACACCCTAAAATTGTTTAATGTAAAGTGCCACCTCTTAAAAAAATCGCTAAAAACGTAGAAATCTCAAGTAAAAATGCATGATTTAGAGAATTTACGAAACATTATTGAATTTAATTTGAATTGAATAGAAAATGACCGAAAGCAAAATGCAAATTGAATGGTAACGAATAAAACGATAATTACACCTATCCCTCGATTTACACGGTAGATTGGTTCTTGGAAAATTCGTTTCCAACGTTTAAAACAACGCTAATGTGAATGGCCTGTTGTGAATGGAATAAATATTTACCATATGTTTGGCAAACTTATACAAATAAAACTATCAGAATAAGAAAAAAAAATTTTTTTGTTGCGATTTGAAAACCGTGTTAAAGCGAAACCGTGTAAATCAAGTACCGTGTAAATCGAGGGATAGGTGTATATGGAAATTAATAAACAAAACTGAACTAATTTATTCCAGTCATCGACTAACACTCGTTACGATCGGACTCTCTAAACTTCTCGTGGTGCTAATTGCTAATTTGTGGTAGTGATAAACGTATTGCAAAACTACTCTCTTTTATTCAAATTTATTTGCTGGTGAGACTTGCTGTGAGACTTAATAAGTGCAATAAGTGAGAAGACATGCCTGACCTTCCCCCGTCCTCGGGGAATAGGTTCAGTGAGTTACAAGACGACTCACTAGCCAGCCCCAAGTCCAAAAGAAAAAAAAGAATAAATATAACTAGAGAAATCTTTCCTGACTTACCCACAAAAAAAACCTTATTACGAACCTCAAATTTGTAATCATAAAATCAACAGAGGAGAATAAGCCACTTTCCAACTTCAGCGTTTTCGCAAAAAAAAGGGCTGAATTCCATCAGCACTGAAATAGAATCGGTCAATATTCTTCGGGACGGAAGTCTCCTCGCTTTAACAAAAAACGAAAAAGTTGCACAAAAATTCCTAAACACGAAGACCTTTGGATGGCTATGCAAGGTATCAATTACACTCCACGACAGCCTAAATGCCTCTAAAGGCGTAATATTTGATAGAAATTTAATCCAAACACCAGAGGAAGAAATACTCGACGACATAAAAAGCCAAGGTGTAACAGGGATACACAAATTCTCTAAACTAGTGGGTGATAAAAGAGTCCCAACAGGACTAATTTTAGTTACCTTTAACCTCTACAAACTACCAAAAAACATTGACATCGCTTGGTACAAACTCCCTGTCAAAGAATATTTCCCCAACCCAATGCGATGCAAAAGCTGTCAAAAACTGGGACACTTAATAAAACACTGCAAAAATACTCCCACATGTGTAAAGTGCAATTTACCTCCACACGACCCCACCAACTGCTTGCGTGAAATGTGCGCCAACTGTTTTTGCCCTCACCCTGCCTCTTCCCCACTCTGCCCACTATATCAACAACAGAAAGAAATACTAAAAATTAAAATCCAGAACAAATGCAGCATAGCTGACGTTAGACGCATCTTTAGACAAAATAACCCAGTAAACCCAACAAACACCTATGCTTCAACTCTCAAATCAAAATTTCAGCCTAACACTGAACACACCAACAAAATATCAACAGAACCAAATTCCAGCACTACAACCACCACCATCACCACCCAAAATCACGTCACCTCACAAAGCAAAAATTCTGACACTTCCCCTCTCACTCATATCAAGCACCTCTCCGAAAGCAACAAACAATCCACAACCAAAATACTCAACACTCCAACCGCCTCTCTTTCACAAAATATAACTGATCTCACGCACTCTCACCCAACCTCCCACACTGAATCAACCACACAAACAGTATCTCACTCAACCTCTCTCACCAAATCAAACCAACAAATAAATCCCCAACTGGAATCCGACTTCTCTGACTCTGACAACTCACTTCCAATAATACATTAAGTGTATTATTGACAAGTGGAACAGTAAGAAATTCTTGCAGTTACATTCCAGTGGAATATTCATGGCTATCACAATAACTACACTGACCTAGAAATACTCATAAAAGAACAACACCCTCAAATACTCTGTCTCCAAGAGACCCACCATAAATTTAACTCAACTCCAATAGTCCCTAAACAATATAACGGCTACTTCCACAATTTTAACCACAACTCCACTGCCAAGCAAGGTACAGCCCTACTCATACACAAATCAATTCCACACAACCTACTAAATCTTAACTCAAATCTTTCCATAATCGCAGCTGAAATACAACTTAAAATTACTTTTGCAGTTATCTCAATTTACATCTCACCACAGCAAAATACCTCTTTATCCGGCCTCTTAAACATCTTAAACTCAATTAATCATCCAGTACTCTTACTGGGCGATTTCAACGGCTGGAGCCCTCTATGGGGCTAACCCAAATGCAATACAAGAGGAAAACTTATAGAAGACTTCATTTTAACCTCCAGCCTGACCCTTTTAAACGATGGTTCACCCACGCATCAAAGTACTAAAAACTCCCTCACACATATTGATTTAGCCCTATGCTCCCCCCAACTCACTCCTATATGTAATTGGCACACTATTAATGACCTGCACAACAGCGACCATTTTCCTACCATAGCATCAGTGACAACTGATCGATACATACCACATCCAAAAATACCCCAATTCAATGTAAATAAAGCGAACTGGAACTTATTCAACGATAAAATACTTGACCTATCATCATTGTTTCCCCCCTCTTATAACATCAACCACGAGGCAGCACACATTCAAAAAATAATTCGAAGAGCAGCCAATGAATCCATTCCTCGTACGACTCACAAGCCAACGAGTAGAACCGTACCTTGGTGGTCCTCTGAGTTAAAATCTCTAAGAGACGGCAAACAAAATGCATGGCGGCAATGGCGATCACCTAATAGCCTACAGAAAATCGAACGCTCAGTTCAACAAAGCAAAAAAAACCGCTAAGCTTCAAAGCTTCGCCGCCTTGACTGGCAAAATAAACCCAAACACTCCCCCCCTGACCCCAGAAAGGCTTGTGCGATTTCCATAAAATTTTACACAATCTTATTAATTGACCTAATCAAGAAAAAAAATCAAGCAAAAAATTCATACCATGTTGTTTTTTTGTCATGTTTTTCGCAAACATTACACAAATAAACAAAATCAAAAATTTGCGGAAAATAAAATGTGCCAATAAAATATTAGCTGCTTAGATTTTCACGCGTTGCGTTGTATGAAAATTGCCAGTGTTTAGGCCCAACGTTGCATTCGCGCAACACAAAACTTAAAGCATATTTTTTGTTTAAAAAATCAAAAAAAAAATTTTCAAAACTTATTTTTAAATAGTTTAGCATTGCAAAATGCAGCCCACTAAGGGATTTTGATAGGTTTGAAGAATAAGTATTTTTGATTGAATTTCAAAAATTCCCCAAAAAAAACCTTTGACTTCGATCCAAAGTCAAAAAGACGTATGAGTATTTAAAACTGGTAGGCACCTACAACCCATCTTCAATCAAAGCCATAAAAACAGCCACAAACACAATTGCCAACTCTGATGAAATTTCAACAGACTTTGCGGAGAATTGGTCCTCCAAATCGAGCGATGCTAATTTCCCTTCTACATTTTGCACTTCTAAACAAATTATTCTCAACCAACCACACACCCACAGTTACACTTCCAAAACTAAATTAATTGATACTCAATTTAAATTCAACGAGTTCGATAGCTGTTTAAAATCCCTAACTGGTATACTCCAGGATACGATAAAATCTCATATCCCATGCTCAAGAACACCCCAATCACCTATAAAAAAGTATCCTCAAGCACTTCAACAACATTTTCGAAACCGGCAATATCCCACAATCATTTGAAACCGCGATAGTTATACCGCTAAAAAAACCAAACAAAGACGTAACTCTGTTAGACTCTTATCGTCCTATCTCGCTCCTCCCTTGCATAAGTAAAATACTCGAAAAGATGGTTTTCAAACGGCTATTGTGGTACTTACTCTCAACTAAATCACTCTCACCAAACCAATTTGGCTTCAAGCCAGGCTCAAGTACAATTGACGCATTATATTACCTTGATCACCTCATTTCAAAAAACCTTTCCACAAAAAACCATATATCCATCCTTTCGATTGACTTTGAAAAAGCATTCGAAAGGGTTGGTATCCACGTTGTTTTACAAAAACTACACGAGCTCAAAATCGGCAAAAAACACAGCGAACAACATTTACTCAAAAACTTACCCTCTCTTCAATGGTATACCACAAGGTTCACCATTGTCAGTAACACTATTCTTAATTGCCTTTGACGATCTAAGCAAACTTCTCTTAAACCACAAAACCATCAGTCACTGCCTTTATGCTGACGACCTGTATCTAGCTTGTAACAGTATAGTGGAGTGTGTCAGTCGGAAGAACATGGTAGTCTTCTTGGACACGACGAGACTACTTCCCCCCCATTTTGAGGGTGCTGAAGACGATGGTGCTGGGCAAACTGCTTTTTGGGCGGGGGAAGACCCTCAAAAGGGTTAAAAACCCCCTTATTACGCCCACTATGGTAACAAAACTCATCTATGGAAAGCTTTTGTAAGGCAATATGGGTATCAAACGATTCAGCGTGTATTAATGTAATCTCGGAAAGTGAAAATCGGAAAGAAATTATATTATAGCCTATGTTTTTAGTCAACAAAGTTCTAATTTTCATGTAAAACAATATCATGTAACATGATTACGACCTATTACAATTATACAACGCTGCACTTGTTCATACTAAACATAGCTACATAATTAGTTACACTACTTTAATGTATTAGTCACAACACTGTTAATAGCTGGTCACAGAACTCCGGCGCTAAGATCTCTGTAAACAAATGCAAACACCTACATATTTGCCGGAAACACCATTGTAACCCTATTAGAATTCAACACAACACCCATATAATCGAAAATGTACAAAATTTAAAAATTTTAGGATTAACTTTTGACTGTAAAAATCCGATTAGTGAGTCGCCCGTTGGCCTTAGCGTCGTGAAAAGGTCCCCAGGGGCCTATAACGCATTGTATAGCATTTTGCTTCATAGGGTGTGTTTTGATGGTTTTGGCTGTTAACCCTCTAAAGACCAATTTTTGTTTTCCAATAATAAAATCACTTTAAGGTAATATTCGAGTTCTGAACACGAATCTGAAACTAATTTTTCAGCTGTGTTTCGGAAAAAGTTGTTATGTGTGTTTAAAGTTAACCCGCCTCTAGGCGGTCATCATAAAACGGTCATCATAAAACGAAGTGTGATTGTTTTTAGTTTATTTATTTCAAACAGTGAATTTTTTTTTAATTTATTGAGAAAAAGTATAAATGTTTGGTTTTGTTGAATTAAATTAGGGAAAAGCTTATTTTACATGGTATTCCAAAAAACAATTCCTTTAGGCTACAAGCACAAATTAATATTGCACTTTTTGCACATAGTTTGAGTTTCTCCCTTACAACCGGGTTTTTTACCAGTTTTTTTCCCCGATCGATCAAGCATAACTGGAAAATGTTCATACCCATCATATTGAATATCTTTAGATGGGCGGGTCGACTTTTGACCAACGTCAGTATTGAAAGTTGATGCCAACGGTGGTCTTCCAAGAGGGCGATTTTCCTTACATCGATATTTACATAAAACGTCAGCCACCTCATCGGAGCGTCAGCATGTATTCTTCGATACAATAAATATGCGTTTACCGTTGGCATTTCAACAAAGTGGTCAAATAAACGAATGCTTGGGCTGTTAGTTTTGACTCGAATGTGGTATCTGTCAAGTAACCCATCCATTAAGTCTACACCTCCCATGTGCTGGTTATATTCACGGATTACTTGAGGGCACACATGATTTTTGGCATACATTCGTTGTTTTCTGAACATTGGAAGCGTTTCCTGCCAACATATGTGGAGGCAATGCGAACGTTTTTCGTATCTTTTCATACGACTGAATTATCAGCTGGTAGTTTACAGTTTGAAATACGATTAGGGCGTATAGTACCCAAAGCATATCGAGCCATAGTCGCCAAAATATCGTAAGCGCCAAATTCGTAATTTTACAGGAGACGGTTTTTTGTGTTTTCCTTTTACATTATATTATTAAATGCTTCCATTTCGTGCATGCATTATTGGTTTAAAGTTATTTTTGAAATACCGATAAAAAACTTGGATTCGCATAACAGGAGCGTATTTAATGGCGCTTACGATAATTTCGCTACCACGAATATTCTGAAGCACTCACAAGCTGTGGCGCTTACGATAAAAATGTTTGGCGTTGGCTTGTCTTTTAATTTGTTTTCTTGTCTTGTTCATAATAATATAGTCGCAAAAGCTATTAAAAATTGTGAAATATTGTAAAAGCACTAAAAAATAGTAGAAAAGAGTGGGTAATTCTACCCAAAAAAAGAAGTATCGAAAGTAATAATAACGCCAAATAACATTTCAACTTCAAATTACATTTCAGCTTAAAAGAAACATTTAACAATCCAAAGTAAATGAAAAAGTACCCCCCGGGGTTGTCCACAGGGGGAGGGGGGAGCTTTTCAAAGAATAATCTAAGGTTTATTACAGCGCATTGTAGATTAAACTATCATCTAATTAAACTAGAAATGTGCGAAAACGAATACTGCAGCTTCTGCTTACAAGAAAATGAAACGGCAATACATATACTAGGAGAATGCCCAGTACTTAAACGGAAGAAACACCTTACTTACTTACTTACTTAACTGGCCATAACAACCCGTTATCGGGTTACGGCCTGCCGCAAAACTTCTCTCCAGGCGCCTCTGCTTCGCGCGCGCCTTCTCCAGTTGGTCACACCAAGAGATACCAGGGCCTCTTCCACTTGGTCCTTCCACCGGAGACATGGCCTCCCTCTTCGCCGTCGACCTCCAACCATCGCATCGAACACCTTTTTCGCCGGAGCTTCGTCGTCCATGCGGCAGACATGACCGAGCCAGCGTAGCCGCTGGATGTTAATTCGCTGCGCTACGTCCATGTCCTTATACAGCTCATACAGCTCGTTATTGGTTCGTATGCGATAGTCGTCACCAACACGAACAGGGCCGAAGATTTTGCGAAGTACCTTCCTCTCGAACACTCCAAGGGCCGCTATGTCGTTTCGTGTCATTGTCCATGCTTCAGCGCCATAGAGGAGCACGGGCAAGATGAGCGTCCTATAGAGTGCAAGTTTTGTCGGTCGAGAGAGGTCTCTACTTCTCAATTGCCTACCGAGACCGTAGTAGCACCTGTTGGCAAGAGTGATCCTTCGCTTTATCTCCAGACTGACATCATTGCTGCTGTTGATGGCGGTGCCAAGGTAGACGAATTCCTTGACAACTTCAAAGGTATACCTGTCGGCCTCGACGTGAGACCCTAGCCGCTGCGAGTCCCTGCGTGTAGACAGCATATACTTCGTCTTGCCCTCATTTACCACCAGACCCATTTTGGCAGATTCTCTTTCGATAGCAGCAAATGCAGCGGTGACATCTCGCTTGTTACGCCCGATGACATCAATGTCATCAGCGTAGGCAAGGAGCTGGACACTTTTGTTGAAGATTGTGCCATTACGATGTACACCGGCCTTGCGCAGAACACTCTCCATGATGAAGTTGAAGAGGTCGCAGGACAAAGGATCGCCCTGTCTGAAACCTCGAACGGTATCAAAGGGGTCGGAGAGGTCACTTCCAACCTTGACGGAGCTGCGCGTATTGCTCAACGTCGCTCTGCAAAGTCTAACGAGCTTTGCAGGGATACCAAGTTCAGACAATGCGGCATATAGGCGATCCCTTATCGGGCTATCGAATGCTGCCTTGTAATCGATGAAGAGATGGTGTGTATCGATTTGGTTCTCATGGGTCTTCTCCAGGATTTGGCGTAGAGTGAATATCTGGTCGATGGTGGACTTACCAGGTCTAAAGCCGCACTGATAAGGTCCAATCAGCGCCTTGGCGAGTGGCTTTAATCTTTCACATAGTACGCTCGTCAGGACCTTGTATGCAATGGGAAGTAGGCTGATACCCCTGTAGTTGGCGCATATTGTTGGGTCGCCTTTCTTCAGCACAGGACAAAGGGCACTGAGGTTCCAATCGTTGGGCATTCGTTCCTCCAGCCATATTTTGCAAATGAGCTGATGCATGCACCCAATCAGCTCACCGCCGCCGGCCTTGAACAATTCAGCTGGTAGCCCATCCGGCCCTGCAGCTTTGTTGTTCTTGAGTCGCTGGATAGCGACCCGGACCTCATCATGGCTGGGCGGTGGCACATCCACACCGTCGTCGTCGATTGGTGCCATCTGGACATCTTCACCACTGGCGGTATTGTTCCTTTCGTCGCCTGCGAGCAGCTTGGTGAAGTGCTCCTTCCACAACCTCAGCACACCCTGCGCATCCGTAACCAGATCCCCGTTTTCGTCTCTGCAAGAAGATGCCCCGGGCTTAAATCCTTCCGTGAGACGCTTAACTTTTTGGAAGAATTTTCGGGCGTCATTCCTGCTCCTGCACTCCTCGATTTCCTCACGCTCGCGCCTTTCTTGCTCCCGTTTCTTGCGTCTAAAAAGGCACCTCTCTTTCTTCCTCTCCTCCCGGTATTTTTCTGTCACGGCTCGCGTGGCGGCCGACTGCAGGGTCTTCTTGTAGGCAGCATTCTTCACTGCAGTGGCTGCGCGACACTCTTCATCGTACCATTGGTTTTTTGGTGGTGGGCGTCGAAAACCAAGGACATTTTCTGCGGCCTCGCGCATAGAGTGGGATAAGTGAGCCCATAATCCGCCGATGTCATCAGGTGGAGAGGGGGAGCGACCGAGCTGGTTAGAGAGTTGAGCGGAGTAGGCTTCGGCTACCCCTTGTGATCGCAGCTTACTGATGTCCAGCTTTCTTCGCAAACTAGGTTGTGCGGTCTTCGCTGCGCAAAGACGCATGCGTACCTTGGTTGCTCCAAGCGAGCAGACTGCGATATCTACTACAGCTGCCATGCGGAAGAAACACCTGCGGGACTTTATTATACCAGGTACGGACTGGGTTTCCAGAGGTTTAGGTAATATACTAAAATTTCTCTCGGATACTGGACTTACGTACGAACTGTAGGTCCATGAAGGGGGCACAATAGATCTTCTAGGTCGCAGCGCACTATTCCCCGTCAATAATAATAATAAATGAAAAAGTTTATTTAAACTTTTTATTTATTTTTTTTATGAATTATTTACTCTTTAGTCTTCAATGTCAGTCTCTGCTAAGATATCTTGGACTTGCTGATTGTAGTTCATATCCAGGTATTCTTTATGATACCTCTCGTTTATTATCCCCTTTTCACATATACGTTTTAGATCCCACACATTTAGCACATTTTTGGTATTATTTCGATGCGAATGTTGTTGTTGTGCACCACAACTGTTCCTTCGGTTGTATTGAATAATGTTTCTTCTTTTGATATGGTATATATACCTCGTTACTTGATTAACCCTGCTTAGATAAGGTACGTCTGCGAGACGTACGCCTTTTGAATTTTTTGCTCTCTCTCTCTCAATCGTCAATTTTAATTTTATTTTTATTTTGCTAAACAAACATTATTTTACTTCAAAAATTATTGGATGTTAACATAAATTTATTAAATTAATGATTTCAATAATAACTTTATCAATATTCCTATTAACAACACTTTTAAAAGGATATAAACTAGCATACGTCTCTCAGACGTATCGTTATCTTTTCAGTACAAAAAAATAACGTTATCTAACTAGGGTTAACGAAAAACCTGTATTATTTTCGCCATCAAACGAAACACCTTGAAATTCAAAATTTTCTGACTTTGAAGCCCTATTATCACGGAAGTTTAGAACGCATAAAAATTAGTAGTATCAGAAAAGAAGCCATGAGATGTTGTAATTGCAACAACAGAAAAATCATGTTAATAGGTTTATTGGTTTAGAATTTACGGTCTGAAATGTCGAAAAGTCAAGGAGAATTCTAAAAAGTGGCACGCCCACTTTTTGCCAAAACGCAAACTAATTTTCATAAACGTTGTGCGGATTCGAATTTAGCGACCCCTTATTAGCCTCGAAATGATGTCAAAACCAGAAATGGCAAAATTTATTGTCCTGTGTTATTTACCACTATGGACAATTGTTGCCTATAAGCACTTCTCACAGGACTTTGTAGGAAGGACATAAGCTTTTCAATATTTTAAAATAGCTTATTTAGGTCTAAAATAGTTTAATAGCGAATGTTTGTACTTTTGGCATAACCGGGTTAAAAGTTGTCCCGAAAGGGTTAAAAACCTTTGCAGCCAAAGATTTACGTGAATGTTTTCTCAACCAAAATTAACAAAACTTTTGTAATCATGTACAAAATAAAATATGTGTGTGAGGCATATATGTAATACTTCTATATTGGCAGCAACCTATCTTCACAATGTGTTTTCATTCGAAAATCAAAGGGAGACAAGCGATGAGACAGAAAACACGAAATTTTGTGAATGTATTTCTATACGTGTATACATGAGCACTTCTACACATGAACAACTGTCAAACTGCTCCAGGGGCGGTTGAAGAAATTTCAGTTAATTTCGACAAATTTTTATTTTTTTCCAGTCAATTTTTTACGCGCCTGAACGCACCTGACTTTTTGACACTTTTGACATACATATGTCAAGGTCAGGGGCGGATTTAGAAATTTGCCGCCCCTAGGCAGTTGGTAAAATTGCCGCCCCGCCCCCCTATTTAAAATTTCTTGAATGGTGGAATTATTTTGGTGCGAATATTTGTGTTTTCCTTGCGTATTCTGTATGTTTATTTTCTTGGCTAGTATAAATCGGTGTTTTTTTTTTTTTTTTTTGCTTGGCCATTCTTTCTTTGCTTGTATAAATCGTTTGTTTTTTTTTTTGCTTGCGCATTCTGTATGTTTATTTTCTTTCCTTGACATTTTACACTTAAAATGTTGGTTTCCCACGAATTCAACAAGTTTTCAAAGTTCCCGCTAAAATTTGCCGCCCCTCAATTCTTGCCGCTCTAGGCGACTGCCTACAATGCCTGTATGGTAAATCCACCCCTGGTCAAGGTACATTCGTTTATACGCTTTCTCGCTCATATTTCACTATTGCTGTACTGTGATGTTGGCGAATGTACCTTGAACTTACTGCCAATATAGAAGTATTACATATATGGTGTGTGGAGAAATAAAAAATTACAATCATTTCCATATCACTTGCGGAGCTGTTTGTCTTGAGAAGGTTGAAGTTGGAAGCTGCTTGTTTGCATAGTGGTGCTTACGATAATTTTGCAACTATGCAAACAAGTAAACAATTCAAACGATAAAATTCACGACTCATTTTTTCGGGTGTTATTCATTACTGAGATTTGAAATTTTGCAGGCAGATTCGTCTGATGTCAAACTTTTATTCTCGATCAAACAAAAATTTTCGAAAAAATGGCGCTTACGATATTTTGGCGACCATGGCTCGATATATTCCTCTTGTACGTAGATATACGAGCAATGGTATTGTTGTGTAAAAATTGTCGAGGTAGATGATATGATTTTTCAGGTAATGGTGATCGTGGTCGCCTCGACTGTCATGCCTTTTCGCAATTCCTTACGAATTTCAGCTTCAGGCCGCGCAATTTGTGATGTTTGGTTATCAGTACCAGTAATAGGTGAAGCCCCACCTAACTGCACTAGTGATGGCGATGCAGATTTTGCAATCCCATCGACTTCACTTAAGTTGCTCATGTTTAGCGATAAATCAATGGCTTTTGAAACAAAATCCGCTGAATGAGCTCGAACCATTTCCCAATTTGTGAGTCATCGTCAAAATCATCGCTGATTCCATCTTCTGCTTAGTTCCTCATCAGTTATGGAATTCATGACCCTTTTAATGTCTTCATCGTTCAATGCAGACATTTTTCGCCTTATACTTTCCATTTCTTGAATGAAAAATGACGAAAAACCGTTTTATTGCAAATGTTTAGCATACACAATAAAACGAGTAGAAGTACGAAAGAAATATCTACGCACCGCGAATACCCGCCTACAGGCGGTCTTCACTCAGGTCCGTATATTACTCACTGCATTGCATATATTTAAAAACTAACAGAACAATATGAAAATATATATTATTTGGCACTTACCAATATTTTTTTTAATTCCGTCTGATCAACAAAAGTATTTATTTTTAATTTTTGAATTTCACTGTTTTCACTTTCACTCCGCGCTGCGCGATTTACACGTAATTTTGAATTAAACTGAAAATAACTTCGCACAGGAAGAAAGTAACGGTTTCAAATCAAAAGCTTAAACTACATTACACATATTTTAAACATGTTTGATAAAAATTGGAACATAACGGTGCTTAATTCTATTGTTATTTTTAGTTTTGCTATTGCCCGCCTGTAGGCGGTCTTGGACGTTAGAGGGTTAATTTTAGGTTATATTAGTAGTAAATGGGCACAATAATGATTGATTGATAATTAAATTTTTGTTAAATATAATTTTAATATAATTTAGATGAAAAATACAGTGTGTTCCACAAAAGAAATTCGCCTAAACTTTTTACCGTGTATGATAACGGTACCAATCAAACGGCAAATTTTAAAATACATATACATATTTACTGCGCGGTGTAATAAGCATTTTATTTTTGTGCCTAATTTCGAAATATCAGCACTTTACAAACCGCTATTGACTGACACTCATATCCAAAAATGACTAGTTTGGGAAAAGGAAAACTTGGATCGGGATTGTTTCACTTTAGTTGTTTCGAATATCTGGAGGAAAGCTTGGATCGCAAAAGGCCAAAAATTTGTTCAGCGTACTGTTAAGCCCCTACAAAAGTCCATGCTTTTTAAAAAAAGGATTTGGCACTTTGACTATCGTTACACAAAATCTAGACGCCAAATTTATGATTAAACTTTATGAAAAATGTTTGCTAAAGTCTGCTGCAAAACTTTAGGAACCGGATACAAGTCGTTGGATTCTACAAGAAGATAATGATCGAAAACACCGTAGTCACCTATGCACATTTTGGAAAACGAAAGAAGGTATACAACAGCTAGATTGACCGGCCCAAAGTCCCGATGCAAATCCAATTGAAAATTTATGGACTTTTATGAAGGCTAAGATCCGTGGAAAAAAAATATCCACAACCAAGCAGCTTTCTGCGACCCTAAAAAAATGTGGAGGAATTTGCCTCCAGATTATGCCAAAAAATTAAGCGGAAGTTGTGTAAGACAATGCCAAGCAATTATAGAAAGCTATGGGGAATGGACTGCATATTAACTAACATATATCGCGCACTAGGTATTTAGATGTGTAACAGTAAACAAGTAATAGAATTTTGAAACACTCTTTAAAATTCTACAGACAAATCTGTTTTGTGAAACACACTGTATATGACAAAATTTACTTTTACACAAATTTCAAATTTCCGCACTCGATTCACTGTTCAATATCGAAACTTTATATGGTTGGGCTTATGAAACTTTAGAACTTTAACCCTCTATAAAACGTAAGAAATCGAAACAATATGCAAGCGCGTTTATGAATTATTTTTGTAACAAAGTCAATTTATTTATGCACATCTCCGTCTTCGCCAGACGAAAAATTTTTGAATATTAAAAAATGGAAAATTAAGTAAAGTTAAGTAAAATTTTCAAAAACTAAGTATGCATAAAACAAGCCTTTATTTTTTGATATCTTCATTGCATCCTTGGTCAATTCGTATACCCATAAGAATTTAGTCCTGCAAGCACCGCAAAACTGGATTTCGTTGCCAGCAATGTGATGACCACGTTTGCCTTTCACGCAAGTGCCATAGATGCATTGCATGAAAAAAAAGTTAAACAAAATGTGCATATAACATATTATATAAATAGATACATATAACTACAAAAAGTAAAATATAAGTAGTGGCTAAAAACGTTAAAATTAAAAAAAAAGTTAAAAAAATCATATAATCATATCCTTCTTTTTACAGTGTATTTGTAGATAACAATGTATAAATAACATCGTTTGTGTATATATATACTTAACATATATATATACCCTAGCCCCATGTTATTTTCGTCTGGCCAGACGAATTAGGGCAAATTTTAGCAATTTCTGAAAATAGTAGTACAAGGTCCCTAGGGACCTTTTCACTAATCCACGTACTAAACGTTGTTAAACCTTAATAAAAATTAAACTATTCGAAACTTCGAAACTAATTTTAATAGCTTTAACACAATTTTCCCTTGAAATACATGTCCGGTTCGAATGTTCGATCCGACAAGAATAAAAAGTTATGAGAATTTGAAAATCGAAAAGGCCCTCAGGGACCTTCTCACGAACAGAAGGGTTAAAAACCACTGTTACCAAGCCTAGCTGCCAGACTTAGGGCCGTTTTCTCAACTTACCTTTAACTTTAAAGTTCACTTTAGCGGGCCGATAAACGCATTTTCGTTTTCTCAACCGCTCGTTAAGCTATCCTCCCGATAAAACTTACCGGTCAGATTGAGTGCCTGTTAAACTTTAAAGTGAACTTTAAGTGGAAGTGGTGCCTAGTACATGCATATGTTTGTTTACAAACAAATAACAGCTGGTAATGAAATTACAATTTGAAATGAAATTTGTATTTGAGATCTTTCGGTATGGAAAATAGGCGTGTTTTTTATATTCATGCACTGGAAGACGCTTTTGAAGGTACGGAGTCGCCAATTGCGGCAAATAGAACATATAACACCCGATTGGACAAATTCACTGCTTTGCACTGCTGACATTTCCAATCGCTGCTGGGCCGCCACCTGTGCGATACGTCTCGCTCTTCTCCGCTGCAAGTTCCATCTTGGACTTGCGCTTCAAGCTGTCGAACTTGTCCCTCAACGATTTCCAACGTCGGAACACGCCCCATTTGGCAGTAAAAGCATCAGCAAGGTTTTGCCAGGTAAAATTCTTCTTTTTTTCCTTCCAAAATAATTATAATTTTTCAAAAACAGCTGATTGCGCCGCCAAGTGCTGCCCATAGTAGACCAGTGTTGCCAAAAAATCAGACTTGTTAAATTTATATTTATCAGGCAGTTGAGAAAACGAAAATAGTTACCGGGCACTTTAAAGTGACCTTTAGCTAAAGGTCACTTTAGCTAAAGGTCACTTTATCGATAACAGCCGATTGGACAATTTCACTGCTTTCACTGCTGACATTTCCAATCGCTGCTGGGCCGCCACCTGTGCGATACGTCTCGCTCTTCTCCGCTGCAAGTTACAGCTGGGACTTGCGCTTCAAGCTGTGGAACTTGTCCCTCAACGCTGTCAGCCACATGCACACGAACACCCTCCTCAATGTAACCCGACTAACCATACATATTATCAAAAATTGACTACGGCCTAGCAATTTACGGAAAATGTGCAAAATCCGCGTTAATGCAAATCAAGAGCCCGTACCACGCAGCCATCAGATGCAGCCTCAGAGCCTTCACGACGACTCGTACAGACAGCCTATTAGCAGAGAGCGGATTTTCCTCAATTGAAGAACGGATTCAACACATAAGATACCGACACAGTCCGAAAATCTACGTCAACAACCACTCAATCCTCCGAAGCGAAATTCAGTTGCTTAAACAACGCAAACGGCAATTGAGACACGCGTCTGGGCTCAGCAACGTATTCGATCTAGCAACACGAACAGGGACTAACATCATCCCAATCAGGCCCGGATTTAGAAATTTGCCGCCCCTAGGCAGTTGCTAAAATTACCGCCCCCCCTATTAAAATTTCTTGAATGGTGGAATTAGTTTGGTACGAATATTTTTTTTTTTGCTTGCGCATTCTGTATGTTTCTTTTCTTTGCTTGTATAAATCGGTTGTTTTTTTTTTGTTGCTTGCGCATTCTGTATGTTTATTTTCGTTGCTTGTATAAATCGATTGTTTTCTCGATTCTGGCATTTTACACTTAGAATGTTGGTACGCGTGTCAACAAACCAGGCGGGAAATTCAATTCCCACGAATTGAACAAGTTTTCAAAGTTTCCGCTAAAAATTGCCGCCCCTCAATTCTTGCCGCTCTAGGCGACTGCCTACAATGCCCGTATGGTAATTCCGGGCCTGATCCCAATACCAACCCCAAACTTAAAACATCCACCATGGGCACTTCAGGAAACGTCTTTTATCTGCCGCCTCACATCTTACCGGAAACAAACAGCTGGATCTTCATACATGCAGCTCTATAACGAAGCAATCCACCCACTCATCGAAAAAAAATGGAGACTACTATTTACAGACGGCTCGAAGAGTAACACAGGAGTAGCCTTCGCAGTAGTAGACGTGGATGGAAACGTACAAGCACACGGGATCCTGCCGACGCACTATGGCCCGGTTTTCCATTTTTCGTTGCAAAAATCATAACTTCTGAACCAATAAAGATATTTAAAAAATTTAAACTGCATCTGAAAGTGTAATATCTAAGCTTTAAAATGGGCAAAAAACAGGGTGCCACAGTAACAGGGGGGCTTTAAAATTCGTTGCCAAAGTTAAGATTTACTAAAACTTCATGCTGCAATGAAATTACTTTTTTGTTTGAATTAAAAAATTAATTTTTTTATATATTTTTCATAATATATTAATATAATTTATTGATTCATACGTAATTTTTTACAAAAAAAAAAATTTTTTTTAAAACTTACATTTTTTCAAAATCGCTATCTACGCTGGAAGAACTGTCTAATAATGAAACCATTTCTTAGCTATAAGTATCTGTAAGTTCTTTTTGTGATCTTACAGATCTCATAGATGAAATAACTGGATCAGAAGAGACTGCTAACAAGTTGAAAAGGTCTTCATTTTGTCTAGATCGTGATATTTTGCAAGTGTTCATACATCTATACCTTTTGTAGTCCTTATTTTTGAATTCTTGAGCTTCTTCAGACAATTCCCCTATTGGTGAGCACTGGTATTCTATTAAATCCTTTCCATTTGCTAAAATTTGATGTACCATAGGAGTAAGTTTCTTCTCTGCTTAACTCAATCGAGGCTGCAATCGAGTCTGCTAAGTTTCAGTAAAGAAATAGACTGCGCTTGAACCAGATTTAAGTTAAATATGCGGTGCCACGCCTCTTTGTTTAATACCCGCACCTTTCCCTCTGTCGAAAGATATGAATAAATGGTATGTTCGTACTTAGTTTCTTTGCTGTGCGACATATAAGTCAGCAAAATATTTGAGTCACAAAAAATGTGCCACGCTCCTTGTCCAACGCCCATCAAATCTTACCAGTAGAATGACTCATCTATGGGTCGACGCTATACCAAATTTCAATGCTGTGCGCCTTACAATTTCAAAGATATTCCATTATTAAGATTTGGCTTGTATGGGTGGTGCCACACCCCCTCGTCCAATACCCACCCCATTCCCTCTGTCGAAGGACATGACTAAATAGTAAGTTCGTAGTGAATTTAATTGATGTGTGACTTATGGTTCCAACGTTATCGTCTGAAAATTTTCAGAATTCACGGTCAAAAATTAGAGGGATTTTCCGACTTTTCCAATAGATTTTCTGGAATTTTCTTTTCGCACAAACCTGAACTGACTCAAGACGAATCCAACAAAGAAAACTTCATTGAAATCGGCCAGTCCGTTTGAGGGTGATTAGATATATAGATTTAGATAGATGCCAGCAACACCAAATGGGTTTTTGACCGTACTAAATGTGCGGGATTTTACGTATACTTGCGTGTTTTTTGACCCAAGGTTGTTTTACTTTTATTGCTCTAAAAAGTAAAGCGGCAAAAAACGGCAGCTGAGTTTTAGAAGTTAGGTAAATAATTAAATAGCAAATAACCTCCCTCAATTTCGTGGAGGTCTTTTTTGGTATTTTTTTTTATTTTCGATCAAAGTTGAAAAAAAGGTCGAAATATAGACTTTTCGAGCAATCGGTAGATCGAACAACTTTTAAAACAAAATAAACATTTTTTATTTTTATTATATTAACAATTAACGTATCTTTTAGAAAAAACCAACAAGTTACCGATTGGTCGCTTCATTTACATACAAATCAATCTTAAAGAGGAAAAAAAAACCAAAAAATACACATTTTTCTCGATGTGGAAAAATTGTCAACTTTGAGCGGCTCTACCTCCCAAACTACTAATCTGAATTTAATGAAAGTAACATATTCGTAATTCTCAATAAGATGCGTGTATTCATTTTATCGAACGCTTTCATGACATTTTTGATTTTTGCAACGTTTTACCGACCGTTGGGCCATAGTGCGACGGTTGCAACTGCATTTGATGCCGAAGTACAAGCTATACTAGCAGCCGTTCTAATAGTTAAAACCAGCAAGACCAAATCTGTCATATGCACCGACAGCATTGCTGCATTCGAAGGAGCAAAAAACTTGGCCAACACATCCGAACCGATTACAGCAATAAAACAACTAATCACAGAACTAGGAAGCATAGTGAAACTTATGTGGATTCCAGGTCATGTTGGTATACCCGGGAACGAGCATGCTGACCAAGCAGCGAAATCAGCGGCAACAGCTCCACTAAATATATTTATGCCTTTTTCAAACAAATTCGTATCCAAATTGGCCCCTCAACAAATATATCTAAAAGCAGCTGCAGACTGGTCAACAATCAACCACCGCTACAAAAACATAAATCCTAACAAAGCTCCAATTAAACTCCCGTCTACAACATCAACAGCCATGAACAGATGCTTCGTCCGCCTCAGGTTAGGCCACACCAACATCACACACGCATACATACTAAAAAACGAATCGCAACCAACCTGTAAAACTTCCCACTAACAATTACCCATATCCTTTCAGAATGCCCGTCACTTAATTCTCTTAGAGCTTCAGTATTTCAAACGCTTAACCCTCTAGAACTACTTAGAGACCCCACAGATAAAAATATACGCCACACATACTCCTTTCTAAAAAAAATAAATATCCATAATCTAATCTAATAAATATTTATATTAAATTATATTTAACCGGAAGCCGATAAATTTTGCCGCAACTTCCCACTAACAATTACCCATATCCGTTCAGAATGCCCGTCACTTAATTCTCTTAGAGCTTCAGTATTTCAAACGCTTAACCACAGATAAAAATGTACGCCACACATACTCCTTTCTAAAAAAAATAAATATCCATAATCTAATCTAATAAATATTTATATTAAATTATATTTAACCGGAAGCCGATAAATTTTGCCGCAACTTCCCAGTAACAATTACCCATATCCTTTCAGAATGCCCGTCACTTAATTCTCTTAGAGCTTCAGTATTTCAAACGCTTAACCCCCTAGAACTACTTAGAGACCCCAACGATAAAAATGTACGCCACACATACTCCTTTCTAAAAAAAATAAATATCCATAATCTAATCTAATAAATATTTATATTAAATTATATTTAACCGGAAGCCGATAGCCTTGGCAGCTAATGCTCCATTAATTATAATTTTAATTATAATTAATAATAAATAAATAAATAAATAATTTATTCCTCATGATAGGATTAGAGAAAAATTGACTAAGAACACTTTAAATCCATTTTAATGACGATTTCGAGCAATAAAAAGTCGTTTTACCGGTATAGGATCACAAAACAATGAAAAAAGAGGGGTGGCACTTTACAAAGAAAAAAATGTGGCACTTTACATTTTCACGCCATTTTGGAAATCATTGAATACATTTTCTCCTCTTACAATATGCTCGGATATCATTTCGGATTATGAAAAAGCATTAAAAAATAAGTCCAACACTGATATTTACCTTAGTTTTTTACACGTATTTGATTTCTTTTTCACCGCAAGAAAAACCTTCAGTTTCTATTTTTAAGTTTTTTCTTAACCAAATTTTACACTTTTTTACCCAGACTGTGTTATTGCGTCTATTCCCTCAAAAACAACATTAAAATTGATGTTGTCATATATAACTTAAATGACGGTAGGAATTTTTTTGCTTGGATTGCTGGAACGTCAACATCGAGCAGGGGTGGCACATTACAAAGAATTCCCCTACTTATTTCGTGCAAAACACTAGTGCAAATAAAATGTTTGCATAACTCAACGCGGTTGCAGTCGATAATCGGAAAAGTGTTTGCGCGTAGATGCAACGATGGCGCCTGATCTGCCAACGAACCCACATATCATATGGATTTCATACAACAAATCTTCACAACCTCCACGGTATGATCCTAGCAACGCACACAAATACGTTTGGTGATTTATCACATGCACTCCCCATTCATTTTCGCATGCCAAGGCTCACACTTTTTTGTGTGTGACCCTTAACCCTTTTCAAAAAACACACACACACACACACACAACATTTGCGCAGCCACACGAATGACAGAAATCTGAAATAGCTCTTAAAAAACTGGCCTGCAAACTGCCTCTGCATATGCCTCAAAGCATGAGAACCCACCCACTTACCGTTGATATTTGCTTAATATATATATTTAATTTTATCCATATCAATTTTTGTTTTAACCCCGCTCCCGCACTCTTTACTAGCGTTTCTGCAATACATGGAGGGCAAAGCCAAAAAGTATACGACCCCATTTATTTCGTGGATGGGCACAAACTGTTTTCTTTACGTTAATGACCCGGAAACAGTGGAAACGATTTTCAACTCACCACACTGCACCAACAAAGGCGAATTCTACCGCTTCATGGCATCGGCCATTGGCGATGGGCTATTCACCTCCAGCTGTAAGTGGGCGGTGAAGAAATGTTTTTCGATTTAGCGTTTGCATGTCTTCCGCCCTTTATTTGTCGTTTAGTTTAATCGAACGATTCACAAAACATTTAAACAGAGCCTTCTTACACTAGTGCTATCTTAAATTTTCTACACACTAGCCCCGCGCTGGAACAAACACCGACGTCTGATCAATCCAGCCTTCAGCCGCCAAGTCATCAATAACTTCCTTCCTATTTTTAATGCGGAGGCCGATGTGCTGCTGCAGAAGTTTATCTACAGTGCCGGCTCCAGTTTGGAGTTATACCAAGTACTGAAGAAGAGTGTGCTCGAGGCAGCGTGTCGTAAGTGGTCAAAGACCAGAACTTTTGCCAAATACCTACTCACATCAAATGAAGTAGAATAAATAAAAATATATCTCGATAAACTTATTTTTCATGTTGCAGAGACAACAATGGGCACAAAGATGAACTTTCAGCGCGATTGTTCCGAAATCATCTTCGACTCATACAATGGGTAAACACCAACGCCAGCCACTAATTGCATCACTAACATTTTCATGAATCTTTTGTTTTCGGCGCTTTGTTTCTTTTGTTATCATTCTTTCGCTTTTCGGTTTCCCATTGTTTTGGGGCGACATACTTCCTTTCTATTTTTCCGAGTATTCCAATTGCAATTTTGACTAATTACAATTTGTCACCGACCGTCGAACAATGCAAATCTCCGCACCATTGGCGTCTAGTGGCGTGCGACAAGCAACATTTCCAAGGCTAAATACGTTCAAGTTTAACCTCGGGAGGACACATTGCTATTAATTTAAGCTTTTTGCTGCTGCCGTGTAATAAGTAGTTTTTTAATATATCTCCCACCATTTCACTTTCTGGCCCCAAAAATGCAGTCTGTTGGTGCAATCCTGGGACTCCATGCGTCCCTGCCCAACTCTGCATTTTTGCCGGCATTTCATTTCAAAGTTTTCGCATAACTTTCGCTTTGTGTGCCATCAACTGTGTTTATTTACCCCACTCGTGTGATTTCGTCGCCGTCCGCAGCATCACCGAGGTCTGCGTGCGCCGTATGCTGTCGCCATGGCTCTATCCGGAAGTCATCTATCGGCGCTCGGCGCTGTTCAAGCGCCAGCAGCACGTCGTCCATGTGCTCCTCAGTTTTGTGGAGAATGTAAGTAGGCTCGTTTGTTTGCGCACACACGCAAACAATGGGTGTGAGTGTGTGTGTTGCTGTGCCTTAGTTTGCGCAGCGAAGCGCACTGCCAGTCATGAGCCATTAGCGTAATTTTCGCCCCCGTCTTTTTCCCACGCAATTGCCTCATCCAACTTGCCACATCTGCTTGGCGTCGCCAGTTGCTGCAGCGTGGCGGTAAATCAGACGTGGCCCTACGAGCGCAGCCAGCTGACAACGTTCCCGGATATAAGAGTGATGCGAGTGTTGGAGGTGATGACACGATAGGGGAAACGGCTGCTATAGACGACACTGATGCAGAACGCAGTGATGGCATCCGCAAATCGAATGCGATCTTTGTTGAGCAGATGCGCACCTACACACAGCAGGGTCAGCTATCCTGGGACGATGTACGTGACGAGGCAAACGTCATCATTGCGGCTGTAAGTTAATGAGCTTAACAAATAACGTAATTTGAATGAAGATTTAAGGTAGAATATAGGTTTATGAACCCATTCATAATATTTGAACTTGATACGATTAAAAATTTGCCCGAAATTTGTAAAATGCAAGTACTATTCCTTTGCTTTTGTTTTCAATAATTTTAAACGCTGCAGACGTTCGAAACGACATCGACCGCTCTCTACTTGGTCTGTCTGTGCCTCGCCATGCATCCGGACTGCCAGGAGCAGCTGTACAACGAACTGGTCAAACTTTTTCCCACGGAATTCGGCACTGAGAACAGCCAGCAGATAACTAGCGAACACCTGGCATCAATGCCCTACACCGACATGGTCATCAACGAAGCACTGCGCCTTTACTCCCCCGTGCCAGTCGTGCTGCGCACCGTCTCTGCCGACATGTGTCTGCGCAGCGGCGTCGTCCTGCCGAAAGGCACTCAAATCGGCATCGACATCTACAACATGCAGCGCAGCGAGCGTGTCTGGGGACCGCAGGCGAGGCAGTTCAGTCCCGAGCAGCATTTCGGGCCGACGGCGCCCGCGCAACATCCATTCGCATTTATACCGTTCACAAAGGGGTTGCGCATGTGCATTGGCTATCGCTATGCACTGATGCTGATGAAGGTCTTTTTGGTGAAAATATTGCGCAATTTTCATATAAAGACGCAAGCGAAGATGGACGAGCTGGTGGTGAAGGGCACAATTTCGCTGAAGCTGCGCGAGTATCCGCTGTGCAAAGTGGTTCGAAGAGAGACGGGAAGCCTCGTTTCGCCTGAGTAGAACTCACAGCTACGCTAAAAATGTTTAAGCAATAAAATGCATGGAAAATCAGAAATGTGTTTTGTTATTCCAGGAGAAACCCACAATGCTCTTAACCGCAATTATTTAAGCACTTACATGCTTCCAATGCGCACGCATGTTCGATTTTCTTTCAATATTATTTATTTTCAAGTAAAATTTAAAATTGTTGTTGTTGTTCTTATATTGTAATTCTCAAAGCTTTCTCATTTGCAGTTTCCTGCGTTCGCACTACTCCACTCAGCTTCTAAATATTTTTCAGTTGTACAACGAACTTGTGCACATTTCACGCGTATTAACTTTAACGCTACCCCAATGCCGCAATGCCCATTCTGGCTCGGGCATAACTTGATTATTTTTGTATTTGTACGCGGAGTATACTATTTAATTACGATTGACATATCTCTTATGTGAGTTTTAGCTTTTATGTTCTACATAGTATCGCATATCGCTTCGGTATTTTTATTTATTTATTATTAAGATCTAGCGTCTTTAAAAGCAAAGGTGACAACAATCCGATATTTTTTTCAACTAGTGTGCTTACCACCCACGTTGCTTTGCGCTCTACTACTCAACTGGGTTCTTCCTCTCATTACATTTAGCTTTTTCTTGTCAATTTGCACAAACGAACACAACGGAAAGATTGTGATAGCGAGTGTGCGGATCGTAATGGCGACAAAATAGTGTTCAAATGCTAGGATTAAGTCAACTCGTCTACTATGAAAGCTCCAAGTACATGCGGTTGAGTGCAACCCGATACTCACAATATCGGTAGTCGCATTTTCCTCAAGAATACTCAGGCGCTAAAATTTTAAGGCAAACTAAAATTTCTCGCTACGCACTTCTAACGACCACCAAGTGTTAACGACAGTGGCGCACGCATGGGGAGGGGGCTTTTGGGGGTTCAAACCCCCAAACACAAAAATATCTGGTACAAAATATGGTTTCGAATGGTATTCAGCTCAAAATTTGTACGCAAAACCCCTCTCCGCAAATTGAAATCTTGTGTGCGCCACTGGTTTACGACCATGACTGTATTATCTGAATTTCGAGCGAAGGGAATCGCATTCAAACGATCGCGAAGTTAATGTTTCATATTTCACCGGAGCCACCACACAGCTCAAAAATACATTACAATATACCTTATGATCAAAAATTTTGAATTTTGAATTGCCGCGTGATTGCTTATCCAATCGGTACATTTTCTCAACGTTGGCAATACTTTTATTGGTTTCTGTCAAATTTTGACGCATATCGTAAGATTTTTGGCGATTTTTATACTGGATGAAAAATTAGAACGCGCGTGCCTAAAATTTTGTGTTGAAAACGAAATTTCGTGTGCCGATTCCTTGAAAATGTTACAAAAGGCATATGGGGAAGTCGAAAACACGATCATACGAATGGTATAAAAGGTTCAAAGGCGGCCGAGAGAGCCTAGAGCATGATGAGATCCCTGGACGGTGTGTTGCCGAAGAAAAAATTGAATCGGCGAAGCAAATCGTGTTGGAAAATCATTGTGTATCGATTAGAGAGATTGCTGTGTTGTTGAGCATCTCATTTGGATCAGCCGAACACATTTTAACTGATATTTTGGGCATGGAACGCGTCGCTTCTCGCCTGGTGCCAAAAAAGCAAAAAACCCATCTCATACGGCCTTGATTATTTCGGAATTTTGGGCCAGTCCATACAGCCATTGCGGGGAACTCGTTTTGAGACCATGGCGGCCATAAAAGAGAGTTCGCTGCGTGAGCTGAAGGCCATACCTTTGGCGGCCTATACAAAATGTATAGATAATTGGATCAAACGTTGGCATACATGTATTGACGCAAGAGGAGAGTATTTTGAAGGGGATAATAAAGAAATTTATAAAAAATTGAAATTTTGCATTTTTTGTTTAAATTCTTTTTTGATCATAAGAAGCAAAATAAAATTTTAATATACAAGTTCGTGGACATCTCGTATTTATCTGCTTAAATGCGTGTATGGCTTTTTAGCGGCACATCACACGCAATTTCATGTGAGGAGCTGTAAGAGCGAAGAACTCAGTGGCCAACTTTGCTTTATAAATTTGATTTGTTTAAATGCAATTAAAATTGTATTGCATAATTATCTTCCATTTATTTATATTTACTAATTTTCTTGTCTCTATGCAAAACCTATCCACTATCACGAGGCGCAAGAAAGCTAAGCATGCTTTGAGGCTATCAAACACTTATCTCATTCTCGGTTTTTACATGTAGATAATATTATTCACTTGTGTAAAAATACTTGACATTCGGCAAAGTATAGGTAGAATAATTTAATTGTAGGTATTTAAAAAAGTGGACGCTTATTGCATTTTGTGGCATGGTGCTTAGACCTGACTGTGAGACGGTGACGGCGATGGTTTGTATTAATATATTTATTTTTTTTGTATAGCTTTGTGGCATTCACATTGACGACAAGTATTACGGTTTTAGATTTTCAATCGCTTTCACGTTAAGACGCTAAATGCTTGCAAGATTTCACTGACCTGTGTTCCAAGTTTTCGATATTCTTACTCGTGTTTATTTAACGATTTTTTTACACTTTTCTCTTTTCTTCTTCTCTAACAAAATATTCCAAAAACCTACAAGCATACATATCAACAACCGAGAGCGACTCGGATTGAGAAAGTTAGTTGAGAAAGTTGGTGCAAAGATGCTTATATAAAAATAAACTTTTTACACTTTGCACTCAAGTTATTATTGTTTTGTATTTTACATCAACAAGTTTAATATGCGTCTCGATCGAACAATGCATCTGGAACTCTCTGATTTATGGGACAGAGGTAGGCACAATAAACGGTCGTTAAACTCTAATAATCCATCAATGGAATACAGTCTACTTAAACGTACATGTTTAGTGGTGTTATGCGTTTTCTCATTTCTCGCTACTTGTGGCATATCATTCGAAAAAAAATCAAATGCTGTTCTGAAAAATTAAAAACAAAAGGTGGAAAAGATACGGCTGACAGGCTGTCTGAGCACCTTCAGTCTCTAAAATTGGGCAACACAAATTACTTTATACCAACCAAAATGCTTTCACATAAATTTACTCAAACGTATTACAAGATTAATTTTTTGCGGGGAAGAAGATCTGATAGAAGACTGGCTTGCGTCTGTGCTTATCAACCAATCGTACGAAAGAATCAGTACTAGTAACAAGTGGTCAGGACGAACGATGAGTTGGTTGAACTTGTACGGCCCCCAATCTCCCCAATGCTCTCGTTTACTTAAATTTAACTTGTCTTTAGATCTGTAACGTGCGATTATTGCTTATGAGTCGACAATTCACAATTTACCAACTTGGTTTGTTAATGTTTATATATTTAAAGTATGTACTTGTATATTCCATCAATTGTGTATATGTATATCGGCTTGAGTTGCTCTTGAGTTGTACCCAATTTGCTTAAATTGTTTGCTTCGTAATTAAAATACTCACATTACTTATGTGTGTTTAAGCGTGTGAGAATGTTTTCATAAAATGCCATAATTTGTGTGTTTTTGTTTAAAAAAACAATTTCACGCAATTTCGTCTCAATTTGTTTTATGTTGTGTTGCGTTTTGTATTTTGTTTTAAATTGAAGGCGCATTTCTAATGATGACTACGTTAAGCTGACATGTGACTTCGGACTGCTACGGCTTGCAATTAGCCGCAGCGCTCGCACTACCAAACAATATGAAAGTGCTAAGACTGGAATTTACAACTTAAAATCATTTTCTACAAAATAAACACTTCCTTTGCTGCAACCTACAACTCTAAGCTACATAATATTTCTAACATTTATAGCGATTCACTTTTGTGTATAATTGCCTGGCTTTCTTTTAAAATAAGATTTACAAATACGTGTGATATTTGTCTTCTTGCGGTTTGCAGTTCAACAACGCAGATCTTTACGGCTACAATAATAACTTTTTACTTTCATTAGCACTATCGGCTACTCTACACTCGGACTACATGGAGGCCAGGTCAGCGGCGTATGTACAAAACGCCGGTCAATTAACTCTCGGCCGGTTGGTTGGTGGTGAACTCCGTTATGCCGTCTTTCTCCATGTTCTCCAGCACGTCAGTAACGTAGGCGGCCACATCGGTATGGCTCCGCTCGCCGCGCAGTATGAAAGGCTTTTCTAGCAGTGGTCCATACTTTGGCCGCTCACTTTCGTCCTTATTTAAGCTGGCAAGGAAGAGGTTGTTTAATATTAAGATCGACAGCAAATATGCTAACATCCAAGATCTTACCAAGTATTTACAAAGTCTACAAACTCCATGGAGAATTCCATGCCCTTGTAGGATGTTTGCAGACGAGGTGGATCGCCCTTCACCACCTGCAAAAATTTGTGAAAGTAAATACAAGTACTGATAACTTCTTCTTTTTCACAGTTGAGTGCAATTCTTGACATTAGTAGGTACAATGCATTTTCGGGACACTCACTCTGGTGAATTTTTCCCACTTACTTGGTACAACTGCTCGAACACCGAATCCCACTTCGGATATGGAAAAGTACCGGTGGCAACCTCCATTAACGTAATACCCAATGACCACACATCACTGCGCACGTCATAACCTTTTGCCCGCTCCGGATCGATGCGTTCTGGCTGCTCAAGAGGGAACAAACGAACGATTAGTTTCATATTAGAATTCGAAATTACACTAGTTGCACTTGCTCACCGCCATGTATGGCCGACAGCCTGCGTCTTTAGTCTCCGCAATGGAGTCCACCAGCTTGCCGCAAATGCCAAAGTCGCACAGCTTGATGTCGCCGCGCCGGTGCAGTAAAATGTTGCTCGGCTTCACATCGCGGTGTATGATCGACAGTTTTTCCTTCAAATAGTTGAGTGCATGCACTGTGGCCACAGTAATTTTGGCGAGTATGGACTCGGGAATACGCTGCTGCTTACGCTCGTAGATGTACTTGTAAAATTTATCTAGCGAGGTATCCATCAGCTCCATACAGATCCAACAGTCACCCTCCTTGAACAACGCCCCGTAAAACTTAACGATGAAGTTGCACTCGTTCGAATTCATCACCACCTCGAGATCCATGAGCAGTTGCTTCTGCTCTTTTTCGTCGACAGTTGAACGGATGCGCTTCACTGCCATCACCATGCCCGTTTTCTTGAAGATCATCTTGTTGACCGTGCCGAAGGCACCGCGCCCGATTTCACCCAGATCCTCCATATCGTCGGAGGTAAATTGGTAGGTATCCTGTGGCCCGCCACCGAGCTGCAGTTTACCACACGCCTGCTGCTTGATGCGCTCACGAGTGCGATCTAACGAAGGAAGAGTTCATTACTGTTGTTCAAAAATAATTTTTTCAGAATGTAATCAGTTTTTACCTGGATTAGGCACGTTGATCACAGCGCTCATGGTGGGCGGCGAGCAGAAGCGAAGCGCCATGTTATTATGCGACGAGGAACTGGACGCCGACGAGGCGGATACATTTGACGAGGCTGAGCCGGAGGAGGTCGACGACAGTGACGACGGCTGCGGCTGCTGACGCATATTCAGATTGTTTAGATTCAATTCGCCGGGTGGAATGCGTGGACGACTGCTATTGGCTGTTGGCACAAGACACCAGCTTACTGATATTGCGGCTTTAACACGAAGCGCTGATAGTGGACTTACTCGCAAAGAGATTTTTCGGACGTTCGGCCATTGATTTGCAAATCTAACGCAAACTGAAATCGTTAATAATAACGGCGGCTTCAGGCGATGCACGAATGCGGCAACTTCAATAACTAACACCTCCAACTTCTAGAGCTCCGTTGTCCACCACTCGGTGTGTAAGTGCCCCGTGCTTACCGCGTCCACATTTAGCGCTAATTGCACAATTGCCCGTCTATCTCGTAAATAATGCAAAGTCTCGCTCCTTGTCGATTTTTCCCAACCGAAGAGGTCAATAAAGGAACAACACCTATGCACAGTGCAGTAGCGCAGCGCAGTGAGAATGACTTTCAGCTGTCAAGTGCGGTTCTTTGCTGCTCGCTTTCGCTTATTTTCACGCTCGACTTTACAAAACTTTCTCTCTTAAGTTTTACATACTTTTCAATACATTCGCTGCACGCTCGTTCGCTTTCAGGAAGCGTTGATGTTAAAATATTTGTTTAATTTTTTAATCCTATGTAAAAAACGAAACTTTCTTAAAACACTCTTCACAGAAAACAATGAACAATGAAAAACTGTCAAAGAACTCAATGACCACAACAGGGTTGCACTTTCCCTCAGTAGTTCCTCAAATTAGCCGAAAACAAATGACTAGTAACCAGTAGTAGAGATATTATTTGTGCAGTAATTTTGCGGCAAATAGCAATATCGCTTAATTTTGTATTATCGTATCGTATATATCGTATTATTTTGAGCAACAGTGCTTTCTTAAATAAATAAATAAACTAAGGCGCTTACCGCGTTCGATTACGTAGTTGATTTTTTAATGAGTAATATATATATATTATTGTTTTATTTAAACAAGTTCAAGTAAACCAAGTATGTCACATTATCAAATATAGGTAGCAAAATTTAAACTAACTCTTACGAATTAAAAATGTCTGCCGAAGATCAAGCAGTGGCGGCAGTAGCTCATGCCGTTCGTGCACATATATTGAACTGAAGTACAGGTCTCCCTCGTATAGCGTGGTACTTCTACAACGCGTTTTCGATATAACGCGATTTAAAAAAAAACATTTTTTTTCATTGTTTTTTAATTTTTTAAATAAAGTATAAATTTTGATTTTGAGTTGGAATGTACATACATTTTTAATTTAGTACCTATTTTATTTTGTAAAAAGCTTATTGGAACATAACCCTAGAATTTATATGAAAGTAAAGTCTTCTATAACGCGAATCACATAACGCGGAATTTTCCTGGAACGTAACCACCGCGTTATACGAGGGAGACCTGTACTGCAACTAAATATAAAAGTGTGATAACCATGCTACACTTTGCTGAAATCAAGGAATTTGGGAAATTTCATACATGATCACATGTGAATTGTTGCATATAACACAGAACAAAAAATTTTGATATTTGATACTTAAGGACTACCAACCGTTTGCTCACAATTATATTGCATTTATAATTTTAGTTTTTATATATTAATTTAATTAATTTCTCTCTACAAGTATAATATGGCAAACAATTAAGCTTGTTAACACCAACTATCGCAAGCAGCTGATTCGTTGTCTGTCAGTGAGTTCAGTGTTGCCAGATTCCTGAAATTACTTTCTCCTAAATCTTAAAAACTACTGAAATTTCCTTCCAAAAGTTAAAAAAATCTCCTAAATTTATAAAGGAATTAAACTTCTCATAAAACAATAAAAATATATATGTACATATACTTTTTTTTAATGCAGCCTTTTTTATTCATCTTCCGCTTAACAACAAAAATTTAACAACCAAAAACAAATAAATTACGCACAAAGTGCCATTTTTGGCGGGATTTCATTGTGACAGCAACTGAGAACGAGATAGAACGAGCTTACATTTGGTAAGCTTAAAAATTTTTAACACAATAGGGTGCTTTGACTATTAAAATAGTTGCTAAAATATATTTTGTTGCCAGTGTTCCCAATTCATCATACTTTGTTATTCGAAAATCTCCCAAAAATCCACTTAGGATTCGAAAAATCTCCTAACATAAAATATAAACCTCCTAAACAATTCTTCCTCCTAAAAATTATCCTAAAAGGCCAAGAACCTCCTAAATCTAGGAGGAAATCTCTTGATCTGGCAACGCTGAGTGAGTTAAAGCGCAACAAGGATCCTACTTTGTGCCCGAACACAAATACACGCCCCGAACACATTGCCAACGGCAGCGACACGACCACATCTGTCAAAGTATTGAATCAGAACGTTCCAATGGAGACGATTTTTTTACGAATGCACGGCTGCATGACCACCGACCTCAATCTCCGCTGTCTTCAACTATAGAGCTATTCGGTATTCTGCTTTCATTTTAATAAAGTAGTTGATAATTACACGGTGATGATTACTTGATTGATACATTTTTGACATATTGCAGCGTTGCACGTTACACATAAGAGCCGTGTCGCCAAATTGTCGTAAGCGACAACTCTGTATCTCCGCAAGGTTTTTTGTGCTTTCCTTTAAGTTAAGCAGTTACTGTTTTTGGCCACAGAATTACAACCAATTGCACACTATTAAATCGCAAAGAGAACTTACAATATAAAGAAACCTTTTAGACAATTTGAAGAAGAATTTCAACTTACTAGTTAAAATTTGAGGGGATTCCAGCTAAATGTAGCTCATCTCGTAACTCTTCCCTCTTCTATTCACTTTTTCTTTCATCACTTTAAGCGGGTATTGCACGGTCAAACCGCGTCGTCAGCGAGTTTAATGTCGAACCAAATTCGTCGTGTAAAAGAGCAGTTCTCAAACCTCGCTCGATGGTTTTCAAAAATTCTTGGTTTTTTTGTATTTAGCATCTAACCCCACTGACAGTGTAATCGCTTTTGGAACAAGTGCAGAATAGCGTACCCTCGTGAAAAGAATTAGTTAGTATGCCTATACAAAGAAGTTTGGCTCCTGAGTCTAACAAACTAAACATTTTGCTGGGGAAATGCCTACCAAAGGCGTGGCACGGGGTCAAAATTCAAAACTTTTATCAAAATAACTCATTCAATTTTCAATCGATTTATATGATATGGGTATCAAACGAAAGGTATTTTTCATACCTTTATTTTGGTGTACCACATTATATACTTTATATGTACGAATTAAAACACGCATTGAAAAAAAACAAAACTGCATGGTTTTATATTTCATTGAAAAGAGAATTCTACACGCTATAATATAGTGTACATTTTTTTGTATCTTAATAACGAGGTTTTTCGAGAAAAAAATCGGGTTTTGTAAATTTTATAAAAAAAAAAAATAATTTTTTGCTTATAATTTATTACTCGTACCTTTCGTTTGATACCCATATCATATAAATCGATTGAAAATTGAATGAGTTATTTTGATAAAAGTTTTGAATTTTGACCCCGTGCCACGCCTTTGGTAGGCATTTCCCCAGCAAAATGTTTAGTTTGTTAGACTCAGGAGCCAAACTTCTTTGTATAGGCATACTTATTAATTTTTTTCACGAGGGTACGCTATTCTGCACTTAAGCCTCGCTTTTTTGTGGAATCTCATACAAATTTAGCATGTTCAGAACATAGTTAATAAGATTTAGCATCTTTAGCTTATAGTGTTTGCAGTCTCTCGAAGGCATCGTTTCAGTGCAAAAATGTATTGCGAGGAATTTATTTCTGGGTAATTGCAACTCAAACGAGTGAAAGCAGCGAGTAACGGTAAGTGCTGCCAGCTCACACCGAATTAGTAGCCCAAGATAATTGTCAAAAAACAAGTAGAAGTATGTAGAACAGTGAAGTGTTAGCTGGAGATTTTCATCAAACGCGGAAATCGGTGGTAAATTCTTTAAAAATAATACTGCACAACCCTTGACAATATTCAACGCAATTACAAGAAGCAGTGGGAGAATGCAGTGAAGAAGATGTCGGAGTTGTACTGCCTTTCAAACTTTATCGATTATTCGCAAGCGTTGCACGAGCCCTTGAAACACAGTAATCGCATCAAGGTAATTGCCGAAATATGCTATTTCGTTAGTTACAGTTTTGGTTTTTCTTGATATTGTAGTACACCTGTTTTGATATATCAGTGAACTATGTGATCTTCGGCGCCTCTTCTGGCTCACTATATCTGTTCAACCGCGCTTCTGGCAAGTTTTTGCACCTCATCCCCAACAAACATGGGCCTGTGTCGCATTTGGCCATATCGGCCAACGAAAAGTATGTAGCGTTCGCCACTCAGCGCTCACTAATATGTGTGTACGCGGTAAATTTGTCCGCTCATGCGACACCGCAAGTAATTCACACGCTCTTAAGCGGCGACCAGTCGGTGCAAGTGACTTGCATTCACTGGACGCAGGACGATAAACAGTTTTACTATGGCGACACTCGCGGCCAGGTGAATCTAGTGCTGCTGTCCTCGTTTATTGTAAGTTATGGCTTGTGGGAGCGAAATCAAGAGCTAATGTTTTTGGTTTGTGTCACCGCAGGGCCATAGTTTGCTGAATATGGGGGTGCATCCTATCCTGTTTCTGGAATCGCCAATTGTGCAAATTGATAATTTCGAGTCCCTGTTACTGGTGTCCAACTGCTCGAAGTGTATACTGTGCAATACTGAGTACGAGGAGTACAAGCAGGTATTTCGACGTTTATCTGGGTACTAGAAATGTGAGTTCATTTAATGCCATTCCAGATTGGCAATCGCCCGCGGGATGGTGCATACGGTGCGTGCTTTGCCATTTCCGTTATTGAGTCGCAGCATCCGTCTCGTATTTACTGTGCGCGTCCCGGTTCTAGGGTATGGGAAGTTGACTTCGAAGGGGAAGTAATACAGACGCACCAATTCAAAGCGGCGCTGGCTACACCACCAGCCAAGCTTCACAAGACGACACCCGATAGCAGCGCAGCAAACAGTGTCGCCC
Source organism: Melieria crassipennis (assembly GCA_963668005.1). Taxonomy (NCBI): domain Eukaryota; kingdom Metazoa; phylum Arthropoda; class Insecta; order Diptera; family Ulidiidae; genus Melieria; species Melieria crassipennis. The sequence continues at coordinate 73,893,473 of OY764961.1, read as the reverse complement.
AGTACGAGGAAAACGATGAGATGTTGGACTACCAGCCACAACACCTGCAATTCGGGAAGATGCAGATGCTGACACAGGACTTTCTCCTAGCCTTTACCGAGCTCGGTCTGTACGTTTTTGATATGCGCTCATCAGCAGTGGTGTTGTGGTGCAACCAGTTTGAGCGCATCGTCGACTGCCGAGTGGTGGGCAAGGAAATTGTTGTCTTCACGCTGACAGGGTCGTTGTACAGCGTACAATTGCATCCCTTAAAAGTATGAAATACATTCACTTAAGTGCATACACCGCAAGGTCCTTATTTACACCTATTGCTCTTTCATAGACACACGCCTGCGCTTTGGTACGAGAGGAAAAGTTGCTTGAATGTGCCTGTCTCATGCGCAAGCACGTTAAATATTTTGCGGACAAAGCACGCGAGGACTACGATCTTAACCTACTGAATCACATCAAGAGGTTTCTGATAGATAGGCAGGAATATGAATTGCTAAATGATCTCTCTGTCATATTCGATGCCATTATGCAGTGTGAAGGTGCGTTATCACCGTACTAGGGTTGTCGAAATACAGGCTACTTATTTAGCATTTGACTTTGCAGCTATTGGCGATAACAACAGTTCAGGCAGCAGTTCTGGCATCACGGAACGAAGTACCAGCATAAGTGGCGCCAGTGGTTTTCAGTTAAAGAACACTCAACCACCACAACCGCCGCCAACTGCTAAGGGTGTGTACGTGTTAGAAAACGCATTTTGCGACAATCTGAAAACTGCTAAAAGCAGCGAGAAGCACTTTAAGGACGCACTGCTTACCGTCACTGGGAAATTCGGCAAGAACATCATCAAGTATAAGTTCAACATTTTCGTTGAAGAGCAGCAACAGCTGGTGCGCGAGCTCATTCCATCCAATGAAAGGTCTATACCATTTAAAGACATCAAAGCCATGTACGAGCAGGATGAAGAAATTGTTTGCCGAACTAAAAATACATCCACCACAACCGCTAAGCACACGCTGCAAAAATCTTCGGTCACTCAGCAACGTCAGCACATTAGCGCCGAGGAGAAGACCATCTACAATCTGTATTTGATCTGCAGGAGCTCTAAAATTAGTAATATTAATTTTGTAGAACGTTATCGAGCGCTATTTGATGAATATGCGGCGCGTGAACTTATAACGTTACTTGAAAAGCTGGCGCTGGTGATGCAGGAAAACGGCGACAGCGCCGAGCAGGCGCGCAAGAACTGTTATGAGATGTATTTCAATTACCTGAATCCGGAGCTCATCTGGGAGATGGACGAACACACGCGTGATTATATAGCCGACGGTTTCGTACTGCTGAATGCCGCGCCAGACACTGTACGCTGTGATAATTGCTCCTTTCCTCTGCGCTTCGACAACTCGTGCGTCTTTCACGACCTGGGCGCGGTTCTGTTGCGCTACTATTGGTCGCGCAGCGAGCAAGTTAAGTGCTTCGATGTGCTGATGCAGGTGCCGGCGTTGCTGGACGTGCTGGCCAAGTTCTATATGGCCGAGCATAACGTAGACAAGGTGGTGCCCATTGTGCTGAGTTATCGCCAGCCAGCGCTGCTGGCGGAGGTGGGGAAGAGTTTCAGCATAGCGGCTTGGGCGCGTTGCTTCGAACAGTTCGTGGAGCTACAGCAAGGGCGTCAGTCGTGCGTGAATTGTGAGTGCGTTACCAGCATAGAAAGTGTAAGTCGGCATTTTTTCTACACATGGAACTGCTTTCTCAGCATTGCGCTGGAGCAACTGCAGGCTCCGGAAATGCTATCATTAATATTCAAATGGTCGAATTTCATACCGAACGATGCCATCGATCGAGAATTCTATACAAAATGTCTGCTAAAAGGCTGAAATGGAAAGGGAAGACAATTGTACATTGAAAGCCAACAGCTTCAGCACTTTTACTTCAGTGCCAAAAACTTTAAAATCAACTCGTGTACATTTAATTCAACACATATTGTATATTTGAAACGATACTACTTAGTTTTAAAAAACGGATATCACGCTTTCTGAGCTATGGTAGTAAAAGTGTTGTAGCCGGTTGAGCTAAAGAAAACGATGAATGGAAAAGAATTTGGCAAATGATCACAGCGCTACTTTAGCGGAAATAGGACTTATTATTGTATAGAAATCGAAAGCATATGATCAATTGCAAATAGGGCAAGTGAAAGAAAATAATTTAGTTACAAAGACCGTCAAGTTTCAGAAAGTACGTATGCATTGTGCGCAAATATTGTATTGTTCTCCGGCATTGGCACCTATTTGCGAAGCTTTTTAATTAACAGGCAGCTCCTCGGTCGTGCCACAGGCCTTCGCAGATCTTTCGTGTGCATCGATTGTTAAATAGCTTCGAACCTGTGGTTTCTTTAGAAGCTATCGTTGTTCATGTTGCAGAGTCGAACATAAAGTATTTACTATATAAATAAGAACAAACTAATCTCAAAATTGTGTGTTCAAATTCCGATTTACAACACCCGATATACTCTATTACACAGATATTTATCCATGTTTTGCTTAGTGTCGACGAAATTACATACAGCCAATAAACAAAGCATTTACATATGTACACATGCTTGTCTACATGCATATACACATATATATATATATACACTATTATGTACTCTAACTTTCCATAACTTTAAAGCGATTAAAATATTAAATAAAAATGACTAAATATTTATAATGGAATTTGGGTAGAATTTATGAATTTTTGAAACGAAGGCAAATGCAAATCGGATGAATGTATTTTTTCGGCTTCAAAAGATACTGGGGCGAACCACCAACATGCCCGATCCATAAAAATTTAATAATACCAATAATAATTGACTGGCACGACAACCCGATTATGAGACTAAGGCCTAGCTAGCCGCAACAATCCGTGTTGTGCGTGCGAATTTTTACAAGGTTGGAACGGACCTACAGTTTTATGCCGATTCCCGATTCTCTCAGAGGTTTGCCATTTCCTGTTGAGAGGGCAGCCGCCGAAAGAAAAATTGTTTCTCTTTTTTTTCGGTGTTAGCAGCAACGGAGTCTTGAACCTGGGTTCGAGCGTCGCATTTGACTCGCGGCCCAACGCACTAGCCAGCTGAGCTACGACGGACAGTGGCTCAATTTGGCGTTTTAGGTTGCGAAAATCATAACTTCTGAACGAATAGAGATAATTGAAAAATGCTGATAACAAATTCATCGGGCTATTGTATTCCAAAAAATAAATTCAATCGAGATACAGGGTGCTACGTAACATCACCGAATAAACAGTATACAAAAGGCGCATCTGAAATATTTTTGCGATTTCATTTCTGACGAGGGCGGGAAGCAACATAGGTGAGGAAAATGTAAAGAGAACCGAGAGAGTAAGCGCGAATTGATGTACACGCATAGATTCGATGGTTTTGTGCTTTATTCTCATTTCGACAACAACATGCAATGTTGTTGCTTTCCGCAACAAGACAGCTTGGCTTTACTCGTGCACATTGAAATGGTGGTTGATTTGGCAAAGCGATCGCCAAGGCAAATTCAAGGTAGTTGCAGCACCAGAACTGATTAAACTTTTTTCTTTGATAATTGGCACCAAGGTATATTAACAAGGGACGCCATGCTGAGAGAGCCGTCAAAATAAGGGGGCCAAATCAGAGTTGCTTTTTGTTAGGAATGAATTGTTGGTTGCATCTTTTAGTATTTGTTCCTCAAAATGTAAGAACTGCGTTTGTGTAGGACAAATGTTATAATTAAAAGAAATTTCTTGTTTTTGGTTTTAATAGAATGCCATAAAGATAATTTGGTATTAATTGTTATCATGTTGCTGAATGTCTTATAAATTCACATGTAGTCGAGCATCATGTGGAAAGATTGCTTATAGTAGAGAGTATTATGCAATAATTTGTATGTAACTTAATCAATAGTAGTCAACACCAATTGCAAAAAACTAAAATAATAGTAAAAACGCAAAAACAAATAGTAAAATATAAAAAATATTGAAATTGACCACATGATGACTGATTTAAATTTCGGGCATTAACTATTCGTCGCCTGACAAAACGATTGTCGTATGAGCTATTAAATTCAATGGGACTTATTGCATTCGTTTGCGGCGACTTATTGGTAAAAAGAAACGACAATTCAATTTCAATTTATTTCATTCTTTCACTTGTTTTCATTCAACAAATATTTTTTTTTGCGTATCAGGCGGGTGTCATGGGCTATATTTCGCGTATATATTTTTTACAATGTTACCCAAATCTGTACACAAAAGTACAGTTGTACAAACAATATCAACACTAATAGGTACTAATAGCCTGGCGTACCTTATTAATTACCTTGAATTGGCACGACATTGTAGCAATAGTTTTCCACTTATTATCACTTTCTTAATGCGCCTTGGTTGTTCCAATATTTTTACACATACATATATTTATTTTCATTGTAGCCATTTCTACTTTTTACAACTTCCTTTCTACAATCAGACCAAAAGAACTAATAAAATCCATTGCATTTTGGTTTTTTCCGTAATGCTACCACCTTATTTATGCACTTTGGCGATCGCTCAATCAATTTTTCTATGCAAACTTTACCTGTCCACTTCTTGTTCTTGTTTGTAAAAAAGCAAGCGGAGAGCAAGCACGAGCCACCACCAACATGCAAGCGGCACATCACTTTGTTGCTCAACAACAATAACCACAGTGTGTGGTGCGTCACTGTCAGTGTTGCCGTTGTGCGACTAAAGTGTCAAATTGACCCTTTCTGGAGACCGATGCCCCCTGACACCGACTTTTTAAAAATAGGCTTATTTTGACACTTTTCTTCAAAATCATGCGACTTTTGCCCCTTTTTCTTGACCAAAAAGTTTATATGTACATTTTGAAAGTTGTTTCGTAAAGTTAATTTTTTTTTTAATTTTTGCGTGTTTAAAAATACTCATGGCTTCTTTTTAGTATTCACTTTTCAAAGATAACACTTAAGTACTTAAAAATTACACCTGTGGCAACATTTAAACCCTTTTATTATGTCAAAGTTTTTCCGCAAAAATGTACAAAATTAATCTGAATTAACGCGCTTTTTTGTGGCATTGCCTAAGTTATTTGTGCTAAATTAATTTTGCCCAATGGATAAGTAAGTATATCACGCATATGCTTTGAAATGTAAATGTTTTCAAAATAAATACAAAACATGCATATTGGGACTTTTTAATATATCCCTCATCAATTAATTTAAGGGGGAAACTGTTTTTTTTTCACAGAAAATGATCTCCTTTAGAAATTTAATAAAAATAATGAGTTTCGAAAGATAAAATAATAAAAGTACAGTGGTGTCTGGATATAGTGAACCAATTATTGCAAGGCCTGTTCACTGTATTGAGGTTGTTCACTATATCAAGGTTAACAATTTTGTTAAAAAACTCGAAGGGTGGTCATCGCTTATGCTACATGCATCTCTTGCATCGTAGTAAATTATTTTTTCCAACCACTCCTATTCAGCAAACGTACCCTTTACTTCGAGCTTACAACAATATACCCGAAAAAATCTACTTAATATGGAGTTGCAAGCTTGCAACACATCTTAAATGAAGCCAAAATCAAAATTTGCATGCCCTGGTAACGATTATAATCGCGTGTAATTGATTCACTATCAAAATCTTGACGAACTTGTTCGAACGCACGCACCCGAAAGCACAAAATTGGTCGAGGTGGCCACAGAAAAAACGCTGTAAAATCCAGACGGGTAAAATCGGGCACCCGATCTCTTTAGGGCAGCACTCACTGAAGACTAGTGAACAATTTTCCTAACGACGGAACTCTGGCAAGTACGGCCTTTTTTTTTAGAGTCTATCGAAAGTTCAAAAAGTGTGATAAAAACAGTGCTTCAAGTGAGTGCATATGAAAAGACAACAACAACAACCAACTTTTTTTTCTATATCCAATTATTTACTACAAATGCCTTCTTTTACGATACTGGTGCAAAAATGTTCAATTAATTTGCTCCTTTCCGTATTTTAAAACTTCAGCTTCGCCGAAAAAGTGCAAATTGGTGATATTATTTCACACTCTAAAAATTGCTCAACTTTGACGGGCTCTATAAGCAAAACTATTTGTCCAATTTAGTTAAGGTTTTCGGATTTCTTAGGTCCAAGCATTTACCTATCGGAAAAGTATAACAGTTTCCCCCAAATCGAACATGACAAAATTGATTTTTGCAACCTGCGTCGGCAGAACCAGCCACTGTGCGACGGCTGCGGATTCATACCGACTAAAATTGCCTCCTGTTGCCTTCTGCTTCTGGCCCATTCTGCTCGTCTCAGTTCAACTTGTATTGAGGTTATGCCCCCAAGCTTCCGCTAACTTAGAATTAGAATAGATACGGGAGCCGAGCATCAACTGCCAGAGACACTGCGTCCAAAGTGAACTATTGTGTCGTATCCCTTATTCTTTATTGGAGGAGTTCATCCCCCCCAATACTGTCCAGGAACTCCTTGATTTTTCCCAGATTAGTTCCAGACAGCTCGTTTGTCTGAATTAGTTCCCTTCCCAGTATACGCTTCCTTGCGTGTAAGAGAGCGGGACACTCGGTTATAATGTGCACGGATGTTTCATCATCTTCCATGCAGAACCTGCATAGTTCGCTGTCTGTTAATCCCAGTCGCGCTTTATGCATATTTAGAAGGCAGTGCTCCCTCAGGATTCCCGTCATGAACTTAAGCTCCTTTCTGCTTAGGTCCAATAGGTATTTAGATTTGCCTTCCGAATAGGCCGAAAAGAATAGCTTGGAACAGCGTTGTCCCACCGTATTGGACCATTTCTGGTTGGCCCGATTTTTGAATTCTTGTTTGACGCAATGCCTGAAATGAGATCTGCTACACCTATGATTGGTTCAGGTCGATAGGGTCGTTTTGCCGCCCCTTCTTTTGCCAATCTGTCCGCTTCCTCATTTCCATCGTGCCCACAGTGCGCAGGAACCCAGTGTATTATCACCCGGTTATCCTTTGAAATGTCTTGGAGAACATTTGCTGTCTCCCAGACTAGTTTGGAGTCAAACGTCGTCGAGCTCAGAGCTTTTATTGCAGCCTGGCTGTCGGACATTATGATTATCCTCTTTCTCCTGACATTGAGTCAGTATCTTTCTGGCACACTCGTTTATGGCAAAGACCTCAGCCTGGAAGACTGTGGCCGTGTCTCCCAGACTGACTGCTAATTGGGAGCTAGTATTAAATATACCAGTTCCCGTCCCGCCTTCCAACTTTGAGCCATCGGTGTACCAGACAATATCATCACACGTGAGACTGATTCTATTAGCAGCCCAGTGCGGTATGTACGTAAAGTAGTTCTTCCTGAAGAGGTGTCTCGGTGGCATCAGATCCAGAGGCATCCAGAAGCCTCCATCTCGCCTCCAACCCTTCAACAGCGATAGGTGACCGACTGCATGTGCATCCCTATGTATGGATCCACTATGCAATAGTCTGTGTGCGCTGATGGTTGCAGCCATTTGTACATTTAATTGCAGCGGCAGAATCCCTAGTATAACATTTAGAGCTGCCGTTGGTGTAGTACTGATACATCCTGTTATACAGGTATTCGCTAGTCTTTGCAGTTTTCCCAGCTTAGTCACAGTTGTTATTTCCGTGGTTTTCCTCCACCACACTATCGCCCCGTAGGTGATAGTCGGCAGAACTATTAGGGAGTATAAACTCTGAAGCCACTTCGGTCTCAGTCCCCAATTTTTACCACAGATTCTTTTGCAACTCCAGAGAGCATTACTTGCCCTCTTGATGATGCGATCAACATGAGGTTTCCAGTTCAATTTGCTGTCCATGATTACCCCTAAATACTTAACTTCCCTCGAGAAGTTCAGTTCTTTTCCAAAGATCATAATCTGTCTAAGGTCGATCTTCCTTTTATGTGTAAAAGGGACTATGATAGTCTTGTCTGGATTCACAGACAGTTTCTGTCTGATACACCAGTGCTCGACTATCCTCAGCGCGCTCTGAAGCAAGTCTGAGACGGTATGTCCGTCTCTGCCTCTGACCACAATGACTAAATCGTCTGCATATGCGATGACTTCGTGTCCCTGCTCTTCCAGAGAGCGGATTAGTCCGTCAACGACTACAGACCACAGCAGGGGGGATAGTACTGCCCCTTGAGGACATCCTCGCGCTGTGCTTGCTGACAGCTCTGCCTCCCCTAAGTTGGACTGAATCACCCTGCTCTCCAGCATTGATGATATCCATCTTATAAGGGTGGCAGGCGCCTGTAGTCCTTCTAGCGCCGTTTCTATCGCTTCGAAGGTTGTGTAGTTGAAAGCCCCTTCTATGTCCAGGAAACCTACTAGACAGATTTCCTTTTCCGCCAGGGACTTCTCTATCTTGCCTACCAGTGCCGATAGGGCCGTTTCCGTGGATTTACCTTTCTGGTAGGCATGTTGGTTCGTGCTCAGGGTATGCTGAGTGAGTATTTCCTCCCTCAGATACCGGTCAACGACCTTCTCTAAGCCTTTAAGCACAAAAGACATCAGGCTTATTGGCCTGAAAGATTTTGGGTCCTTCTTATCAGCTCTTCCAGGTGTTGGGAGATAGATCACGTTAACTATTCTCCAGGCTTCTGGAATGTACCCAAAAGCTAAACTACATACGTAGATTTTGGTTAAAAGGGGCGTTAGTATCGCCATTCCCTTCTGTAAGAGCGCCGGGAAAATGCCATCTTTCCCCGGCGCCTTGTAGGGAGAGAATGATTCCAGCGCCCATTTTACTACCGGTGCATTACACACAGCTTTGGCAGTTCTCCAGTCTTCCCTACCTGGACGATGCACCTGTCCAGTACTGCCTGTCAGAGGATCATTTGTGTATACTGACCCCGGGAAGTGGGTATTGGTGAGTAGGACAAGTATTTCCTTTTCACATTTTGTGGCTGTCCCATCTCCATCCACCAGTGTTCCTATCGGACAGGAGTTTTCCATCGAGAGAACATTATGAAGCCTGTAGCTGGAGGACAGATCTGATACGTCCTCACAGAACCGCTTGAAGGATTCCCTCTTGGCCTTCCTGATTTCTTGATTGTATTTGGTGAAAGTCTGGGAGTAGGTCTGCCAGTCGTTGTTACGCTTGGCTCTATTAAATAGTTTCCTTACTTCCTTTCTCAGTTTGTTAAGATGACTACTCCACCACGGTGTCTGTTTCCTACAAGTTTTGGTCTTGAGGGGACAGTTCTCTTCATAGGCATTCAGAATGGAGTCTCTATAAATTGTAGAGGCCCTTTCCAGTCTGTCTATGGTATCTATCCCATTCTCGATTTGAGTTGGGACGTCCTGTCCTAACTGGAAGCAATAGCTGTTCCAGTCGGTCTGTCGTTTTGGTCTGAATGTCACCACGGTTGGCATCTGATTCCCTAGCGTGAATCTTATCTGCCTATGATCTGAGCACGACGGCTCGTCAGACACCCGCCAATTGCTGACATGGTCTTTTGTCATCGAGGTTGTCAAGGTCATATCCAAGACTTCCTCTCTGACTCTAGTTACAAATGTGGGGCTGTTCCCAATATAGCAAATACTTAGGTCTAAGGAGAGTATATAGTTAAATAGTAACTCACCTCTGGGATTAATGTCCGTGCTCCCCCACATGGTGTGATGGGCGTTCCCATTACGAGCTCCATGTTGTTGCCCCTAGCATAGGCAATGAGCTGTTCTGCTATACGGGGTGGACAGTGGTCGTCGTCTCCAGGGAAGTATGCGGAGGCAATAATGATTTCCATGGAGTTCTAGGTAATCTTACCCGCGCATAGATCCGGCGTAACGAAATCTGTTAACGGGAAGAAAGATATGTTATTAAACACGATGCAGGTCCTGGCTCTGGTTGTGGTTGATTGACCACATAATACCTTACCTGCTTGAGATAGCCCTCTGACTTGACCGTTGGTGCTGGTCCATGGTTCCTGCACCAGGGCTATACTAGGACCCAAGGTGTTAATGGTCCTAGTTAGGGCAGCCGAGGCTGCCGACGCTCTATAGAGATTGGCTTGTACAATCTCCATAGTTACGCCTTTGGTCCCTTTGTGTGGGTTCCCGCACGCTTACCCCCTCTACCCCTCGTCTGCACCCGTTCATTGCTGCTCGGTGTGTGTGCAGACCTATCCAGCAAGCTCAGTCGTCTGGATGGATTCGCCAACCCAGTCAGCCGAGTCTGCCGGACTGGCTTAGATGAGGTAGGCTTTGCGGGCCCAACCGATGCCTGTCCTGGCGTCCTGTCACTGGTCCGTTCGGTCCGAGTGACGGCTTGCGTCCGTCCACTTGTAGGTGGACGGTCCTCGCATGCCTTCGCCAGTGCTTGCTTGCTGGTGGAGGGTCTGCCCTCCTCCACCACTGTCTTCGGCGTCTTCGTCTCCGTGCCGCTCCGATCGGTCACCGACGACCTCGTCCCCTGATCAGTCCGCACTCTGAACTGAACTCTCCCCAACTCAAAGAAGGGAAGGTCCTTCAGCTCAGAGAGCCGACCGACTGAGGTGTCGTCGATGGCCAACGTCAACGTCGTTCCCTGCGCCGCGACAGATCTATTCAGTACCTTCCACTTTCCTGTCGGTAGTGAACGGTTCTGCGTACGAAGCATTCGAAGAATATCTTCGGCCGGCAGGGAGCAGCCAGGAAAGTATGCGGTGGCCACACTGGGTTTGGGAATGTCTTTTCCCTCCACCAGTTTCACCTTCATTCCCGGCAGCTGGGTTTTAGTCATGACCTCCCTTAACCAGTTCCTCGATGCCTCGTCGGCGCAGTTTACGATAATCCATCCTGGCTTGAACGAGCATCCCTGGAACCTGATCTGAGGCCCATCCACGGGGAGCTTACGCAGCTCCTCTTTGATCAGCCCTTCGATCGTCCCCTGCTCCTCCAAACCCAGATGGACAGCCGGGAATTCGTCCGGTAGAATTCCAACTTTGATAGCCGCAGCAGCCTCAGCAAAGGACGGACTAAACTTCGTCCTTTTTGGTACGGGTTGCGCCGTATCTGCTCTGCTGCAGCCACCAGTTTCGTCCGTCTTTGTCGGCTCTTCCAGCACAGTCTTGAGTGCATGATCGTATGATTTACCCGACGCCATTAGCCTCCTCAGCCACTTCTTCTGAGAAGTCGTCAGCCGCTTTCCCTTAAGAGAGATGGCCTCGGTGGCTTCTACCAGCTCGGGTACACCAAGCGAAGGTGCCTCCTCAACTGCGATCGTTGACATGGTTGTCACGCTCGTATGGGAGCATTCACTGTTCCCCCTACTTCTTCTTGTCGGTCGGTCTCTCCAACGTCTGTCCGACGTCCTTACCATCCGAGGCGCGTGTTTGAGAGCTCATCATCTGGTTCTTACGGCCACCTACTCCGACGAGGCGTTTCGGTGGCCTTTTCAAGTTGTGTGGAAAGGAAGTCGCCCATAACAGAGCCCCATGCCATGGGAAGTCCAAAATACTACCCGAGGTGGACAGGTATCGGGTAGGCTCCGTGATATTACAGCCGGTATACCCCCTGGCTGCAAACCATCCAATGGACACGGGTCGCATAACATCCTGGATTAGGGGAGGAGGGGATGTGGGGCAAAGAGGATACCAGGTATAGGCAGTTGGATATAGGAAGTGACTAGTTTGCCGGCCACACAGGGTAAGACAAGACCATACCCCGGTGGCTGTTTCCAGCGGCCACCACGAGGAGGTCTAGTCACATTCCGCCAGTCCTTCAACCCCCGCCAGCTGGACTTCCTAGCTGGTAGTGGCTGAAGAGTAGGCAGCAGACCGCCTTCCGCTAACTTCAACATTGCGACAACGATATTGCGTGGGTTCAGACTTTTCTCGGTCACTGCTTTTAGTCTGGAGCGTACGGGTTGTTGGAAAAAGGTGTTCGATGCGGTAGTTGGAGGTCGACGGCGAAGAGGGAAGCCGTGTCTCCCGTGGAAGAACCAAGTTTAAGATGCCCTAACTTCTCTTGGTGTGACCAAGTGGAGAAGGCGCGCGCAAAACAGAGGTGCCTGGGGAGAGCTTTTGCGGCAGGCCGTTACCCGGTAACAGGTTGTTATGGCCTGTTAAGTAAGTTAGTAAGTACGGATTGTTATCTCGCCTGATGTAGGTTTTCGAAAACTGAATAACATGTCTTGAATTATTTATAATTTTGAGTATTTTTTTAAAGTCTGAGGTCAATGGGTGAAATAAATCACAACCATTTAATCCTTTGTTGACTCCGTCAGATATTGATGACAAATACTTATTAATTTTCTTTTGAAATGCTTTCCCCATATTTAGCCAATAGGCATATATGAAATTATGTTGCCCTATTAAAATTTTAAACCCCTCGTTGACCCCGCAGCAGCATTGCCTACATTGGTAATGTTGCGGGAATTATTGCAGCGACGCGTAGGTTCGAGGTAATACTGAAACCTTTGAGAACGAGTTACACTCCGGGCAGACAAGTATACATAAAAGGCAGTCGGGTACAGCGCAGTGAGTCAGTTTGGTTTTGACAAGTAGTGGTGTAACACGGACACGAAAAGTGAAGTGGCTGTGAAAAATTGTAAATATACTACTAGTGGTGAACTGTGTTAAGGAATTTCAGTGTGCTTTATTTTGGCACAATCCAGCGATGCGAACTACGCCTGCGTTGGCCAGCAAAATTTATTTTCGTAACAATATATACTTAGATCCAGCTAAACCGATCAATTCGACCCGAACAATCTCACCATCATGAACGCTCGCATGCGCATTCTTTAGAGCGAAGTATGCATGCATGAGGAGAATGTTTTACTATTGTTGGTTGTCGTGCTTTTACTAGGACCATTTTTATTGTTGTGTATGTGTTCTCTGTAGTTGTGATAACTTGTGTGCTGTTGAGGTTGATGTTTTTACAACAGGATTCAAATTTTATTAAATCACACCAAAGCAGATTTTTTATTGTTGCTAGCGATACCTTAGCTGTCTGTTTGCTTCTTTGTTTGCTTACGTCATAAACGCCCAAAATGAAATTGGCACAAGTGTTTCCCACTTGCGGTGAAGTCGGAGGAAGCTAAAATCTCATTAAAGCGCCAGGATTTGCCTTGAAGCGCTTTTACTATCAGTCCACTTGCGCGGCTTTCGCGCAACTGACGGATCGATATGGCCACAATAGTCGAAACGCATATGCCATTCGATTTTTGACTGCGTTCAAGAGGCGGACACACACTCAATATAACGGTACACCCTCCACATTCATTAGCATAGTGTGCCCTAGCACATCTTATCAAAATCCGTACACACACACACACACACACACACACACACACAAACGTACATACAAGCGAGAGGCGGAGAAAGTGCATTTCGTCAGGGAAACCATATTCATTGGCTGTAAGGCGACAGGTGGCGAGGTGGTGTCGGACACACTGCTGTCCGACACTGCTAAAGGACACGATTGTTGGTCAGGTCGACACGCACTCTCAGCACGCATTGTTGACTGGCCGCAATAGGCAACCATTTGGAGAGGCTTTGTACATGCAAAAGTGCAGGAATTTGAGGGGTGGCAACAGGAAGGAAGTGAGTCTTTTCAACACAGTATTTTACTTTAGCGTGTTTCTAAGACTTAGACAGAATATCGATCAAAAGTCTGCTTGTCTGCGGTCCCGAACGGTTTCTGGCTTATATAAAAATTAGTGTCTGTTTGTTTGCTTGTTTGTTGTTGTTGGTCACACAACACTAAAACTCAAAATCTAGACGGCCGATTGAGTTGAATCTTTCACGGAATATTTGTGTTTACTAAATCTCTTTAAACCACATAGTACGAATACGACCCGACAGGGGGCCGTGGCACCCTCCATACAACATAAATTTTTAATGTGGAATATCTTCGGAGTCATAAGTCGGACAGCATTAAAATTTGGCACAGGGCCACCGTGTCGATTCACTGGTAAAATTTCATGAGTGTTGGACAAGGGACGTGACACTTTTCAAGTGACCCAAGTGTGTTGAGTAACTTTGGGACTACTGATCAGACATCAATGACATTTAGCACAGACTGAGGATTTAGACGTGCCCTTCGACAGGGCGAATGGAGTGGGTATTGGATGAGGGGCATCGCACCGCCCATACAACCCAAACTTTGAGTACTTTTTAGTATCCCATAGATGTGTCATTCTGCTGGTAAAATATATCAGGCGTTGGACAAGGGGTATGGCAAATTTTGTATGACTCAAATTTTTCGAGAAAATTGGAACTGTAATTCGCACATCAATTAAACTGGGTCGCATCCTTTGACTGGAAGAATGAATTGGGCTTTCATAAAAGAGGCGTGGCGCCGTCCATACAGTGTTGTATGAAGAAACTTGATATATTGGCCCATTAACTTCGAACTAGCGTGCCAGGCCGCAGCAGGGCCCGCTGGAATGTGATGTGATGTGAGTGTGGGCAGGAAGGCTACAAGCCTTCCATAGCACTCAGTCCATTTCGGACCATTGTACTATACCCATGGGGGATAGGGAAGGAAAATGAGAGTAATATCTCATATTTCACCCGTTTTGAAATTTGTATGCAACACTGCTCTTTCCAACATATGTTACAGCAGACATTTCAGGCAGATGGGGAAAGGGAGGGGGAGGGGACCTACAGTTTAACGCCGAATCCGAACGGCGATTGGCAGTTTTTCTTTCACACTTGGAGGTTTTGCCATTGCCTGCCAAGGGCGCACTTGTGCGATTCTTGTAATTCTCATCTGCTTCATGTGGATAGCGATAGAAGTAGATGAGCGTTTTTACCAGCCCGAGCCAGGAATCGAACCTGGGGCCTCGGTATGAGAAGCCAGCGCGCTACCCGCTGGACTATCGAGGCCGCCCAAAAATATATCCTGCTAGTATAGTATATTCATGATTTACGATTGAGATGTAACGTCGTGTGACGTCTTAATTTAGTCTATGATAAATAAAGATATGAGTCTAAGCAGTCAACAACTCTCTAAGTATGGTGAGTGGAAGTGAAGAGGTGATTCCACAAAGCCTTCCTATAAAGATTCTGCTTGCACGGCTGATTTCACGGTATTAAATACGCCCTTTTATTTAATTCCT
Source organism: Melieria crassipennis (assembly GCA_963668005.1). Classification (NCBI taxonomy): domain Eukaryota; kingdom Metazoa; phylum Arthropoda; class Insecta; order Diptera; family Ulidiidae; genus Melieria; species Melieria crassipennis. The sequence continues at coordinate 73,878,428 of OY764961.1, read as the reverse complement.
TCACTATAGGTATTTGTTCGTCTGTCCAGGGAGTGATAACTATTGTGTTGGACGAGTGTTTGTAAATGCAGAGCCTACTTGGCCTCGTTTCGAGCTGCGGCGCCGGCTACAGGTTCCCAGCTGCCACGATGGCCTTTGCCAAATAATGACACACATTATTGGATTTTCTGTTTGTCTGCGTGTAGTAGTCACTCGCATTCGGAAAACACTGCTTCTCGATGTGCCCAGTTGCAGAAAATGTTTGTGCGTTTGTGTATGCAGTTTAAAGTGTGGCATGAAGTGCGTGCCGGTGCCGCCGTTGTTGCATTGAGATTGAAATTGAAAAATTGTTCCGAATTCAATTTTGATAAATGTGCAGAGCCCACTGCAAGTTGCCGTCCGCTGCTTGCTGACTCTTGAATGGCTGTTTGCCTGTTTGCGTTGTTGCCAGAATTTTTAATAGCAGTTTGCAATTTAGGCCAGCATCTGCAGGCAGTTGCTACATTTGTGAATAGGGCTATAAATGAACGTTTTCAACGCTATCTCAGGCTGCATTTCGGTTCAGGTTTTTTATTTTCTTTTAGATTTTCGCCAGAGTATCTGCTTTGATTGAAAGTTCTTCGACGGTGAACGCTTAGCAAATACACAGAGCGAACCCACAGCGTCAACAACAATGCAACTTCCATTGCAGGTGGGGCAGCTTTTGTTGCGAGGAGTCCGGCCGGCGTCTGAGTTCTTGCAGCAAATGACTAGCCCCACCTCGACGGCCTGCTTCTCCACGCTCCCACCGTGAGTGCTGTTATTTTCCTTTGAGCTGCAAATATATAAAAATGCTTCGATCACCACACTGCAATGCACCTAACTGTCATGAATGTCACAAGAAGTCTTCCTTCCTTCCGCGCTGCCTGCCACAAGCGAGTAGCCAGAGCAGGCTGAACTTTATACATACATATGTACATATATCACGAATATATTACATTAAATTCGCACAGGATAGAAGGGCGGACAGTCAGCTGTACATAAGCAGACAAAGTTGAGGGGAAGGGGATGATGAGTGGTTTTTGCGTCCTTTGGTAAAGTTCAAAGGTGAAGCGCGCAAAAGACAAAACGTGGATTGTGGAGAACACGACGCACAATTTGTCAACTCGAACAAGGAATGTGCGTGTAATTGAAATATAAGGGAAAACATGCACAAAAAGTAGTTTCAGGAGCCAAGCGAACGCAGTTGGCGGAGCTGCTCTTGACCATAGCGTTCGAAGGTAGGCGAACAAAGTAGTTGCTTTCTTAATTTTCGGCGTATGACCGTGGAATTTGCACAAAGCTTTCCGTGCCTGCCGTTCAAGTGTTAAGTCGCACGCATAACTTACGACTAGTTTCATTTGGGGATTTCCGTTAGCGGTACAGAACAATACGGCAATAGCAGAGAAGTCAACAAACCGAATTCTGTTCCCATAGGTTAGCAGCTCTCTTTTCAAAATCAACAATTTTTCAGCTACTTTCTTTAGCAGGTTTGTATATCTTCTATATATATAAAAGAGAGTGGCAGTATGTGTGTGACCGCATCACGCTCAAACGGAACGGCCGATTTTCATGGGGTTTATTTTGTTGGATTCGTATTAAGTCAGTTCAGGTTCGTGCGAAAAGAAAATTCCGGAAAATCTATTGGAAAAGTCGGAAAATTCATGCCATATTTGACCGTGAATTCTGCACATTTTCAGATAATAACTTTGGAACCATAGGTAGGTACGTAGGTAGCAGCGACTGCGTGCTCACTGAGCACACCCAAGTAGCACTATGTGCCGTTTTGCTGTCGCCTCCTCGATTGGGTCTTCCCTGCGTGGGAGAAGATACTGGACCTTAAAGCCAACCCGCATCGTCCAAATAGGACTTGATGCATATCAGTCTTGTCTCAGACACATCAGCTAGAGAGCCAATCAGACTGTTCCCCAAGGAATTTAGTCTTTTAAATGCTAAGGCAGGGCAGCCGCAGAGGAAGTGTTCGAGTGTCTCACTCTCGTTGGTTTCTTTGCAGCTTCTGCAAAAGGGGTTGTGGGGGATTCCCAATCTCGCCGCGTGTAGGCCAATTGGCCAGTGACCCGTGATCACGGCTGTTAGCCTAGAAACATTCCTACGAGAATTTAGCAGCAGATCGTTGGTTCTGTGGGAGTTGTAGCGTGGCCAAATCTGTCGAACCACTCTGCAGCTGGAAAGATTTCTCCACCTACTATCTGCTTTCTTTAGGAAATAATCCTTTAACTGTCTTAGCCTTGCACTTAAAGGCGGTGCCACCCTTTCGGGCTGTGAGTCCATGGCAGATCCCACCTTGGCCAGCTCGTCGGCTGACTCGTTTCCACTGATACCCGCGTGACCGGGTATCCAGCAGATGGTAAGATCCACCCGGCCGCTCACCAACCCCAGCAACTCCTTACAGTCTCTGACTAGTTTGGATTTGACTATGGGCTTGGTGAGTGCCTTAATGGCTGCTTGGCTGTCTGAAGAGATGTAAACATCCCTACCTCGGACTTTTTGCTGTAGGAGAATCCTGCAGGCTTCTCTTATTGCAAAGACTTCCGCTTGAAAGACACTGCATATATCTGGTAGGTGAAAAGCTTTTTCCACTACCAAATCCCTGGAGTAAATACCTGCCCCAACTCCACAGTCCATCTTTGAACCGTCTGTGTATAGGGAGGTACCTACGTTTGTAAAAAAAGATGCATAACGCTCCCATTCTCTTCTGGAGGGGAAGAGCGTGGAAAACCTAACATCAAAATCTGCACCTTTTTTGGTGTAGTCCGTATCCCCCCTTAGGTCTATCGGAACCTTCGTGAGGATGTTACTATGTCCGTAAGGTCTTTCCGCCCATTGGGATGACTCTCTCAGTCTCAATGCGCTCGAAGCGGCCGTCCGTCTTATAAAAGATTCAATCGGCAGCAGATGAAGAAGCGTGTTTAAAGCGTCAGAAGGGCAGGACCTCAAGGCCCCCGTGATCCCGACACACGCCGCCCTCTGCACTGCACTGAGTCTATTGATGTTGTGGTTCTTCTCTAGCGTCGGCCACCACACCAGTGCTCCGTACGTGAGAATTGGTCGAACTATCGCTGTGTACGTCCAACGAACCATCTTCGGTTGTAGGCCCCATTTTTTACCGAAGAGTCTGCTGCACTTGGAACCATAAGTCACACATCAATTAAATTCAATACGAACTTACTATTTAGTCATGTCCTTCGACAGAGGGAATGGGGCGGGTATTAAACGAGGGGGTGTGGCACCACCCATACAAGCCAAATCTTAATAATGGAATATCTTTGAAATTGTAAGGCGCACAGCATTGAAATTTAGTATAGTGTCGTCCCATAGAAGAGTCATTCTACTGGTAGGATTTGATGGGCGTTGGACAAGGGGCGTGGCACATTTTTTGGGACTCTATTATTCCGCTGAACTATAAGTCGCACAGCCATGAAACTTAGTATGAACATATCATGTACTCATATCTTTCGACAGACGGAATGAGGCGGGTATTGGACAGGGGGGCGTGGCACCACCCATACATTCCAAATCTTTAATATAGAATATCTTCGAAATTGTAAGGTGCACAGCATTGAAATTTAGTACCCCGTCGTCTTATAGATGAGTCATTCTACTGGTCAGATTTAATGGGCGGTGGACAAGGGGCGTGACACATTTTTTGTGACCCAATTATTCCGCTGAACTATAAATCGCACAGCAATGAAACTAAGTACGAACCAACCATTTATTTATATCTTTCGACAAAGGGAATGGTGCGGGTATTGAACAAGGGGGCGTGGCACCGCCCATACAAGCCAAATCTTTAATATAGAATATCCTCAAAATTGTAGGGTGCACAGCATTGAAATTTAGTATAGTGTGGTCCCATAGATGAGTCATTCTACTGGTAGGATTTGATGGGCGTTGGACAAGGGGCGTGGCCATTTTTGTGACCCAAATATTTTGCTGAACTATAAGTCGCACAGCAATGAAACTAAATACGAACCTACTATTTTCTCTTTCGACAGAGGGCATTGTGCGGGTATTGCATAAGGGGCGTCGCCGCCCATATCATTTAATTTTTGTTCAAGCGCAGTCCATTTCTTTACTGAAACTTAGCAGCAACATTGCTTATTTGTGGGTCTCGATTGCGTTAATCAGTTAATCAGCTTATAAAAAAAAACAACAAAGTTCGCCGGGTCAGCTAGTCTACATATTGTTACGAATACCAGTTCTAGTGGGCTAGTACGAATCAATGGATTGTGCAATTTGAAATAAACAAACACACTTAGTTCCTCAAACGCAGTCAATAAAACCCAACAGTCACTTTATTTCACAAAGATTTACACTTCACTGTCTTTACACTTAAATATTTGCTTAGTTATTCCGCGTGGCAACTCCGCTAGTCAAAATCAGACTGACTCGCTGCGCCGCACCCGGCTGCCTTTTATACCGGTCCGGCCATCGCGCAGATCGTTCTCGCACATTCCGGAGTGGACTAACGGTTTCCATGATGATCGCGACCATCATTGCCAGGTTAGACTAGAAGTTTCCATCATTGCCAGGTTGGACTAGAAGTTTCCATCATTGCCAGGTTGGACTAAAAGTTGCCATCATTGCCAGGTTGGCCCAGAAGTTTCCATCATTGCCAGGTTGGCCTAAAAGTTTCCCTTATTATCGCGGCCGTCGTTGCCAGATTGAATTATAGCACGGCGCGTAGCGACAGGGTTGCTTTGCATAGCGACAGACTGTCTTATCGTTACACTGCCCACCACTTAGACTTGTTCGACCCGAACAAGTGCCGAGGTTCCGCTGTGATAAGGCGCCAGGCGCTCCAAATGGACTACCTTCAGCTTAGCGCCTTTATTGCTGCAACGTTGAATCCTGTAGACCACGTCGTTAATCCTAGTCACGACTTTGTAAGGTCCTTCCCACGACGTTTGAAGTTTCGGAGACAAACCTTTCCTTCGCTGCGGGTTGTAGAGCATTACCAGATCGCCTCCTTGGAACCCTGCTGAGTTGGCCCGTAGATCATATCGGGCTTTCGCCTTATCGCTGACCAGTTTGGTGCGGCTCCTTATAAACTGGTGAATTTCCTCAAGTTCCGCCCGCTTATTGACCACGTAGTCCGTCTTAGCGCCTCCCGTCGTGCTGACTACCCCGAACTTCAAGTCGGCGGGTAACCGCAACTCCGTGCCGAACACTGCTCGGGCTGGAGTGAGTGATGTTGTGTCGTGCGGGGCTGACCTATACGCCATCAGGAACAGGGGAATATGCGTGTCCCAATCCTTTTGATTCCCGCCTACCACTTTCCGCAGGTATTCCTCCAGTGTCCGGTTAAAGCGTTCCACCATGCCGTCGGACTGTGGGTGCAAAGGCGTGGTACGAGTTTTCTTTATCCCCAGTAGCTCACACACTTCCTTGAATACCGCAGACTCGAAATTCCGGCCTTGATCTGAATGCAACTCCAACGGAACTCCGAACCTGGCTACCCAGTTGTTTACCAGCTTTTTCGAGATCGTAGTGGCCTCCTGGTTCGGAATAGGGTACACTTCGGGCCATTTGCTGAAGTAATCCATTACCACCAGCACATATTTGTTGCCTTGAGTGCTAGTTGGGAATGGGCCGGCGACGTCCATAGCAATCCGCTCGAAAGGCGCTCCCACGTTGTACTGCTGCATGCGGCCTCGAGATCTTTTTGTCGGCCCTTTCGCGGCTGAGCATCGGTCGCAGCTCTTAATCCAGTCGGTTACAGACTCCTGACATCCTACCCAGTAGAATCGTCTTTTTATTTTGGCGACGGTTTTGGTGATGCCCAGGTGCCCTCCACTGGAGTCGTTATGGTATGCCTCGATGACCTCGTTGATTCTGCATTTCGGTACTACCATTAGGGAGTTGATGGTCCGACCATCCACGCTCTCCCATTCGCGGTACAGGCATCCTTCGTTCAGCCGCAGGCTTTCCCACTGCGCCCAGTAAGCCTTAGCGATCGGGCTTTCACCGGCCATCTCCTGCCAGTCTGGACGTGCGCCTTGCTCCTTGCCTTCGACGATTTTTGCAAGATCCGCATCCTCACGCTGGTCTTTTTGTAGCCTCTCCGCAGACCACGCTTCCTCTGGCATAACGCTTACCAACCGGATGTCCACTATCTGTTCTTTGCTTTCGGCTCGCGAGCACTGCCTGCATTCGACTTTGCACGGACGGCGTGACAAGGCATCGGCATTTCCATGGCTACTGCCCTTGCGATGCTCTATCGTGTAGTCGTAGCTCTGCAGTCGCTCGATCCACCGCGCCAATTGCCCTTCAGGATCTTTAAAGTTCAGGAGCCATCTCAATGCCGCATGATCTGTGCGCAGGCGAAACCTTTGTCCATACAGATATTTGTGGAAGTGTTTTACGCAGTCCAATACCGCCAGCAGTTCTCTCCGTGTCACACAATAGTTGCGTTCCGGTTTCGACAGAATCCTACTGTAGTATGCTATCACTTGTTCTTGGCCGTCTATTATCTGTGATAGCACACCGCCAATACTATGCCCGCTTGCATCTGTATCCAGCACAAACATCTCTCCAGGCACGGGGAAGGCCAGAATTGGAGCAGCGCACAGTTTTTCCTTCAGACGTGCAAAAGCCTGCTCCTGCTCTTCATTCCACTCGAAAGCTTGACTCTTTTTCGTCAGTTTGTGCAAGCTGCTGGCTATGCTCGCGAATCCCGGAACAAATCGGCGGTAGTATGTGCACAGGCCCAGGAAACTGCGGAGTTCGTGTAGATTGCGTGGCCGGGGCCACTCCTTCACCGCCGTGATTTTGTCTTCATCCGTGTGTACTCCGCTGGCGGAAACCGTATGACCCAGATACTTGACTTCTTTTCGGAACAGCGAGCACTTCTTTGGGTTGAGTTTAAGCCCGGCTTTTTGTATCCGCTCGAATACCTCCTTTAGCTTTCCCAGGTGGTCGTCGAAGCTTTTACCCATCACGATTATGTCGTCGAGGTACACCAGGCACGTCCGCCAATGCAGCCCTTTCAGCACCCGTTCCATTAGCCGCTCGAATGTTGCTGGGGCGTTGCAGAGTCCAAACGGCATGACGGTGAACTGCCACAACCCATCGCCAACACTGAAAGCCGTTTTCTCCTTGTCTTCGTCTGCAAGCTCTACCTGCCAATAGCCGCTGCGTAAGTCGAGCGTGGAGAACCACTGCGTGCCTGACAGCGTGTCCAGGGTGTCATCGATCCGAGGTAATGGATAACTGTCCTTCTTGGTCACATCATTGAGTTTCCGATAGTCCACACAAAACCGGGTACTGCCATCCTTTTTCTTTACTAGCACGACCGGCGAGCACCAGGGGCCCGAAGAAGGCTCTATGACCTTTTCTTTCCGCATGTTCTCGATCAAAATTGTGACCTCTTCCCTCTTGGCCAGAGGAACTCGTCTTGGCGGTTGGCGGATCGGTTTTGCACTTCCGGTGTCGATGTTGTGCTTCACTATGGCTGTTCTTCCGCCTGCTTCTGCCGCAAATATTGACCCATAGTGCTGCAGGAGAGACCTCGCCTTCTGTTTCTGCTTGGCCGTCAACTCGCTGCTCCACTGGTTCTCCTGCGGTATGACGTCCATGTTAAAACCGCACTTATTTCCTCCGGGTGGGCTACTCTCGCAATTGACCACTGCTACGGCTTCCCTACACTCGCCAATTACCTCATCTTTCCCGACATATCTGGGTGCATTCAGGGGGTTCAGTATTCTGACTGGTATTTTGCCATTTCTGGGTTCCACTAATGTACGTCCGATGATGATGTTGTCGTGTCCTTGTTTCGGTGCTTCTACAACCCACAGCCGACTCGTCCCATCGTCCTCGTCCACCTTTGCCCACACAATCGCCTCAGAATTCGCTGGTATCCTCTGGTGTTGACACGATACAACCTTCCTTACCGCCACGCTTCGCTCATAGCCGGTGTGCAGCGGGAATTCAACGTTGGCATATCTCAGCACATGTTCTTTCAGGTCCAGCGTGAAACCGTGCCTAATCATGAAATCCACGCCGATAATCACGTCGTCCATTATATCCGCGACGATGAACTCATGTTCTAGGCTGCTGGTGCCGATAGTAATCGTTTTTGTAACTTTCCCTCTTACGGGCGCGCCAGTCGCAGTCCGCAGCTGTATGCCATGCAGCGGTTCCCAGTTCTTCAGCAGCTTCCTTTTTATGATCGAATACGACGCTCCAGTATCCAATGTCAACACGAACAGCTTCCCATCTATCCTTCCTTCAATTGTCAAGCTGCTGGGCTGTCGTTTCAGCTGTGAGACAAGGACGGTGGGGCGGCAGATTGTGGGGATCAGCTCACGCCCCTTTGGGCTGACCCGTTTTAGTTTAACGACTCGCCGTCCTCAGCCCTGCGCTTGTTGGCTGGGCCTCGATTATCAGTATTCCTCGCTTCAGGCGATTGCGATCGAGAACGGGAACGCCTCTCTCGTTGGCGGCAGTCTCGTGATATGTGGCCCTGCTTGCCACATACCCAGCATACAACTTTAGAGGAGACCACCCGTGGCCTGCCCGGTGGCTCAGAGCTTATTGCCTGGATCGCAATGTCGTTGTCCGGCTGGATCTGGCGTATCCTTGCAGGTGCATACCGAGTGCTCCCAATCCATGTCGCCTCGTATGTCATCGCGCTGGTCACCGTCTCCCTAAATGTCGGCTTGCCCATCATCAACGCACTGCGACGTGTCTCCGGATCATGAAGACCTTCGATAAATGCCTCAATCTTCATCCTCTCGAGATCATCAGCGCCGAAAGACGGGTAGGACAGCTGCACGAGCCGCTCAATGTCCGCTGCATATGTCTGCAGCGCCTCGTTGGACCTTTGCCTGCGGTTCTTCAGCTCACAGTAGTACAGCGTTCTGTTGTGCTCGTCGCTGTATTTGGCTGCCAGCGCCCTTATGACGGTCTCGTACTCACTTCGCAAACATTCCGGAACTGATTTTATTACCTCAGCCGCAGCACCTTTAAGAGCCAGCGCCAATCTCCGACCTTTCCTTACATCGGTCCACTGATTTTCCAGAGCAGCCAGGTCGAATTGTAGCTTGAATGTATCGAACGGCGTAGTCCCATCATAAGTAGGCACTTCTGCTCGGGTGGCAACACTTTCCGGAACCGGCGGCAACCATTCTCGCGGCTGTACCTCTCTAAGCCGCTCGTCCATTTTTCTGTTCATCGAGTCTTCCAGACTATCTACCCGTTTGTTCAGGGAATCATCCAGGTCGTCGACTCGTTTATCCAAGTGCTCTACTCGCGTCTCCAGGTGCTCGACTTTCCCATTAATCCTGTCTGAGATTTCCTCCACTTTCTGCTCCAAGCGCGCAGAATTTTCCTGAAGCTTGACTTCCATTCGCTCTGCCATCTGCGCCGACATTTCACGATTTTCACGACTGACATTCTCAATTTTCGCAGAAGTTTCCTGAAACATGCCTCTCATTGCAACTATTAGCTGGCTCATGTCCATTGCTTGTGGTGGCGCAGTCGCTGCAGCCGTACTTTGCATCGACGCAGCACCCGCAGGCGATTCCTCCACTTTGGCCGACGCTTCTTGCTCCTGCGTTCCAAACTCGTGTGCAGTCCAATCGATGCCTCGTGATTCACACGCCTCTCGCAAGCGCAGCTGCAACTCCACCTTTCCGCCAGCAGTCGGCAAATTCCAGGCAGCCAGCTCCTTTTTCAGCTGGTCCACCTTCAGTTGCTCGAGTTTAGCCATGTCTGCGTTTTATAATTTTATTTAATTTTTTTTTTGTCCTTTATTTATTCAGTAGCACAATCCCACTTCTGACACCAAATGTTACGAATACCAGTTCTAGTGGGCTAGTACGAATCACTGGATTGTGCAATTTGAAATAAACAAACACACTTAGTTCCTCAAACGCAGTCAATAAAACCCAACAGTCACTTTATTTCACAAAGATTTACACTTCACTGTCTTTACACTTAAATATTTGCTTAGTTATTCCGCGTGGCAACTCCGCTAGTCAAAATCAGACTGACTCGCTGCGCCGCACCCGGCTGCCTTTTATACCGGTCCGGCCATCGCGCAGATCGTTCTCGCACATTCCGGAGTGGACTAACGGTTTCCATGATGATCGCGACCATCATTGCCAGGTTAGACTAGAAGTTTCCATCATTGCCAGGTTGGACTAGAAGTTTCCATCATTGCCAGGTTGGACTAAAAGTTGCCATCATTGCCAGGTTGGCCCAGAAGTTTCCATCATTGCCAGGTTGGCCTAAAAGTTTCCCTTATTATCGCGGCCGTCGTTGCCAGATTGAATTATAGCACGGCGCGTAGCGACAGGGTTGCTTTGCATAGCGACAGACTGTCTTATCGTTACAATATATATATAAAAGAGAGTGGCAGTATGTGTGTGACCGCATCACGCTCAAACGGAACGGCCGATTTTCTTTCATGGGGTTTGTTTTGTTCGATTCGTATTAAGTCAGTTCAGGTTCGTGCGAAAAGAAAATTCCATAAAATCTATTGGAAAAGTCGGAAAATTCATGCCATATTTGACCGTGAATTTTGCACAATTTCAGTTAATAACTTTGGAACCATAAGTCACACATCAATTAAATTAAATATTTAGTCATGTCCTGTGACAGAGGGAATGGGGCGGGTATTAGACGAGGGGGTGTGGCACCACCCATACAAGCCAAATCTTAATAATGGAATATCTTTGAAATTGTAAGGCGCACAGCATTGAAATTTGGTATAGCGTCGACCCATAGATGAGTCATTCTACTGGTAAGATTGGATGGGCGTTGGACAAGGGGCGTGGCACATTTTTTGTGACCCAATTATTTCGCTGAACTATAGGTCGCACAGCAATGAAATTAAGTACGAACCTACGATTTTCCCTTTCGACAGAGGGAATGATGAAGGTATTGAACAAGGGGGCGTGGCACTGCCCATACAAGCAAAATTTTTAATATAGAATTTGAAATTGTAAGTCGTACAACACTGAAATTTAGTACCCCGTCGTTCAATAGATGAGTTATTCTACTGGTAAGATTTGGTGGGCGTTGGACAAGGGGCGTGGCACATTTTTTGTGACCCAAATATTCCACTGAACTATGGTCGCACAGCAATGAAATTAAGTACGAACCTACCATTTATTCAAATCTTTCGACAGAGGGGATGGTGCGGGTATTGAATAAGGGGGCGTGGCACTGCCCATACAAGCCAAATGTTTAATAGAGAATATTTTCGAAATTGTAAGTCGTACAGCATTGAAATTTAGTATAGCGGCGACCCATAGATGAGTCATTCTACTGGTAAGATTTGATGTGCGTTCGACAAGGGGCGTGGCACATTGTTTGTGACCCAAATAGTCCGCTGAACTATAGGTCGCACAGCAATGAAATTAAGTACGAACCTACGATTTTCCCTTTCGACAGAGGGAATGATGAAGGTATTGAACAAGGGGGCGTGGAACTGCCCATACAAGCAAAATTTTTAATATAGAATATCTTTGAAATTGTAAGTCGTACAACACTGATATTTGGTACCCCGTCGTCCCATAGATGAGTCATTATACTGGTAAGATTTGATGGGCGTTGGACAAGGGGCGTGGCACATTTGTTGTGACCCAAATATTTTGCTGAACTATAAGTCGCTCAGCAATGACACTTAGTACGAACCTACCATTTTCTCCTTCGACAGAGGGCATTGTGCGGGTATTGAATAAAGGGGCGTGGCCCTGCCAATATAATTTAAATCTGGTTTAAGTGCAATCCATTTCTTTACTGAAACTTAGCAGCAACATTGCTTATTTGAGGGCCTCGATTGCGTTAATCGGTAGCTCCCTTCTCTTCCTTTAGTTGGTTTTCTTCGTCAATTTGCATCGCCATAGATTCGCCATTCATTGATTCAATATAAATAAACAACAAATGTCGTGCGGGACGAAGTTCGCCGGGTCAGCTAGTTATAAGTATATATGTTTGTATCAGTTTTACAAGTAGACGCGCCCGAATTCAGTCTCCAACTGAAAGTCTTGGATTTGGTTTTTCTGTGCGGTGTGTCGACTTTCGAGTAATAGAGGAAAGTGAGACGCCAGCCAAGGTGATGGCTGAACTAACTGAAAAGTTCCTTCAATGCCCTTTTGCTGCCTTCCCATGACGGCAGAAAGCACAACAACTGCGAATAATTAATCCGACTGCGGAACTTGAAAGTTTTACGCGCAGCCACATGCGTCAGTAGGCATGTGTGAAGCGCGAGCGATGTGCCGCTGCTCGTTCTTCCTTCGCCCACACCTCACCGATGGATAACCGCGTGTGCGATAGATGGAGCAACGTCGGTGTGTTTGTGTTTTTGGCATTAAAATTTTAATTGAAATTCTGTTTTTCTTGTTTTCGCATCGCCATTGCAAATGCGTGTTGGTTTTCAGCGATGTCGTCTTTCTGAGACGAGCTCATAAATATTCTTAGACTTCACTTTTATGGGGCGAAGGTGTAAGAAAATTTGTTGGTTTTGGCCCACTTTGCTATTGATGACGGTTAGTGTGCAGAAGGGGAAATTAATTAAAAACATGCTCTGGTGCGTGCAGCGTGTAGAGGGAAATTAAGTGCAGGTTGCGCGTCACAATCAACAATATTAGGCGGCCAGCACGGGCTGTTGCAGCCACTACAGCTCCACCTGTAGGCTTCAGCTAATCTTGGGCAATGCTAGGACCTGTGCCCAACTGCACAGACATTGAGCAAACAATCTGTGCAATGGAAGGGGACAGTGTGTGTGGATTTGTGTACGTGCAAGCATGTATGTTACTTGGAGGTACTCATGTAATGTGTCCCGGCCATGTGTAAAGCTGTGGGTTGTTGTGCTTTTATTGTTTCGTCGAGGTTTAATGCAGCCAGTGGCTTTTAATGCAACCATACATCCCGGAGCACCCTCGAACACACACACACACACACACACATAAACATGTGCATACATATGTCCGGCTCAATTCCAGCGACTCACTGTCGACCATCGCAGCTGCCAGCTACAGAGTAAAATTTGAATATTGTTGACCACGACGATGATCCTTAGGGGCATACACCACACAATACATAAACTGCAACGAATGTGTTTGAACAATTTGCTTGTGGTTGCTTTTGCTGCCGCCAAAGCAGCACATATGCACACGGACCCACTCACACGCACACCATGGAACACATCCAAATATATTCATGGGTCCGGCATATCCCATGTGTAAACAGATTTATTGAAATATTTAATAATTCCCTGTGATTACATCATATCCCTCGCAAGTATATGTGTATAACAACAAAAAACAAATGGAACAATAACAACCGCACCAACAATAACAAATGCAAACACTAAAACAACAACAAACAAAGCAACAACGCATATTGTGCCTATACCGAGGGTTTGATGTTTGGCTGGTGTTGGGAGCAGCGTCTGGCGCCACTTGTTGTTGCCGTCCACGTGTCTGTGGCTAATGCACGTGTTTGTGTGTGCATGCTGTATATACGATTTATATGGCTTTATTTTTATGTACATATGTGTGTAGGTGTGCAATCCGCTTGTTTTGCTATTTAGAATTTTGCTAAATGTTTTGGTTTGGTTTTGCGGTTCGTCGTGTTGTCGGTTAATATTGGCGGACAGGACCGGCAGGAGCGGAAACAGCAACGTTGCAGTAATTTTTGTACATTCAAAAAACATCGCTGTCAGGGACCGCTGTCTTTTTCTCGCTGTTCCTGCGAATCTTATTTTCTTTGTTTAATTGTTTAGCAAATTTTTTTTCGAATTAATTGTGCAAACACATTATAACATTTGTTATTATTGTTGTGCTGATTTCTTGTTATAATTTGATTAGATTTGTTGTTTGAGCAAGAAGTATGCAAGACTATTGCTTATCCAAAAACTGTACGCATTTGCATTATTGATCTCTGAGGTTCCGACGGCACGCAGTCTGATCGATAAGGCGAGAAGCTGCAGAAGGAAAACTTGAATTAGAGTTCGGGTAGAAAATATACGGAATTTTCCACTCAAGCCAACCATGCTTGAGATATTGTTAAAATCTCTTCTGGTTTGGTACATCTGAATGAATTCGCCTTGATGAATACCGATGAATAATTCAAGCGTCTTCGTTTTATTGAAGAATTCGGGGTGTTTTTTTTTATAAGAAGGTGTACACATACATATGTAACTAAATGTTTCATACTGTTCCAGTAGAAACACGAAGCCAATTGGCAACCTAATACAGTGGACGTCCAATATAACAAATCTTATGTTGTACCCCCAATTTGTTAAATCGAAAAATTCGTTAAATCGATTGAAATTTTTTGTTGTTTTAAACCATTTTTCTTAAAGAAATAAGTTTCATATATTCAGTTTTTAAATAAATATCTTGTTTTATTCCAGCATTTTCAAAATACAAATATTGCTATGTATGTACAGTCAAAAAGTCTTCGATGCGCGATTGCCTCTTTACCGCAAGTAAACTTTTCTGTATGGAAATTGTTCTTGATTGATTACACAGGGCAACAAATTTCGACTTTTGGTCGGCTTTTCTGGGTTTGACATCAGTTCTAGGGTAATTAGGGACCGCTGATTTCGAATCCGCAAACCGTTTTGAAAACTTAGTTTCCGTTTTCGCAAAAAATGGGCGTGTCACTTTTTTGGATTTTCCCTGACTTTTTTCACGTTTGGGATTGTAATTTCTAGACCAATAAACCGGTTGACATCATTTTCACCTCGTTGCATTATCAACACCGCACGGTTTCTTTTCCGATGCAATTTATTTTTATAGGTTTTAAAATTCCGCGGCAATTGGTCCTCAAAGTCGGAAAATATGGAATTTCAAGGGGTTTTCTTTGATGTTAAAAAACAAACACATTTTTCGTAAATCAATTATCGAGTTATGTATAACAAGAAAGCGGAAACACCAAGTAATACAACACAGCCACATTTTTTGGCGTGAGTCCCATTCTCCTCGAAATAATAGCAAAAATGTACCAAAGTCATTTTCAACAGATTTCAGTTTTTTTCCTTTAAAAAGTAAGAGCCTCAAAATATGCAAAGTTTTTAATTTTGTTTTGTTTGAAGCAATTCAAAATGTTGTTGTTTTTCGCTTGTATTCCAGACAGTGAGTGGAATATATAAAAGAGCATATTTTGAGGCCCTTAATTTTTTAAGCAAATAGTATAAAAAATTATGAAAATGACTATGGTACATTTTTGCTATTATTTCGATCAGAATGGGACTACGCCAAAAAATTTGGCTGTGTTGTATAATTTCATGTTTCCGCTTTCGTGTTATACATAACTCGGTAATTGATTTACAAAAAATGTGTTTGTTTATTAACATCAAAGAAAACGCCTTGAAATTCCATATTTTCCGACTTTGAGGTCCAATTGCCGCGGATTTTTAAAACTTATACAAATAAATTACATTGGAAAAGAAGCCGTGAGGTGTTGCAAATGCCACAAAGTGAAAATCATGTCAACCGGTGTATTGATTTTGAAATTACAATCCCAAACGTGAAAAAAGTCAGGGAAAATCCGAAAAAGTGACACGTCCATTTTTTGCGAAAACGGAAACTAAGTTTTCAAAACGGTTTGCGGATTCGAAATCAGCGGTCCCTAATTACCCTAGAACTGATGTCAGAACCAGAAAAGCCATTTTGCTGTTGATCAGTGTTATTGAAATTATAATTTTTTAAAGAAAAAAGCCGACCGAACGCAAACCAAATCCTGTGGAAATGATCAGCGATGCATACAAACAGAATTTGAAAATATTGGTAACTTGACGTAATTTTTTAAGTTTTAACAAAAAAAAAACACTTGAGGTACCGTTCACTTGACAAAACCAAACATTCATTGTTATTGTAAAGAATGTGAATGCTCAAATAAAAACAATTCGAAGGGTGAAAAACAACATAAATATTCGTTATATCGAATAGCAAATTTCACTTTTGTTCGTAATATAGAACCATCAATGGAAAAAATTTGGCCATACGTTAAATCGAAAATTCGTTAAATGGAAAGTTCGTTATACTGGACGTCCACTGTATATTGTATTAAAATTTTAAGTTATGTCGGAAGTGATATGCCCACATAACGAATTAAACTCCAAGCACAATATAAGTCGTGCCGGGACCGTTTCCGATTGTTTCCGCATATCCGAATTTAATGATTATGAGTGTACATACATATGTACCCAACTATTCACATATATCAATTGTTTATGTGGGTTTTCATAATTTACGTGATTTTTGAACTCAGAGTTTCTTTACGGTATACGCCACTAATCAGCGCAAGACGCTTCATGACCTTTGCGTGTCAAGAACGCTGAGATATCTGTCAAATAAATAATGGCTTCAGCAACGTTTTGCTCTCGTCCTTCAATTGCCGAAATTTTCTGTGGCCGAAAGCGTATTTCGCGAGTGTTTTTTGGTTTTGTTTCCATTTCAAATTCGGTTTTGTGTTTGCTGGTGTTGCGTTTGTCTGGCTGACAGACCAATTAATTTCGATTTAGAACGCATTTATCCGCTCGTTGAGGCTCATTAGACAAATTTGTTGTCACCCATTAAATCCACTAATTAAAATAATACCTTACAGCAACGATGACGGCGACAGCGGCAGCAACGACAACGGCAGCAATGGCGACGCTGACATAATCAGCTTCAGTGTGGCACTTTGCGCATTATCAAAATCACCGTTGGCGTGGTAGAGGTGGGGGTGCGCTCGGGCGCGTTTCATGCATATTTGCGCATTCATCACTGTGAGCGCTTCGAGCGCTAATTTACACATTTTGTCACTTAAGTCGTGTTAGGTCGCGCAGCCAGACCCACGCCCACCCACGCACGAACACACATTCAGCTATGCCTCAGCATCGCCCCTCCGCATACTCGCCCCTCTATTTCAATACATATGTATATCCCTTTCTGTGCCATTTAATTCAATCCACGCCATCCATTTAGGAATTCACATCATACACCATTCACCTTGCTGGTGTTGCGCGTTTGCTAGTTGTGCGTTGGGCCGGCTACGAGAGCTCGAAATTTGCCACTAATTTCTAATCGCTTTAGCGCAACTTTTGCAACAAACTTTTCAAATTGCTTCTACATTAAAAATCACTAAAATTCGCTTTTCCGTTTTTCCGCTTCAATGCGGCCTTTAACCGGCCCAATTCCCAACCGCAGCTCCATTCCAAGTCACGCCAATGTTGGCTTAAGTGTCGCTTTCAGGCGTTCAGCTCTTATCCTCGGCTGTGTTAATGCTTATTTACATTCGTGTCGTTGTCGTTCTTGTTTTTGTGCTGTGTGTATATACATAAGTAATACCTGCGTCGATGATGTTCTCAGCGCCAGCTCATCAACACTACCAGATAACGCGCTGGCGGCCGCGCCACTGAGCGAAGAGCGGCGCGACAAGTATGGCGCGGCGTATTGCGCCGAATTCGGCATTAAACATTTTGATACCCCTTTTGCTGCAAATGAATGTGAAGAAGAGGAATTGATATGAAAGTGATGCGGAGGACGACAAATGTAACAGTGGGAGATGCTGCCGCGCTCAAAAGTGTTGACCATTTTTCATTCATTTCTACCAATTAAAAATGATTTGATGTCTTGGTTGTGGCGTTTTTTAATACCTATATTTTTCCAAGTGGATTGTGTTTATACGGATTTTTCGAAGGCCTTTGATAAAGTTAGCCATAGTATTCTTATTTCAAAATTTGCTAAACTTGGTTTTCACTCTGTCTTCTTAGACTGGATTACCTCCTATCTTGTGATTGACAATGTTTATCTCGGCCTTTTATAGCGTCATCTGGTGTACCCCAAGGGAGCATTCTTGGGCCACTGTTTTTTATAATATTCATTAATGATATTATTTGTTGTTTTTCAACCTCCAGGTTTCTTCTTTACGCCGATGATCTAAAAATTTACTCTACTATAACTTCCTTTATTGATCAGCAAAACCTTCGATCTGACCTTGATAATGTGTTTGCTTGGTGTTGCAGAAACCGTTTATCATTGAACATCAGTAAATGCTTGAATGTTGCTTACTCTAAGTCTCATTGTCCGCTGCACACCTCCTATAGTTTAGATAATACGCCCCTTAAGTCTCTTAGTGAGTCTCCAAGGTCCCTGGAGTTATTTTTGATTCCAAGCTCACTTTTTCCAGTCATCTCAACTTTACTATCTCTAAAGCATATTCAATGCTTGCTTTTGTGAGGCGGAACAGTGTTGACTTCACTGATCCTTACACCGTAAAAACGCTTTTTAATGCCTATGTCCGCTCAGTGCTTGAATATGCGGCTTTTGTTTGGAGAGTGTGCATATCAAACGACTTGAACGAGTCCAGAAAGTGTTTTTAAGATATGCACTTCGGTCTTTGAGATACGTTGACCCTGTTCCGTCGTACTATTCTATGCGCTCCTTATTGAATATCAAGTCCCTCGAACACAGGAGGAAGATTCTCTCTATGACCTTTGTATTCGATCTACACTGGTGGTATTGACTGTCCCTTGTTGCTTGACAGAATCAATTTTCATGTTCCCGCCAAACAGTTGCGGAATTATGAATTTTTCAATCTTGCCTGCTGACGTACAAATTACGTCCAATTTGCGCCCCTGGCTAGAACTTTGGCTGAAGTTAATACGCTTTATAATTTTGTTGATTTTTCATCTTCTAAATTTTCTTTTAAACATAGTTTAAACACTTATTTCAAATAATTTGTAAGTACTAATCTGCTATTAGTCTGTAAGCTACTGAATGTACAATAGACTTAATTAAATAAATAAATAAATAAATGCATCGCCCGTCAGCAACGATTGCTCTGCCAACATTTTAATTGTTTCATGGATATTTTTCTTTGGATTTGCTTTAACAACAATTTCAATGCACGTGTGTTCGTTGTTTCCAAATTGTTTGTTTGAAAGTCGCCTTATCCTCACACAACTCACATGATTACACGTGTGATGCACGTACTCACACACTTACCAACAGTTTTTCTGCTACATCACAAAAAGACATTAACGAGCGCGCACTTGTGACGCAACTGTGCGCGTCTTTTGCTGCAGCAATTAGCGCGTGTTGCCGTCGCTCGTGCGCACGCTCATTGCAAGCCGGCAATCGACGATCGACACGCTTCAGCGCATTCCCGAGGCACACGCTGGATGAAAATAGCACAAGTCACCGCTTGCTGGCGTCAGCATCGACTCTTCGGGCGTACGACGTGGCCGCGATGTGCTAACGAGCCTTCATTAGTGAATGCTGACCGGCGCTAATGAGGCGCGGGAAGAGGCGCGCGCATCTGACATGAAAGACGGCACACGGACGCAGAGCCCTTGCGGCGCACATTAAAAAGGGCCTTAAATCGCGCCTCAGTGCAAACGGCCCCAGGACGAGTGCATTGGGGCCGCGGGCGCTGACAGCATGTGCGCCCAGTTAATTTTAATTTAATATGCGAACGCAGCGGCTGGGATGGCTGTGCAGTCATGCGTACGTGATGAGTGATAGATTTCATGCTGAAGTAATTACGGTATGCAAAATCTGTGCCCTTTCTTACTGAAACGTGCAATTTTAGCGTCCAGGCCCATCGCTGCTCAACGTAACTGTAGTTGAGCTCATTAGGAATTCAAATACCGTCGCATTGCGCATCGGCGTGCAGGCAATTATGAGAATGCAATTACGATTGAAATCAATACCGGAAACGAAATCGGCGAAATGGCTGCAGTTGCTGCCATAAATGTTGGTGTTGTTGCTGTTATTGTTGTTGTTGTCCTTACCGCTCAACCGCTCGGCTAAATGACTGCGTGAATGTGATTTGCACTCATGAATGATAATGAGTAATTGCAGGTGTTGTAAGCCGCAAAACTCTTAATTACTCGTGCACTTACCCCTCGTTTTTGCCTTTTTGTCTATGGTTTGGGTTTGAGTTCTTTTTTCATCATTGTCTTTAATTTTTTGTGTATGTATGTATATATCCAATCTCGTAATTTTCTCTATACTTTCGAATTTGGTACAGTCTTCTTCTGTAGGATATTTTTTGATATGTCTTTGGCGTTATCTTTTTCTCTTCGTTTTATGTTATCTTAACTTGGATCCTTCTATCCCTTCCCTAGCCTTTGTTGCTTGGCTAGCAAAAGGAAATCTACATGAAAAATAAGAGACAAGAGCCAATAACAACGTGTACTGATCGAATTTACCCAAACCTAAGCTCAGTTGGTGTTAGGCAGTCGCAGGCATATGACATTATTAATCGTTAATGCTTTATTGTAATAATATACATATGTACATATGTATTTATACAATTGCTGCTCATATTTTTGGCATAACGAAGCAAATTTCTTTCTTGCACTGCAACTAATTCTTCTTTTCCATCATATTGGCGACAAGCTCCAGTAGTATGGGAACGTCCTTGTGCTCGAACGTACCGAGGACACCCTCGAGACATTCTCGCACCGGCCGCACGTTTTCGCTGGCACTCTCCATGGCGAACATCTCCGCCGAGTAGTAGAAGCCGTGCCAGTGAAAGTACTCCATGATCAGTTGGTGCAGCAGCTGAATGCGCGGATCGCGGCGCGCGTCCATCGTCATGTCGGCGCCGGGCACGTGCTTGCTGCCGGCTGCCGAGTGGCGCTGCACCAGCGAGCCGTTCGTCTCGTTCTTCCCGCGCATCATGGCGACCATCTTCGATTGCAGCATACAGCGCACTTCCTGCAAAACGCCGTCCTGCTCGAATTTGGATTTGATTGTGGCGTAAAGTTGGTTGATGGCTTCTTCCTTGGAGAGGAAATTCTTGGACATGTTGCGGATGGTAAAGACTTGAGCCGGCCGCTGAATGGTGAGTGAATGCGGATGGGTGTGGCGCGCAGGATTTAGATTATGTTAAGGGCGTTTACGAGAGGAATCGGTTAAAAACAAATGAAATAGACACTTTTGACAAGCAGAAATTTTCTAAATAATAAAAGTGAGATTGTCATTAGCGTGCGTTACGAGTATGGCATGTGTTGAACACGGACAGGTAGACAAGTAAGCAGCGTGGACAGCGTGGAACCCTCGCAATCGATCATTATTGCAAAGCGATGTGAGTGTAACCGATGAAGTGGAGGGAACGCGACTAACACAATCCTAAGCCGACTAACACAAGCCCAGTTTGCCAGTTTCCAATGACGGGGAAAATGAAAAATCCTGCAGAGTTGCTTTAAATGAGAGTACAAAATTGGGGTCGCTTCCAGAGGAGGCAAGCGAATGTTTGTAATTACGTTGCAACGACATTTAAACGCGTGGACCAACTTCTTGTGACTTTGGTGAGGCGCCAGACTTTGCTATACATAGTTATGTACATACATATGTATACGTGTATATGTAAGCGTGTATACTTATTACAGACACGTTAATACTCGTACTAGGGCGTTCACGGACCATGCAATGTCAGCGAGCAATTTACTGTGATGCGAACAATGAAGCGCATATCGAATGCAGTACCGAGTGAAGAACCTTACGTTGTTTGTTCTAAGCAGGCTGCTGCAAAGAACCTGCAGGAGCGGTGTCGCACCATCGATTGCCGCCATGTGGCGCTCGGAACTAAGCGGCGTTGGCAAGAGCGCCGTATCAGTTACAAAATTTATTGCACTTAATGGAATTTAAAAGTTTGTTTGCTTACTTGCGCGGCACACGTACACACACACAGCTGCTGCCGGTTTTTATGTTTGCTACTAAGTGGCACTGCGCCACGGCGCAAAAGGAGTAAACGACAATTTTCCCTAAATGAATTTATGCCTTAACGATAATCATGCAAATTAATAGTTTTTTTCTTTCTGCCAATGCATTAAAAATAAACTTGTGAGCAAAGTGGAGACAAAATAATGTGGACGCAAAGGGGGACTCGAGGCAAATGAGCATATGTGGCAAAGTTGTGCGGCTCGATTGTTAAAAATGAAAAAGTTTTCGCTGCAACTGCGACTGCTGCTGTCAATGTCATTGCCACTGGCTGGGCCAGTGTCACAGTCCATGTTGATTCACGGATTGAAGATCGTTAACCGCCATCATTCTCACTCATGAAGTTGAATTGCAGGATCTATAAGAATCCTAGGGCTGTTGGGTTCAAAGAAACAATTGGTATTTACAGCCCTCTGAATATTTTTTACTCCGCCACTGTGTCTTTGCCTATGCATCGCTTTCGCTGCTTTGAAAGTACTACAACATGGTTTCTGTTTCCTTTTCCTTTTTCGGTAAGTGTTCAGCGTACTGTTAAGGATTGACCCAAGAAGAACGAGGAAAAAACTTGGAAGAAATGCAGAAGCAGCAGGAATCGCTGTCTCAAGCAAGTTTGCACAGCATTTGCGCAAACGAGAATGTATTTATGGATTTTTTCAAGTGAATTTACTTTTAATTTTTGTAATGGAATTGCTGCTATCGCTTGCTGTCCGCTTCACCCGTTTTACAGCATGCTTGCGTGTTGGCAACGCAGTAGATCTGGTGGTATTAATTTAGGCGCATATGTTCTTGAAGGTGGGCGGCGACTGCTGGGCTGACGTTGAATTTCAATTTCGACAAAATTTTCAGCGCGGGCAAATATTTGCGCGTATTTTGGATATTGTGTATAAAGCTTGGAAAAACTCTGGGCTAATTAGTGAAGAGAGCAGCTCAAAGAAAGTTTGCTACCATTAAACGGAAGACGCGGCAAATGTCATTGTTACATAAGCCAAATGCGGCCTCAACAAAAACGAGTGCAGCAGCTGAAAATAATTTGTGCAACGGTTCCTCTCCTGCCGTCTCGCCCGCAGTCATTTCCAGCTAGAGCGCCGCTAAGCTGCCTAATTAATTGCGGCGCAGCGTTACGCAGCTGTGCGAGCATTGGTCAAGTACACAGCTTATAACGCTGAGCAGCGGCGAACAAAGTGGCGCCGCTGTGCTGCTTTTGCAGTAATTAGGCGCCATTTTCATTCTTATGCGCACTGAAAAAAACGGCATAACTTTGGGTGCCTCTCAAGAGACAACAAACCGCAAAGTGTGCTCAGGCCGTCTGTCCGTCTACTCGTAATTGCGGCGGTGCGTGTGCTTTTTGCTCGCCGTCGTCAAAGCCCAAGTCGACGTCGTCAAGGGAATTTGCGGCGTATGCGAGCTCGTATCCCGGACTGGTAATTAATTGATTAATCATAGATTTACTTTATAGTAATTAATGAAGATGAATAGCGGCAAAGGAGTGACAGCAACAAGCCGTTAAGCGGGATTCGAGTGCTGCGAAGAAAGCGTATCGCACTCAAGTGGGTCAAATTAAATTCTGGCCAAGTGGTTATTTTCTTTAAGGCGACTTCGCGGCCATGGATGCACATAACGGATTTGCTTCGGAGTATGGAATGAGTCAAGTGTTTGCGTTCGATAATTAGATTTTCTTTTGCGCCCCGTCGCAAACGGTTGTAATGAGCACTTGTCACTGATTATTGCAGCGCGAGATCGCTTGCCTCATTGCTGCTCACCCAGACGGCGCTCGGTGTGCAAATTACCGCGTTGCACTTGGCCAGCATTTATTGTTCCAGTGTTGCTCCTTGACCGAATTGGCGCGGGCCCTTGCATTGTTGTTTACGGCCACAGCGTTTTTAAGTGTTTAGTTTCCGCTCTAGCAAACGCTCCGCCAGCGTTGGTGCGATAGCGCGAATTGCTGTTATTTGAGCGAAGCAAATAGACGCGACAAATAAAACACACACAAAGGCGAGTGGGGTACGAGCGCCGAGATTGTTGCGACTACTACCATTTCAATTTCCGCTTGAATTTTGCACTTCATTTCGCCAGATCGCAATTTTCACGTGATGCGATGGAACGTGAAGAAGCTGAACGTAAGATGCTGAAAAGAGAGGAAGCCAGGGAAGCAAACACAGAACAACAGAAAATGCGCCAAGAAAAGCTATAAAAATGTGTTTGTGAGCACAGATATGCAAATGCTGAAGCATAAAAGCAAAACAAGCGTAAAAGCTGCAATACAAACATGGCTGACAGGAAGCGCCTCGGTATTTGGTTGGAATGAGGTGGGGGCAGCGGGGACAGCAGGTAAGGCCACAGGCATTGGATACTGCAGGTAGCAGCAGAGACAACAACAGTAACGCAAATGTTTTTGCAGCGCTCGGCTCCGAAAGACAACAACAGCAATAACAATCAGTAGATGGTGATGACAATAAATTGTCAGTTCGCTGCATTCACTGAAATGTTAACAAACGCAACTGCAGTGTCCTCGGGCAATAGGTGGCACAGAGTGGGACGACAATGGCTGACACGCAAACAGTTGCGCAGGGGTGAGGGCTATAGATGATTGGTTTGATGGCTGGCTGGTTGGATGACGTTGCTGGTGGAACATAAAGCTCGCGACGCACAGTGTTTCGACTCCATACAAAATTGGGACAAAAATAGAAGGAATGCTCTAAATTCGCTGAAAATGCAATCTGCATTGCAATTGCAATCTGAATTATTTGGGGCTACTGACTTCAAAAATGATGTTTGTTTTTCAAAAAAATATATAGTTTAAAAAAAATCGAATATATATAACCAAGTATGCCATCACCACCGAGCACAAACCGCTAGAGCTATAATGATGAAATTTGGTCAATAGTTTTATTTTAAAAAGTCAACCTTTAAAAAGAAGCAATTTTAAAAACTTCGACCTTGACAGGCCAGAAACGGGGTGGTGAAGCTTATATGGACAGATATTGTTTTTTGGTCGGATTGTTTTAAAATTTTGTATATATATACTTAAAGAAAAATAACGAAATACGTATTTCAGCGTTTTTATATATTCGACCTTAAAAGGGTGGAAAAGGGGGGATGAAGTTGTTTGAAAGAAAGCTATTTTGTTTTTATTTCCGTAGAACTAAACAAAGAGATGTCATAGCTATGGAGATGAGGTGCTATAGTAAAATTTCCAGGATAAAAGAAAATAATTGCCATTTTCCAAAAAGTTAATTTTATTCAGTATCACTATCATCAACAATAGTTGATGATGCGATTGCTATTGTCTTTGCAATGTTATTTTGATTTTGTGTTATTTTTTCTTTACAAACATATTTATCAATGATATTTTTTCTTTGACCTTTTTCTAGACTGGAGCGATTTTCTATTATGCGCAAATCTGTTGCAACAATGAGGTGCGCCATTAAATCGCGATTTGTAGCTTCTCGTGTTATTTTTCTGGTGTGGTCCAATCGCGCTCTTTTAATGATCTTGTGTTTTGCTTCCAACGCTTCTTCCGAAAAGCAGCCTATAGAAGGGGCGTAGCCAAGGGGGGGGTTTAGGGTGTCAGAACCGCCCCCCCCCATAGCCTATAATTTGCCAACATTTTCAATCACTATGCATCGTATGTACGTTCCCACATTAGCAAAAAGGTCTTTTCATCTTTAAATATTTAAAAGAATAACAGATAGATAATACTAAAATAATTTAGATAATACTAAAACCCTTTGTTTACCGAAACTAATTTGTTTTTTTAATAGTCACGTTTAGGCTTAAGGGAAGGCTCCCCTGGATTTGGGCAAAAATAAGGCAAAGTTTGTAATTTATTTGTGGGATAATGAAAAGGCGTACAAACTTCCGGTTTTGACTATTAAATTCGTCTATTATTTAGGAGTTTAAAAAGTTAAAAAACTTGATGAAATTCAAAATGGCGGCTACAAAATGGCGATTTCCGTAGGCCTCTGCGCGCCAAACATCGCTCGAGAACTGTAATCCTGCAGCCTCTTGTAGTGGACTGAAATCAAAAAGCATTGTCATTACTTAAAGATAACAAAATTGTCTGTGCATTGAACTAGACTCAAAAAATTTAAACGAAAAATTCTTGCACAATGAATATTTGAAGTAAAAAGTTCAATTTTTTGCACCTTTTTTTTAAATTCAACCACATTTAAAAATTAAAAATAAATAACTATTTATGCAAATTGTTAGTTCAAGGCATACAGAAAATCAAATACATTCGAGCAGTTTTTAGATGAAGAAAATCGGATCATTAGATCAAGTCCGGGGATTTCAGTTAGATTGGAAAAAATGGTTTCGAGATAAACGCGTTTGAAGTTTTTAGAAAGTCAAGTTCATCAAGTTTTTTAACTTTTTAAACTCCTAAATAATAGACGAATTTAATAGTCAAAACCGGAAGTTTGTACGCCTTTTCATTATCCCACAAATAAATTACAAACTTTGCCTTATTTTTGCCCAAATCCAGGGGAGCCTTCCCTTAATGCAGCGATTTGCATGTTCTTAAAACATGTCTAAAGAGTAGTTTAGTTCGTCGACCGCAATGTTCTTCAGGATGTCGGTACAAGCCTTTTGGATGGTTTCTACGTTCTCAAAACGCTTTTTTTCATCGGCAAATGCATTCTTTGAAAAGGTGAAATTCGCACGGTCCCACATCATGCGAAAACAAAAAAACAGCCAAAACTAGTGCCAATAGAAGGGATGACATCCTTCGATAGCCAACTGTTCAGTTAAAATGCAATAAATTTATGCTATTGAGATGCTTAACCTTCGCCTTACTAAAGATGATCCCAGGCACTTCCGCCGCTATTTTGAGCAAAACTCACAATAAATATATAATAATTTATAAATTTGTTTCATACAAAGTTCCGGCGATAGTTTGTATTTCGAAAAAAGGCCTAACTTTAATGATTTATTTTGAGACTATGGAAAATATTAGAAGATTTATTTCCAGAGGGTTTATTGAACACATAATGAGGTACGCAAAAAAAATTTATCGTGAGTTTTAATCAAAATGGTAGCGAAAGCGCCTGGGATCACTCAGGTACATTTGTATAAAAAATGACAAAATTCAAGTTTAAACATGAACAAAATTTAAAAAAAAAAATATATTTTTTCATGTTATTGAAAATTACCTTAAAATTTGTGCAGACATTAAACATGAATATTAAAAAGATTACCCGGGTGGGTATAAGTAAAGCGAAGGTTAAATCCAATTTCAAGAATTTCAATAAAGATTTGCCGCCCAGTTTTGATCTACGGTGATCGCGGATTCAGTTGGCTAACACTTTGGTCATCATTTATGTTCTGACAATCGTTTTTAAATCAATTTTACCATTTATGAACTGCACCACGGTATAAACAAAAATCACCATAAACTTTGTCTATCAATTTAAATGCTTCGGTTACAGTTTAATTATTTTTAAAACAATAGTTAATATTGGATCTTTGTTCGATGCACATTTTTGTACGATGACACAAACATACTTCCACTTCAGATGCAATAACTTCGCTTTCAGTCCACCAAATTTCATGAAATTTTTACTAAAAATCAGAAAAAAATTTAGTTTATAATGCATTAAGTCACATAAGCCACAACAAAATGCCCTATTTGGAAAGTGCATTTTACTTAAAAAAAAAGTAGATAATACTAAACTGGCAAACAATTTTTTTAAAACCCCCCCCATGACCAAGTTCTGGCTACGCCCCTGGCCTATAGTAATAATACAAATTGAATCACTATTAAATAAAATAGTTTATAGAGTTCTCACCTATAGGTAGATCAAAAAACTTGATGACATTTATTCCATGCACCAACACCTTATGAACACTACTTGGCATGTAGTACCAACTGTACTTATTTAGGTACAGCATTAAAGTTGTATCAATTAATTCTTTGTTAATATAGAAATTTTCATATTTTATAAAATACTTCCGTATGGCAACCCTGCCTTTAGTGGGTGGACCATGCCCATTTTTAATAGCGACTGTGCTACTATACTTTTTCTTTCCAGTTACATCACTTTCTGGGCGTTACAAGCTCCGTACCAAAGTGAATGTACCGGTGGCACCAATTTCTTTGAAATCGGTGGCATGAAATTTTTCTATTTTTGTCCCACTTCGGAACACTGTGCGACGTGCTGGCTTGTTTGTTCGTTTGTTCTTTCGCTTGTTTGTTTGTTTGTCTGCCTGACAAATTGCTACAATAATGAGGGAGGTGCAAATGATGGCACATTGTTTTGTCTATTTGAGTGGAAAACAAAATAGGCGTCGCTTTGATTTCACTTGGCTGAGGTCGCGCGCTCCGACAATAGCGGTGGGCGGAG
Organism: Melieria crassipennis; assembly: GCA_963668005.1. Lineage (NCBI taxonomy): Eukaryota > Metazoa > Arthropoda > Insecta > Diptera > Ulidiidae > Melieria > Melieria crassipennis. The sequence continues at coordinate 73,850,395 of OY764961.1, read as the reverse complement.
GGTCTGATTGCTTACCAAACCAACTTGAAAAAATGTTTATTTAATTCAAAAGAGTTTGTATCAGTTAAAGCTTAAAATTAATTAATTAAATATTATTAATTTCACATATAAAACTGTGTGTTCACTTTAGCTGGCTTATATGCTTTCGTATGGTCTTGATCATCGCCTCAGCTTGCGGATTGGATGAGTCCCGCAACAAGCCTATTACATCGGCAACGCCGTTTGGCGGGCTGCCCTTATCAGCCTTGGAAGCTAAGGCGAACAACACGCCCACACAGGCGCCGCGTTTGCCTTCCCAATTCTCGGGGCTGGGATCAAGCCTGAACGAGTAAAAAGAAGCAGCGTACTCTCAACACAGTCAAGTTTAAGTCAAATAAATACTTCTCTAGCATGTCGAATGCCTTAGACGCGACCCAGAACTCCTCACATTTGTAGCATTCATTGGCAATCAGTTGCAACAGTAGGAATGCTTCTGAGTTGGTATCGCGCGTAATGAAAACATTCCAAGCCTAGCCACGAAAACAAATGCACAGGTTAAGTCGAGGTAGTTAAGGTATTCAAAACATAGCACTTTACTAATTCCGGTCGTCCGGCGCGAATGTGGCACTTGGCCACGATCATGCAGTACGAGTATTGGTTTTTTATATCCAAATCGGTGATCTGCATGAGCAACTCCTCGGCCTCCTTGTAGTAGCCAGTGGCGCACTTGGCCTGCGCGTAGTTGTAGTTGAAAGTGTCGTCATTCACGAAGTAGCTGCGTATGGAATTCATGTAGACGAGCACCTCCTCGAACTGCGAGTACAAGAAAAACGCAGAGGCCATGCTCTGACGGCCCGGTATGGTGTCGCACTCGGTTGCTGAACTACCAACTAGATGTAGGTTTTGCTGTGCGGTCTTGATGTGTTCCTTCTGCAGGAAGCACAAACATTAAATTGGAGGAAATTGGGAATTTCCCACTCACCGATCCCAATTGTTGTCCTAGCGCGGCATGCACCACACCCTTCAAAATATACTCATGCGGCACGGCAGGCTGCATTTCCTTTATCATGGAGTGCGCCTCCTGCACGTCGCCATTCTTCAGATAATAAATGGCCAGATTGAGTCTAGCTTCCGGCACTATGTGCAGCAGCGTCGGAAATGTCTGCATGGCACCTTCTCCACTGCGAAACACTACCAAATTATGACGTATGAGATCGGCGCCGAACGTGCCATTGTCAGCGATGTTTTTAATCTCCTGCTCGGCGACGCGCCCATTAAAAAGGCGAAACCGATTGCAAGCCTTCAGATTTATGGCGATGGTGCTGTCGCTGTGCTTGGCGAGGTAGACGTCCAGCACTTCCTGTGACATGTCGTAGTAGTCGAGCTTATAGAAGCATAGTGCCAAGTATACATTAATAGCCAGATAATCCCTGAAACGAGGGACGAATGTTAAGCACCAGGAAGGGGTCCTACATTTTTACGACGATTTACTTGTTATCCAATAAAATGCGCTTATAGATGTCGATGGCTTCCTGGTAGTGCGCACGCAAGTAATGCATGGAGGCCAAGCTCAGCTGGTCCTCTACGGCATCTTGCAACGTCTCGTGCAGTTGCGCGACTTGCTCTTCGTTGCCGAATTTGTGCGCCAGATGGAAGAGCAACCGCAGCTTCAGTAACGTATTTGGCGTCTGTTCGATCAATTTCTGCGCCTCCTCGTACATGCCCAGATAAAACATACACACGGCCACGTTCAGGCTGATATCCTCGGTGGCCGGTTCGGCATCACGAATAGTGACGTATTGCTGCAAGGCCTGCTGGTAGTCGCCCAAATGGAAGCTGCAAAACGCAATCCATTGGGCGATGAGTAGCTGACGATCCTCGTCGTCGCTCTCGTTGGCAAACTGGGAGTGAGTGGTTATAATCGGAATACGGAAAGGAATTAAAAAAAAATCATTATTATTACCTCCAGAAAGGCACGAGCGCCAGTGTAGTCGCGTTTGATAATGAAATCCTCAAGCGTTGTGGGAGGTTTCTTGCCCAAGCTGGCGCTGAGTACATGACGGGAATTCGCCGAATCGGTTTTGCCCCTAGACAGTATCTGCAATCAAGCAGTAGAAAATCACTCTTTGTTTTAAATCAGGATCATTTATACAGCCACTTGCCATATTTTCGTGCTTAAGACGTTCTGAAGATATTTGTTGTTTGTTATGGTCTGCCTGCTGATCACCTTGGCAACCGTTGTGCTTGTTGCGGTTGCCCCCACATTCATCGCTTAGGTTCAGGGCAGGTATCTGCCGATAGACCTGTCGATACGGCAGTACAAATATCCAGACGTGACGTGAAACCACCGTGCAACATTTATGCACACATCCCAAAGATGGTTTACTACTTTGTTGTTTTATATTTAGTCTGCGCTACGTTTTTGCGTCCGACTTTTATTACTTTCCTAGTTTGTGTGTGTTTTTGGAAGCATATAAAAGCGTCGCCATACAGGCAACGCAAGCCTTGCAATGTTGCAATGTAGCGTGGCGCTAGGCAACACGACGCACAGTGATTCGTTCCATAGACAAAATTAAAAAAATGTATAGTCTCAGAATTTAACAATTTTGATGTTATTTGAAAGGTAATAACTAAGAAAACCCCAAAAAAATCTTTGCAAAAAATTAATTAGTGTGTGTGCAAAGGCGGCTCAAAGTTGAAACTTTTTTCACAAAAATATGTAAACACATATTTTCTGTTTTTTAGTCTGTTGAGTAAAAAAATTTTTAAAATACATGGTTACGAAGAAGTTGCTTAAACTTTCAATATAGATTACGAAATGACGTGGCCATTTTCGCTTTTAAAGTTTTCCCAAAATTTGCGAAGCGTAGGCTTTTACATCACTTTTAATTCAAAATATTTTTCTAAATTAAAAATCTGAAAATTGGAAACTAGAGGAAAATATCTAAAAAGTATGTGAAAGTATGTTCCTGGATTTTTTTTTCATTTTAAGAAGGATTCTTTCCTCCGATATCTTCCGATCTCAGAAAATAATTCTATTTGAAAAGTGTCTAAACACCTATTTTTCGACAAAATTTATTATTTTCATCCCTAAAAGTATGCAATCAGCATGAAAAATTGAGAAAAAAAATTGCAAACAAGCAAAACATACGTCTATTATTATTGTTTTTATTGCAAAACTAAAGGATCCTAAGACAATTTCTGTCACTCTTTGCAATTATCAATGTTAACGTTACCGATTAAATGTAAAATCTGGAAAATCTAGCCAACACACTCGTTGCACCAGCACACCAAAAATGACGAAAATTGCAAATTTAAGTCTCAGACATTGCCAAACTACAAAAGTTTAAGAAAAACAAAATGGAGATTTCAATTTACCAGACCATGATTAACTAGTATACCAAATTTTGTGAACAACGGACCACTCCTTCTAATTTTGTCCCGCGGTTGTATGGAGTCGAATCACTGTGCGACGCACAGTGTCGCGAGTGGGGACAAAAATAAAAAAAAAGAATTTCGTAAATATAGAAAAATAAGTTTGTAGTACTGAAGTAAATACCTCAAATTACTAAAATGTGAAAACGGATTTAAAAAATATCAATTTATATACCGATGGCAGGCCATCAAACTTGCACTTTGTGAAGGTGGGTGACTTGGGTAGAAATTATTGCAATTTGTTGAATGTAAGTTCGAGGTCTCTTATTGAAAAATTTCCCATGGAACCTTATGTTAAGTAAATATATTCTATAAATATACTATTTTTGCAACTCTGTGGAAGCTTTCCCTCTTTTGTTCTGCTTTCCATATTCCTTGTACCGTTACTTAAAGAAACGTCAATTCGTAGGAATAAAAGTGCAGTGTCATCAAACTTTAGATAAACTTTAAAAAAATACTCCTTCTCACTCCTTCGAGATTTTACAGTGTGATATAGCTGAAAGTATGTATTAATAGAAACCATGGACTTTAGCTGCACAAACTTGCACGTTTTTAAGAAATTCAACATTTTCAGTGGCGTATGCAGTCAAAAATAGGGTCCTTTTTGCAACATGGTTGGCAGGAAAACATAGCGACCACTACTGCGTTTCGCTTGAGTTATAAATTTTTGTTTGTAATAATATGCAAACACCACTTGATTTTGAAAAATTAGAAAAAAAGGTAGATTCGATGGAAGTAATACTGGTAATACTGGTAATACTGGATAGTAATACTGGATGGTTGCGGGAAGCTAGGCCTTAGTCTCGCGTAAGCGGGCTGTCGTGCCAGTCAATTATTAATTATTATTATTAATACTGGATGGCTTGCCATCGAATCAAGGCAACTTTCGAAAAGAAGCAAAACTGGTTAATGTCTTCAGAACCAATTATAGCAGTTAATAGGAAAATTAAAGATAAACATGAAAACCGAAACTCTGATATTATGCAATTTAAAAAAATTTAATTTCGAATTTTGTCAAAAATAGATGTAGAGGGTTAAATTTGAACAATTCATCATCGGAAACCGATTGTCCTAGCAGTACCTACAGATTAACAAATTGTAATTTTTAATGAAAATATATGCTATACTGAATTAAATAAGAGATGTTATTATTTTCTATTTGGGTTTGAAATTACTTAGTTGCGCATAAGTATGAACAGATATTTGTAGATTTTTCAAAATGTCTTTTTTTTATAACAAGCGTATTTGTAAGTTGATCGAACAAATTTTTGGCATATGTGTTTATATTGATGATATGATATGCTGTACCTCATCAATTTCATCAATATATCTTTTATAGTTTTCGAGATACTGTCAACTTAGTATTTGGTATAGTATAGGAGGTGGGCGTGTCCGTGGGGCGATTGAAGTAATTTATAATTCTCTTTATAACAAAATCATATGTACAAAATTTTATTGCCGTACGACTATTCCTTCTATTTTTGTCCCTCGCTACTATGGACTCGCGACACTGTGCGACGTGGCAAATGCGTCGCAGTGAGACGTGTCGCACAGGTGCAACAGTGCGCTCGTGCATGTGACGATGCCGAAACGAAAGGCGAGCAAGCAATAGACACATTTCCAGTCGAAAGAAACCATAAATGGAATAAAAAATCACTTGAAACTGCTAAAAGGTGCAGTCACAATGTGGTTCGTTTTGCTGGGTTCTCATTGAAGTTCGGCTTCCTTGCGCTTGTGAGTAACATGCTGAAAGACGTAGTTTCATTCGTGGCCCCAACTAAATACGCGTTTTGCAACTCTGCAGCTGCGGTCATAACGACGTTATTTGACTGTCCGAACTTACGGAACCGTACACGCAACTTCTCCACTCCTCCTCGTCAATGCCGATATACCGCTGAGCGTTTGTTGCTTCGAACGACAAGCGTGCTGGGCGCCAATTTATGCACTAATTAAAATTTTATCGCGCAATCTGATTCACGTCCCGCCTACACCATCATCCACGCCCACACCGTCCGCCCGCATTCGCGGTCGTCAGCCGTAAGTGAAGCTGCAGCATATTTGGACTTTTTCATTTCTGCTGCACGCCGCACAGAGCCGCTCGAATTGTTTGCAGTGACGCTTGTTTGCTTGCACTCCACACCAACACTGCCTCGTCTGCGTTTCGCCCCGGCATGAGCTCCACCCTTTGCAGCTCCCTTGGCCCATGTACTTCTCGCATATATCATGGCACATTTGCACGCCGCGCCCCCGCGTGCGTTAAGTGCTTTTGCGCGGCATGTGTGTGTGGGTGGTGGTTTTTGGGTGATGGGGCGCTGCGAGCGGTTTTCGATGTTATTTCAACTTTGATGTTATTAAATTTGTTCACTGCGACATGAATGCGCTTAATCACTGCAGATGGCGCTGCTGCATTGGCGCAGCGTGTGGCGGGCCACATATGGCTTGCAAGCTGCAGCATCCCGTGCCTGCTTTGGGCGTACTTTTGGTTAATTTTATTTGGCATTGTGGCACGATGACGCGAAATTGCACGACTGACCTCTATTGAGCGAAATGTGAAAAGTAAAGTGCATGAAATTACGGAAACAAACTTTCAATTCAATTAATAAAACTCGGGAGGGGGTAGATTCGGATCATATGTATACATACATATGTATATCGGTATATAAATGCACGCTACAGCAGCAAGTTGCGCGTTTCTGAATCCAGCTGAATTGTGCCGAATGGCGCAAAGATGGAAAATGTGCAAAGTGAAAAGACTGCATTTAATGCCGAGCAGTGAAGGACCGCAGACAGGATGATAGGGACCTTTAACCCCAAACTGCAAAGAGAAAGTAGCACTGGCCAGCTGAGTGGTGCGAAATGTACATAGCTGGATTGTATGCTCATGGTATGAACCATTTCGATGTGGCTGATTTATGCCAGACTGAGCTGAGTTGTGCAGAATAGAGCTGAGGTGGCGTGCAGACTACGCTTCGGCGTGGATGTGGTGTGTGCCTGCGTGCAAGCATTTAAGTCCAAGTCAAGTCAATATTCAACAAACATTCTCAACTAATGCCAAGTTGAAAATAAATAAATGTTTTTGTGGCGGAAAGTTGCAAATTAAATATGATTTTGCTTGCGTCAGCAAAAGAACACGCACTCGTTTGCGTGCGTGCGGACGTGTATTTTTGTGCAAACACCAGCACCAGGACCAGCACCGGCACCGGCTGCAACAGCAATAGCAGATAAATTTCAAATTGCATTTGCACTTTGCAAAAAGAATGAAAAATTCAATTTGAACAGATTTCAGTCTGCAGTTGCACACATTTGCGTGCATATGCATGGACTTATGAGCGTGTGCGGCGTGCGTAAGTAGTTACAAGCTAACTTTTTAATGGCGACTAAATGTAAATTGCAGCCGTTCGTCTGCTTTTCAGATTAGAAAATGAAGTGCCATTACGGCAGAAAAGTGTGTAATTTCCCTATTTAAAGTATTTTCGAATGTGTGAGTGCATGTAGATGTCGTCAGGCGGTCGGCATAGGTGTATGCGTGCATTCCAGCTCTTTAATGATTTTGCTGAATTTTAAGCAGAAAGGTACAACTGAAAACGATTGCGACTTATTCGTTGTAAACACACTAAAAGATTCTTCTGTTAACCTCATCGTTAACTTGTTGGAAACGTGGCAATAATAAAAACTTGTAAGCCGCAACAAATTCCGCATTTCGCTTTCAGACGAGAGGCGCTGCAGAGCATTGGACATTCAAATTTTCAATGCCATTGCTTGTTTTCCTCATTTTGATGTGTTTTTATTATTGTGCAATAATTTGGTCGTTTCTGTAACGGCACGCAGTCCTGATTCCTCAGCGCATCGGACCTCGCACACAATTGGGGGAAATTTCGTGTCCGCAATTTTCCTCACCGAGAGTCCACCGCTGGCGGTGTGGAATTAAAATGGCGTTGACAATAGCTTCACGCTTTCCTAAAGTACATACTTATAAAATGTGCAAATGCAAAAAAGAAAAACTGACAACGGAAACTTATTTATGGGTCGAGCCGTTCTTGCTTTCACTCTCGTGCCCGCTGCATTGCCACAACGCATAATCACCATTTCTTGCCGCTTTCGTCTTACGGTGGATTTTGCTTTGCTTTTCATTTGTTAAAGCTACAGAAGGCCGCAAGGAAAAACAACTCGCCTCGCACGCGTCCAACGGTGCGACATTGTTGCGGAGCATACATTTTGTGTGTGCGTAAATTAAGAAATTTAATTTCTTACGCATATGCACAGCGGCAGCGGCCCTGCAAGTAGATGGGAGGCAGCGCCGGAGTGGGCAAAACTTTTTCAGCGCCCCCTTGAGATATGGCACTTTTCTTTTCAACTTTACTTTTGCTTTCTTTTCGCTTTTATATTGTTTTTGTTGCTGTTGTTGTTTTAATATTATTGCGCTGCGTGTCAAAAATGTCGCCGAATACCACGTCTCACACGTTTAAATTATGAAGCAAGGCGCAAGCGGCTCGGCCGAGTGGGGAAAAGTTTCTCGCGCTCTCCGTTCTCTTATTTACTAACAAAATAAGAATATAAGCAGAAAGCGAAAAACTTTTTCTATTTACCCAGAAAATTTCCAACTTGTGGCAGCAAAATTGACGCAACTATACAGTAAGTAAATATTTTTTATGGTGGATTTGCGGGGATTGCGTCAAATTAAGTCAAATGAAATCGTAACAAATTGTGGGCTTCTATATTAGGTTTTCGCCGGATTTCGACATAATGCGGGCGACAATGAAAACAACTGAAAGTCTGTGCAAGTTCGAAGCTGCAATGCAATTTTAATGATTTTGCTTTTCATTTGAATGCATTTTAAATTCGAATCACAATTGTGTTTTTCTAATACGAATTTTAGGCTCATATTCTTCATACTCGTAATTTCCACTTTCAACATTTGGCTTCAAGTGGCAACATTTCGAAAATCTCGCCTATGCTCGCCCCTGGGCAGAAAATGGAACTCCACTTGTAACAATTTAAGTTTATTGCGTTCAAACAGATCGCGCAGCACAGCTGCTGCGCCGTAACTTATGCTAAGCATTTCCTTGCCGCTAACCGGTTACCGCAACACCAGTGGGCAAATCGTACTAAAACTATTTGAACAAGTGACGGCAACAAACATGTACTGTACGTCGCAGCCACACCCACAACCAGCAATTTCGACAAGGCCAAAACTTTTTCACGGTAAAAAGACATGAAAAAATGGGAACAGCCACGGCGCAAACAACAACCGCCAACCACGAGTGCATGCCGTCTGGCGCGATTGCGTTACTGCAATTTCATCCACGGTGGCTGCCAAATTGCGCAACTGCAATGAGGCGCAGCGGACGGAAAGCAGTGTGCGATGCGAAGGCTCGCTGCAGCGATGGCGGCAGCTGGCGAGTCTTTCTTTTTTAATAAGAGCGAAAGAAGCGTTTATGAGCGCTTAGAGTGAACAGAAATGTGCGTGCGCGTGTGCATGTGCGTCCGCGTCTGGCTGGGTGCGTTTATGAGTGTGCGTGTGTTGGCGTTAAGCGCAGCTAAATGTGGAAATTATTTTGAGGCGCAAGTTGCGCACCTTTGGCGGGTTTCCAGCTCTCTCCTTTTGTTGGCTTTTGTGTTTAGATTTGGTCGCCGTTGTTGCCCTGTGCGTCGATTCAATTCAAACTCAAGCAGCTGCCACTAAGGGCTTTTGCGTGGGCTTCAGTTTGCTTTGCCAGCATGCGGCAAAGCATTTCCAATTTAATATGCGCGCCACTGCTCCTTTGATGACTACCCCCGCACGCGCACTCACACACACATACGGCCTAAGTCGCACATACAAACGTGCACAGCCGCATCAAAAAATACCCACGCAGCCAGTTGCACTCGCCGACTAGCATTTTTGGCATTTCTGGCATTTTTTCGTGCCAAGCATATATCATTTTTCTCTTCAATTTTTTTCTTTCCGCTTTCTGTCGGACTTTTAAATATTTCTTTTTCATCTGCCAGTGTTATTTTTCCCAATTTTTGATTTAATCCTGACGTATAATGGTTGTGGTTATAGTTGTGCTGCCAACCCGGCTGTAACCGTCTGTCTCAGTTTTACGATTGCTGTTGTTGTGTGTGTGTGTGTTTGTCTGCCTCGATTCCTGGACGATTTATTAACCCTTTCAAAGCAGTAAAACATAAGACATAAAAGCAGTAAACAAAACAAACAGACTGCGCAGTATTCGTAAGATTACATACATTAAAATCTTATTTATGCTATAAAAATAAAAACACTTTTAAAATAGTTGTCTTAGCGATAGTCCAGAAATAGTGCTGTTTATAAACAATTCAAATGTGAAATTTCTTACCTTCAGAGTGTTAAAAATTGCATTTACATTTTTTTAGCAATCTGTTGATGCAGTCACAGTCAAATATAACAAACGAGTTATTTTTCGAACTATTTGTCAGAAATGTCTGCAACATACACACAAGCATCTGTCTGCCGTCTGCGCGCCATGATACTGTACGATAGCTCTTCAATAAAATGCGCTGGATGCACTGTGACATTGGAAGCCATTGAAAGCGTTTACGGAAAGTCAAGTGGATGGCTTATGCGGTGTGTTCCCTTGTGATGAGCTATGTTTTGTGTTCATCGGTTTTAAATAATTCAAACTCGTAGTACAATCAGTCGCGATAATAACAACGACAAAATTTGTAATTTTTTAAGTTACCCCACCAAGAACACGTAACGCGTTACATTTTATAGTGTGAAAAGACCTCCCGTGTCTTGATTCCGACATTCCGTTAGTGCTCAGTTCGTCACAGTACATACTGCACGACATTTTGTGATTTGGCAACTGCTGCTGACGGCTACTACCACGTGCTAGGCGCAGACAATGCGTGGCTTCAGTAACTCAACGCTACGCTACGCTTAACCTAATGTTAGAAACGTTGTCGCAGCCACTTTCTCTCGACTTCAACGTCAACGCAAGATTTGCCTATCTTCTATTCGCTATGCTTCAATCGTTCTGCGCCGCTCACAAAACCAAATACGGAACTAGCGGCTAATGGGCTCTCGCACACGTTGCCGATTCGCTTGTCTACCGTTCGAGGACTAAAATTTCGGTTCTTTTGTTAATCTTATGTTGGAAGCAACAAATTGTGCGAACGGAATTCGGGTGGACTAGCAGCGAACCGCACACAATTACTTTGTAACGCACAATTACTTTGTAACACATACAAGTGAATACATATACATACATATGTATATACAAGGTGCAACCCAAAGTAAACAGGACTTTTATAAAATAAAGAAAACGGATGATTATTTTTGTATAATTCTTTTTATTTATTCAAAATACTCTCCTTCTGCTTCGATACAACGTTTTGCACGGTCCAAAAGCATTTGGAATGAGTGTTTTAGGTCATCGGCCGGCATCGCCTTCAGAATGTTGGTACAAGCCTTTTGGATGTCCTCAACGTCCTTATAACGGTTTCCTTTCATCGGCAAATGCAACTGACCGAATAAGTAGAAGTCACAGGGAGCCATATCAGGCGAATACGGTGAATGATTGATGGTAAAAATGCGATTTTTGGTCAAATAATCGGTCGTAACTAGGGCTCTGTGAGCCGGTGCATTATCATGCAATAAACGCCAACTTCCTTCCTCGCGATATTCTGGCCGAATACGACGAATGCGATGCACCAAACGCTTCAAAACAAAGCGTTAATTGTTTTTCCCGGTGGAACAAACTCTCGATGAATTATTCCCTTTGAATCGTAGAAACAAATGAGATGAGTTTTGATTTTTGACTTCTCACGGCGGGTTTTTTTCGGAGTTGGCTCATCTGGGTGCTTCCATTCGGCACTTTGACGCTTTGTTTCGGGATCATATTGAAAGCACCACGTTTCGTCACCGGTTACGATGTTGAACAAGAAATTTGGATCACGTCTGGCTTCCCGAACGATGTCTTTTGCGTGCTCAATTCTCTGCGCTTTTTGGTCGTCGGTTAAAGTGTGCGGAATGAAACGAGAACACACTTTACGGAGACCCAAATGTTCGGTTAAAATGCGATCAATTGATGTTTTGGAGATGTTCAATTCCATTTCCATCAATTCCAATGATGATTTTGGCTGCATTTTGATAAAATCACGCACAGTTTTGATGGCATCGTCAGTAATCACAAATTTCGACTGGCCGACGTGTTCGTCGTCATTCAAGTCTTCACGACCATTCTTGAATCGATTCAACTACTCATTAACACGGCCACGGGATAAACAATCATCACCATAAACTTGCTTTAACAATTTAAACGTTTCGGTAAAAGTTTTACCAAGTTTAAAACAGAACTTAATATTAGCTCTTTGTTCGATCGACATACTCGTACCAAAGTTAAAAACATACTGTCACATTGAGCGGGATATTTCGGCGTCTACTAGACCAAATGTCATGAAATTTAGACAGTATGTGAATGAAAGATGTACCTTTCCAACGCATGTCCTCACACATAGATGGCGCCACCAGAAACGTCCCTATTGCAAAAGTCCTGTTTACTTTGGGACGCACCTTGTATATACATAGAAGTGAAGTTGGCTACGGCAGCCGTCCCGGTAACGCTTTGTTTTTATACAGTTGTTGTTGGTGCTGATGGTAGCTGGTGTTTTATCGGTTCTCCAATTGGTGAGATGTGATTTTCTCTGGTAAATGGTTCTCTTGACTCTTCATTTCTCCATATCACATTTTTCAGTCACTTTTCAATTTCAGCTTATCTGCGCATTGCCCAGGTGTGACCAAAAGCAAATTTGGGCCAAATACGTCGTTACCACTAAGCCGTTGAGTTAATTTCGTTAAAATCTTCTTGTGACAAATGCAATTTAATTACTTTACCTGTTGCACTCTGCATAAATGTGAAACTTCGCCGCTGAATAGTCGGACACGCACACACACACACACACACACACTTTTGACTTGCAAATGAAACTTTGTGCGCTTTTGAATGAAATCCGTCAATATGTAACGCTGTACCCTGCTGCACGAATTTTGCAATGCGGTTCGGCGGTCGATGTTTTCGGCCCTGGTGCTTTTTTCAATTCGGATGCGTACGATGCATGATCCATTAACTGACCCAGCCCACATGTCCAGTTCTTCACGTGCCTCTTCTTGTTGCGAACAACGCCGCCGCACATTGGGGCTAAAACCCGAAAACGTGCGATTAATTCAAAAATGAAATGTTAGGCAATCTCAAAAATTTTGATGCCATCTTAAAAAAAATTAAATTTTACAACACTGGTGAATAAACTATTGCTTTCTGTGCTTTGGTTTTCCTTCAGTGCCTTCTCAAAGTTCACCTTTTTCTGTTGTGATCTTGTGGAAAGTGCAAAAAGCGAATTTTTAGTCATTTTCGTAGGCAAATTTCAGTGTGAAAGTTTAAATTATATGTTAAATTTATGATGAAATCATCAACTTCAGGTATTTTGAAACTAGTCTTGAAAAAAAAATTAAAAAAGATCATTAGTTTTTCTTTACTAATTTTTTATAAAAAATACCTTAAATTTGAGGTTTTTGGAGTATATATGTAGACATATAGTTGTGAACTAAGCCTTGCTTAGCGATAAGACGTATATCATGTGGAACTATAGATATTCAGCTAACATATTGTTAAAAAAAATCTTGCGCCACTTTGCTCCATTTGAAAATAATAGAATTTTTGTGTTTGAAGTCATAGGCAAAATGTGAAGCGTTTAGTGCCGTTGTTATTTGCATTTCCTTTTACTTACTGCGTTTTTAATTGTTGTTGGTAGGTTTTCATCGTTTGTTTTATGCTCATTATCAAAGTGTTATACTCGTGACATGTGATTTAATACTCGTTAATACTGTTGTTCAAAATGGGGAAACCCCTATAGAAGTTAAGCATAATTTAATCTTAGCAATAGTTGTTGGGAAAATTTGCAATGCTTTAACGGAAACTACTTCTACTCAAAGGTGTTATATATGTGGTGCTACTGGTAAAGAGTTTAATAATATTGATAATATGTTAATAAGATCTGTTAAAACTGAAAATTTAAACTTTGGGTTATCTACTCTTCATAGTTGGATACGATTTTTTGAATGCCTTCTTCATTTGTCATACAAACTTCCTCTCAAAAAATGGCAAGCTAGGCCAGAAGATGACAAAAATATTGTTTCTGATTCGAAAGCGCGAATACAAAAAGAGTTCAAAGATAAAATGGGACTGAGAGTGGATCAACCGAAACCCGGATTTGGGAATTCGAATGATGGCAACACGGCGAGACGCTTTTTTCAGAACGCCGAAATATCCCGCAATAACCCACATCGATGTGGATTTAATAAGACAAATGCATACTATAATGGTAGTGGTTTCTTCAGGGTACGACATTAATATTGACAGAATTCGGGAGTTTACCCAAAATACTGCTAGAACATTCGTTTCGTTATATGGGTGGTGTCCAATGTCACCTACAGTGCATAAGTTTTTGATTGACGGTCCGGAAATTATAATCAACGCATTATTACCAATTCAAAACTTTTATCCGAAGAAGCTCAAGAAGTGCGAAACAAAGACTTTAAATTTTACAGAGAACATAACTCACGAAAATGTAGCCGTGAAAAAACGAATCAGGATGTATTTAATAAATTTCTTGTCACATCAGATCCAAAAATATCAAGCTTGCGAAAGCCATCAAAAAAAAGTTTCACCATCTTCCTGAGTCAGCCATAAATATATTAGTATGTCCAGAGGTTAATGTAAGCGAATGTAAAGAAGTTAGTGATGAAGAAATTACAGAAGGTGATTTACCTTATTCATACATGCCTATGCCTATAACGATGATGTTTTGTTTAAATAAAAGTTTTTCATAAATACGCTATTTTCTTTTCATAAATACTTAAACTTCAATATCCACGCCACGCCCATAATGGTAAGTTAAGATACTTACATATATTAGTCAACCTACTTGATTAATCATTTTACGCCATATAAGGCACAATTTTCAAGTTTTAAGAATTTTTATGATGAAAAAAGTCAAAATCGGTGCGTAGTGTGTATGGGCGGTACCACGCCCACTTGAGGTAAATAGCCCATTTTCATTTTCAAATGTCCTGCTATCAATAGAAATTAGTGAGGCAAATTTCAATACTTTTGCTTCATTGTAACTGTGATTTAAAAACAAAAACATGAAAAATATGTTACAACCTCAAATTTCAAAATAGCGTCAAAATTTTTTTTCCCACCAAAAGTATTCGGGAAAAAAGTTTTTATTACTTCTATTAGTATAGCAAATCTAACTGTAGGTACAAACTTTTTGTGAAAAGTTTCTACGAATTAATCGCACGTTTTCGGGTTTTGGCCCCACTGTGCGCCGCCACAATCTCTGTTGTGAACTTGCACGTAGAATGCTGCAATCAAAAAGTGGGCCCCAACTTTATACGGCCTACATAGGTAGCTAGAATTAGAATCACACCTATTTCTTTGTTTTGCTTTTCAAAAATTAAATAATAACTTTCACCTCCGCAAATCAAACAACAGATGCCGCCAACGATTTCAGTCACACAGTCGTATTTGCGTCTCACCTCTCACCTCTCATTTTTCGCATATTTGTTAGCCAATTTCATGCCCAATTATTGTCGCTGCTTCCTGTCAGTCGTGCTTGCATGCAAAACTATAGCGCTGATGCCGTTGCCCGAGCGACCGCAAACAGACTATTAAATATTTCCAGCTCGACGCATTCAATTTGAAACGTGCACACCGTCACACTGCCACGTCCGCCACTCCCGACTCTGTGATACTTCAGATCACTGCAGCGTTTACAAATTACGCCAAAATTCCGTGTAAAAGTGACGGCTGTGAAATATTTAGAAAAATCGCCAACATCCGCCAATAGCCACCAGACATTTTGTCTGAGTCCGCTTAACCCGTGGAGCACACTATTCAAGTCAATAATAGAAGATTACGTTTTGACCATACATAAACGAGGTATTTAGTTTTATACACTAATTGAAAACATGGTCTGATACGTAATACAAGATTATCAAAATATAAACAAGTACGAGTAAGTGTTTACCTACTGTACAAGAATGTTTATAAGTATAAATACATTAGACAAACAAATTATAACACGGCTGTATTCTGTTTGACTTAATATTTGTTGCTTTTTATGGAAATGAAATAACTAACTTTATTATTTATATTTGGAGCCCTTTAATTAGACAAACTGCGACCTTTAATGGGTTAACACTACAAATAGAGCACTCGTTGTTCTTGTGCGTTGTTTTGCAAATGTAGCACCAAGTTGGCTGAAAGTCAGAAAACGTATGGCAGTCTTGGTTGTTTGGAATTCGCCGCCAAATAGAAAGCCTATCGCAATAGTTTTTTTTTTTTGTAAATGTTTTAGTTTGTAATGTTTAGTAATGGTTTTCCAAACAAGTTTGTCTAATCCGTTCTAAAAATCGTTTAGTATCTATTGGTATTCCAAGCACACTTAGAAATGATTTTATCGCAACCATTTAGTAACGATTTTCCAAATGCGATTATTTTTGCTGATTTTGATTGATTTTGATTATTTTTGTTTCTTTTTGTTTTGTTCATTTTGTGACGATTGTTTCTGTCAAAACCATAAGAGAAGTGCATCGTGCTCCCTTCCCAGAGGTTGCCAGTTCGATTTTCACTTACTGAATATTTCCAAATTCTAATTTGCCTTTCCTTCCAATTTTTTTCCCATTCCATCAACATTCAGCATCATACTTCAATCAGTTGATGAACAGCAGGACGCAGCAAATTCACATATTCCGTAGTCATGAAAGCGCAACACCAACACGCCAGAACTTACTAACAAATTAAAAATAAACAAATTTAAACAATAACAAATTAAATTAAATCCCACATTTATGGGAGTTGAATCTAGTTGAAATTTATTGGAGTCCTTCATTATTTGGAAATAAGCGCTACTACAAACCTTTGAACTTTTTTTATTTCCAATTTTTTTCCAAATTTTTTAGCAATTGTTTAATTAGGCTTTTCTTTCGCTAAAACTACAATTATAAGTAACTGTTTTACAATGCTTACGGCAAACGTTTTTCAAACGCCAGTTTTGGAAAGTTTATAGTACTTAGATGTAATGTATTTTGCTTAGGTATTTAGAAATATCTGACAGCACTAATACCGCTGAACGCACACACATACGTACACTGAAAATGCCAATTGCAGACATTTAGGTGTCAATAAGGCAATGGCAACGTTCATTTCGTCTTAATTGGCGAAAGGGTGAAACATGTGCAAAGGCAAACGTTAGCATGTACGTGATATTAAAAATATAGACTAAAAATGGGATAAGCGGTGAGTGAGAGTGAAAAAGATTCGTACACATTTGGCAAAGCAGATAAAACGCAAAGTGCTGCAATAGGTGAACGCCAATCCCGAAATGAAGATGAATACGGCGGCAAAAGCTTAGGTCGTGTATCTGCCAGCGCTCCAGTCTGTGGCGATTAAATTATGTGGCGATTAAATTGAAAATCGAATAGCGAAGCGGAAAAGGAAACTGTCATGCAAAGGAGGAGAACGGAAATAAAACGCGGAAATAGGGGAGAAAAAAGTGCGAAAAGTCGAAACAGCACAAAGCGATGGAGAATTCCTTTGCTTAAGAGGAAAACTTTTTCCATTATTTGAAGATTATAAGTCTCTAAGCATTTGCCGTGCCATGCGGAGCAGCATCAGCGTAGCGCGCCCGAAAGTCGATGGAGTGCCGAGGGAAGCGAATTTACCACACTTTTATGACACCATGGCAGAAACTTTCTGCCTTTGCTGGTTTGCTTTCTCTCTGCTCGTCGATTCTTTATTTCTGTGTTGCTGTTATCCTTGTTGTTGTTGACTGTGTTGCACTGGTGGGGGAACAGTGTTGCCGACGCGAATAAATGCAACATGCATAAGTGGGTGTCTGCAACCAGCGTGCGTGTGAAACCTCGAACAAATTTCCAATCAACGTGAAAAAGGCAAAAGTCCAAAGCTCTTTGTTTGTTGAAATGTCATCATCGTTTTACCACATGCAGCACTGAGTTTATGACAAAACTTTGCAAAGTGTGCTGGCGAGCAGGGGACCCGCTCGAGCGAGGAGTTAAGAGAACGACTGCAGTGGGAGCGGCACCACAAGTCGAGATTTCAGAGTTTTCGTTCAGGTCTTTTATTTGCTTGTTTCGTTTTGTGGAAGTGACGGAAGCCGGGAAAATTGGCATATGAAATCATGTATGAAAATTGCGCACGGAATATTGGTTGATAATGTTCCAGTAACTAAACCCATCCGCCAGTGGCGCATGCAGGATTTTGTTTCGGGGGGGGTTTCGTGTAACTTTTTTGAGAACTTTGAAATGGAATCAAATTTAGATGTATGAATCTACAGACTGAGATACAAAACATGTACAGTATGAAGGTACAGTATAATCTCAATAATCCGGACAATTAAAAACCAGGCACTGTTCGAAATATCGAAAAGTCCGGATTACCAAGACTAAAAAAAAAAATCGATAAAAATACTACTGAACACCAATGAAACGTATTTTTTATTGAACTAAAATTATTTTTGCTTAAACATTTTATTTTTAATAGGTACATATGTTATGAACATTCTTGGCGATTTTGAAAGAAAATTGTAATTTTCATTTGGCGAACTTTTGTTTAATTTTTTTTTAGAAATTCTAGATTTGCCTGAATTGTACTTCACTGCCAGTTGACGAAGTTACTTTCCTCGACTTAATTTGTTTAGAATTTTGTTCCATCGTTAAGTTTGTACGTGTTTTCTTAACTATAGGTGCCATTGTTATTATTTTACTACCTTTACATTGAGCCCAAATGCGTGATTTGGGCAAAAATTCTCAAATGCGAAGAAAAATCACGCATTTCCCCATACAAATTCAAATCTACGAAATGACTCATTTCAACAAAACGACGAAGCAAATGCATGACCAATTTTATCGAACGCATCACAAAATGAAAGTGCTTTCAAAAGCTTTTGTTTCTTTTTGACAGTTCAAAATCAAAACAAACGAAAATTATCAAAATGGAAATTTTGAATGGAAATTTTCGTCTGCTTCAAATATGTAGAATATTCTTAGCATGTAAGGTATGTAATATATTTGTATTCAAATATTGCAGTGTGTAGAACATAGAGGCAACAAAAAGCAACAAATTCTTGCCGCGCTGATCTATGAGCTGCGGCAAGAGGACATGAGCATTTGACATTGGCTGCCAAACAAAAAGCAAATGCAATGCAAATGAGGCAATGTAAACACTTTGAAATGACTCATTTGAAACTACGCATTTGGGTTCAATGTAAACGTAGTATTTGATTTAGTTTACACAATTAGATTATACTTTTATAATTTATAAAAAGCAGATAAAAGCGTATTAGCGAGTATCAGAATTATCGAGATTTTACTGTATATCAGTATGAAGTGACCCTCAAGATACAAATGTCTCGATAGGGAATATTTGTTGTGAACGAGCCTTAATTTTTTTTTGTTTTGTTGCTATGACATCTGTCAAGCATATTTATTATACATCAAGTCATTGAACAAACAACATCTATGGTATTCACAGTTTGCGGGAAAATTTTATTTCGGGCAATTTTCCCTAAAAAAAACGATCTAACTGTGAGCACCCCATTTAATATCTTTCAAACAATTGTGGAAAAATTATCAAAATAAAAATGCCTCGCTCAAATGGCAAACAAACGTTGAACATCAAATAAAGAAATCGTTCCGATAGTGGCATAAAGTCATATATGTAATACTTTTATATTGGCACTAACCTATCTTCACAATGTGTTTTCATTCGGAAATCAAAGGGAGACAAGCGATGAGACAGAAAACACGAAATTTTGTGAATGTATTTTTATACGTGTATACATGAGCACTTCTACACATGAACAACTGTCAAACTGCTCCAGGGGCGGTTGAAGAAATTTCAGTTAATTTCGACAAATTTTTATTTTTTCCCAGTCAATTTTTTTCCCGCCTGAACGCACTTGACTTGACAAATGTCAAGGTACATTCGTTTATATGCTTAATTTTATAATTTCATAATAATTGACTGGCACGACAGCCCGCTTACGCGAGACTAAGGCCTAGCTTCCCGCAACTACCCGTGTTGTGCGTGTGAATTTGTACGCGGGTTGAAGGGACCTACAGTTTAATGCCGGTTCCGAACGGCAGGTTGGTAGCTTTTTCATAAGCAATTTTTACTCTCAGAGGTTTGCCATTTCCAGCTGAGAGGACAGCCACCGAAAGAGAAAACGAGTTTTCCCGTTATTTTTTTAGGTGTTATTACAGGCAGTATTTGAACCTGAGGTTGCTGCCTGCGACTCGCGGTCCAACGCACTAACCAACTGAGCCACGCGTTTAAAATTGCGACGTGGGAAATTTAACATGCTAGATACCGCTGAACTGTGAACACCATAATCATATTTTTTCATCGTGTTAAAAATTTCGAATTGTGCTGCAGAGTCGCATCGAATGCTTGTCGAGGCATGTGGTGATCATGCTCAATCAAAAGCAACATGCAGCAGATCGTTTCAACGGTTCAGAAATAATGATTTTGATGTGAGAAATGAAGAACGTTTGAAGAACGCACCAAAAAAGTTTGAAGACGCCGAATTGCAAACGATATTAGATAAAGATGACACTTTGAGTCAAAAGCAAATGGCAGAAATGTTAAATGTTGCACAAGGAACAATTTCTGTCCGTTTAAAAGCTATGGGAAAGATCCAAAAGTGTGGAAAATGGGTGCCACCAGAATTGAATGAGAAGCAGATGGAAAACCGAAAAAACACTTGCGAAATTTTTTTTTGCATCGAATTGTTACTGGCGATGAAAAATTTATCTATTTTAAGAATACTAAACGGAAAATTCATGGGTTAATCCGGGACAACCTTCAACATCGACTGCAAAACCAGATCGATTCGGCAAGAAGACAATGCTGTGTGTTTGGTGGGACCAGAGCAAACGGACCTGGCGAAACCTTTAATACTGACCGCTACCGACAACAAATGGTCAATTTGAACCATGCATTGATCGAAAAACGACCAGAATGGGCCAGAAGACACGGGAAGGTAATTTTGCTCCATGGCAATGCACCTGCACACAAAGCAAGACCGGTTCAGGATACAATCAAAGCTGGGAGCTGCTACACCACCCGCCGTATTCACCAGACTTGCCTCCTTCCGACTACCATTTGTTTTCATCGATAGGACACGCATTGGCTGAGCAGCACTTCGATTCCTACGAGGAAGTCGAAAATTTGGTGTCTGATTGGTTTGCTTCAAAAGTCAAACAATTATATTGGCGCGCTGTCCACAAATTGCCTGAAAAATGGAATGTGTGGCTAGCAATGGCCAATACTTTGAATAACATGTTTTTTACTTCCCCATTAAAAATTAGTGTTTTATTGTCGCAAAAAAAGACTCACTTCATACTGAAATACCTGGTTTGTTTCCCCTACCTGTCATATTTTGGTCCTGAAAGCTCAAAATAGAAAATTTATTTAAAGGAGACTATTTTTCTCTTTTATTTGATACCCATATCTTGCACAACCGCAAATATTTAAAAAAATATTTGAAATGTGTATGTCCTTAAAATTTTAAAGTCCTTTAAAAATCACTTTGGGTCAGAAAATGAAAAAGTAAATAAATAAAATTCCAGGTAAATGACCTCTAGTTTCACGCCTATATCAACATTTGGAAGGGTCACGGTGTAATATAAATATGTAAAGTTGGTGTTTTCACTCAGCGCATCATAACTTTGTCATTTTTCTTTCGATTCCATTGATGGTAGGCTTAATATTTGCGCAAATAATATGTTTTTCATCTTAGGTCTTAAAACCAAAGGAAATAATTTATTTTATCTATAAAAAACATTCAAAAATTTATGATTTTTGAAAATGGTCGAAAAATTCAAATTTTTTACAACTTTCATCGTCAGTAATTTCTCCAAGTCTCATCTGATTCGAACAATCTATCGAACATATCTCTGGAAAAGCTAAGGTATTATCTTCTGACCGACGGACATCTTGTGTTAGTAACTGAAACAACAGGGTAAAAACTGGTTTTTCCAAAATTGGAAAACGCTTCTAACAAAATTGTTTTGATCTTCAGTTTCGTGTTCAGCGGCCCAAAGTTAGTCTATAAAACACCTTTTTTTACGTGCATTTTTTGTGTCGAGTCGTGTTATTGATGATTTAACATATATGCGACGGTTTTAAATTAAATTTCTGTACTAGCTTAAAAATATTTCGGGGGGGTTTGAACGCCCAAAACCCCCCTGTGTGCGCCACTTCCATCCGCGCACACCCACTGCGCCCAACCTTAAAAATAAAGTTAAATGATTTCTGATTTCGCCGTTAGACCACGGAGGGGATGTGGACTGTTTGGTTATGCTATTTACAGCGTTTTGGCAACACTGCCCAAAGTTTTCGGATTACAATTATACAGCCCTGTTCCAGAATCCGAATCGGATCGGAAATGGATTTGATTCCGACCGTCGGTGTTCTACATTCCGATGATCGGAAATATTTTCCGATGCAACCCTGTTCTCAAATCCGATTAAGTTCGAATCCGATCTGCATCGGAAATTTGGTGTTCTGCATTCCGATTGTCGGAAATTATTGTCGGAAATATTCCGTTAAACAAAAAGCTGGTGGAATTGAAATCGCAAAGCAGCAAAAAGAAAGCAAACACCGAAAATGTAAGTGTATAATTTAAAAATCGTGTTAAATAAAACTACTGGATTAATTTTTTATCAGGGGAAAGCATAAGACCGCTGAACAGAGCAGAATGCTCCTGGAATTCATGGAGGACAATGAGGACATCGCAAAGGGATTCTGTAAAGGCGACAAAGTGGACGTAGAACATAAATGGAAGAATTTGACGCAGTCGCTGAACGGGCAAGGACCACCGACGAAAAATATATCGGAATGGAAAAAGGTGAAAACTAGATTAAATCAAAACAATAAATTTTTTTAATTTTCTTTAATTATAGGCCTAGATAGATTGGAAGAGTGAGGTGAGACGGAAGCTGGCGCACAAAAGAAGAGAAGCTTCAGCGATCGGCGGAGGGCCTTTCAAGAAGCACACTCTTTCCGAAATGAAAGAGACGGTGGCAAGGATATCCCTATACACAGTCGTGGAGGGGATATCTGCGGCGACTTCTTTTGGTGCTGGTGAAGAGGCTCAGGAGGTACATGATGAACAGCCAAGTACATCTCATAGCGTTCGCGACTATGAGGAGAGTTTACCTCCGACGCCCAGAAGGAGGAAACCCGAAGAATCTTTGCAAGTGAACTAAAAATTTTATATTTAACTTACCAAAGATAACTCATACGTCATACATCTAGGGAGTGGTAAAGAAATGTATGGCAGCGGAGTCCACTTTCCACAAAAACATAGAAAAAGCAGTCTCAGAACTGGCAAATTCAGAAAATGAGAACGGAAGCAGCTTGCGGAGAATATATCGAAGCCTCGACAAAGTGAATTCAACGCTCGAAAATATGAGGACCGACTTGCAACAACATCATCTGAAGACACAAGAATTACTCCGAGGAAAAAACCAAATCAAATTGCAACAATTAGAAATTGAGAAGCTTCGTTTGGAAGTGGAGCGGAACAAAAATAACTAATTTAAAATATTTGTTTAATGTTTAACGAAACTTTTTATTGTTTCTTGTCGTGATAAACGTCTGTACCTTGTTAATGAAAATAAATAAGACTGAAATGAACACAAATTGTTTATCAAATTCAAACATTTGATATTACATCCGAGGGATGTTATTTGCTAATTCGTCTCTTATCCGTTGTGCTCCGTTTTGAAAAGATACGATTTCAGATGCCACATTTTCATTGTCCACGTCACTTTCGCTTCTTTCAATGTCAATTTCACAACCGTATTCAATGTTATACTGGCGGCAAATATTGTGAAGAGCACAGAAAACATTGATTATTTTAACAACTTTTGTAGGGCTGTATTGCAGAGTACCAAGTAAACAGCGAAAACGGCTTTTTAAGGTCCCAATAGTGCGCTCTACAACATTTCGAGCTGAAGAATGTGCTTGATTAAATCTATGTTGCATTGATCGCGGCTCTGGATTTCTGTATGGTGTTATCAAAAACGGTTCAAGAGCATATCCGGCATCACCTAATAGCCATGAATAATAGCCTACCGAATCTCAAATACTTATTTGAAATCTCTTACTGAGACTAAGGACCTGGGGGTGGTTTTTGATGCAAAGTTGTCCTTCACAAGTCATATAAATTCCACCATTGCCAAGTCCTATGCCATGTTAGCTTTTGTGAGACGCAATAGTTCCGAGTTCTCCAATCCTTACACTCTCAAACTGCTTTACACCTGTCTTGTCCGCTCGAAGTTAGAGTATGCCTCGTTTATCTGGAGGCCATATCACTATTGTCACGTTAATCGCCTGGAACGTATTCAGAAGGTTTTCCTACGTTTCGCTCTGAAATCACTACACTTTCAGGATCCTGTTCCTTCTTACTTCTCGCGTTGTAAGCTCATAAATTTAAAAATCTTGCAGGATAGAAGATCCATCCTATCTTTGTCATTTGTTTTTGATGTTGTTTGCGGGTTGGTTGACTGCCCTTCCCTCTTAGAGAGGATTCACTTCAACATTCCTTCTAGATCTCTCCGGCACTTTGATTTTTTCAATGTTGGTTTCGTCAAAACGAATTATGCTTTAAATGCTCCTCTTTTGCGAGCTCTAATAGAGTTTAATAAGATCTCAATGAATTTTTCGGTGGATTTCACTATTTCTAAAGCAATTTTTATGAACTTTTTAAACTCTGTTTTTAATTAAGTTTATCGATTGTTACGTAATATTTACATTGTTACTTATCCATTATGGTGTTCTTTATTAGTCAGTAAGGAAACAATTGTTCTTTGACTAATTATAAATAAATAAATGAAATATTTTGCTATCATAACATTTCTGGCATTGCTTATGTTCCAAATGAAAGAATCGTGGCTCGATCCAGGGTGGCACGCATCAATGGCTTTAATTAGCATGTTATGATCACAAATCTGAAATAGATAAGTTATTAATCTTGCGTATACAATACTACACTTCAACGTACAATCATAGCGTTAATGCTAAAATATCCTTTCCGATTATAATAGGACGAGCATTCTTCCTTCGGTTTGATAATTTTTATATGTGTGCCATTAATGCATCCAACGACACCTGATATCCCAAATTTTTCGTAGATATAACTTTTTGCACTTCGCCGCTCTTCATCGGAAGTGGCCAACTTTATCCACTTTGCGCAAAGCTTTCTCTATGGCAATCAATACTTCATTTATCACTTTGGACACGGTACTTCTGCCCAAAGCAATGTTGGAGTCTTTTCCTACCGATCGTTGATAGCCTTCTTCGGCGAAAAAACGCAAAGCCGTCGCCAATTTCAATTCCGCCGGGATGGAGCATTGCCGGAAAAAGGGTTTCACTTCGGTCAAGATCATGTTGAATGCTGATTTGTTAAGGCGGTACTGAGCAATAAACCTTAAATAGGAGATTTTCAACAACATAACTGAAATAACTTGTGCTACTTACAAAGAATCTGGCAATTCCATCGGATTGCTGTGGTCTCGCAAAATTCTGCGCTTTACTTTTTCAACGGCGGACTGCTCGTTCTCAAGCAATACTGCCAATAAAAGACCCGAACTCATTTCATAACATAAAATATCTCACAAAGTTTTACAAATGCCTTTTTCATTTGAACATTTCAAGCAAACAGCTGATTGAAGGTTTGTTTAATTCACAGTGAAATTAATAAAGTGTGCCAGATAGGAGGAACTCTCTCTTCATCGTACACTTATTTTCTGACAGTTAATGTAATTTTGCTGACAAATGTCAAAGTTCATAGCCCATCTGTGCTATATGAAAAAATTTGAAATAAATTGTTGTTTGAAAATACGTTCTGCACCAAAACCGACACTAAAAACGCAACTACATGCCAAGAAAAACGTGCTGTCTCTGCAAAAAAACGCACGGCAATTCAGTTTCTATGTTTTTCTAACATAAAATACATTACGAAAATATATATTTCTGAAGTACTGAAAGTAAATTTTAAATTTAACGACAACAAAAATAAAGGTTAATCGAACTGACACAAATAAATTGACACATTGACAATTGCTACTCAGAGAAAGCACTGGTACACTTTATTGATTTCACTATGGTTTAATTTGCTAACAATCGGATTCGAAATAAACTTCGAATGTGACAATTCCGCTCGGATGGAGAACACCTCTTCAAATCGGAATCGGATTTCATTTCCATTCAAATCCGATTCCGATTCGGATTCTGAAACAGGGCTGATAGTTTTATTGATTACACAGTGCAACAAATTCAAAAAAAATTTCGAGGGACAAGGTTAAACATATCTCATTCGATAGAGGACCTCAGTAGGTAAAAAAGTACCAAGGGATTTTTTCCAGGATGTTCCAGTTTTTCTTTAAATGCAGTTTAAAGATGGCGGGCTAGTGCCCCTTACTGAAACTTTAAAACATCATATCTCTGGACTCAAATGTCAGAAAAAAATAATTTTAACTTCAAATGAAAGCTAATGATATGAAGTCGAAGAAACAATATAGTTTTTTGAAAAATTTTATGAAAAAGGATATGAAGGACCTCAACTAAATTGTTTTCCTTGAATATCCTGGAAACCGTGAGAGTTAAATTTATATAAGTGACTTCTGGTAAAAAAGCATTCAAAGATCTATACTGCATATTAATTTCATTTCAATCACTTTTACTGTTAAGCCAGTACAGCGTTTCAAAAATTATACACTGCTACATTCATGTAATAATAATTTTTTAATTTAATAATTGACTGGCACGACAGCCCGCTTACGACTAAGGCCTAGCTTCCCGCAACTACCCGTGTTGTGCGTGTGAATTTGTACGCGGATTGAAGGGACCTACAGTTTTATGCCGGTTCCGAACGGCAGGTTTGGGACCTTTTTCATAAGCAATTTTTACTCTCAGAGGTTTGCCATTTCCAGCTGAGAGGACAGCCACCGAAAGAGAAAACGAGTTTTTCCGTTATTTTTTTAGGTGTTATTTGAACCTGAGGCAGTATTTGAACCTGAGGTTGCTGCCTGCGACTCGCGGTCCAACGCACTAACCAACTGAGCCACGGCGGCTGCCATTCATGTAGCTTACTAAAAACATCGAATGTAGCAAAGCACATTTTTTTAATCGTTGTAGAGTCTTAACTGTAAAAGTGATTTACGTGAAATTTATAAGCAGTATAGCTGTTTGAATGCTTTTTTACCAGAAGTCACTTATATAAATTTAGCTATCACTGTTTCCAGGATATTCAAGGATACAAATTTAGTTGAGGTCCTTCATATCCTTTTTCATACAATTTTTCATAAAACTATATTGCTTCTTCGACTTCATATCATTAGCTTTCATTTGAGGTAAACATTATTTTTTTCTGACATTTGAGTCAATAGATATGATGTTTTAAAAGCTTCAGTAAGGGGCACTAAGCCGCCATCTTTAAACTGCATTTAAAGGAAAACTGGAACATCCCGGCAAAAATCCTTTGACACTTTTTCATATACTGAGGTCCTCTATCGAATGAGACCTGTTTGACCTTGTCCCTTTTTTTAGTGTTGCACTGTGTTATTGTTTCATCACTATTCAACCTCCTCCTCCTAAAGCTTCTGCTCTTGCAAAAGTATTTGTGAGTGTCAACAATAAAAACCATATTAGTTTTAGTTCCGAGAGAATGCAATGTACATAAGTACGTGTATTCGTAGAAGTAATTGTGCAACGGTGATAATGAAATGTTCGTGAATTCAATTAAATCAATAACAATTTGACAGAGTTTGTTTAACCCGTTCGGGGAAAAGGTCGCTGAATAAATTGAGCAAAGTACAGTAAGAAGTAATGCTGGCAGACAACTTAGCAATTGTATTTAAAATTAAACCTCATTGTGTAGACAATTCCGCTAGCACTCGAGACTCTCGAGGACTGTTCCCTGCAGCTCGCTTGAAGTTGAGCCCTTCGTTTCCTCTACATTTACGTTTTTTCCTTTCCTGTCTTGTTAGCCTCCGAAAGCCCAAAGGAACTAAAAATTTAAATAAACAAGTTCGTTCGTTTTTCCTTGGGAATTATTCTCCTGCTCAGCTCATTGCCGTGTGCACTCGGCTGTGCGGTGCGGCGCGTTCTTTTTCACTCTGATTCGTTTTTTCTATACAGTTGCGCTTACGCCGGTGCTTTTTCAATTATGGCCAACAATGCCAAACAAATTACCCACAATGCATCAGCGCAATATACAACAACACAATCGGGAAATAAAGTCTGCATACATTTAGGCGCCCGACCAACAAATAGCAAATTTTCACTTCCACACGCACTCACGCTGACACTACTTCACATAAGCGTGGGTGGAGGGGACAATGAATGCCAACTGTTCCCATTTGGAGAATTTAATGCAGTCGCAGAACGGGGCGGGTGCCCACAACTGGTTACTGGCTAAAAGTGCATGTGTTTGTGGCTGTCGCTGCACCCTGTTTTTCCACCTTGTTGCAAGCCCGACTTTTTCGCTTTATGCGAAAATGCCAAAACAAGTGAAGCGAATTAAAATGCAAATTTTTGATTTGTGTCTCTGTTGAGCGTTGAGCACGTCGGATGAGGCTGTAAGTGTGGGAGAACAGTGGAGGAAGGGGTTCAGGCGATGTCGACATGCAGCAGTTTTTATTTACTTATTTTGTATGAACGCGTCAGTGTATGTGCAAAGGTGTTGGCGTGTGTGCGTATGTCCATACCGATTTTATGGATGCCTGCTGTTGTTGCTGTTGCTGGTGTGCTGCTTAGTCGCTATAAACAAGAGTTACAAGTGGCAGCGCTTCTCAGCGTTGAAAGCGGCGATCGTTGTTGGTGTAATCAGATTTGCGCCACTTTGTGTGCTTTCGTTTTTTGTTAGCTGCCGTTGCCGTGTTGCTGCATTTTCGAGTTTCATTTATTTGTTATTATGTTTTTGCGTTATTGTTGCCTGCACCTTTTCATGTGCGTTATTCAATAAATGCAGCTCGTTGCAAATGTATGTGTGTGACTGCCGGAAATAAATTATTTCTTCACGCTCCACTTGCTGCGCGCTACGCTGCGGTGCACTTTCATTGATTCTTTTTATTGCCTTCGAAAATTTCATTTATTTAAAGGCTCTTTTTAATTCCCATTTTTGTTGCATTTGCTATTTTCAGCGGTTTGCATTTACATTTTTATTGCATGCCGCAGTGACGGTTGCTGCCAGAACAACAAGCAATAAAGCACAGAAAGTTTTAATTTTTGAACTTGATGCATGCGAATTGGGACATAACTCGGCACGAACCGATTTGACTTTTATGGCGAGATCCAATTCAAATATGCCTTCAATTAATTTAGCTAACTTAAATATTTATCCGCCACACATATACATTTCAACATTACACATAAAGTCGGTCCTTGGCTTATTCTTTTCCCAGCACTGCCGCAGTCGCTGGCAAGTGCAGTTGCTGTGGATTAAGCGGCCAGCAGGTACAGGCTCGCTGGTCATGTGGCATAATTTGCGCTTAACGGAAAACAGCCACAATTGCACCAATCGACAACCACCGGGAGCTCAAACGGGATTTGCTGGACAGCGTATCTGATTTATGGCGAAACACGTCTAGACGCTGTAAATTTCTTAACAGCCCTCTCGGCGCGTGTTCCATGTAGCTGAGCGCATACGTGTCGACGTGTGTGTGCGCGTGCGTCACGTTTGCAATGCGCCTTTGCCCCCAGCAAACGATTAAGAAAAATAAATAAACAGGCTTCGTTGAGGGGCGGTGTGTGACGCGAGAGGTGCAATGGACGGCCCAGTGTCATAAAGCAAAATCTGCAGCTTGCACTTGACTGCGCCGGCACGCATAACTCATACGTAATGGCGGGCAACGGCACAACACACTCTCAGGGATCGTGGCGATTGGACCACATAAAATAAGTGAATCGATATAAAGCATAAACTGATGTTACTCGAAAATCGCAAAATTTCGGAGCGCATAATTCAAATTTTTATAGCAGCTCACTCGCAGTTTTACGCTTCGTGCAATTCGCTTTAAGCGCACTTTCTTGCCACTGTACAGCGGTGCAATTAAAGGTGCCAACCAAGTTGGCTGACCTAAAAACCGAGTTTTCTTTTTAGAATTTTGGTTTTGTTGAAAAGTTGTCCGTTGCTGGGAAAACTACTGCACCATACCCACCAATTTTCTCACTTTGTTACACTGGAAAGTTGTACAATTTCAATTTGAATTACGGTTGCATTGAACTGAAGACTCTTTCCATTTCTGAAACATTTTGGCTATTCCGTTGAGCTGCATTGAATTGCTTTAACTTCTAATTTTCTGCGCCTTTTCGCTTTGTATGAACACAGAATTGCATTTTATACAATAAGTAAAATAGTAAAACAGCAAAAAGCGACAATACCTCACCCATACCCACAAAAGCCATTTAAATTGCGTTGCGTCAGATGATGCACAACTAATATTAAAACACATAATTGCATTATTAATTATTATTAGATTATAAGTTAAATTGTTTTAAATAATGTTTGAAGTTGAATTGTATTAAGATTAAAATTGAACTGAAATTGAAATTGAATTGGTACTATACTTGGTAATGTTTGTCATTGCAACTATAATTATGTATGTAACATAGTTACTTACATACCGCTGTTATTGTTTACTTACCGCTTAATTTGTACTTGCCTACCTCTCAAATTATATTTACATATTGTACCGCTTCTGCTTCTTTATGTACTCCAAAAAGAATACAGTTTTAAAACACATTATAAAAGGAATAAAATTTGGGTCCACGGACCAGTTGAAAAGTGAACGCGAAAGGAGTAACTCTCCTCAATACAAAAATCCTTGTATTTTTTCAAATTGATTGCCCGTATACCCTCTCAGCTTCAACTTTTTGCATTATGAATGCTGCTAAAGTCTAAAAAGGCTTTTAATATAGCACACACAAACTGCTTGTGCCTCACACAAATACCGCACCCATCCCCTCTCATTGTTACCGTTAAATTTTCATAACAATTTAATATTCAACAAGGGAGGCAAAAGGCGCCTCAGCTGCAGCCGCAGTCAAAACCACAACAAACGAAGCACACATTTACTTCATACATGCATACATACGTGCGCCTACGTATTGTGCATGCTTAGGTGTGCATGGGTGTTTGAATCTGTGTTTGTTTGCGTGTGTGCGTTTGGTGTGCGCAAAACTTCCTCAACGCTTATCGCAGTCTTTACAAATCATTAGATTTTCATATCGGATGATTTTTATAGCCATTTTTTAAACACTTTCGTAAAATACACCAGCAACATGGCAGCGCGTAAGAGCTGGCAGGCACTAACAGCTGCAGCCACCGTTCAACGTTTGTATTCAAATTTGTACGTAGCGCGTTCCATTGTGGCCGGAAATAGCGTACTGGGTTTTCACGTTCCCTCCAAGTGTTGCTTGCTGAACACTGCTTCACAGGTTGCTCATTCGCCATGTGTGACGCATTTGTTGGCAGCACAGCTGGCCGTTACAATTTCAAATAATTATACTTAAAAGCGTAAAGCGATTACAAAAAATAAGACAGCAAGTTCAATTTTGTTGTGAATTGCGAACAGAGGCAGCCAAATTTGAATGAAGTGCCCCTTAGCTCGCATGTTAAGAGGAAAACAACAGCAGCGGCAAAGCGCATTAGAATTACAGTGGCGAGTTGCTTCGGCCATTTCGAGTGCAATTTGCACACTTCCGCCTCAGCGCCGCCTGGTCACAATGCCGCATGCTCATTTGGTGCTTGCGGCGCTACAGCGCAATTGTCTCAGCATGTGTGCGTGCAGCTATTCCAACGCAGTGCTGCATTTCGCTGCAATTGCATTTGCCATCTTCACTCCACTTCATTCGGTGTTCTTTACGTATCTCATGCAGTGCCTCAACTCGTTTCATATTGGCTCGCCGGCACTGCGAAATAATACTTCGTTCAGGCGTCGGAGGGCTTTAGTTGAGAAAAACCAATTTCTGCTTATCGCCTTTCGCTGCCCCTTGTCTGGTCGCTGTCAGTGTCGACGAAGTGTTTGGGATAACGGGTTTCCGATTTTTCTGTTTGGCGTAGTATGATCCCCCTGTGGCTCACGGTGCAAAAGCCAAACCGACCGCACTGAACCCGGGTGAGTATGAAGCCAGGAGCAAATAGTGGTAGAAGAGTGTGAGTACAGAGAGGTAAGGAAAGGGGGATTTCGAATTAAAGCTCTGGTTTTCACACCAGTACACTAAAACTACTGGGTGACCAGATAGCAGTGATGGTTTCACGCTGGCCGGCGTGTGACGTGTGGAAATTATGAACAAATAATATCGAAATTACGGTCGGCATCATGGCTTCAGTGCAGACAGCTATTGGTGCTAAGTGAAGAAAACATAGCCGCCGTAGCGACCCCTATCGAAGAAGACCAACATTCGAGTCATGAAAAATTGGACCGAATGATGTGCTCTTCCATACATAATGGCATGAATATAGTATCAATATAAAACCAGAATGAATTTCATATCTCACCCCGTTGTTGTTGTTTTATTTAAATATATTTTCTTTTCATTCTTATCTGGTCACCCTTTACTACATGTAGGTGTGTACATGCCTTTGATTGCATGTGAATGGCTGAGTGGAGTGGAGTTATTGGGTTATAAGTTATGAAAGCTAAGATAGGAACGGACCAGAGGGAGATCAGTATAGAAGATGTGATGAGAGAATGAATGCGAAATTGAAATATGAGAGTGAAGGTTGAAAACACCAGATAAAACAGAGTATGGAAATATGGAATGGAGAGCAGCAACATGGAGCCTACCTGTAGGCTTGTTTAAATAAT
The DNA here is from genome assembly GCA_963668005.1 of Melieria crassipennis. Classification (NCBI taxonomy): domain Eukaryota; kingdom Metazoa; phylum Arthropoda; class Insecta; order Diptera; family Ulidiidae; genus Melieria; species Melieria crassipennis. The sequence goes on along the minus strand of OY764961.1, from coordinate 73,818,060 downwards.
TCATGAAGCGGTTCTCACAAACAAGGACAACCTGGAAACATTTTGAACTATAACAACTGGCAAACAATAAACGGTTAAGGATACACCTTTCAATACTCAATAAATGTTTGGGGATTGTGTATACTCGATTTGTATCGTTTGTGGGCTTAGAGCGCCATTTCGATTGCACCACGTCTCTAATTATACCTTGCCTATGTTTTCATTGTACCATATACAACATTCCTTCAGCGACCTAATCTCATTAAATTCACTCCAAACATCGATTTCGCACAGTCATTGCAATTAACCCATCCAAAAGACGGCGTTAACAATTCACATGCAAGTCTGTTTATTGATTCAAATAGCTCTGCTCTCTCTCTTTGTGTACATATTGGTACTTGAGTCTTGCTTCCTGTCTCCACACCCCACTCGTTGGTTTATTATTTGTGTGCTAAGCGAGGTTAAAAGCAACGTCAAAATTGCCAATTTACATCAACTACAATTGCGCTCAATTACTTACCTGCACCCTAGAAAATCTGCGAGCGAAGTGGCTTTGGCGCGGGTGCGAAAACGTGAAATTGCTATCGCAATCAGGATTGCAAATGTTAACCGCAGAAATAAATTTGAAGAATTAAAAAACAACAACAACAACAAGCTGTCAGCTGGGCCAAAGCCGTGCTGCCAAGCTTCGGTTCGTATGTGCAGCAGCTCAGATGCATCGGCTGCTTATGCAAAAGAGTTGTTGTATGTATTATAAAAACGGGACGGGGCGGGGTGACTGGCTGACTGGGTGCTGCGAAGTAAAATGCAAATAAATAGCAAATGTGTGCGTGCGAATTTACAGTTGGCATTTTGCCCGCCCTCCGGGAATGCTCAGCAGTTTCTCAAATATAAATTCGAAATCAAAACGCGTAAAAGCCAACTGACACTCGGATCGTGAGGGCGGGGGTGAATGTGGAACAGTGCCTGTGGCACCGATTTGGAAAGGCTGAGATCGAGGCCTGTGCGAGTGGGTGATAGTACGGCGAGATAAAGCAGATTGATTTGCTGTCAAAGCGTTAAATGGAAATACTTTTCAATTTGCTGTTGAGCGCGTGCATTAGCGTTTGAGTGTGGCTGTGTGTATGTATGTATGCATATAGCACATACAAACGTGCCCACCATATCAGCGAACACACAAAGGCGCTGCCATCAGCATAAGCCTTTTTTATGCCACGTTCAGATGAGATTTTGTTGCCTTTGCAGTCGCTTTGCTTGGTTTTCTCGTGATGCAATTGCAGAGCGCAATAAATGCAGCAAATGCAAATGCATTTTCCAGTTCGATTTGTGTGCACACAGCTTTCAATTATCATTTTACCAAAAACCACATAATGCTTGAAAATAGAAAATTAAAATGGTCAATGCATTAAAAGTTTAAAAATTCAATGGCAAAGAACAATTAAAATGTTTTCACACAAAGATTGGTTTCCAAAAAGCCTGTTGCTTTGTACTCGAACAAAGTAACATTTTCCTAAACGCCTAAACCAGGTTAACTTTGATGATGTGTGTGTTGTGTTCCTAAAAGAATCAGTGACGTTTTCGATACGCAAAAAAAAACAATCTGTGATAATTTTTATTATTAGTATTATTTTTTTATTGATACAATGTATGAATATAGTTTTGTACTGCATTACAGCGGCATCTTGCGGCATCAAGTAAGAATCAGAACAATACACAGTGATTCGACTCCATACAACCGCGGGACAAAATTAGAAGGAGTGGTCCGTTCTTCATAAAATTTGGTATACTAGTTAATCATGGTCTGCTGAATTGAAATCTCCATTTGGTTTTTCTTAAACTGTTGTATTTTTGCAATGCCTGAGGCTTAATTTTGCAAAATTCGTCATTTTTGGAAAGCTATAGCAGCAAATGTGTTGGCTAGATTTTTCAGATTTTATATTTAATCGGTAACGTCAAAGAGTAACAGAAATTGTATCGGGACCCTCTGGTTTTGCAATAAAAACGATAATAATAGATGTATGTTTTGCATTTTTGCAGATTTTATCATTTTTCGTGCTAATTGCATACTTTTAGGCATAAATAAAATAAATTTCGTCGAAAAATACGTGTTTAGACCACTTTTTAAATTGAATTATTTTCTGAGATCGGAAGATATCGGAGAATATAATTACATTATCCGACAAAGAAAGAATGCTTCTTAAAATAAAAAAAAATCCGGGAACATACTTTCACATACTTTTTAGATATTTTCGTCTAAGTTTTTCCAATTTTCAAATTTTTAACTTAGAGAAATATTTTGAATTAAAAGTGAAGTAAAAGCCTACACTTTGCAAATTTTGGGAAAACATTAAAAGCGAAAATGGCCACATCATTTTTTATTCTATATTGAGAGTTTAAGCAACTTCGTGCCAACCATGTATTTTTTAAATTTGTTTTACTGAATAGACTAAAAAACACAAAATATGAGTTTCAATTTTTTTGTGAAAAAAGTTTCAACTTTAAGCCGCTTTTGCACAGACACTAATGGATTTTTTGCACAGATTTTTTGGGTTTTCTTAGTTGGAGTTTTTTCTTTCAAATGACATCAAAATCGTTAAATTCTGAGACCATAAATATTTTAAATTTTGTCTATGGAACGAATCACTGTGCAATGCTTTGACTGGTGTGGCGTGCGCAGTGGTTGGCATTTTCCGTTAAATTCATTAAACAGATCGCCGACAATTTTAGTCTTAGCTGCAAGCGCTCGGCACAGCCTGTCGTTACACGCTTATCATTTTGAAATTGTTGTAGGTTGCAACAGCAGCACCGAGATGGAAACAACGCTCTCCCGCAAGCGTGTTGGCTAAAATGAGCTATTCAAGTGCAAAGTTATCTAAAACGAAAGAAGAGTTCGGGCTCCGGCAGCTGCAAAGCGTTTGGTTTTCACCCTCTGCCACCCTCGCAAAAACCGACAACAATAGTACAATTTTTCACCGCACCTGTCTGTCGTTTTTAGTCGGTCGTCCCTCATTGCATCGCCCTCTTTAACACCTTCATCCGCCAAAATTATTTGTTATTTTTCTATATTTCGCGCTCGAGTTCAAAAGTTGAGGAAGATAATTTTCAAGTTTTTCTCCCCTTACTTGCCTTGCTTTGCGCTGTTCCACCATTTTTGCTTCATTTTTTCAAGTTTTTTCCCCTACTCGAAAATTTAGCAGCAGCTTTGCTGCGAAGCGCGCGGCATAATTCGCGTTTAAAAACTTTCGTTATTTGTTATGCGCCGACGGCCAGAAGAGCGAGCGAGCGAGCGTGTTTGCTGGCCGGTCGCGCGACGCTTCGTTTGCGCTGGCGCGAAGTTCGCTGCCGCAGCTTACATCGCTGCTGCTGCTTTTCCTCCTTGTTTTCTTGACTTCGCTTTTTGTTTTCCTGCTTTGATGTTTTGGCGCTTAACCTGCGAAACGTGACCATTTAAAATATGCCAAGTGATATGAACTTCTGCTGTAGGTAGCTGCACCGTTGGGCGGGGTGAACGATAGGGCCATGAGCGTGAGCGGCATCTTACCGGCGTGCAAGGTGACCATATTCTTCGCAGAGTCGCACATATCGTCCGTTCAACAGTAGCCGAAGTAGATAAGCATTAATGGCCAACGGAGGCTGCGCCCTCGAAATCGATTTTTGTTTATAATTTCTTTAATGCGGTCTTCCCACTTATAAATACCGCTAATGCCAGTTGGGCCTTCACTTCAATCCATACTTCATGAAAACCCAACCCGAAAAGTATTATTACCAATAACGCTTAAAGTGTTTCTTCGTTAAGCATTGAAAAATTCGACACAAAATTCTGCAGTTGCACTCTTTAAGCAGCCAACTTTCCTTTGTGCAAAGGAGCAGATCGATTGCGCATCTCTGACATCACATGCTCCAGGGCAATCGCCCAGACGGCAGGCAGCGTCGACAGTGGGAGCGCAACTAATGACACTTGAATGCGGGCAAATGCTCGAATCAAGAAAAAGCGCAAAAATCGTGCGAGACGCTTTTAATAGATGCGTCAAAATGTTACGTGATCAAACCAACACACGCACACACTCACACACACATTCACACGGGCTTTTGCAGCATCGCACGTAGGCGCAGATGGGCGTGTGGACAGTGACGGGCTTCGCGTGACACCTTTTAGTGATTCGCTTTTGCTATTTTCTTTTGAAGCTGCAACAGCGCGTAGGATGCTACGTGAGCAGGAAATCTTTTATATTTTTCTGTGTTTCGTTCCTTGCTTCTTCGCGCGTTGGGCGAAAGCCAGGCAGTGTAAAGGCGGCGATATTAAAGTTAATTTTCTATGGTCGTGCGGTCGTTTTCGACGCAGCACGATGCGGCAGCACGTTTAATTGAGGCAGACAGCGGCAGACAGACAAACAACTAACCAATTTGGCTGCAATTGTGCGCAATTGGCCTGCAGCTAGAATTGGGGTGGGCGCTAAGCCGAGCGGCTTTAGTGGCTGCTGGTGAGTAATAAAGAAATTAAGTGACATTTTTCCAGGGTAAATTGCGTCTGATTTCGTCTAAATTTAACATCAACGAAAGCTGCTCATACGTCAGGGTGTCCGTGAAATCCGATTGCCGAATACTTCACTTTGCGCCAACTGCCACAACGGCAATTAGTGCGGCCGATAAATAATGCTTTAGGGGACATTCTGTACACTAAGCTTGCGGCAGTGTGTGGGCACATTTCGCACTGACGGCCAAATCTGTCGCCGCGAAAGTGAAAACTTTTCTGTTTGGTAAATCGTGGGCGGGCCACTACAGAAAGGCTTAAGCCGCACGTCCAAAATGCAAAGTTTGAGAAGCCGACGGAAAAGAGAAGGCGGCACGCATAAATTTCCCGCGAACATCTGTGGCACTTTTACGACATGCAAGGCGGCAGCGCCGAGTGCGCTGCGGTTGGCGGTTAACTGCTGGCGGTGCTGCGCGTGTTTATATTTTCACAGCTGAACAAATCGCCGCAAATACTTATTTTCACGCAATCAGCAGCAACACGCAGCAGAAACAAAGTTTCAAACAAGCTGAGGAAAGGAAAGAGCGACCAAGCTCCGAGTGCTGCTGGCAAATGGCCTAGAAGAAGAAGCAATTCGTGGCGCTGTTGGTGTTTCCAATTGCATTAAAATTACCTCGTTCGCGGCGCCGATGGTGTAACTTAGCAACAACATCTAGCGCTGCAGTTGAGAGTGTTGCGGCAGTCACCGAGAATGAAATATTTAATAAATTACGCTAAATTTTAGTAAATTTGGGTAAAGTCGCCAAAAGTTTGCATTTGAACTACTACGGCTGCTGCCACCTCCCAATGGGGCTGCTGTGTTTTTGACTTGTGTTCATTTGCCACTGTGTTGTTGGTTTTGTTAGCGGACGCATGTTGCATGTTGTATGGCAAATGTTGCCAATTTGACAAAAGTTGGCCTAGCTGGAGCAGCGACACCAGTTGCGAAAGTCGAAACAAATGTGGCGGCGTCCAAAAATTTAGTTCAAGCACTTGTCCCATACATTGCAGGGAGGAAGATTGAGACGAAAGAAAAAAGGAAAGGCGGAACAAGCTGATAGTTGACGGCATCGATCGTAATAGCCAATTACATATGACTTGATAGTCAAGCGTAGTGTAGTGTGTTTTTCACGCCATAGGCTATAGGTTCGATTCCCCAGGCCTTAGTGTGCTTCATACAGAAACAACCACCCGAACCTAATCTAACCTACTTCTGAAGTTGAAAATTTGAGATACTTACATATAGTATATCACCAGGGTCTCTTCGCCATCATACTATTTATTCAATTTGCTGAATATAATATACATTGACACACTAGCAGTTCCAATTATATTTCTTCCGAGCAAATGTGGTCGGGTCGGCCCTATTCCCTATTTCAAAGCTACATTTATAGCTTACTCAACAATATCTTATTTATAGATTCTTTTGTTCTTTTATTCTGCCTCTATAAATTAACCCTCTAGTTCTCAAGAAGGCCTGTAGACATCCTAAGCTTAAAAAAATGCTGTAAATTACACGTTATGATTTTTCTTGCTGATTTTACACGTATGAATAGGGGAATCTCCATTTTATAAAATAAATGTAGTCAGTTAACGCTGCCGCATGCACAATGGCAGTAACTTTCAGACAAAGTTGAAGTTTCGTGAGAAAGTGAGCAAATATTTATTTTTGAAATTGTATGAGAAACAAAAATTATTTTAAATAAATTGTGAGCCTCAATAAAACTAAAAAAATTACTGGTGAGTAGCTGTTGATGTGTTCTTTGAGAAAATAAAAAAAATTGTGAAAAAAGTTGTTACACTCCTCCTACCTAACCCGAACGCTAGAGTGTCTGTAGGCCTGCTTGGGATGAAAAGCGTAAATAACACTGTGCGTGAAATTTGCCCTCAAAAATTTAGACATGGGGGGGACCTACTGGGTGAGTTTCCTATAGGTATACTGAGTTGAGATCCACCAGCCGTTTGGTAAGATTGGCTCTAGTTTATGAGAAATCCGACTTTGAAGTTTGGTAATTTTCGTCAAGTATGCCGCTTAAGTAGGTCCTAAATCGTTTCGAATATCGCTTTACTGTCTTCGGCAAGTTTGTAGATATTTTAACGGCCAACAAATTTGCTGAAGACACCAATCCAAAAAAAATACATTGAAACTGTGTAATTGCGATATGTGCATTTTTTTGCGCAGCGCTACATGGCGTATGAGTGTCATACGCCACGTTGAGTGTTATAATTAAATGATAGTTGCAGGTAGTTTGTATTTATTGATATTTCCGCTTTCGTTATACACCCTCGTTAATTGATTTACGAAAAATGTGCATGTTTTTCAACATTAAATAAAACGCCATGAAATTCCATATTTTCCGACTGAGGTCCAATTTCCGCGGATTTTTAAAACTTATAAAAATAAATTACATTGGAAAAGAAGCCGTGAGGTGTTGTAAATGCTACAAAGTGAAAATCATGTCAACCGGTTTATTGGTTTAGAAATTACAATCCCAAACGTGAAAAAAGTCAGGGAAAATCCGAAAAAGTGACACGCTCATTTTTTGCGAAAACGGAAACTAAGTTTTAAAAACGGTTTGCGGATTCGAAATTAGCGCTCCCTAATTACCCTAGAACTGATGTCAAACCCAGAAAAGCCATTTTGCTATTGATCAGTGTTATTGGCACAACATTGTAACTAGTGTCCGACCGAAACCACTTTTTTGGGCCGAAACCGAAACCGAAACCGAATATTCGGTTTTTTTTTAATATTCGGCCGAAACCGAAACCGAAACCGAAACTTTCTAGTTGAAATAAAAATCACCATATCAAGCACTTTTTTCAACAAACGAATTTTACATTAAGTAAATAAAGAACAAACAAACAAACATAGCATAAATAAATAAATACTTATTAATAAAAACAATTTATTCATTTTTTAAAAACGTAAACAAGAAGAAATCACCCTTTCGTGCCTTACTCGATAATATTCAAAATTAAATAATTTAATATTGTATGCTAAAAAAAGAAGTTTATTTACATTGCTGGCATCTAAATTACTCCTCCTTTTACTATATATCTGCTACACAATAAAATGTAAAAAATATTCTAGAAAGTTTCGGTTTCGGCTATTCGGCCATTTTTTGGCCGAAACTGAAACCGAAACCGAAACCACTTATTTGGGCCGAAACCGAAACCGAAACCGAATATTCGGTCGGACACTAATTGTAACAATAGTTTTCCACTTATTATCACTTTCTTAATGCGCATTGGTTGTTCTAATATTTTTACACATATACATATTTATTTTCATTGTAGTCATTTTTACTTTTTACAACTTCCTTTTTACAAGCAGACCAAAAGAACTTTGAATTTTGGTTTCCTCCGTAGTGCTACCACCTTATTTATGAGCCTTGGCGATCGCTCAATAAATTTTTCTATGCAAACTTTACCTGTCCACTTCTTGTTCTTGTTTGTAAAAAAGCAAGCGGAGAGCAAGCACGAGCCACCACCAACATGCAAGCGGCACATCACTTTGTTGCCCAACAACAACAACCACAGTGTGTGGTGCGTCACTGTTTCATACACCGCTCTCACAGCTTCTCAGTTTACGCTCTCGCGCTCTGTGCGTTTTCGTCCCCTTTACTTCTTCCCCCCGCATCGTTAAACGGGTCCTACCGCTGGAACCCGCAAAGAAAATTTCCTTTACACCAGATGCGCATTCTGTATATTGTTTGTTTTGTGCTAACATCGCACAGCTTAAATGTTGCATATGTCGCATCCCGTCGCTGCATGCCACACTTTGCCGGCTGCAGCTGGCCTGCAAATATTTCGACGAGCATTTGCATTTGCCGCCAACTGGATGCTGACTATTGTTGCCGGTTCGCTCCCCTTTGTAGCTGCGCCAATAGTTCGTGTTGGTGTTACATGTCATATGCCACATTAAATGCTCGTCGCAGTTTGTCCCGCCAGATAAATAAATTCCTAATCAGAAACGAATAATGTCCATTTTCATGGCTTAAGCCAAAATATGAGATTGTAATGTGCATGCGCTCCCCTTTTTGACTTTACCTACCGAAAAGGCGAATGTCCAACTGGCGGAGCTAAAGAAATTTCAATATTTTCACAGAAAACTGAGAAAACGAAAATAGCTGCTTGCCAGCTCGCTCGGCGTTGTGCTAAAGCACGCCATTGTTGGTATTGTGGTTACAGTTTTCGTTACTGCACTACAGGGCCGGGAAGTAGCGGGCATCTTAAAGCGGCATTAGCTTACAGCTTTAAGGCTTAACGGCGCGAGCGTTGTCAGTCGAAATCCCAGCGCTGATGCTGCTGTCACCGTTTCCTCGACTGATGTACGAGCAGCCGGCCAACCCGGCAAACGCGGAGCGGCAACGTAAGTGTGAAAACTTTACACCTAAATCTCGTAGACAGCATAGATGCCGCTGCTGTCCTTTGTTGCCATTCCAAAGTAGCGAACATTTGTGGAAAATGGGAAGGGAAAGGTTTGCTGGCTTCTGGCACTGCGCAACAAGAATGCAGCGCCCAAAGGAGGTGAAAATTCGGGTGTCAAGTAGCCGTGTTGACAAGTAGTCGTGTTGTGCGCGCTACGCTTTTAAAATTGTCACCAATCTGCCTATGCCGCCGCTGCGTTGTTTCTCTTTGACTTTCGAGCATATTTCGTGCTCAGAAGGAAACTCCATTTTGTCAGCGTTTCCTATTGAATTGGGTCATTTGTAAATAGCGCATTATACGTACATATGTATTGTGGAAAAGGGTATCAGGCGTCATCAGGCGATACTGCCAGATTTTTACGCCAAAACTATTGTTAAATTGAATTTATGTAGCCTTCTGCCGCCGTGTGCAGCTTCAATTTCTTGTTCCCACTGCCAATTGCAATGTACTTGCGGCTGCAACTGCTGCACTTTGCCGCGTCGGGGCACAGCTTCCAGCAGATAATCCGCAAGTTCCCGGCGGTGGGTTGCCCTTAAATTTATTTAATTTGAAAATAACAAAGTTCGTTGGCTGTGGCGTGCTAGGCGACGGCTACCTGTCTCGTTGTCTTTAGTTGCAAGTTTCACTTGTCTGACAGTTTTGTCTGGAATTCCCATGGGATAGTTGCTGTGGCACAGTGAAAAGTCTTATCGTTATCATGAGTTTTTAGATTTCTAAAATTACCATCTTTATGCGGAATGTTTTCAAATGTTAAATATTTGAAGTAGTCGGATCCTTAAACAGCCCCGAATGTCCATACTTATTGGTTTTGTTACGCTCGTCTTTATTCTTGTATTATTTATTCACACATTATTAATTAAGCCGGCACTCAGATTGTTGATTGTTAACGAATAAATTTTATAGGGTCAAATAAAATGGAAAAAACTTTTGTTATGTGTTACACCAATTCCGTTCTACTGTACATGAGTCCTGCTCGAGACTTCGCTAATAAAGTTTTTCACTAAACTTCTGAGTGGTGGATAGTTTTCTTCAAGGACAATGCTTTGTATTCTTCGAATTGAATTTTGACACAAGTCAAATTGTTTGTTTTCAAATTGAACAGCTCAAATAATTCACTTGCAACTTAGTAGGGAAATTCAATTACAAATCCTCACTCAACCATCACGCCTCGTGTGTATGCACAACTTCTGCACTGGATTTCACGTTTGCCATATAAAGCAGCACGAAATGCGCAACTATGCGGACGGAAATCACTTCTGACATTCTCACATACTAATTCTTATGTGCAATCGGCAATACAAATTTCAACAAATACCACGAAAACTCAAAATTCCACAAAGCAACTCCAAACCAAGGGTCCAAGGGTCGAACCCATTCTACGAAAACTTACAAAACCCGTCTGAGCGCCGCTGCCCATCAACAAATACGAGTTAGAGCACAGTTTAACCATTTTAGAATTGTTTCGCGACAGTCGAGCATATTTAATTAAAGCCATCCGCATATTAAAAACTTTTACCCAAGAACTTAAGCTGCTGCTCAGCTAGTCACAGGCAGGAAAAAATGCGAAGCAGGACGGAAGCGTGCGAAGCAAGGAAAACAACCCCAAGCATTGTTGTTATTGCTTTGGTGGTGGCGGTGACGGTGGGTCTGCAATATAAATATGCAAAAATTTAATGAATTTGTGTTTTTCGGGGGCCAGGCGGCCTCCAGAATACTGAAGCTGCATATTTGATTACAGTAACAGCATGGCCGTAAAAACAGTTTTGGCCTGAAATTCTTAGGTCAGATTGGTTACAAGGCGCGGGGATGCTGCCGCAAAATGGTTCTTTAATTTACGAGAATTAAGAAAAACAAACTTTGTGTGAAAACAATCGAGGCAAGAAAGTACCTAGTACACAAAGTACAAAGCAAACGGAAATACGAAAACGAGAACGAGAGCAGCACAAAGCGCACGAAACGAACGGAAGTGTACAGCGGTGTAGCCGGAAGCCACAATTGTGGATGCTGCAACAGTCAGCAGCCTTGAGTTGAGAACAAGTGGTGGAACTGAATTCAGCAGCGGCATTTTTCCTTACTGCCAGTTGTGGGTGTAGCCATTAAGGCGAGGTAGAAGAATACCTTTTGTTTGAAGAAGGAATTCAAACAAAAACATTTATTATATATAGTTGTTTAAAGACCTGATTTTTGACTTTAAGCTTCTGAACATATTGTACTATATGTTGAAATTCATTCTCGAAGTGGGATTGACCATGATTGATCGGTTGAACAAAATCCGTATAACAATATGTACATTAAAATATTTGTAAGAAATATTTGAAATATTTTATTTTAATTAATAAAAAATGTCGGGATATTCGACACTATTTAAAATAATTCTAACAACTTGTTGTTAATATTCATTAGTTGGATATATGTATTTGTTATTGTTGTTGTTATTTGTTGTATATCAGAATGAGAGAGAAGGGTGGTCAGCTTATCTAACACACAGTCAGCAACACACGACCAGCAAGCAATTGTGTAATTGTTGCTTTCGCATTTAAGTCAAATTGCAATCACAAATGGACCGCAGCCATTTAATCGCTTTAAGTGGCCAGGCACATTAGCATAATGTGCTTCGCATCTTTCGCTGCGCTGTAAATCCACTTTGTGTGAATAACGTGAGAGTGCAACAAATGGCGTGCGCAGCCACCTCGCCAACCCACTGCGGCATGTTATTGATTTTGCTGCGGTGTGGACTTAGTGATATGTGGTCACGTGGGGACGGAGGGGACGCAGCCGCGCAAGTGCCCTCAACAATCAGGCAGAGGATTAGGAATTACGTTTTCAGCTTTGTGCATACATATTCGCAAAAGTGCGTTACACGGGGAGGAGTGTGCGGAGCTTTAAGCTGTTAGCAGAAGAAGACAGCTAACCATTGCATAAATAAATTGTTTAATGAATTACAAATCGGCAAATTTGTGACCTACTCAAAATCCCGGTCCCCTATTCCCACTTCTTACAACATTGGTGGCTGTCACCTAGTGAATCCTACTGAAATTGCTGATCTTGGTGTCGTGTTTGATAATAGGTTCTCTTTCCAAAGTCATTTAAACAGCACGATTGCAAAAGCATACTCTATGCTGTCCTTTGTTCGCCGTTTCAGCTCTGATTTTACGGATCCGTATACTCTAAAGTTGGTCTATACCTCCCTGGTTCGGTCTAAGCTAGAGTACGCGGCCTTCATTTGGAGACCCTACTATGCGTGTCACATCAATCGACTTGAACGAATCCAAAAAAGGTTTCTTCGTTTTGCCCTACGTTCTTTGCATTTTGTTTACCCCATTCCCTCATACCAGTCTAGATGTCTACTTATTAATTTAAAGTCATTGGAGGGTAGGAGGAGTATTCTCTCACTTACCTTTGTCTTTAACCTAATACGGGGTGCGATCGACTGTCCTTGCCTACTCGGTCGTATCAATTTTTTTATTCCGCAAAGGTCGTTAAGAAATCATGCCACTTTCGCTTTGGAGAGGGTAAGAACAAATTACGCTTCTTTTACCCCAATTTTTAGAGCTTTAAAAGAAATGAACTCACTCTCAAATTCTTTTGTTTTGGATTTTTCCTATTCCGAAACTCATTTTAAACTGCTGTTGAATGATTTAATTAGCTAGGATATTTATATATTTCAATGTACTTCTCGTAGTAATCTGTATGAATTGTAAAACAAAATTTCTGGATTACTTAAACAATGAAATAAATAAAATAAATAAAACTCATATCAGCTTCAATTGTCAAAACTCAAGTATTCTTCTGCCATTTGTTACAAATCGGCAACTCATATCAGCTTCAATTGTCAAAACTCAAGTATTCTTCTGCCATTTGTTTTCACCTCAACCCTAATGCAACTTCAGTTGCAGACATCTCTTGACAAACTCCCGGCTACGTTCTAACAGTCTATCTCACTACAGTTTCCTCACGTTGCTCCACTAATTTAATCAATTTAATTTTCTGTTCTTCTAGCACTTGAAGGTGGCGTGGCGAAGCACTTGTCTATCCACCAGCCAACTAACAGCCTCCCAACCATTGCCCCTGCTGAGCTGGTTAAAGCTTATTACTTAGTGGGAAACACTTATTCCCCGCTACATTGTCTCACTGATGCCATGTAAATATTTACCCAGCAAACAACTTACGGCCAAATGCGTCAAGTGGGCTCTTTAAGAAACTGTGCTGCTGTGCAGCAGCACCAACATCGTAGTAACAACAAAACCAAATGAACAAACAATGAGCCCACAAACAAGCTGAAAAGACCAGAAGAACGACGAATCAATAAAGCAGCCGATTCAGTTCGAACAGGCAAACATGCTTGTACCAGCCAGAGCAACGGTGTATTGAAGAAGAGAAGAATCCCAACAATAACAACAAGCTCAACAATAACAATAACAATGGTAACAATAATAAAGTTTGGCATCAACAATAACAAAATTTGCGAACACTTGAGATTTTTAACAGCTTCGAATTGTGCTTAAGTGCGGCGGCGGCAGTGTTGGTATGCTTCAACCTTGCCCGCCCATCGCTCCACTTCAACCCGCTGTCGATATGAAAATCACTGCAGGCCAATAAGGCGGAAGTGGTGAGTGAGCTCCAATGTGGCCGATCAGTGTGAAGTGAAGTGAGCGACTTTGTGTGTGTGCAGCTGTGCGGCTATGTGGGTGCGAGTCAACACTGGAAGCACAGCCCCACAACGAAAGTGTGCTGAGTGGATTTTCTGGCATTTTGTCGGTCTGATGCTTGAAATCAATTTGTGGCTAATTTTGTTGCTTTGCAGTTGAAAGGTGGTCGATTTAAAATTTGAGCCACTTTTCGTGATATTGCGTTGATTGACTGATGGTCTGAGTTTGGGTGTTTAGGAAAATATGATACCTCTGGGTTCTAGAAAGATAAACCACCCTGCAAACCTAACATTATGCAATAATTTAACTCTGACCCCTTGAGCATCACAATCATTACATTTTAAAGACCACAGCTCCACGGCTGCGACGATTGACATCGGAAGCAGAAACAGTATCAAAACGAATATTATTAAACAACTTGGTGTGCGAGATTTCCTTGCTTCCGGTGTTGCTTCGCGTTTCTGGTTGTATCGGATTTTGCCTGTGGCAACGTGTCGACTATTTTCAGCTCCGTCATGGCCGCTTTGCATTGGCAGTTCGTAGCAGCACAGGGTACGTGGTCTGCGGGTACGGATGCGGGTGCGGGCCACAGCTGTGCGCATATTGATTTTCGCGAAAACCACAAATTTAATTAGATCCACGAATAAGCCGACATCTTTGGTTTTGTTATTGCTGTTTCTGGCATTTGTGTAGTTGTTGGGCGTGAGTGTATTTGCTCTCGACTGTCGTGCTTGCTTGCGGTATTTTGGGGGTTGCGATGTGTTTGTGCCAGTATTTGCGGTTCAAGTCTGGCGGTTTTCAAGTAGGGGAGCTCAGTTGTCTGAAGTGACTCAAAGTTGGTCGGATTTTGGTTGAATAAGAAGCAGATTACGTTGTTTTTAGCTGTTAGTTTAGTTTCGGATTCAGCTAAACTGAGGTTCTTATTAGAATAGAATATCCTCGCAATGCAACCGATGTCCTCGAAATGAGACCCATTTTCCCGATATGCTGCGAAGCCGACTTTTTCAGGCATAGTTTACCGAATCAAAAAAATAAATTAATGAAAATAAATCACTTGCACACATTTCCAAAATATCACTTGTACTTTTTACAAATTTATCTCGTTTCATTTGCGTTTGCAAAAAAAAAAATGAAATACAAATAGTAATGAAATTTACAACATTACTATCAGAAATATACCACAGCCGATTCATTTCGCTGCACATCGTCGAACGCCAGCTATTCGCCTCTCCGCAATCCACTAGGATCTAAATTAAATTTGAGCCCAAACGCAAAACGGTTGGTTGGCATGCTGATCAGAACGCTTAGCCCTAGTCCACATGGTATGTTCGACAAAGAGCTGAAAGTAAGAGCATGTTTTCATGACCAGCCCACGACTGGCAGTAGGCGACACCTACCGATAATACATAAAGCCCACTGACAGTTCCGAATCGATCATGCCGCGTACAACCGCCTCATTAAAGTCCCACTGGTAGGCGATGCCCGCAATGGTCTTCTGCGTTTGCCGGTGCCAGGCGAACGTGGTGGCCATTTGGATTTTGTCATGTATGCGCTGCCAGTAGCTCAAGTCGACACCTTGTCGCGAGAATGAAGCAGCAACGCAGTAGTTATAGCGCGTGTAGCTGTGGAGCCCATAAAACGTTTAGCACAATCAGATCTGCCGACTATTGGTGACTGCACATTTACCGTGCAGCGAACGCCGTGTCCGCCATCACATTGTGTGGGTCAGTCCATTCCAACAGCAGCTCGGCGCCCATCGCCCACTGGTTGGTGATGGCGCGCATGAACGAGAGCGTGCTGCGGCCACTTTCGGCTGTCACGTTGTAGAAGTTGGCCGTGAGTGTAGTGCAGGGCCGTATCCACTCCAGGGTGCTCCGCGTCTGCAGCGGCACGTCCTCGCCAAAGCGCTGCATGGAGGCCTCCATACGCAGACTGTTGAACGGGAAGAAGGTGAGGCAAACGTTCGAGGCCAAAGTGGAGGGGTTGATGTCGGCCAGCACTGTGGGCGTCTCCTGTGTGTGGCGAGAGTTATGAGTGTGGGGGCAGCTAGCGGCGTGTACTCACCAGAAAGTCATCGTAGGAACGCGCCGAGTAAATGCCGCCGAAGCGGAAGCCCGAGGGACGTGTGTGGCTGAGCACCCAGTTGCAGGTGATGATACGGTTTGTGGCCAGCCGATGCGCGTAGTCAAGCTCGATTCCGTCGTAGTACTTCGGTTTGATGCTGTGCGCCATAGCGTGCAACTCCTGCATGTTGCCGGGGTTCGATTGCGCCCATGCGCCTGAATAGCGCTGAAAGCAGGCGGGAAACTCCGGCTTACACTTGCGCGGGCAGTGTTCACACTTCATGTTGGCTAGTTGGTTGCCTTTCTGGTCCAAGACAGATAAAAAATATACAATTGTATAAGGGAAGATAAACGGCCCGACACTGAACTTTTGAAGTTCCCTAATGCGGGAAATTATGTTTGTGTGTATATTGTGTACGTATTTTCTACGGGAAAATAGGGAAACTGATTTGATTTGTGGAAAAGTTCTCAAGCTGAACTGCTACAATTTGATTGACAAAACCCAGACGTTCGGCAAAAGTCAACTTTAGATATAACTAAACGGAAAATAATGAAGCATACTTTCAGGAAACATTTCAGTGAAAGTCTGTGCACAATCCAAAAACGTAAATAAATTATGAGCACCTTGTTTCTTTGATTCACTTCTATGCGAGTCTTGATGGCCAACCTGCCAGAAATTTGCTTGCTTTTATCGCGCTTTTGCAGCTTTGTCGACATTTGCAGCTCCATCCACCGTAGACGAGCAGTATTGCAATCATGAGCGTAATCAAGAGCGCTCACGCATACTGACGCGGAGGCGCTTGAACCGTGTGTAAGTCGATCATGAAATCGTGTAATGATTTTTTTTATACGGCCACAAGCTCGCGCCTCAGCAACGCTTCTTGTTCAGTTGCATTTTCCACTTTGTTGTTTTGCGGCAAAACCCCTTCGTGAAGGTCCCTACAGTCACTCCCTGGAAAATAGTCGCCGAGACCATAAACCCAACTAGCGAACCCCATTGCTGTCAATCGGAGTGACAATTTTCTTGGCTTCCGCTTTCGCTCCTTTTCCAGCCGTTTGCCAATGCTCGAAGCACACCATTAGGCGCACTTCGCATTGCTGCATTATTTATGCGCAATATTCGCCTCATTGCAAATTCGCAGTGCCTTAAATATTAACGGGCCTGTATATGGGCTACAACCGTCAACCGACAGCCGACAGCACGTTGAAGGTGTTGGTGGCGCAACGCAGAATAGACAAAACCCCGTTGTATCCGTGGCACAGTAAGCGGATAAGCATGCAGATGCGTTTCGCTTACGGCATAGAGTGAAGGAGCGAGAATAAGCTTTTTATATTTTATAGGTTTTCTGAGTGCCTGCGGCAGTGGTGTCCGCTATTTGCCACAAAGACGGATTTAATGTGGGTGCAATACATTATCACAGCTGACCGCCGTTATGCGGCCCATACACGTTGCGATTCGTTGTACAACTGGACAACGTTATACAGAAAATCGCATCGTATGTAGCGAAGTTGTACGTGTCGCACAACCAGTTTTATGAAAATCAAAATATTTTGATATTTCGGTCGTGTTGTGTGAGCGGTCGCAACGTGTATGGGCATGTTGTACAATTTCGTGCAATTTTCTGAGTTCATTCGTGTTTCAGCTTTTGTGCGTTGCGAACGAAATGGACGAGCGCTACGAAAACTGGAGCGATTTTATCGAAACTTATCTAAATTTGCCGGAACTATGGAACAGCAAATGTGGAAAATACAAAAATAAAAGTTTTCGTAATACCGCACATGAAAATGTTTTGACAGCCTATACAAAAATTGATGTCGTGAAGATTGAGGGCGTGAAGATGAATGAGCTGAAAAAATTCACCAAAATGAAAATTCGGAGAAAAATTAAGTTGGCCGAACGAGTTGTGTCGGAAATCGCAACGTGTGTGTCCTAACGACCAACCTTTTGCACGACCGGTCGCACGACCAAATTGTCTCGTGTATGGGCCGCTTTAGCTGGCAACTCCAATTAAACTTTGTTTTTATCGAGAAATCTATTTCGATGTTTTCTAAAAACAAACATTCGGCACGAAGTTAATTAAAATATACATACATATAGTACATATGTATGTTTTTTTTTTTTTTTTTTAAAGAAGGGAAAAGCATTGAAAGCCGCAGTGTGAGACTTTCACCCACTAAAAACCCTTCTATCTCCTACACTAATACCATGGAACGTCCGGCGAGGAATTACTTCCTGGTATCAGTAGGGTGTGGCACCGTGCCCACCACCTCGGACTATCTATTTTCCCTACGTTGGCGTTCTAAAACGCGCAGTGTTTTCATAATGCTGGCTGCGGCCGAGCATACAGCTTCCCACTTGCGTGGGGTGTCACACATGTGTGCAGTCAGGTTTAAAACGGACGGATGCTCCCCAAGAGCTACTGCTAATTCCCCTCGGTCGGACTTAAACCGCGGGCACTCCAACAGGACATGCTCTGCGGTCTCATGCTTCGCTGGGCACTGCGGGCAGAAAGGGTCGTCCTCGTGTTTGAACCTGTGGAGGTACTGCTTGAAGCAGCCGTGCCCACTCAGTAGCTGCGTTATGCTGTAGTCTAACTCACCATGCTTACGCTCAACCCACCGTACGATGTCCGGGATTAGCGCATAGGTCCAGCGGCCGTTGCTGGATCGATCCCATCTGTACTGCCAGTCTCTAATAGTGGCGCTTCTTTCCGCAGCTTTCGCGTCGCTCGTCGGCTTGGTGGCAGCATTATTATATAAGCGTTGCATTTCAAGCGCCAGCAGGTCAATGGGCGGCATATTCGCTATGACTCCTATGGCGTCGTCAGACACTGTGCGGAAGGCGCTAGCAACCCGTAGTGCACTTAATCGGTAAGTCGCCCTGATGCCTTTCGTGTATTCTTTCGTTTTCGTCGCGTCCGCCCATACTGGAGCTGCGTACAGGATAATTGACGATGTTACTTTTGCCAGTAGTTTTCGCCGGCTGGCGCGTGGACCTCCAGCGTTCGGCATCAGGCGCATGAGTGCACCGTTTACGCGTGCCCACACATACATACATACATATGTATGTATGTGTGTATGCCCACACATACATACGTACATATGTATGCGCGCCGTCATCACACTGGACATTAAAAACGCCTTCAATTCGGCAAACTGGGGCCGCATCATGGAAGCGCTGCGAACTTTCAAGGTTCCAGTGTACCTCCAGCGAATCATCGCCAGCTATTTTCGCAACAGGCTGCTGCTGTACGACACGGACGAGGGTGTGCAACAGTATGTAGTCTCCGGTGGCGTTTCACAGGGCTCGGTGCTTGGCCCGACACTGTGGAACGTCAGCCTCGAGCTGCCAACAGAGGTGAAGATCGTCGGCTACGCAGACGACATTGCAATTGTGGCAGTTGCGAAACACACTGACACGTTGCAGAGAAACTGCAATGATGCGATAGCTCGAGTGAAGCAATGGCTTACTGGCGCAAAACTGGAGTGGGCGGCGCATAAAACCGAGGCAGTGTTGCTCAGCACAAGAAAGGTGACCGAGGTGCTCACCATAACGGTTGGTGATCACGAAATCACGTCCCAGCCTTACCTGCGATACTTGGGGGTCATCATCACCAAAATGACCTTCAAGGAGCACTGAAAAATAGTGTGCGAGAAAGCCGCCCGAGTAAACGGCGCACTGACACGTATGATGCCCAACGTAGGGGGCCCACGCGCTAGCAGACGAAAACTCCTTTCTCGAGTCACGGCGTCAATAATACTGTACGCAGCGGCAGTTTGGGCGGACGCAGCGCACACAAAAGAGTACACGAAAGGCATCAGATCTGTTTATAGACTGAGTGCGCTACGTGTAGCCAGCGCTTTCCGAACCGTGTCGGACGATGCGATCGGGGTCATCGCAAACATGCCACCCATTGACCTGCTGGCTGTCGAAATGCGACGGCTGTACGCTGCAGCCACAAAACCCACGAGCGTCACCAAAGCCGCAGAAAGGAGTGTCACTATCAAAGACTGGCAGCGAAGATGAAGCCAATCCAGCAAAGGCCGATGGACGTATGCGCTGATACCCAACATTGCGCTGTGGATAGAGCGCGCTCATGGCGAGCTGAATTACCACACGACACAGATCCTAAGTGGACACGGCTGCTTTAAGCAGTACCTTCACCGGTTTCGATACGAGGAGGACCCGTTCTGCCCGCAGTGCCCGGCGGAGCACGAGACCGCGGAGCATGTGCTGCTAGAGTGCCCGCGCTTTGAGTCAGTCCGAGGGGAACTAACAGTAGCTCTTGGGGAGCGTCCGTCCGTGTCTAATTTGACTGCACACATGTGCGACACTTTGTTTAAGTGGGAATCAGTATGCTCGGCCAGTGCCAGCATTATGAAAACGCTCCGCGTCCTAGAACGCCAACGTAGGGAAAATAGATAGTCCGAGGTGGTGGGCACGGTGCCGCACCCTACTGCTACCAGGAAGTAATTCCTTACAGGACGTCCCCTGGTAGCAGTCAATAGGAGATAGAAGGGTTTTTAGTGGGTGAAAGTCTCACACTCCGGCTTTTAATGCTTTTCCCTTCTGAAAAAAAAAAAACAACAACATATGTATGTATGTGTGGGTCTATGTGCAATGTGCATGGCTAGTGCGGAATTTTATTAACTTCCGCGGTGTATAAAAATATAAACTTTTTCTTTACGGTTGTATTAGCAGTGCGCCGACCACATTCCTCCGCACATTTTTCTCAAATTTAGTGTTGACAATCGTGGAAATATTTATGCTGCAGTTTTGCCAGGAATAATGTGACTCTACATAAATACAAAGCGTCATAATTTATTTATCGCTTGTTAACGTTTGTTTCGATCTAGTTTGGTGCACGTGCCTACACACACACGGACATACAAACGTTGGTTTGGATTGGAAGGGTTAGAGCGTGCGCAATGAGGTTTTGTTAAAATTTAATCTTTATTTTGCGCGATTCAATTGTTAAGCAAATATTAAATACGCGGCACAATCGCATTTTGCATATTTCTGCCGAACGTTCCGTTGTGTGTAAATCGATAACGAATGCAGCGGGCGTCATGAAAAATTGATCAGCATTCTAGAGCTGCGTTAGTTAAACAAATAAAAATTTAAAATTGATTGCATATGCGTGCTCACCTCTTCGCTGGATATTAAAAAAACCAAGTGCCACAAAAAATGAAATAAAATGAATTGAAAAGGCTGCTGTTGCACGCGCTCACAAATAAATAAAGCACAAAGCGTACATTTATTTGCACGCGCACACAGTGTGCAAATTTTTTAACTTGTTGTTGTTGTCGTTCTGTATGAGAATAAACAGACAATTTGAAATTTATGATTATGTTGACTTCGCTATGCAATATATACATATATACATATATGTACATATGTACATATATGTATGGAAAAAAAATTATCACACAAAAACATTTTCGGATAAATTGTAGGCTTTCTATAGTTTTAATTTAGTATTTACGGACTTGGCTGTGCGCCGAGGCTGTAAGTGCTCCGACGCCTTTCTAAAGCGGCTTGAATAGGTGTTAGATTAAAGGTTATGGTGGCTGCCTCTGTAAGAGACACACTCGGATACCTACTATATGGCCCAATGTGATACCACATACTCCATGATGATGGATGGATGGAATGGTGGAGGTCAACTACAGTTTAACGCTGAATTCGAACGGCAGTTGGCAGTTTTTCTCTTACACTTGGAGGTTTTGCCATCACCTGTCAAGAGTACACTTGTGCGATTATCGAACCTAAAGCCTCCGGCCTCGATAGTTCACCGCGCTACCCGCATGACCGGCTACATCGGTCTTAAGTGGGAATAAAATAATAGTGGTCTACGAGCAACAGTTTGTGCTGCCGGTAATATCTTTCCAATATTTTTTTTTATTGTTCAATGACTCGAAGGCGTGGGCGAAAACGCAAGAACTGAGATGAATGCAATTGAGTGCGAATTCAATCGGAATATAAAAATTAAACAACTATGAACCAACACAACAACACACACACGCATTTAATGGAGTTTCTGCTGCTGTATTTGGCATTTAACACCTACTTTTATGAAAATCATTTCCACTCTAACAAATTCAAATTGCAGTTAACATTATTTGCTTTTTATGCCCCGCAGCAAGAACATCTCGATTGAAGCTGAAACTGCCGAAGAAGAGAGCCGAGCTGGAATTTCACATTTACCAGCACTTAAGCCGGAATTGGTTTACTGTGCCCCGACTGCAATGCGTCGGACTGTAATGTGCGACAAGTGCGGGATGGCCGAGCTGCTATGTCTTGTCACTTGGATGTGAAGTGACCATAAAAGTGAAGAGGCAGCAACAGCCGAGCAGAGCGTGTGAAAAGGAAAACGGACAAAAAGAGCATGTCGCTGACAGCAATTTCCGTCCATTAGAGCCACTGGCCAGCCGAGCGCCGAGCAGTCGAACGAGATGAGTGCGCTTGACAACTTGGACAGCTAGAAAAACATTCGCTTTAAAGTTAACACCCACTAACGCGTAGCCATCCCCCACTTGCTATAAAGTGATGGCATAAACAAAAAGAAATTAAAGATTTCATAGGTAGCCGACATAAGTTATGAATTCGTAATGCGCATAAAGACGTCTCTTGACTGCTACAATTCTATTATGTGACACCAACAGTTTTTGCAGACGAATAGCGTGTATGCCAAGGACGGCTGAGGTGCCGAAACGGAAACATAAATAAAAGCCGGCAGCCAGCAACTCAAACACTTCAAAACGCTTGTTGACACTCCTCAATATTCTGCTGTCAAGCACCATATGACAATAACAACAACGATGGCAAGAACACCATCACAATAAGTGCCAATAAGTGAAAAAATCAAAAAGCCATAAAAACTTGGCACAATCCGAACGTGAGAAATTCGCACACCCGAAAAGCAAAAAAAAACCCAACAGCAACAAGGACAAAATAAGGAAGCAGCAGTCGTTAGTGGACGTAAAGTGGAGCCCCACGTACACACATTTAAAGCAAAATACCAGTGGGCGGCAATAAAAAACGCAAGGGATCACGATGCTCCACCGAAAGAATGGATGGATGATGCGGCAGAAGACGGTACAGGAACAGGAAATGGAGCCATGTTGCAGTCGAGTAGGCCCGTTGTACGTACACAGGTCAACGGGGCGATGTGTTGTAACTTTTTATAAAGTGAAGAAATTGCCCACAAAGGAGCACGTATTGGGTTGGGTTTTCCCATCCTTTTCAAAGCTTCAAACTCTTCTGTGCTTAAGCCTCTGACCGTAAGAATACCCTCAGCTATCGGAATATAAAAATGCTTATGATTATGTTCTGCGGGATTTGCGTGTTTTCGAGCCTCAGTCTTCGGCCGAAAGACGGCCCTGACGACAACAACAGATAGTCGCCAATATAAAATGACGTTGAGTACTCGTCGCTTTCCACTCGCATGTTGGGAAGCAAAGTGGTGGACGAGGAAGCTTATTACTACATGAGCGGCGATTTTTGGCAATTTTCACGATTATCTTTGCTTCGTCTTTATTGCTTGTGCTGCGATTCCATTTGAAACTCATACAAGTCAAGCCTTTTCCGAGGAAGCAAGCGCGCTGCCATCGGAAGCGGAAATATATTTCATTTTGATGATGATGTGCGAAGTATCGGAGTCAGCCCAAGCCTGTATACTCATAATCACACTTCACGTGCGCTCGTTGCTGTTTTTATGGATTCTTCTTCTCTGCTTGTTACCACTTTCGTTGGCTGCGGCATAAGCACTAAAAAATTGACTACAGAAAATCAAGCAGGAAGAAAGAAATTACCGCTTAAACACTACAACACTCAATTGGTTTCATTTGCTGGGCTTTCAACTGTTGGCACTTTCGACAAAAGTGATTGCGAACTTATTTGTGCCGCCTAAGAGGCAATCGCCTACGAGCTGACCTGCTTGAGGGCATGGAAACTTGAGGTAATGCATGTAGTTTGCTGACGATAAGCACGGTACAAAGTAGCACGTTCTTAAATTGCGGCAACGCAGCAATACAGATTGAAAATTGTTGCCCAACTCGCCTGGGAAATGAAAGCAACTGGAAAATGTGTACAGTAACGTGCGCTTTTTTAATTTCCGCTCATTGTGCCCTTAATGTTAAATGGAAGTGAAGTGTAAATCATTGTCTGTCGTTTTCGGGACGATTACTACCTTTTACGATTACAATTACCGCCTTCCCTACCCCTGCGCCCGTTGACAGGTAAGTGGCGCTTAATTTTCAATCAGCTTAATAAAAACTACAACGCCCCGCTGTGCTTGTCTTGGCATTGCAAGGCACGTTCCTGTGTTCATCTCGCCGGCTGTGCGCTTGCCGCCTTATCCCTCACCCAGCGGTTCTTACGTGCTTATAACCGTGTTTCCTTCCTGCTGTGCCTGTTTTGCACCTTGTGCGCCTCCCCACCAGTTCGCTCATTTTGTGCTTTCAGCTTTTGACTCTGTCCGGTCGCTGTCGTAGATCAGCGCATTGAAAAGGGCAAATTGATTATTTTATGTGCTCGCACATTTGTAATGCTTTCGGCCACTGCTGACAGTCTTTTAAAAACGATGTTTGTTGTTCTTGTCTCTGTTCGCAACACGTCGTCCTTCGACATTCCCCAGGCGAAAGCCTTTGTTACGCACGGCATGGTGTTTTTTAAATGTTTTTATTGGCTGCACTGGCTAGAACGCGTTAAAATTTAATTTAAAATATTTAACTCAATTTCCGCCAAAGACGAATGCGCCTCGTAGAGCCCGTGCTATGCTTGTTTTTGCTTTTAGGTCTTTCCAAAAATATTTTAAACTTTAGACTAATTACTTGACTCGTCTGTGCAATTAACAGTTCGGTGATTTAATTAAATTTCAAAAACCACTAACAAAAGCCACCCCTGAAGCCCTGCAGTTGAAGGGGAACAAGCCCGGAACATTTTCCCTCGACTTTCCCTGCCATTCAATGAAAATTTTTTGTCGTCTACAAATGTAAATTTAATGTGAATGCGAATGAAATCGACTGCGTTAACCGCGCCGCGCAGGCCAGTATGGCAACACTGCGCCCCCACCAAAAGGCACTAAATTAGCCACACTCCAACAAAAGCAACAACATTCCGAAGCGGTTACACAAACGCAATGACAACTGACTGAAAGTTTAATGTGATGTCACTCCCACCACGTCCCATCACCTCGTGGCGAACACGCTGCACGTCTGTGTGACCCAAATATGATTGGGCGGTTGGTTAGTTAGTCCGTCTATATGGCAGCAGTTGCAGTGTCGCACACAGCGGCGCCAGCATAAAACGAGCAAAATCAAAAAGTTTTTGATTAAGTTTAGCCCAATGCAAAAGACATAACATTTTATGGCGGTACTTGAACCGACTGCATGGATTCGGGTCACTTTCCACACGCACATACATCCACACACTCGAGCACAGATACTATAAACGTATACAAATTGGGCGAAATCGGCCTTAGAACGTCCGTAGGACACTTGAATTCCAGCGACGGTTGGAACCAGTAGCGGCTTAAGAGGGGGGGCGGAGGGGCGGACCGCCCCGGGCCCCGGGCTGCGGGGGGCCCCCGAGAGAAGCTTGTAACTATATACAAATTTAAAGTTTTTCAAAACTGAAACTTGTAAAAAACTATTTGCGCTCCACAATGGTTGTTGAAAGGTTGTTTGTCACTTTTATCAATTGAAAGAGACACAGTATCGACAATTGACTTTGAAATGACAATAACAAATTCAGTTCAATAAAAGCAAGAACAATAACAATTGTTTGCAAATTTTCAAAAAATGTTTCCTCGAAGATTGCAATTTTTAACTTAAAATTTTGTGCAAAATATGCAAATACAAAATTATAAGTTAAAAATTAAATATCGCAATCTTAGAGTTTGCTTGTAAACTAGTGTGAATTACACAATTACTTAACCTCATTAAACTTTGTAGAAGTCAAACAAATTTACAGTTATAATTATTATTATTATTACAGTTATTGGTTGGATAAAAACACATGTCCCGGAAATCCGGTTTTCGAAGGCAATTCTATGCTCCTTGTAAGTAAGCTAAATATGGGCTTCTTACATGCTGCTGGGCTTCTTACATGCTGTTATGTAGGGGAAATATGTTTTTTCAGGTCTTTTTTTATAAAGTCACTGCTACTGGGTTTTATAAAATATTTCTGTACATTTCTGATGATTTCTACTCGACACGAAAAATACACCTAAAAATAAAAGTGTTTTCTTGTAACTTTCTTGAGAACTTTGAAATAGAATAAAATTTAGATGTATGAATCTACAGAGTGAAATCCAAAACATGTGTGTTTTCCATACCTGACATATTTTGGTCCTGAAAGTTCAAAGTAGAAAATTTAGTTAAAAGGAGACAATTTTCCTCTTTCATTTGATACCCATATCTTCATCATTGGACTACCGCATATATTTAATATTGAAATGTGTATCTCCTTAAAATGTTAAAGTCCTTTAAAAAGGACTTTGGGTCAGAAAATTTAATACTGACTATGCCAGAATACTATAAATGATCTCTAGTTTCACGTCTATATCAAAATTTGGATGGGTCTCGGCAAAAAAAAATTGTTTCGCACGGTGTAATAAATGTAAAGTTGGTGTTTTCACTCACTGCATCATAACTTTATAATTTTTCTTTCAATTCTATTGATGTTAGGCTTAATATTTGCTAAAATAGTATATATTTCATTTTAGATTTTAAAACCAGAGAAGATAATTTATTTTTTCTACAAAAAAAAATATTCGAAAATTTATGATTTTTTAAATTGGTCGAAAAATTCACATTGTTACAACTTTCACCGTCAGTAACTTCCCCAAATCTCATCTGATTTGGACAATCTATATATCACTAAAAAGCCACTAAGGTATTATCTTCTGAACGACGGACAGCTCGTGTTAATCGGATAATTT
The DNA here is from genome assembly GCA_963668005.1 of Melieria crassipennis. NCBI lineage: Eukaryota > Metazoa > Arthropoda > Insecta > Diptera > Ulidiidae > Melieria > Melieria crassipennis. The sequence continues at coordinate 73,791,482 of OY764961.1, read as the reverse complement.
TTTTCGGAGATATGTGCTCATAACTGAAACAACAGGAAAAAAATCGTTTTCGAAAATTTTTCGAAAACGCTTCTTCAACAATTTTTTGGTTTTCAGTTTCGTGTTCAGCGGCCAAAGTTAGTCTAGAAAAAACTTTTATTTTTAGGTGCACGCGATTGGCCCATTTTTTGTCGACAATCGAATCCTCCTCCTCGGGTAGCTTAAAAAAATGGCCAGATCGTAGTAACGAAGCAAGATTTTCTGTTTTTTTCGAGATATAAGATGGCATTTGGAAATGACAAATTTGCTCCCCCAAAGTTTTCCTAATTTCACGAAAGTTTTTATCAATTTTGGAAAGATGTAGTAAGATTATCCTTTTATCCATTTTTCATTTTGTTCTCTGGGATTCTATTGCTTTCTATACAATTTCAAGCACATATATGTACGTTTAAAATAATTTGTCTCGTCGTTTAAAAATAAAAGTCCGTTTACTGTTCACTGGAATACAAATTTTCAAAAAAAAAGCAAAAAGCATAAACGGAAATTCCCCTTATTAGTTTTGTACGCAAACTTATGTTGCACCGTTTTGTGGGGCCCCCTCAGCCGTCGCCGCCCCGGGCCCCCGAGCACCTTAAGCCGCCACTGGTTGGAACACATGCTGTGGCGTTGAATTAAAATCCAATAACATTTCAAAACTAGTCATGGAACGCTGCTGAAAGACGGCAGCGCACGTTTACACTTATTTCAGAGCAACTAATGAGCGAAGGCTCTGCGGCAGAAGCACGCGAAGACTGCAATTCAGAGATTTTTATGCTCACAGAATTAAAATTTAAATTTGAATTTCAGAACCCTCAATTGCTACTCAATTCGGTTGCAAGCAAAATGATTTGATGAAATAATTATTTATATCGAGTTGGCTGCTCTACTGGGCTTCAAACTATAGCTGCCGCGTAATTTGAGTTGAACTAGTTGTGAAAATAGGGAGATACCTGAAATAATATGAGCATAATGTAGGATGAACTTTCACCTACCCATAACTTTTGATGCTTAACCATACATTTTCTTTTAGGTATTTATTTATTTATTTATTTAAAATTAATTACAATAAACATTATAATTAATTATGACATTTTCTTTTAGGTATATCTATTAGTAGAAAATTAATAATTATGTCCGAGCAATGATCGTATGCATTGCCATTTAGTCTCGCTAGAAGCTCTCCGCATGCTCTCGCAGTCGCCACATCACATCCCCTCAAGCAACCACGTATGCTCTCGTTTCGGCTTGTAATCGACCGCAATCACCTTCGCTGACACCCAGCGCAACCGCTTGCTGGCGCCTCCCCCACATAGCTCTTACACACTGTGTGCAACACGTTTCAACATAAACTTGTAAATTACTCTCCGGCGTTAATAAACCCGTCGTCCTTCACAGTTTTCTGGCCGCACCAATAAAAATTCACAAGCAAGTACCGTAACTGCGAGTGCGGCGCCATCTCTTCCAGGCCATTGCTGCCGCTGCTGCTGGTGGCGCTGTTGCATCGTATTTCGCTTTTAATAAATTTCCAATATGCGCCGCACCTGAGCACCCGAAAAAGGTAATTTAATTTATTTTCGCAATGGGTATTAAGTTTATACAATCTGCCATGGCGAGCGGAAGCAACCGAAGCAACAACAACAAAAAAAGAAGTTTACGAGTTGTTTGCGTTGCACGGGACGGAGCCCCGAAAACGCATAAAAGCACTCGAATGGCGCATGTGGCAGGCTGAAGCGGCTTTAGTGTGCGACCGACGCGACGGCAGGAACCTGACGGCGGGCACTGTAGCTCAAGTGTAACTTTTATGAACTTTTGGCGAAAAACGCATATGGCACGCTAAGGAGCGGTAATAAACGATGCGAGCGCTGCGTTTATGGCGCCTCACTTCGTTTGTATTCTGCGACCAAGTCGGCCTATGGATCTTGGCAGCGGGCGCGGGTGTTAAGAGCGCACAAAAGAACTCCGCTTGACGTGAGTAGCGGCGTCGGGGATTATGAATTTTGAAAGCCTGCCTGCCGCCTGCCACCCGGCACCAGTCGACCACCTGGCATTTGCCACCATTGGCGTTGCTGGAGAAGAAAAATTAAAAAAAAACAAATACAAAAACAAATTAAATGCGATGCTACAGCGTCACATAAATCACGCAAGCGTTTCGCCCGATCGAAAGGGGCACACAGAGCTGCTGCCACGCATCTGATTTATTGGGCGCCAATAAAAGTGCCAACGCAAAAACAATTAGTGCAACTCGGCATTAACTACAAGCGACAATTAAGCAGCCAAATAAAGCAGACAGTCGAAACTGTGTACACAGAAGTAGCGAAGTCGAACGAAGCCGGCAAAAGGACAATTAGAATGGACAGAGCGAGTGACAAACTTTGAGACTCAATTGAACGAAATAATTCCTTAATTATCTGCAATGCAGTGTGACAGAGACTCACAGAGGGGCAGACAGTCGAAGGAGGCGCTTCCACACAGGCGGACTCAAGTGGCGACACAGATTGTGCAGGCAAAATTGGAATATGTATGTATGTGTTTATGTATATTAGTATTAAAAATCAATAAAGTGGAGGATTTAGTCTTGACAAATGCTTAAATGTTCTCAGAGAACTCCGTATATAGGTTTGAGTGGAATACCATTGTCCTTTTGCTTATTCTCAACAACAGATTTCGAGTTCTCAGCAGACAACGGCAAACCTATTGTAACCTATTTGTAATCTCCATAAAACCATATAACTCTACTCTTAGGTCCTCTGACTTTTTATGCGTCAGCGTATTTCGGTCACTGATAACAACAACAATAACTTTTTGAAAACATTTCTCTGCCATTATCCCTGAGCTGTGGAAACGCAATTATTCTCGTATATGCCCCTTGGTTGAAATTTACCTGAACTCAACTTAATTGTCGATTAAATTAAAAAAATTATCTCATAAAATAAAATCAATTCAGAAGTACCCGCTCAGAGCGCACAAATCGAATCATTCGCCGCCAACCGTCCGGCTGTGGGTGCAAGCACAAAGTGTTAATTAAATTGACCTGATTGCAAGTACATTTCAATTGGATTGCTGCATAAAATTAACAATTAGAAATAACTTCCATCGCCCTCTCACCACTGGGTAATCGAATTCCAGCGCTGCCAGTTGCGCACTCCAATCGAATGTGCGCTTTAAGTGCACTTAACCGACGCGGCAAGAGAGAAGCAGCAAAATTGTCGTTTCGCTAAGTGTGCGGGCAGAGAAGTGACAGTCCCGTCCTTCCCCCATTGCTTTGTATATAACTTCGACGATCATTCGGTTTACATATGCATCGCTTGCTAACTGTTGCAACAACAATCCGCCACGTGCAGATGCAATTAAAAATTCATTATTCAGTAAATACTTCAATTGAACACTCGCAATAATCGTAAATAAATTGCACAAAAGTCAACATAATCACTGTTGCAATTTCGTATGCAAACAATCGCAGTTCCGATTACGGCAATTAATTTTGAAAAACGCAAACACGCACACAGCCTCGCACAATCACACTAACACACACGCACACATCGTACAACTATAGTTGTACGATGTGGTCCTAGCGCCAGTCCGAGTGAATTTATTTGTTTATGTGTGTACACATAAGTACATACTAGACATTTACGCCGCCGACCCACGCCGCCGCCGCCGCCGATTTTTGCTTTTTCTGACACGCCGCCGCCGTAAAAATCGGCGCGGCGGCGGCGGCGGTGGCGTTCGGCGTCATATAAATTCTTGTACAATCTTAAAAGAGAAGGTTTAAAAGTAAAGAAAATTTCGATTTAATGGCCGTTGGACAAGGGGCGTGGCACTTATTTTTCACTCATTTTTCGACTTAAATTTTCCGCATAACTTTGGAACTATAAGTCACACATCAATGAAACTTGGTACGAGCTTACGATTTAGATGCGCTCAGCGACTGAAAGAATAGTGTAGGTATTGGACAAGGGGGCGTTGCACCACCCTTAAAATTGGGTATACCATCACCCCATAGATCTGTTGTTCCACTGATAAAATTGTATGGGCGTTGGGCAAGGGGCGTGGCATTTTTTGGCAACCCTAAATTGCTATGTATCTTTGGAACTATAACGTTCACATCACTGCCATTTGGCACAAAAATACGATTTAGTCGTGCCCGTCGACAAGGGGAATGGTCTGGGTATAATATAGAATAGCTTTGGAATTATTACTCGGACAGCATTTAAATTTGTTACTGGGACAATCGGCATGAAAACATTTAACATAATAAATCTAACTTAATTGTTTAGGGCCGTTATACAAATAGTTATCAGATATTAAAAAAAAATTTATTATGAAATCGACGTGAGTGAAGCCGCCGGGTACAGCTAGTTTTTAAAATAAATTGAAATAGAAAAATTTCATTTAATAACTGGATACACCGTCCTCCCCGCCGCCGCCGCCGCCAAATTAACCGGCTTAGCCGCCGCCGCCGGTTCTCTCTGGCCCCTACGCCGCCGCTGAAGCAAAAGCAATCGGCGTAAACCTCTAGTATAGTACATACATATGCAAATTTCGGTAAACAAAAAATTCAAATATGCAAACAAATGTTGCATTCTCGAATAGTTAAAAAAGCGAGATTTGCATAGTAAAAATGGCATTTAATGCGCTTACAACAGCAGAATAATGAACGTCATTTGGATCAATGCTGTTTGTTGAAGTGCCTTTAACCCGTCCCCCAGGAACGCTTTATTTAGACAAATCATGTAACCGTGTACAGCGTCAGTTTGGTTGGCCAATTCGATTCGGCAGGAACAGAGAACAATTTGGCTCTAAAATCAACTTAAGATTTAAGATCGAAACGGACGTTTAGGAAACGACGGGCCAAGCAGAAGCGAGGGAGGACAAGGTAGCATACAATTTGATGTCGAAGAAATTAGCATAGGAAGTGGACGCCAAATGATTTATTGCACACTAAAGTCCTGCATGAATATATTCATTTTGGCGGCTACACTACTGTACATACTGTACGGGTACTTGGTATTCGAAGAATGTGTACAACGAAACGAATAGAAACGAGAACCAGCGAGCGTCGCTTCTCGTTTCTATTCATATTCGGTGAATAGCGAACACTGCAGTGCTCGTATTCGGTGAGGAGCGAATACTGCAGTGCTCGTATTCGGTAATCGAGAACTTTGCGAAGTATTCGAAGATCAACAGTTTCATCGAATATTTTTATGTGCAGTATGCCACATTTCCATGTGTATACTTGTGGTACGGTTGAAGTGGCTTATTAGTTAATACGCAAAATGGAAATTATTGAAGAAAGTGGCATAACAAATAAATAAATATTTATAAGGGAAAGGGCTGGGTTGTGAACCAGGCTGGGTTGTGAACCATTACTGTTTTTTTCTTTCCCTAATTGACATATCGCCAATCTTTCAACTGTCAAGTTTGTCTTTTGATATGACTCTGCTTTTGTGGTTACACCGAAGTGTAAACACGTATTGCTTGAGGCAGCTACAGACATCATGTTTGAAAATCGATTTCGAAAACTTGTTGGCTTTTTTTAAAGTGCTATCCAAGTAACTGTATTTATTCAAAAAATGTAAGTGTAATACATATTTATTTAGGGTTTTGATTATATTTTACAATCCAATATTTGTTTATGTTGAATTATGATTGGAAGTGTCGTTATTTTTTAAGTTTTGAAAATGGCATCGTGGTTGGGCTGTGAACCATTGTGGGGGCTGGGTTATGAACCACCTGTTTTTCGTAGTACATTTGTACTAGCACGGTCAAAGATCGCCGGATTTATTAAATTAAAGTATTTTTATGTAATTTTACTCGATTTGCGGTGAGTTCACTTGAAGTGCCTAATGTGAGAACGCGTTCGTATTTCACATGGAAACATTGCGATACCGATTAGGATGAAAATTCAAAAAATTGAGCACTTGCATTCATTGCGATTTTTTGGCCTAAGTCGCGTCATTATAACTTTTTTTCACCTCTTGAGACCTCCTGATTAAAGAAATTCTCAACTTATTTAAAAATTATGGGTGTTTTCTTCGTATTTTCCGACTTTAAGTGGGATTTGCCAGATGGTTCACAAACCAGCCACTTTTTTGGAAAAGCGAAAAATCACGTCCTTAGAAAATTAGACGTAGAGAGTTAAGTTTTAATAAAAACGGTTATCTGTCTTCATAACAAAGTTGCGTTTTATGTTCACCTTTCCAACGGTATATTCGATTTTTCGATATCTTTATTCTGTAAAAAGTTAGAGCCAAAAAACAAAACCCGGTTCACAACCCAGCCCTCTCCCTTATATAACATAAATATTTCTAAATAACACTGAGCAACAGCCAAAATTTTTCCGAGTTGTAGTAAACCTTTTCTAAAGGATTTTTGGACGCTGATCACAACTGCGTACTTAGTTTTTTGATTGTTTGAGCGGTTTGTAAGTTATTGGTGGTTTTTGCTAGGAGGTGTTTTCCACAATTTTCCATCTTTGAATTTTTATTGCATTTATAATATGTTGAAAAACACGATAATTTTTTTATGACACAATAACGAATCCTCAAGCTATAATTTTGACCATAGTCGATTTCGATTGGTCAAGGGTTAACACGGCTATGGCTCTTCAAAGTTCAATTTTCGCGAATTTTTTATAAAAATTCATATAAATTCGGGGTTGCAATTTTCAACTAGGAGTTAGTGTGCAATGTATAGTGTAAGGTTGTAACTTAAACTTATAGAACAGATTTTTTGTGTTGCATGAGCCATTCTCGGCCTATACTCATTAGAGTGTAAATGCGACTTCACCTTCTGAACACGAGTTTGTATTGAAATCTCCTAATGCTCTTGGCGTCATTGACGAAAGTATCTAAAGTATTTTCGCAAGCGTCAATATTTGTCTTTTCAAGGGCATTAACAAAATTTAAATTGGTTCATTACTGTAGGAGCTATTCTAAAAAGAGGTGCATCACACAAGTAAAAATTTCAACCACACACACTTAGCAAACTACTTGTTGTTTTTCCATATTTCATTGCGACATATTTTCAGGGCGCAAAAAAATCAAAATACGAAAGGTGAAAATTTTATGAATTAAGGGCGTTTGATGAATGTAGCATTTTTATATTGCTGCCTAAAATTGTGCTCCAATATTATAGCTCAAAAGTAAATCCTTGCTTTTGTTGCTGAATTTATGAATGGAGAAGTTACATATTTGTACACATACTCTATTACAAACATGGTATTTCAAAAATGTCTTTTTTAATTGAAAGCCGCAACATTCTTCTTTCACTATATGGCAATATATATTTTTTGGAAGCAAAATTCTTTTGTGTATTCGCAATCTTGCAAAGTAACTGAAAATTTGACTTTGCAAATGAATAACTCTTGCAAATTTGAACCGATTTTAATGTTTTACATTTTAAATACATAGCTAGAGTATTGTTAATCTATGTTCAAAAAATGGCATTTAAGACTTCAGGTTTGTAGGAACTACATGCATGTCATGGTCAAAAAACATGTAAAACGCCCTCTAAGGAAAACCATCAATATTTCCTAAGCCGCTCAAACAATCAAAAAACTAAGTACGCAGTTGTGATCAGCGTCCAAAAATCCTTTAGAAAAGTATGGATTGATTTCAGAAAAAAAAAATAATGTCGATTTTGTTGCTCTGTGTAATCTTAGGAATAATAAAACGAGTATATTCGAATATATTCAAAGCAATGTGTACTATTATTCGAATGCTTTTGTCCTCGTTTTCCCGCTTCGACCGAATATGAATAAATAGTGTACGTCTACTCGTTTATGTTCGGAGCTTACTCGTACTCGAAGAGAGCTGTACTCGTATTCATTCGGACCGGTCCGCAGAGATGAAGTGAAGTATTCTATTCAAAAGCATTTTAATGTTTTCGAATAGCAAAAATGCATACTCGTGCAGGACTCTATTGCACATACAAATGAAGCAGACATGAAGGCCAAATATTTAGCGAGATTCACCTAAATCGCACACTAGGAGTCGCATTAATGATGAACCTTTAAAACGAGGGCAGGAACGGTGGCAGCGGCTCGAAGCCATTATTGCATTCACCTGTGCAAGCGGCAAAATATGCAGTTGCGCATCATTACCGCAACTCTGCTGCAACGGGCCTATCATGGTAGTAAAACGGCAGAAGGCAGACTGGACACAGATGCAGCATTAATATTTGTGTGCTACAACGACTGTTCTGGGATTTATCGCTTAATTGGTGCAACGCGCTGAGCAGTTTAAGTCAAGTCAAGCACAGTTCAATCGTTGACAATAGTGCCATAAAATCAGATTATTTGTGTTTACCTTTGCGTATTAAGAAAATAATATTAATTGATATTAAAGAGTCAGGAACATGCACCGTAAACATTCGCAAGATATGTAAACAAAATTTAAACAGCTAAATATGCACTTATATGAGAATGGGAAAATGTCGTATGAGGCGTTTTACATATATGTTTGCAGTGCAGTGCAGCTACAAATCGACCCAAGGAAAAAAGAACACACATTTTTCGCTCCCGCTTTTCCACGTATCCATGAGCTTTAATTAATAACGAAAACAAAAGAAAGTAGATGAAAAAGTTTGTTTTGAAAATGTGCCATAAATTTTGCAATCAGCTGAAAGCAGAATTGCCGCTTCCAACGCACATCACAAACATAGCAAAAGGTTAAATGCTCGGCTGCGGTGTGTGTGGGGGTAATTTATGGCATAACGTACACACAATGCCGGAAATCAAATGTCAAGCACTGTTCCACTCGTAAGCCACAAAAAATAGCGGCCTGTGTCGAGTGGGTGGCTGGCTGATTGTTGCACGGCGTCGTTATTTCCTCCGCAGATTTTATGCTTGGTTGCAGGCAAATGGCTACAAAAGCGAACAAAAGAGAAAGACGCAAATAAATTTAACGCTACAAAAGTGTCCGCAGCCAACAGCAACAACAACAACAATGTATTGAGGCATGGGGGTTTTTGTTGCGAAAAATGAAATGCCGCCTCAGCACAACGACACGTGGGAGTTGAGGGGCGGAAAAGAGATTCATTGGCCCCAGTTCATAGATTAAATACTAATTAACACGGCCTTTGACATGGATGTTGCACGGCAAAGAACACAAAAGACGGAAATATACGAGCGGGAAGCCGTCTTACAGCTCGAGGTGAGCAACACAGTCCGTAGTCGTTGGACAATTGTGGAGATTGAGGAATTAAAATCATGAATTTATTTGCCACTTGCCGACAGAGCAGTGCTTGACCATTAGGGGACGAAGTCGTATGCCAGCCATAAATAGCACTTAAATTATTTGGGTGCGTATTAATTTCATTTCATTTGCGACACTTGATTCCCCTGCTATTTCTGCTTTTACTAAATTGGACAGCTTAATTCGTACAACGGCAACTTAAGACCGAAAGGGCTTTTGCTGAGTTGAAATATGCAAGTAGTGCTGCCAAAGCTAAGGCTTGCACAGTCCAACCAAAGCAAATACAAATGCGCGAACAATTATGGTAATGTGGCAGGCACTTAAAACACGAAGCATCCATACAGGAGTATGTGTGTGTGTGGAGTACTGAGACAAGAGTGATCATCATCTGATTCATTTACAATAATTTCTCTATTGTATTCCACAAATTTTACACTTAACAGTTCTTTTAGTTCTTTCTGAATTCCCGCTTATAAACTCAACGTGGAAGAGATAAAAATATCCATGTGGAATTTGACAACGCGATTTGGTTTCATCTCGTTTCCACCATGATAACTGCCCACTATCATAACATATGGTTTGGACTTGGTCACCCATGTTCACACACTTATACACCAGCTACCATAAGAAGAAACGTTTTCAAACGCAACGAATCGATGGTTTGTGTCCAAGAAGCAAAGGCAGGAAGGACAAATGCATTTTAATGCGACGCGTAGCCGACGCAACTCTGATAACTGCTACATACAGCAATGGCGATGTGGTAATGACAAAAACAACAACAATAACAATGTTGGCAGTAGAAAAAGCCCACAACAAGTAGCAACAAATTTGATTTTGCCCTCGCTGTGAGTGTGAATATGTTTGTGCGTATGTGAATGCTTGCAAGTTGGTTGCAGATCGGACGGTCGCCGTTGCCGCCTGAATAATCCCCACAGCGCACTTTTGTTGCTGTACGTCGGGATTTGATTTTTGGCTTTAGCAGTTGGTACCCTGTCGGACCTGAGACAACTGGTTCCCAAAATTCATTGGGTTTTCAATTGGTTTTTTGTAAGTCAATTGTCCAAGTGACTGTCAGCGGATGCAGAAGTCAGTCAGTTCGCGTCTAATCGTTCACGTTCTGCGTGCGCGTTCATAGGCGAGAAGAGACATGAAAATACGAAAGACGAAACAGAGGTGAAATAATCAACAAAATACTGTTAAGGCTGATCTTGCGATACTTTTGTCACAACAACAACGTAGAAATGTTTGCATTTTTCGAACATGTTTGTTTCAATGACTCGAAGTTCGTTCGACTTGCACGTTTAGCCTTGAATGATTTTAGCTAAAATTTTGCGTGGTAGCGCGAAGCAACAAGTTGAAGCGGCAGTTAAAATGTATTTCTTAATTAAATTGTTTGTTTTTAAATTTTTATGCATTAATTAATTTGTTTAAATATTGCAGGCGTAGTCAATAATGACGAGGATATTGGATTGCGGCAGGCCGCAAACATTTTCCTCAGAAGTCAAGTCCAACTTCACCTTTTTGTAAAGCTGCAAATTTTTGGTGCTCGTATGTATGTACTACCCTCCACAAGGGTAGTCACCTTGTCGTGGTGTGGGGGCTTGCCGCGGGCAGGGACGCCGCAGACTGATCCACTCCGAGTGATGAACGCAGTGGAATAGTCTGGTGCGGAGCCCGTACTAAGCACTACCCCCCCTAACCCAGGGTGTTACGCGGACCGTGCCCACTGGGTGGTTTGCAGCCAGGGGGTATACCGCCTGTATTATTACGGTGCCTTCCTGATACCGGGCCACCTCAGGAAGTACAATGGCCTTGCCATGGTATGCGGGCTCTGCCATGGTCGACCAAACCTGTCCCAGCCAGAATTTTTGGCCGCCATCGCCTTCGCCTCGCGCGCGGGCAGGCGGCCGCACCGCAATTATGATGATCTCTAAGAATAGAAATGGCGGTAAAAATAAACGAGGCATGTCAGTCGTTCTGCGGGACTACACCGCAACTCAACTTGCAGCAGTACCGGAGCATGCGCTCCAAAACACAAAAGTAGACCTGAGGCCCAGCACCAGCCGAGGAAGAGCCGGAGGCGGAGCCCATAGGCTCGGCTCATAGTGCTAGCGTCGCTGCGACTGCACGGGAATTACCACCGTCATCCACCGCTTCGGCGCTGGCAGTAGGCCGAGCTGCTGACGTAGAGGCAAGTAGGCCCAGGAAACAGCTCCCCAAACTACCTCCCTTAGGGCAACCAGGCGGCCTGGACGACCCCCTAAGGCGTGGTTTGAGCGGGGCTAAGGTCAAATGGTACCTCCGATACCTCGGGCAAGGACTGAGTAAGGAGGAAGCCAGGAGTAAGGCGGTAGAGCATGGGGGAGGACCCACAGCTACGGCGACGGCTGCGGCTGCTCAACTGACTCAACCAAGGAAGAGAGGGAGCGACAACATCACTCCCCCCCAACGTCCTGAAATTAAAAAGTCCAGGACGTGTACTCAGGCACTGGTTGCTAAGAAGGGCAAACCCCAGATTAGCGGCCAGTCTGGAGATGGGCCTAAGGCGGGTGCAACGTACTCGAGTGTCCTCGGAAAACCTGAGGCCATTCGAGTGGCGGTTCTGCCAAAGGACTATCCCCAGACGTCACTGAGCAAGGAGGAGCTCTCTGTCTTGGAAGAAGCTATCGTGGAGGAGATAGCAAAAGGGTGGGCTACCCCATTAGTGTTCACCGGCATCCACTTACGGCCGGGACATCTGTTGCTGGACTGCAGTGACAAAGGCACTGCGGAGGCATACGGTCCCGAAGTTGGAGGAGTGAAAGGGAGTAGGGAGATGAAGTCCTCAAGACATACCACGTCACTCTATTCCTTCCCAGGAGCGCGGGTCAGGAACCCAGCAAGATATTCGCGCTATTACAAGCGCAGAATGCTGGGGTTTCCACTAATCTTTAGAAGGTGGTGACTTCCAAATGACTTCCAAAGACGTGGGCAAGGGCGTGTTGTGGAACCTGGTCGTTGACGAGAAATCCTTCGCCGCGATCAGGGAAAACAACAATGCCTTGAACTTCAGATATGGGAGTATCCCAGTTCATATTCCCAGATCTGGAGGCCCGAGCAGTGAGGTAGCACCTCCAACTTTACCAGCTGAGTCCGGGAATCCACCGGATGAAGCAGGGGGCTTTGTGTACTTAGTGAGCGCGGCAGTGCTGGAAGTACGGAAAGCGAAAAGGGCTAGTTTCCAATCGTTTTGCGAAGAAATTTCTTCTACCCCCCAGGCAGCAAGGCTGCACAAGGCGCTAGCGAAGGGGGCAACGGAAAATAAGATGGCGCTCAAATTACCGGATGGTAGTTACACGCGCAATGAAGAGCAAAGGGCTCTCGTTATTCTAAGTGCACACTTCCCTAGGGCAATCCCCCAGGACGCACTTGCCGAATGTACTATCTATCGTCCAAGCAGAGGGGACTGGAAGCTGGCGCATAAAGTCATCTCTCGGGATAAGATTGATTGGGCATTGAACACCTTTCAACCCTTCAAATCGCCATGCCAGGACGGGATCTTTCCTGTCTTTCTACAAAAAGGCAGGGGGCCCTACTCAGGCATCTCACTGGCATAATGAGAAGCTGTCTAGCAACAGGATACATCCCCGCTAGTTGGAGAAGTGCCCTGGTAGTTTTTATACCAAAAATAGGAAAAAAGGACTATACGGAGCCGAAGTCCTTTAGGCCAATCATTCTAACATCCTTCTTCATGAAGACCATGGAGAAGGTGTTAGATCAGTATATTAGAACCGTGACGCTTAAGAGAATACCTCTGCACGCAAAACAGCATGCGATAGGGCAGGCAGATCGACAGAGACTGCCCTTTTTCAGCTCACGAGTTCAATCCAAGAAGCTATTAAAAGCAAAGAGATTACCCTGTGCGCTTTTCTGGATATCGAAGGAGCCTTCGATAACACCTCGCATGAGGCGATAGGAAGAGCGCTCAGCAGGAGAGGAGTAGAAGCCTCACTTAGCCGCTGGATAAGAGCCATGCTCTCCACCAGATCGGCCATAACGAAGGTGGGCACTACCACCAGGAGCGTGCTGGCAAAAAGGGGATGTCCATAGGGCGGGGTACTATCACCGCTGCTGTGGAGTCTGGTAGTGGACGAGCTCCTTGAAATGCTGACAAGCAATGACATAACGTGTCAAGGTTATGCCGACGACATTGTCATTATTGCTAGAGGAAGGTTTGAAGACACTCTCTGTGACATAATCCAGAGAGGTTTAAAAATAACCCAAGAATGGTGTGCCCGAGTAGACTTGCGAATAAACCCGGACAAAACCACCATAGTACTTCTTACATGGAAAAGAAAGCTGCCACACATGCGGACAATACGCTTGCTCGGGAAGGGCATAGCTTATAAACCAGAGGTGAAGTACCTAGGTGTAACACTAGACTCGAAGTTACTCTGGAATAAGCACGCGGAGCCAGTTATCAGTAAAGCAACGAAGGCGGTCATGGTATGCAGATCCTTAGCAGGCAAAACTTGGGGATGCATACCGAGCATACTGAAATGGATGTATACCATGATTGTGAGGCCAACACTCACATATGCAGCAGTGGCATGGGCCCCAAGAGCCACACTCACGACAGTAAGGAAAAGGCTCGACAAGGTCCAGCGACTTGCGTGCACGTGCATTACAGGAGCTATGAGAACCTGCCCCACGGCGGCACTGGAGGTGATACTTAATATATCGCCATTGCACATAGCAATTGAGATGGCGGCCAAGCGTACAATCCTTGGATTGGCCAGAACCAGTAAAGTGTAGGATCACATCCTTAGGCATAGAGACTTAGATGTGCTTTCCACTAGTAACCCTTATGTTTTGTATCCGATGGATACAATAACAAGAACATACAAGGTGCGTCCCAAAGTAAACAGGACTTTTGCAATAGGGACGTTTCTGGTGGCGCCATCTATGTGTGAGGACATGCGTTGGAAAGGTACATCTTTCATTCACATACTGTCTAAATTTCATGACATTTGGTCTAGTAGACGCCGAAATATCCCGCTCAATGTGACAGTATGTTTTTAACTTTGGTACGAGAATGTCGATCGAACAAAGAGCTAATATTAAGTTCTGTTTTAAACTTGGTAAAACTTTTACCGAAACGTTTAAATTGTTAAAGCAAGTTTATGGTGATGATTGTTTATCCCGTGGCCGTGTTAATGAGTGGTTGAATCGATTCAAGAATGGTCGTGAAGACTTGAATTACGACGAACACGTCGGCCAGTCGAAATTTGTGATTACTGACGATGCCATCAAAACTGTGCAGCCAAAATCATCATTGGAATTGATGGAAATGGAATTGAACATCTCCAAAACATCAATTGATCGCATTTTAACCGAACATTTGGGTCTCCGTAAAGTGTGTTCTCGCTTCATTCCGCACACTTTAACCGACGACCAAAAAGCGCAGAGAATTGAGCACGCAAAAGACATCGTTCGGGAAGCCAGACGTGATCCAAATTTCTTGTTCAACATCGTAACCGGTGACGAAACGTGGTGCTTTCAATATGATCCCGAAACAAAGCGTCAAAGTGCCGAATGGAAGCACCCAGATGAGCCAAATCCGAAAAAAACCCGCCGTGAGAAGTCAAAAATCAAAACTCATCTCATTTGTTTCTACGATTCAAAGGGAATAATTCATCGAGAGTTTGTTCCACCGGGAAAAACAATTAACGCTTTGTTTTATGTTGAAGTTTTGAAGCGTTTGGTGCATCGCATTCGTCGTATTCGGCCAGAATATCGCGAGGAAGGAAGTTGGCGTTTATTGCATGATAATGCACCGGCTCACAGAGCCCTAGTTACGACCGATTATTTGACCAAAAATCGCATTTTTACCATCAATCATTCACCGTATTCGCCTGATATGGCTCCCTGTGACTTCTACTTATTCGGTCAGTTGCATTTGCCGATGAAAGGAAACCGTTATAAGGACGTTGAGGACATCCAAAAGGCTTGTACCAACATTCTGAAGGCGATGCCGGCCGATGACCTAAAACACTAATTCCAAATGCTTTTGGACCGTGCAAAACGTTGTATCGAAGCAGAAGGAGAGTATTTTGAATAAATAAAAAGAATTATACAAAAATAATCATCCGTTTTTTTTATTTTATAAAAGTCCTGTTTACTTTGGGTTGCACCTTGTATAACTACGAAAAACACTTCGAGGGAACAGGGGCGGGGGTGTTTGGACCTCGCCTCAAGCACTATGAGCCCATGGGGAAAACACCCAGCATATTCCAGGCTGAACTCTATGCAATCAGGCTCTGCGTGCAAGTCAACCTCGAGCGTGCGTACAGAGGGCAGGACATCGTCATCTGCTCCGACAGCCAAGCAGCCATCAAAGCACTAATCTCATATGAGATAACCTCAGGATTAGTGCTGGAATGCATTGAGGCATTGAATGCACTGGGCAAATGCAACCAGGTGAAGATCCTCTGGGTTCCAGGACACAGAGGTATCGAAGGAAACGAGGAAGCGGACAGCCTCGCTAGAACCGCGGCAGCCACGCCCCCCAAGGACCTGAACCCTTTATTGGGCTGGGCAAAAGCGCCATAACGGAGTCACTGAGACTAGAGGAAAGGACCAGGAACACAGAACACTGGACTAGCGCCTCTGGTCTCAGGCAATCGAAAATCTTCATCAAAGATTACAACCCCAAATGGAGTGAAGAATGCCTCAAACTAAGGAGAAACCAGCTTAGACAGGTCACAGGTCTTCTAACTGGGCATTGCAGGTTGAGGAAACACATGCATACAATCGGGATAGAACAGGTAAGCGTCTGTAGACTCTGCGAAATAGCAGAGGAGACTCCCGAACACATCATATTGCACTGTAATGCGGCTTGTCGCAGCAGGTTGCGATACCTGGGCCAGTTTTGGCTTGCAGAAGAGGACGTCAAACACCTAGACCCCCGCGAGTTACTAAGTTTCATTAGGGCGGTAGGTCTAGGGGATGTACTCTAACATTTGTAGGGGGCACAATAGATCAATCCTGGTCTCAGTGCAATTTACCCTAATCAATTCTATTCTATTCTCATATTTTGTTTTTCATTCCCGATGAAATATTGTTATTTTTAAAATAAAATGAATACGAGTATTTAAAAATTTCATTGTTTTATTTTCCTTTATAAAATTCAACTGGCTAGAGAACTAACCCATAATAACCTAGTTTCCAAACTACTCGCTTTGCAACTGGTTTGAAAATTGTTTTACTTAGGACTGACTTTGAAAACTGTTTTACTTAGGACTGACTTTGGACTAGTTGCAAATGGATGCAGGCGGGGACAATTGACTGTCGCCTAGGACACCGCCACGTTAAAAGGGTGAGTTTGCTCCAAGGAAACGAGCCGGTTTTGAAGTCAGCTATGACTGTCGAGCAACCAGTTGAAAAACTACATTTGGACTATTCCGATTTCCTACAGGGTACATAATGGTATTCGCACACATATGCGAAACACACGCACACGGGTCCATACATTGGCGAATGCGCGTCCGAGTGTGTGTGGAAAAACAAAAGCGCCAAGGTTTATACAATTTTTGAAGTACTTTTCATTGTTTTCACTGCCGCAAATGACAAAACAAAGCAAAACAACACATAAAGCGTGCAGGAATATCCTTTTCAATGGTCCGCTCGTAATTTATGTGTCTGCAGCATAAGTCGCGCTAGTCGAGACTTTGTTGTAACAACGCACTGATTGCGGCAGTCGCACCGAAACTGGCTTCGACTTGGGCCGCGGCCGTGCCACACTTTATCAAAAACTTTGCTCATTTTAAATACTTTTTGCTTCAACTTGTGCTTTTGTGGCTATCAGCCACTCTCCTCACTGTCTCGAACTAATGCTTTGTAATTTGAGGTTAGGACTCAAGCACCAGGAGGTTAGCACCTGCTAAGCTTGAAATTCAGCTAAAAGTTAAACTGGAACCTTGTACTCACGGATTGGCACCAAATTGGCTGATTAATCGTAAATATACTACTCTAACTACTCTCTAATATACTACTCTAACTCACAAATAATTCGTACACTTCACTTTTCTCCTACATCATAATCTGTACAGATTTTTTGCAAGAAAGTTATTTTAAAAGAAAGTTATATATTTTCAATTCGTTATTAAATCCACTTTTTTAAAAAAATATTTAGTTGAGGAAAAAAATGTGTACTTTATTCAATTGTACTCAAAAACATATGAAGTAAACAGTGACCATTATTAATTCGTACAGTGGCAAAAACTCAAAAACTGGTTAAAAAAAGCAAAGAAAAAACTAACGGGATAAAAATAAACGTTAAAGGCAACCGATTCTAAAGAAAATTTCATTTGGTTTATTCAGTGGGCGATGAATTGTCGTATCATTTTCATCATGGTGCGTGGAAAACCTGTTTCCGATGACATTCGCAAAATAATAGTGGAAAAAGTAAATTTTGGCGAAAGTTATGGTGCCGTCGCAAAGCTCTTTATTTTACCACGATCAACAATTCAATGTGTGTTAAGATATTTCAAAAAAAATTCTTCCGTGACGAGCAATGTCGCCAAACTTGGAAGACGATCAAAACTGACCGACCGCGACAAAAGAACATTGTCGTCAGTTATAAAAAGAAATAGGCGTGGCACGGTCAGAAAAATATCGGCAGAATGGTCCCAAGCAATTTATAAACCCGTTGGACGTGAATGGACTAGACTGAACAAGAAAAAACTGGGTTATGGTTTTTCAAGGTAACATTAGCATTCAACATGCTTGTCCCGAATTTCGCTCTCATTCAATTATTTCTCGCAGCCCAAAGAGAAACCGCTCCTAACCAACAAACAAAAACGAAAACGAGGGCTTGGGCTGAGGATGAACGTTTGTTGGTCCAACGGCAATGGGATTCCATCATTTTTAGTGATGAGTCAAGGTTTGAGGTCTGTGTCGGTGACGCGCGAAAAAAGTGATTCGGCAAAAGAATGAAGCTTTTCATCGGGATTGTCTAAAACGTACTGTTATATTTCCTGAAAGCGTAATGGTATTTCGGTGCATGTCGTCGGAAGGTGTAGGTCAACTGCATTTTATTGATGGCTCCATAAATTCTGCAAGATATGTGCACATATTGGAAGACAGTCTCATTCCAAGCATTGACCGATTGAGTTCGAATGGAGAGTTTATCTTCCAGCAAGATGGACCGCCCGCTCAAACAGCTAAAATCACTCGTACTTGGTTGCAAACAAAGGCATAAATGTTTTGGACTGGCCATCATCAAGGCCGGACCTTAACTTTATTGAATCGGTATGGGGAATAATGAAAAGGCGACTGAGAAACGAGTCACAAAGAACCGCGGTTGATTTGAAACGAAAAATCGCGGAAATTTGGTACTCCATTACACCAGATTAATGCCAGTACTTGACAAGAAGTATGTCAAGACGAGTTGAAGCAGTAATTGCAGCAAAAGGAGACAATACAGTATTAATATTGAATTTTGCCACCGTACGAATTAATAATGGTCACTGTTTACTTCATATGTTTCTGAGTATATTTGAATAAAGTACAAATTTGTTTTCTCCACAACTAAATATTTTTTTAAAATATTTTTTATAAAAAGTGGATTTAGTAACGAATTGAAAATATATAACTTTGTTTTAAGGCGTAATTTTCCCAGCTTGCAAAAAGAACAACAAGGAACAACAACTTCAATGCTTATACATTTTGTTTATATTTACAAATAGAAATAAGTACAGTACTTTTCGTTTATAACGAACCCGTTTAAAACGATTTTCCGCCTAAAACGAACCAATTTCAAAAGTACGCGCTGTATGTTTTTGCTTATTACGGACCCCTTTTAAAGCGAACTTTCGGTTAAAACGAACCATTTTGCCCAGTCCCTCGAAGTTCGCTTTAAGCGAAAAGTACTGTATATTGCATTGGCTTATTGCAATCGGTTCTATATGATTTCGAGAATATCCTTCGCTTGCCAACGATATCGTGCACCTGTGAATATATTTATGCTTAAGTACTATTAAGGCAGGTTTCTACCTTGTGCGGCCGAGAAAACATGTTTTTTTTTTTAAATTGTTGATGGGAAGGTTTTTAAGATAAACACTGGAACATTTTTTTAGATGTAGGTATATGTTTATTGTACAAGTAAAACAAGTTTCAAGATAAAATATGCAAAGGGGGGGAGGGGGCCATCGAGCAATGGCGGCAGGACTTCCTTACTCGCGGAAGTCCTGCCGCTGTTTGAGATGACTTGAAACACAAAAATGAAATTTTTTTATTTAAAAAAAATTAAAAAAAAAAATGAAAAATGAAGGAAATATGCGATTTTGACTAAAAAACTAAATTTTTACCTACTTTTTTCAATACAAATTTCTATTTTTATTGAGAAAAAATTATTATTTCTGGAAGATCCTAGTTCGTGCCATAGCTAAGACCTTGATAAATGACTGTTTAAAATTTCGTAGCTATTGCTCAACTCGTGTGGCCTAAATCACTTCCGCAAGGTCAAAAAATGTAGTTTTGAGAAAAACGCGTTCAAAGATTTGCTTCAGCGGCTCGGCGCGCTCGACACCGCTACCTGTTTCGATAAATTGCTTCCGTAATTCGAAAGATTTCAACTTCAAATTTTGGAAGCGTATTCTACAATCATGTATTAATCCAAAAATGCATGAAAAAAAAAATCGATTTTTTTGACCGCACAAGGTAGAAACCCCCCTTAATTTTATAAAACAGCGTCCGGCAGTGGCCGTCGCTCGTGGGCGCTGCCTATTAATCCAGGCAATTCATAGCAACAACAATATGCGTGGCACATTGGACAATAAAAAGGAAACGTAAAAAATTTCCACCAGCGACAATAATAAGCATCATTCATAAATTATGGATAGCCGAATGAATGAGTCATCTGCATAATTGCTGGCATCAGCGTGAAAGTGTGGGTATGGATGAAGCCTAACGGAGTGCAGTAATTGTGAATATGCAGCGGTAGTAATTACACCCACATGATTGCAAATAAGCACGTGTATAAGAGTGTTACTGAGCGGCGGGGCAACTGAACGCAGAGTTTTGCCCCCAACACATTGACGACGGCAGCGACACGACCACATCTGTCAAAATATAGAATCGGAACGTTCCTATGGTGGCGACTGCACGGCAACACGACCACCCACTTCAGATGTCGTTGTCGCCAACCTTAGAGCTATTTCTATTTCGCAGGCAACAGAACTAAATCAATTGGCATCACTGCTTCAACACAGATGCGTTGGCTGCTTTGGACAACAAATACAAATTTGTTAGTATTTCAGTTAAATTCTAATAGTTTTATAAATTACTACGCATAGCCATTTAAATGATTAGCAAAGGAAGTGTGCAAGGACCCCCAATTTGTGATTAGGCGCAGAAAA
Source organism: Melieria crassipennis (assembly GCA_963668005.1). Classification (NCBI taxonomy): domain Eukaryota; kingdom Metazoa; phylum Arthropoda; class Insecta; order Diptera; family Ulidiidae; genus Melieria; species Melieria crassipennis. The sequence goes on along the minus strand of OY764961.1, from coordinate 73,770,868 downwards.
ATATGATTGCCGTGCTGTTCCTGGCGTTTCCATTGCAATCAAATAGTTGACTACATGGCGACGGTTGAAGCTGACGCCATCTCGTAGTCGCGTGGTCCTGTCGCTGCCGTGTTCAATGTGCTCAGACCAGTAGGGAGATAGACAGACAGAGGCACAAATCCGGTGGGTCCGTGAAATGAACTGTGGCTTAAAAATCCATAAATCAGGCACACTTTTTTCAAATAATTTTAAATCTTTTTTAATTTAATTGAATGCCTATGAGTGCAGACGTAAGACACATGGCCGCCCGAGTATAAACATATTTAAACGGGAACGATAGTTTCCATAATAACGCGATTTGTGGCATGTGGCAAGGATAATCGCGCAATGTGCTGTCCTCTCCGTAATTCCTTTCTCTGCATTTATCTGCAGTTACGTCTATTCCTCCTCTATGCTCCTTCTGCTTATTGTTCCCGTTGTTATTGAACGACTCTCGTTAGCTTCCAGCTGCCTTGTTGCTGCCAGATTCATCCCGTTCCAGCTGACATTGACACGCTGCCGTTGCCGCTGTGGCGTTGCAATTAGATGTCGAGCGTTGCAGGAATGTGGCAAGGTGTGCGTGGCATGTGGTAACCTTGTCGGACCTGAGACAACTAGTTCCCAAAATTCATTGGTCTTTCAACTGGTTTTTTGTAGTCAATTGTACAACTAGTTGTCCAAGTGACTGTCAGCGGATGCAGAAGTCAGTCAGTTCGCGTCTAATCGTTCACGTTCTGTGTGCGCGTTGTGTACAACAACAACGTAGAAATGTTTGCATTTTTCGAACTTTCTGTTTCTATGACACGAAGTTTGCTCGATTTGCACGTTTTGTCTTGAATGATTTCAGTAAGAATTTTGCGTGGTTGCGTAATGCAACGAATTGCAGCGGCAGCTTAAAGGTATGTATTAAAATATTTATTTATGTATTTATGAAATTATTCTTCAATTTATTTATTTATTTATTAAATAAGGCGAAGTCCCCCAAACAGTTCCGGCAGAAGTGTGTCAACTGTGTCGAAGTTCATCTTGGTTCATCTTTAAATGCACGAAATATTCGCGCTGATTTTTGGTTTTTATTTTTAAACATTTTTAAAATAAAATAATTCTTTAAAAAATGCATTGTTTTATTTTGCACATAAAAATCGAGTGGTTAGAGAACTAATCCAGAATAAACTAGTTTGCAAACTAGTCGCTTTACAACTGGTTTACTTCGGACTAACCTTGGACTAGTTGCAAATGGATGCAGACGGGGACAATTAATCGTCGCCTAGGACACCGCCATGTTAAAAGGGTGAGTTTGCTCCAAGAAAACGAGTCGATTCTGAGGTCATATATGACTGTCAAGCGACCAGTTGAAAAACTAGACTTGGACCAGGCGAGGGTCAATTGTCCCCGTCTGCATCCATTTGCAACTAGTCCAAGGTTAGTCCGAAGTAAACCAGTTTTCAAACCAGTTACAAAGCGACTAGTTTGCAAACTAGTTTATTCTGGATGAGTTTTCTAACCACTCGATTTCTATGTGGAACATAAAACAATGCATTTTTTAAATAATAATTTTATTTAAAAAATATTTTAAAATTTTTAAAATTTTAAATTTTGTAAATAATTATTTTATTTTAAAAATACTTAAAAATAAAAACAAAAAATCATCGCGAATAAAAAAAATTGTTGGTGCTTTTAAAGATGAACCAAGATGAACTTCGACTTGTTGACAACTTCTGCCGAAACTGTTTGGGGCCTGATGCAATATAACATCCTGACTTCGCCTGCAATAAATAAAGAAATAAATGAATTAATAAATTATAACATAAATAAATATATTAATACACACCTGCCGCTGCAATTCGTTGCTTTATGCAACCACGCAAAATTCTAACTGAAATCCTTCAAGACAAAACGTGCAAATCGAGCAAACTTCGTGTCATAGAAACAGAAAGTTCGAGAAATGCAAACATTTCTACGTTGTTGTTGTAGCAAAACAATCGCAAGATCAGCCTTAACAGTATTTTTTTGCTTCTCTCACCTCTGTTTCTTTTTTCTCATTTTTATGTGCTCTTCTCGCTTATGAACGCGCACACAGAACGTGAACGATTAGACGCGAACTGACTGACTTCTGCATCCGCTGACAGTCACTTTGACAACTAGTTGTCCAATTGACTACAAAAAACCAGTTGAAAGAACAATGAATTTCGGGAACTAGTTGTCTCAGGTCCGACAGGGTATCTACTAAGAATTGTTAGCCTTATCCATGTACATGTACAAACATATACATATACGCATGCATATATAGATATATGTACATATGTGGGACTGAGCATGGCCAGCGCAAACATTTTATTTATGATCGAATTCTTTCCCATTTTGGATCGAACGCATTAGCGTCGCACAGTGGCTGATTCTGCCGACGCAGGTTGCAAAAATCAATTTTGTCATGCTCGATTTGGGGGAAACTGTTATACTTGTCCGATAGATGAATGCTTGGACCTAAGAAATCCGAAAACCTTAACTAAATTGGACAAATAGTTTTGCTTGTAGAGCCCGTCAAAGTTGAGCAATTTTTAGAGTGTGAAATAATATCAGCAATTTGCACTTTTTCGGCAAAGCTGAAGTTTTCAAATACGGAAAGGAGCAATTTAATTGAAACTTTTTGCACCAGCATCGTAAAAGAAGGCATTTGTAGTAAATAAGTAAATATAGAAAAAAAGTTGGTTGTTGTTGTTGTCTTTTGATATGCACTCACTTGAAGCACTGTTTTTATCACACTTTTTGAACTTTCGATAGACTCTAAAAAAGGCCATACTGGCCAGAGTTCCGTCTTTGGGAAAATTGTTCACTAGTCTTCTGTGAGTACTGCCCTAAAGAGATTGGGTGCCAGATTTTGCCCGACTGGATTTGACAGCGATTTTTCTGTGGGCACCTCGCGCAATTTTGTGCTTTCGGGTGCGTGCGTTCGAACAAGTTAAGTCAACAACAAGTCAAGATTTTGATAGTGAATCACTTACACGCGATTATAATCGTTGCCAGGGCATGCAAATTTGGATTTTGGCTTCATTTAAGATGTGATACAAGCTTGCAACTCCATATTAAGTCGACTTTTTTTGGCGTATATTGCTGTAAGCTCGAAGTAAAGAGTACTTTTGCTGGATGCGCAGTTCGCACGTACGAAAAACAAGTTGGCTTTCATTTCCGGCAATCAGCTATCATGTATCCTTGGATGGAATGTTTTTGTTCTTAACAAAATACTAACACTGTGTCTGGCATACGCGTCGTTTGGCGCTCTGTCATTCGACCAACATGTCAACGCGTCTCATAACCGCAGACAGAGATAAATACCTATATTTATATGCATAATTGGGCCACCTACTTCGTTTTCTTTCCATTACTCCGCGCTTTGGTATTTATGTTTCTTTCATTTGCTGGGTGTCGGCAAGTTTTCGGCCTTGGCTCCTATCTCCGCTGCAGCATAACACGCACATAGCTGCTGATGCTGCACCTTTCGCCTTGATTGTACAGCAACTGACGTCGAGTTTAAAATTTAATGCGTGCACTTCGACGCCTCTCCCCCACAGACCTGTGCGAGGCTATTCGGCAACGGCAATAAATCATAAATTTAATTTTTAACCCCGAAGCGATTAACATTTATTCAGTGCATTTGTTTATCTGACTACTGACTGCGTTGGTGTTGGCGCTGCTGCTACCTATGCGCTCTGTCATGTGTGCGTTTTCGTTTATTTGGCCGTGCTTAGCAATAAAATATTTACGGCCTCGACCATAATTTATTTCGTTCTGATTGCAGGTTAAACATAATAAATGAGCAATAAAAATGATATTCGCCCATCGACGCGAAGCGCTGCGGGTCAAGTGCGCAGTGTGCATCGTTTGATAAACGACCGTTAGATTGCACATTTGCGGGCCCATCGCTGTGGGCTCGACTCGAATCAGAAACGCATTTGCATTCAAGATTTCGTAATTGTGTTTGTATTGTTGTGCTCGGTCTCTACGGCCCGCCCCGTGTGGATTGGCGCTGTGCATTCCACATGAACATACCTTCAGCTCCCTTGCATTATGCCTTCAGACGTGGCGAAAAGTAAAACGGAAGCCGCCATTAGGCTACAATGATAAATTGCTGCCTGCGCTGCAACATTGTTGTTCGCGACATTTTGGCCCATAAACCGGCAATCAGCAATTTGTTTGTGCGTTGCTACATCTCTCCACAGATTCAGTTCATGCGACTAATGGCGGACTGAATGTCCATCAGAAGCCTTTTAATCTGTTCGCTTTCTTTTTGAAGTCGTTTTTGTAGCATAGATGAGGACGTGGAAGCCATGATGTTCACATTTGAAAAGCCTGCAATGTCAAATCGACTCAATTATAATTTTCCTCTGCAGTTGTCGTCTAACAGCGACATTTGCTGCATTTTGAAAGATGCGAAATTTGAATCGGAACAAAATACAGTGAACCCCGCTTACGTACTCCTCTCTTGGGTACCTACTTCGTATAAGTTAGAAACATTTGTGTCCGCTATGCGTTATGTACGCTAAGTACTCAACCTGCTTAATTACTTCACGCGTTTAAGTATCTAAAAAAGATTTATAGATGAGATACTTAGGTTAGTTTTACTGTAATGAAACCCAACGACCTCAATTGTTTACACGAAACATGTATATTTTGCGTAGATACACGGGTAAAAATAATTCATAAAAATCTTATGAACGATGTTCATAAACCTTTATTTTGAACTTTTTATGAAAAATTCATAATTTTTTTGATTTTTTTCATAAAATTTATGAAATGGTTCATACATGTTTATGAACGCGTTCATAAAAATTGTGAAACTTCGTTCATAAATCGCTTCATAAAACCCGAATCTCGCATTTTTTGTTCGGGTACGAGCCGAGCGGGCAGGCTACCTTTATTTTGAACTTTTTATGAAACATTCATAAATTTTTTGATTTTTTTCATAAACTTTATGAATCTGTTTTTGAACACGTTCATAAAGTTTCTGAAATTCGTGCCTAAACCATTCGTTCGGCCACGCCGAATCCGAACGGCGATTGGCAGTTTTTTCTTTCACACTTGGAGGTTTTGCCATTGCCTGCCAAGAGCGCTCTTGTGCGATTCTTGTAATTCTCATCTGCTTTATGTGGTTAGCGAAAGAAGTAGATGAGCGTTTTTACCAGCCCAAGCTAGGAATCCAACCTAGGGCATCGGTATGAGAAGCCAGCGCGCTACCCGAGACAGGTAAGTCGAATTCAATTAAATAAATTCTTTATATTATTTTATTTATTTTTAAATTATTTCACTGCTATTAATTGTCAATTTCTTTTTAGCAGTCAAAGATGCGGGTGGCGGCCATATACTGTTTATTATAAAACGAAAATTTATTGAATTTTTATATCATTATTAAAAAATTTAATTATTCATATTTATAATTAATAAACAAAATATACCAATGTTTTCAATTTTTAGGGATTTTGAATTTCAGGAATTTTTCTTATGAAAAAATCAAACATTTTATGAATTTCGTTCATAAACGTTTGGGTTTATGAACAAGGCTTATGAATGCGTTCATAGGGTTTATGAACGCATTCATGAGCGTTCGGGTCACCCGAAGGCTTATGAAAGCGTTCATAAACTTTTGTGAATAAATTCATAATTTTTATGAACGCACTCATGAGCGTTCGGGTCACCCGAAGGTTTATGAATGCATTCATAAACTTTTTATGAACGCGTTCACATGTTCAAAAACTATGAATATGTTCATACAGTTTATGCACAAATTCACACATTTTTTGAACGTTTTTCGTTCCGTGTAAATTCACCTTGTTCACCTGTTTTGCATTTTATAACCAGCCTTGCCCGATGACCATTCAAACCAACCAATCTCACAATCTGCATATAATAGTGAAGCGTTGTTTTTGCTTGGCGATATATTCTTCAGTGCAAAGCTTGGTAATGGTAATGAAATCCATCTGCAAGTGCGTCGCATTGCAGCAAAAGTATTGCAATCATAATGCTCGCCACAATTTCAACCAGCATAGCACAATAACAATCAGCAAATAATTGTTAAACATCTGAATACAAATGGGTTGTATACAGTAGAAGTAAAATAATATTCGGGAGAGCAGTTGCGCCGTTGAAATTACGGTCAAAATTCGCAAGTGAGGCTACGAGCTATACTAATAATCACTTTAGTAGCAGGAGCTCACTCTAAGGTAGAAAGTAAAAGGAAGTTGAACTGAACTAAACATGAAAATGTGACATTTTTGTTTTTTAATTAATACTTATTCTAAAGACTTGTATTATCTAATTTCGTATAAGAAAAAAACATGTTGGCACTTTTCCTTTTGAATGATGTCCCGTCGTCCATTTTTCCACATTTTCTCGTGCTTTCGCTTCTCCACGTTTTACTCTTCAATCATATTTGTCCTTATGCCTTTCGTAGCTTTCTTGCTTTAATTATTTCAGAACTAAAGAGAAACGTGGACCGTGGAAATCGTATCCATCCCCGTCAACTGCCACCCGCCAAACGCACGCGGCGATAAAGCGCAGCAGGCGGGAGGCTGAAAAGCAAAAGCAAAACTTTGACGCGCCATCGGCTTTTGCATTATTCACCAATTCAAATGGAATTCATGGCTGCATTTTATGTGCACTCATGCTGCGAGTGCAAGCAATGCTCGGCGCTTTCTCATTCCCCTCAAATGTTAGTCCTGGCGCTTGTTGTTATTTATGTTGTTGACGGGGAACCGACTTAAATTTTTGGCAAATCGTAAATATTCCCTGAGCTGGTGGGAGAGCGTGTGGTGGCTGCACACGGTCGGCAATCGTTGCGCGCAATTAATTTCTACATTTAAAGTGGGCACCACTGAGTGAGGTGCGAAAAGTGTGGAAAATTAAAAATGAGTATAAACAGCAAAATGGCGAAAGGAGCAAAATCAACCGCAGTCAAACAACATCAAAGCATTATTACGGGTTGGCGGTTTGCCGCTTCCATTTTTATTTATCATTTTACTTTTGCTTTTGCGTTTCGCTTCCCGGATATGCGCCGATTTAATGCGCAGCGCGAGTGAGTGGCGCTCACTGATGAATTTTTCAACGGGATTTCAGATTTACGAGGAACGGCTTGACACAGCCTTGCACCACCGCCTCTGCTGCGCTTTTGTTTTTATTTTAATGGCTTACACTTCTTGTTTTTATTCCCACTGGCTATGCTTCATTTTTGCTCTTTGTTGCATTGCGGTTCAGCTATTGAGCGCGCAAGGCTGCCCGGGCTAGCCATCAGTCATAAGCGCCACCGGCCAAGGCGCTGCGTTGCAGCGGTGAGTGTGGTGGCGACCAAAGTGGCATTTGTTGTCGCAATGGCGCCGAGTGAGTGTTTGCGCCTCAGTCCACATTTCCAGTTTTTAATCCTCTGTCAATTTTTTTATTTTGTTGCAGCGTGTATGCAGTTTTCATGGCGCCTAACACCCAGTCGCATTTGCGGACAAATTTTCAACATTTCAATTCTAAAGATTTTTCTCACACTTAAAGTTTGAAGTTCGGCGGAAAATCTCCTGTTGCCACCGGAATTCATTGTATTTTAAGCACTGTGCCGAATGAAGCGAGACCACAACAAATAAAACCGTGCACTAAGCACCAAAATGCATTTCTCCATTGCAATGAGCAATAAAATATTGTATATCAACGGCAAATACCACGCAGCGTACGCACACGTACTCGCACATGGACTAACAAATGCCCAGTTTGCGTTTATTTGCGCAATCAGCGCAATCATTTGCGCAGTGCAGCGTTCACCTAAGCAGCCAAACATTGGAAGGGTTGCATGACTATCGGCGGCAGGTGCCGTTACACGGTGAAGCTGGAAAGCGAGCGGCAGCATCACATCCTCGCTATCCGAAAAAGCGAACTCCTATAAATTTTATCTAAATTATAGAAGCACATGAAAGCGTAGTTGCGGAGGAAATCATTGGCTCCACGCTTACTCCCAGCGTGTTTTTTGGCTGCTGCTTTGCATCAAGACAAGTGCAACTGTACTTTATCAGTTTGGCTGAGAAGAATATCTAATTGAGTAGTATTTTGAGTTGCACAAGAAGACAAATCTTTGTAGGCGTTTAAGGTCTCAAATGTTTTAAAACGACAACCGTCAACTGGTTTTCGGTGAATAAGTTAACTAGTTCCACCCGAGTGCCCTGACGGTTTGGCAGGTTTGACATTAGGTCTGTTTGGCAGAGAATAATTTGTACAAATTTTTACTGGATCCTGTTTGTTGACGCCAAATCTCCAGTAACGAGAGAGAAACTGAGAGCGTAAAGTGACAGTTCATTTCGTGACAACTTGCAAGTTTTTACTGGAGAAATTTTGTCCAGTAACTTTTTGCCAGTAAGAAGAAGAACAAGAAAAACATATGACTGGCTGCCATATGATCGACTGCAAAGAAAAATAAATTTTGTAAACATTGGGAGGAAAATGCAACCGGCAAATAAATTGTGCGTTCGCGAGTCTGCTGACCAACAACCGTCTGGCTCAGCTTTACCTGCTGCAGCTGAAAGGGAAAAATCGTAGATTGCGCCCAACGAACCATTTGTCTTTTGCATTAAATTTCTATTTGAACTGAATTTTCCCTACCGCTTCAAACCTCAAATTAAACTTTTAGATCAGCTGTTTCGTTCTTTAACCCTCCTGTTTACACCCTTTTTACTGTGTATTGTGAGTGGGCCAAGTCGCAGTGGTGTAACCAAGAGTTAAAACTTGCAAATTCTTACAAATTGCTGTTTGGTCACATTTTTGGATAGTTTCATTTTTGGTAGCGTAAGCTCGCTTACTCTCTTGATATTTTTTACTGGATAATTTTTACTGGAAATCTGGCCAAACAGACCTTTTGACTTGGCCTCACATCTTCACACTGTCGCATGTTTAGAACATTTCCGTAATGGATTCTGCTGATCGAGAGCGAACATGTTGACATCAAGTATTCACAATTTAGTCGCTTTAATGGCAAATTTAGACTTCTTCTATTAGGAATGCACACTGGCTACGACCTTCCTCGGCTATCCCACCAATTGCATGTTGCTGGCGCACTCTGTCACTGCGCCCTCCCCTTCGCACTGACGTTATTTACATTTTGCCGCTGTGCCGTCGTGTCGATCATGCATTTACTGCACAGCATGTCCGGGCCATTTCAAGGATTTATTGGCATTCTGTGATGTTATTAAACTTGATTGCGCACTACAGCAATGGAAACTGGTGCTGGCGAGCGGAGCGCTCGGAGGCGTGCAGCATGCGAACGGCAACAAATGCGGAAAGAATCTCATCGAGTGTGTGGCTGCGTGTGCATAATCAGCATGCAGCAGGCTGCCGGCACACGCGCAGAGTAAACACAACCACTAAAGGTGCGCTCGTACGAGGGGCCGAAATATTTGGTAATTTTGAACTGCAGCCCGCGTCCTTGAGTTGCTTGTGGAATAGCACTTGGAGAAAGGAGCAAAGAAGACAAACGGCAAGCGGTGGATACAAGAGACGTACGGCGTGGCGACCGACTATAAGCATTAAGTGCACATGTGGTCTTCCACCCATTCAACTAGTCGCACTACTTTAAAATATGTGTATCCATTGAGCCTGCTTAAGACTTTTGCCTCTTTATCGTCGCAAGGTGGAATAATTAAAAGTCCTGCGGCTCATTCTGAGCGAAATATTTTAAGAACAAAAAAATCAAAGGCAAGGAACGAAAAATCTGAAAGAGCGCCTTTGACTTGCTTTATTGCTAATTTCATTATCTTCGCTGTTGCCTGTTACGTGCGCAAATGCTTTGATCTCAAAGTAATTTTTTATTTAATTTTGAGCGCGTTCAGCTCGGCAAATATGTGGGTTTTTAGCTTTGAGACAAAGCCAGCGAATCTTAGGTACATACGAACACTGCAAATGTCTGCGCCTCGCATGTTGAATACTTAAGTAACATTATATTTTCGAAGAATCTTCTGTTTGACAAAAAACAAAAACAACAAAACACCAAAATAGCAATAACATCAACACAAGACGAGGCAGCTGCAGCATAATAATGTCCTTATTGCATTACAGACACTTAAAGGGCAATCACTAGTCGCTCAAATGCTCAGCCGCCTAACAGCTCTGCACACCCCGCGCTGAAGCCGAAAAGCATACTTCAAAGTGTGGCGCCATCCTCCCGCCGCCGCATGGCGAATGTAAATAAGTAAAAATCTGTTGCGCACAAAAAGATGTTGATAAAACATTCAGAAACTGCGAGCGGAAGCAACATGCAAAACCCAAAGCTTGCGAAAAATATTTAGCTCGGTTTAAGCGACGATATGTTGTGCAGTAAAGTAAAGTGAGGTTGGATAGTGCGGCAAGCCGAAGGTGACCTAGCAAAGAAAGCACAAATTAATGGTGCGGCGCAGTGTGCCAAAGTTAAAGGCGGTTAAGTGGCAACGCCGCTTTAAATTGCGGTCTTTGTAAATTTCTCATTTACTTTTTTGTCGTTGAGATATTCGGTTCTTTTCAAATCGACATACAAAAGCGTCGCCTTGTTGGCTCAATTGCGGTTACGTTGCTGTACTTGTCGCGTTTCTGGTTTTGGCTTTATTCCTCTTTCCCTTGTTCTTACTTCCGTCACTTCCTCTACGTTCGTCGCTTCGTCGGTGGCTTCGTACCGATTACAGGCATTGCGCTTTCACTTTTGACTCTCTTTGACCTCGTCAACATTGCTGCCATGTGGCCATGTTGCAGCAACAACCGTAACAACTGCGCAAAGCACAGGTAGAGGCAATAACAGCTGCATAAGGTATAAATAAATGGCGAAAATATAAAAGAAAAAAGGAAAAGTGTAGAATAAAATCAAAAACACATTCGTCGGCGTTCGCGCAACTTTACTGCCGGCCTGCGCAAAGTGCTAAAACCGCTATGTTGTTGCAGTAACTCGAAAAGTTTGCTGCACGTTTGTTGCAATTTTTCGCATTCCATGTGCGTGCCACGTAGCGAACCATAACAACAACAGCCACACTTTGAAAAGTTCAATATTTCCACAATTTCAAACTTTGTCCGTATGTGGATGCTGGTTTAAGCGCGCGTGTGGGTACGAGAGGACATTTTTGGCATTGTTGCAGCAGACAAAGTTGTAGGTGTAAAATAATCAAATGTGGCACAAAATGAGTGTAAAATGTTTGCCAAAATGGATGCAAATCGCTGCGCATGACGGATAAAAGTTCGGAGGCGAATAATAAATGGGCAAAGGAAAATAAGGAAACGAATCACAAAGGCAAATACGCGTTAATAAGTTTGCAGATGAGAAAAAGTGCGTCCAATAGCTGTAGTGTTCGTGGTAGCTGGGTGAAGAATGATTTATTCAATATGAAAAGTATATGAAAATCAATTCCAATGTAAGCGTATAGATAAAAATTCATACATAGCCTGCTCTACAATAGCTCAGTCGAAAGCGAAGCAAATAATGAAGCTAAAAGGAATTAGGATTACAACAAATCACACCGTTAGAGTAAGTTCGGGTAATGTGATATATGTAGGTGCTTATTTCTCAAGTGCGTTGACCTTTTTCAAAATTAACCTTTTTAAAACATAATAACAGCTAAAAAACTTGTGCTGCATGATTTTGGATGTGATTGCTTAAATAGTTTACCGTCAGTGTGATGAACTGCTTTGAGTAGGCTTGCACAAGTTTTTGTTCACGAAGTTTGAAAGCATAAAAGGTACAAAAAAAATATTATTACAAAGTTCGAGGCTAATCAGTAGTAAATCAGTGATATCGATTATGAGTTTGCGAGGTACGCTCTTATCAACAAAATTATTATTGTTTTTTTTATAATATTTTTTTCGCAAAAAGTCAATTTCGGGTAATGTGATATACCAAAGTTCGGGTAATGTGATATAGTACATCACAGTACCCAAACTTATGACAGTAATACTATTTGTATACGGGTAATGTGATATAGTACATCACAGTACCCAAACTTATGACAGTAATACTATTTGTATACAGAAATGTTTATATACTTTATTTTATACTATTTGAAGTGGAATATGCTCAAAAATCGGTTATGGTTAAGTTCTAGATAAAAAAAATCATCATGTTTCTCGATAAAAATTGTTAACCCTTGGTTTACCCCGTCAGATTGTGATTTTCCAAAAAAAGTGAGAAACACGTCTCTAATTATTTTTTATTTGGAGTATTTTCACCAAGTTTGAAACTAATAGGTCTGTTAATAACGATTTTTCGGGTATATCACATTACCCGTCGATGGTATTTTATCAGACGACAATATTTGGATACTTTGATTTTTAATTAAAAAACTCGTCAACAGTTTATCTTAAAGAGTTAATAATCATAGATATACTAAATAATGCATCAGTGAACAGTTTGAGACCAAAACTGTGTTTCAAGGCAAAATGTGTCGGGAATCGCTGTAAAACAAACAGGTACTCGTATATCACATTACCCGAACTTACTCTATATAGCTCGAAATTTTCTACATCAAATTACTTGTATATTTAAAAACACAGCCAGACTCCAAGCCAGCCCCCCTAAAATACAATTTAGCCAAACCGGCACAAGTGGCCCAGCAAGTGTGCAGTGAGCAGTTTTAAAGGTCAAACAGAATTTCATGCTTGATTTTTGTGTTCTGTGTATGGCGTGATTTATGTGTGACCATTAATCATTGCTTTGAATTTTCTACCCACTACCACCCATATATGTATGTACGTCTGTGCTTGGCTTAGGAAGATAATAATTAAATGTTCAGTATGCACAACCATTGATATAACACATAAATCAAAAACCTAAGAACGCCGAACGCGTCATTTATCCGTTTAGTTTTGTAATCAACAATTTAGCAAGCACAATTATTGAATTCATTTTTTTCTTCTCTAATTCGATAATAATGATGAAAAACGTAGCTCAACTTTTGTTCGTTAATATACAGATATGCTTATAAATTTTATATTTCCTGATAAATATTTTGCATTTTTGGCAATATATACATACAATGCACACAGGCAATGCGAATGAGAACTGGAACATTTCACAACTGAGAATTAACAAAGTTAATTTACTTTTAAACTAATTTTGGCTTCAGCTAATTTTCTCAATTACACAAAGAACGTTGCTGTTTGTGCACTTCTTTGAAGTTTTCACTTTCGAGTGGCTTATAGAATTCCAAACTGGCTTCAACTTGGAGCCAGTGAACGCAAATGTGCGGCGAATATTTAATATTCATCTACTCACATGTCGCACGTGCATTCAAAAACCTTTTGTCATCCGCCTTTCATACTTGAAAACTCCCAATTTGCTCGACTAGTTGGAGTTGGATGAGTTTGTATTCTTCAGTGCTTTCCCAGCGTCGGCGCCGTGCGTTTTAATATTGGGGCATGCAGCGCAAAACCTGTACGAAATGTTGTTCCTAATGCTACGTGTTGGACAAATGCGCACATTGCCCCAAATTGTTGACGATGCTTCGACGAGACCACATGCGAAAGCCGGTTCAAGCTCCAACGGCGGTTTTTGTTTGCTGTCCTGAAATTCAGGACTCCTGATCACCAATCACCAACCGAAGCCAATGTCTACAGGTGCCAACATAACGTCTGCCTCTCCGTACCACTTCCCATATCTTTAACTTTGGAGCTTTGGTTATTTGTGCTGCTACTACGATTTGTTGTTTTCATTGTTACTGGCAGCGAAAATTCAATTTTCAACATTTCGCTCACGATTCTCATAAATTCGCCATTAATTTGACGCAGAATGTCGTCATTGCCAATCGTGGCATAGCAGCTACGAGACACATAACTTTTATGAGCATTGGCGAGCTCGGACCAGAGATACAGTATGGGGTTGGAATACCGCTTCACAACTACGCGTTGTCATACCTTTCGCAACACTGCTGAAAAAAAAATCGGCAAAAAGCAACAATTTAAGGGGCGACATTATTGCACGGACGCCAGCATGTCCTGTGACTAACTTCATACAACATTTTCGCGGCAAAATGTTTACTTTGCCAATATGATGACGATGACAACAACAATTGCACGCCGCATTTATTGCTTTTCTTCGTCATTGACATCTGCATCGATGGTGAGGGAAAAGTGGACATGATTAAAAAAGATGAATGGAGAGGAAACAATTAGAAATGTCCATGCATGAGAATTAAGTGACAAGTTGTAATTTGAGTTGGCCACATCTAACACATTCAGACCGAAACTCGCTTTTGACTAGCCCAAACTTATAAATGTAATTACTTCATGTTTGGCTTTTTTGCCCGTCTTCAGAGAGAAAGCAAAAGCCAGAGAGTGTAAAACTAATTGGCGAATATGACTAATGACTTATTTGTTCATTCACTACCCGTGGCCCCACTTTAAGATCGGTCAATATTCTGCACCCAATTGCTCTCAGCGCTTCCCTCTTCCCTAACGCTACCCTACATTTTAAATTGATTATACCAATGGTGTCCTACATATTTATTTGTCCACCGAAGCGCGTCACTAGGTCAACCTTTGTAATTGAGCGCAGGACGCTCGCGCAGCGGCGAGCCAGCACTTGCGGTCTCACTCGTCAGTGTGGCGCCAACCATGGCGGCTGCCATCTGTTTGGGGGGTTTAGTTTTTTTGCACTTTTCGTTTTCTTGCAGCGTATGTTGGCAAGTGTCGCTTGCCATTTGTCCGCATGTGGCGTGCGGCAAATCTTCGGCGGCTCTCAGCTGAAACGGCAAAGTGTGTACAAGAGCGGAGCAGAACAAAATTGGAACAAAAAGTAGTAGTTCTTTCCCTAGTTGAAATTGTAGTTTCACCCTGTTTCGCTTGAAGTTGCTTATTGCACTGATTACTGGCAAGTTGCAAGTCACAGGGCCGCAAAGCGACAACAAGTGCGGGTGGCTGCCCTTCACATATTTTGTATTACAGTATTTTGCATATCTAATCGCAAACGCGCCGACGCACAGTGGGGTATTGACCATTGAAAACGGCGATCAATTCTCCTGAGCTATTAAAATGAATGTAAAGTATTTTTTTACATAGATGAAACATACACTGCGGGACACTTGATTACCCTCACTTTACTTTGTTAGCTAAAATTTTTGTTATGAAGTCAAAAACTGTTTTTGAACTGCAAAACTTGTATGCAAAATGATGATGAACCTCATTTTTGCGCTTTTAAGCCTATTTCAAGTGCAAGTCCAAAAATTTTGACATTAAAAAAAAATTTTTTTGACTTCATAACAAAAATTTTAGCTAACAAAGTAAATTGAGGGTAATCAAGTGTCCCGCAGTGTATATAAGACAAATTGAAAAAAAAAAATTGTTGTTGTTGTTGTTTTTTAATTAAATTTAAGTAAATATTTCATATTTTGGGCTTCTCACACTAGAATTATTAAATGTCATCACTATTTAATCATCATCACCGTCATCATCATCATCATCATCATCACCATCAAACGCAATATCATTACCAGACTGGAAATTAGTATTATCTGTTGAAGTTTTTGCAGATGGTGATTTTAAAAGTTCAATAGCTGATAGTGGTAGGTGTTGAACCTTGTTTTTAGGAAGTTTCCTTAAACTTGATAAAATTGGATCGGGAGCAACAAGAAATCTATGCAAAATATCATGATTGGTTTTTGCTCTGCTGTCCTCAGTTAATTTGCCAATTGGTAACAGAGCGTTGTGTATTATTTGTGGCCCATGAATTAGAAATTTGTTCACCGTAGGTGGCATATTGCACCATGGATACTTTGATACAAAATCTCTCGCAGTATCATGTGCGAAATTTCGAAACATTACCATATCTACCTCATGGCCACAATAAACCACTATCAA
Source organism: Melieria crassipennis (assembly GCA_963668005.1). Lineage (NCBI taxonomy): Eukaryota > Metazoa > Arthropoda > Insecta > Diptera > Ulidiidae > Melieria > Melieria crassipennis. The sequence goes on along the minus strand of OY764961.1, from coordinate 73,755,025 downwards.
TATAACGTGCAACCTTTTTATCAAGTTCAAGTCAACATTCGTGATTTCAGACGATACCTCTGCGTTTCGAAAGAATCTTCTTGCCGTATTTCCATCATTTGAGTTGCCGAATCCGCGTTTCGGTTGATCAACAATCAAACCTGCTTTCTCTCTATTTTGAATATTTTTTTGTTTCGTTAACGATTTTCTTCTCGTTTTCTGACCTTACTTGGCATTTTTTGTATTGGTAATTTGTACGATAAATGAAGAAGGCATTCAAAAAATCGTATCCAACCATGCAGTACTGACCGTCCAAAAGTAAGATTAGTAGCATAATGCTACTTTTATCTGTCTACTTCTATCTAAATCTATCTATCTAAATATATCAATGACAAGGTCACTTTAACTCGGAATGTCAAAATATTTGGTCAAATCACAAATTATAAGAATTTCATATAACATTTTTTTACGAAGGTACAATAAAAGTATTAACAAAATTTATATGCCCAACCTTATTTGTAGTGCCTTGCAATAGAATAACAAAAACAAAACAGAAACACGATAACAGCAACATTCATTTCTCCATGAAGATCAATCGAAATCACACAATTTGGCACTGCCTTTGAAGCACTTAGATTTAAATATTTCAGAAAAGGCACAAAAGGGCACTTTAATTTTTTGCAATATAGTAGTCAAACATATGTTCTTTACATATAATATAAAATTATTACGGCCTTTCACAGCCAAAGTAACTATATGTCTACCTATATCCTTTAAATATGTACAATTTTAAGACTATAACTAATAAATTTTTATAAATTATTAATACACATATTCTACAAATATAATTTTGCTTAAACATTAGTACAATACCTGAGGTTGAAGATTCCTTAGTAAAAAAATTAAGTTTTGCAAGAATGATATTAAAAAAAGCACTTAAAATCACTGGCAAATGCGTAACGCGCTCTAAACACAACGGAGCAATGAACAAATATGCATTTTGCAAAGCGTGCTGTGACAATACCGTTCAATGTAGATCATTTATTTTTTCACCCAGTGATGCACAATTTTATCTACTTTTCCCCCATACCAAATATTATCAAGATATTCGAATTTCATTTTTTGAATTAATCGCCATTTTGGGCATCAAATACCCCACGACGTGTAATTTCATAGTGCGACGGCTGCTGCTACTATGAAATTACACGTGCAATGTGCACTTGGCGCTGCACAGAGCGGCCGAAGGCGCAAAGTGCGGCCAAAAGTCCAAAAAAACAAGTTTCTATTTAGGGGTTTTTCACCCTTGAGTTGGCTGCAATGATCCTTCAAGAAACTAAAATCGTTCATAGTGATGACTAATTCGTCACGCCCCTTCCTTAGGCTCAGTTGGAATGTGGCCTTCGCTCGAGCGTCACTCTACAGTTAATACACTGAGAACGGTTGTACAGGTGAAAAATTTTATGTAATAAAGAAAATCAAAAAAAGGCCAAATGTCAAATAAAACAAGAGCTGCCTATTCATCTTTTATGCCCTTTTTTCGAAATCAAATTGATAGAGAGCGAGAGAGAGAGAGAACGAAATATACACATGGTGCGTTTCTCTTTTATCTGAGGCTGCTACCTATAGTTTGGGGAAAACTGTTATACTTGTCCGATAGATAAATGCTTGGACCTAAGAAATCCGAAAACCTTAACTAATTTAGACAAATAGTTTAGCTTGTAGAGCCCGTCAAAGTTGAGCAATTTTTAGAGTGTGAAATAATATTTCACACTCTAAACTTTTTGAACTTTCGATAGACTTTCAAAAAAAAGGCCATACTTGCCACGGTTCCGTCTTTGGGAAAATTATTCACTAGTCTTCTGTGAGTACTGCCCTGAAGAGATCGGGTGCCCGATTTTGCCCGACTGGATTTTACAGCGATTTTTCTGTGGGCACCTCGCGCAATTTTGTGCTTTTGGGTGCGTGCGTTCGAACAAGTTCGTCAAGATTTTGATAGTGAATCAATTACACGCGATTATAATCGTTGCCAGGGCATGCAAATTTGGATTTTGGCTTCATTTAAGAAGTGATACAAGTTTGCAACTCCATAGTAAGTCGACTTTTTTTTGGCGTATATTGCTGTAAGCTCGAAGTAAAGAGATGGGGTTAAACGTTGACAAGCCTAAATCTGGATCTGGAACATCGAATGATGGTAATACTGCACGACATTTTTTTGAAAAATATCAACAATCGGCAAAAATAACGGGAGTCGATCAGGACATCATATATCGTTTCTACATCATCCTGCAAGCCATTTCAAGTGGACATGAGATAAATATAGGAAACTTCCGGCAGTATAGTGTAAAGTTGGCTAGAATGATAGTAGACAAATATAATTGGTATTATATGCCAACTTTAGTGCATAAGCTTTTGATTCATGGTCCAGAAATCATTCAAGATGCCGTTTTGCCTATCGGACAAATGTCGGAAGATGCTCAAGAGGCTTGCAATAAATTTTTTGCCATCTATCGCCTGAACTTCGCTAGAAAGAACTATCGTCAGAAAACAATGGAGGACGTGTTTAAACGATTTTTATTAGCTTCTGACCCATACATTTCAAGTTGCAGAAAGTTGCCAGCAAAACCGATGAAGTCTTTGTCAGCAGATACAATTGATTTACTGTTGATTGATTGATTGACTGGCACGACAGCCCGCTTACGCGAGACTAAGGCCTAGCTTCCCGCAACCACCCGTGTTGTGCGTGTGAATTTTACGCGGGTTGAAGGGACCTACAGTTTTATGCCGGTTCCGAACGGCAGGTTGGGAGCTTTTTCATAAGCAATTTTTACTCTCAGAGGTTTGCCATTTCCAGCTGAGAGGACAGCCACCGAAAGAGAAAACGAGTTTTCCCGTTATTTTTTTAGGTGTTATTACAGGCAGTATTTGAACCTGAGGTTGCTGCCTGCGACTCGCGGTCCAACGCACTAACCAACTGAGCCACGGCGGCTGCTGTTGATTTACTGTTGCCTCCATCTATTGATGCGGAAGAAGTGTTGGAAAGTACTGATTGTAGTTCGGCCTCTGAGACAGAGACAGATGTAGATGCTGACGATCTTGCTGATAACGAAAATTTTTTTATGTAATTAAAACTAAATAATCTATTTTGCTGTATAACCTACAATTTTTAAATTTAATAGAAGGTTTTGGTGAAAATTTGAAAAATGTTTGTGTAGTATATTTATTTAGTCTGACTGTAATTATTGAATAGTAACAAAAAAAGGTACACGAAGAAACTTGAAAACTGTTTGTATTGCCTTTTATTGGATCCGCCATTTTGAATTTCATAATTCTGGTGGAAAGGGGTGGATTTTCAAAATTTTAAGATCAAATTCGTAATCAGCGACCCCGAAAACATATAAATTGGCATGCATCTTGATTATGTTCTAGAATATACGCTATTTCACGTGAGGGGGTGGCCAATAGGGGTGGAAGGGGGTGGATTTTCAAATTTTTAAGATCAAATTCGTAATCAGCGACCCCGAAAACCCCCGAGTAAGAAATTTTGAATCAATTACTTGATTTTTCGAGTTTTGGCCAGCTTTTTGGGAATCGGCCGCATTGTGAGCTGGTGCACACGCTTCGTTCATCAGACGGCACTTCCTCGACGCCGCAAAGCGATTGTAATCAATGCACAGTGATTCGTTCCATAGACAAAATTCAAAAAATGTATGGTCTCAGAATTTAACGATTTTGATGTCATTTGAAAGAAAAAACTCCCACTAAGAAAACCCCAAAAAATCTGTGCAAAAAATCAATTAGTGTATGTGCAAAAGCGGCTCAAATTTTAAACTTTTTTCACAAAAAAATTGAAACTCATATTTTCTGTTTTTTAGACTATTGAGTACAACAAATTTTAAAAATAATTGGTTAGCACGAAGCTGCTTAAACTTTCAATATAGAATAAGAAATGATGTGGCCATTTTCGCTTTTAACGTTTTCCCAAAATTTGCGAAGCGTAGGCTTTTGCTTGACTTTTAATTCAAAATATTTTTCTAAGTTACAAATCTGAAAATTGGCAAAACTTAGTCGAAAATATCTAAAAAGTATGTGAAAGTATGTTCCTGGATTTTTTTTTATTTTAAGAAGCATTCTTTCTTTGTCGGATAATGTAATTATATCCTCCGATATCTTCCGATCTCAGAAAATAATTCAATTTGAAAAGTGGTCTAAACACGTATTTTTTGACAAAATTTATTTTATTTATGCCTAAAAGTATGCAATTAGCACGAAAAATGATAAAATCAGCAAAAAAGCAAAACATACATCTATTATTATCGTGTTTATTGCAAAACCAGAGCGTCCCGATACAATTTCTGTTACTCTTTGGAATAATCAATGTTGACGTTACCGATTAAATGTAAAATCTGAAAAATCTAGCCAACACATTTGGTGCTATAGCTTTCCAAAAATGACGAAATTCGGAAAATTAAGCCTCATGCATTGCCAAACTATAACAGTTTAAGAAAAACCAAATGGAGATTTCAATTCAGCAGACCATGATTAACTAGTGTACCAAATTTTATGAAGAACGGACCACTCCTTCTAATTTTGTCCCGCGGTTGTATGGAGTCGAATCACTGTGCAATGGTGTAAACACTTATTTCTGCGGTTTCAGTCGTCGCCACGCCGCACAGTGTTGCGAGTAGTGACAAAAATGCCAAAATGCAATGTTCTAACCACAAAAATCTGAGTATGAGGTTTTGTTGGAAATACTTCAATTAAGAGAAATCCGCAGTTTTACGAAAAAATATTGGATAACATAGAAGTTATGAGCTCTTAAAGTACGCTCTTCCAGCGTTGAAAAAAAATTGTGTACATAAGTACAAACAGCAAATTTATGCTTTGACTTTGAGGTTGAATATTTCAAAATAAATTATGAGCAGGTCCCTAAAAGTTACTATTATCGTAAGTTCCACATAATTTTGATCTGGCAAGACCAAAATTTTACTGATTACTCTCACCTCTGAGCAGTACCGTTATAATGAAAATTAAGTAAAGAAAACGAGTGAACAAAACGTGAGTTCGAACTTTAAAAGCGATTTAAAAAAAAACGTCAAAAATCACTTTCGAGATTTTTTGATATTTTGTTTTGGCAAGTATGTACATGATGCTGTACAATTTTTAGCTGCGCATATTTGCGCGAATAAAAGTTATTCGCATTTTTCAGTGAAGACTCGTGTGCAAATTCGCGACATTTTCAACGTTTGGTTGAATGCCAATAGCAAGCTGTCAAATAATGCTCTGCTGCTGATGGAAAAATTTGTTCAAGATAGCTTCGGAAAATCAATTACGATTACTATTATATTCGAAATAGAAGGGTTAATGGAGTTTCGACAGTACACTTTGATTTTTTTTCGTACAGAACCAAAAGTTGACAACCTTACTACTTCACTTGTATGGGAGGCGCCCTCTGGCGGTGAATTGTTTAAATTTAATTAATTTTGTATTTTTGGCATTCAGAAATGTTGACGATTGTTGAATAAAACATTCAAATCGGTTCAGTACTTTGCCAGATAAGATGTTTCTTCGATTACTTTACTACATTTACAAGTGTGGAGCCAGTTCCATTGAAAATTACTAGTTTTGTATGGCAGCCACCTTAAGGGGCCCGAACACTGTAAACTGCGATTTTTCATATGTTTTTTATTTTATTTATTAAAAAAAAACGGACGTTCCGATTTACATGAAACTTTACACATATGTTAATAAATGTTTAGATTATCGAAAAAAAATTTTTTTTTTTTTTTGGCGGCCATGTTTGTATTCTGTAGCTGATCCAAAATGTCGTCTTTTTAAAATGACCCTTGTCGCGTTGACAGCATAACTGAAAAAGTTTTTATCCGATCGACCTGATTCAAATTGCATTCTATTCGGGAATAGTGTCGCTTCTGCTCGACGTAGCCGTTTTTCGATATATGCCAAACTTTTTTTTTTATAAATAATTTAGTGCAAAATTTTACGCGAAAAAAAAAACTTTTTCTTCAAACAGCCGCCATTTTTTTTCTAATCAATATTTTTAAAATCCCCTACGTCAAACAGTAGCCAGTAATGTATATTTCAAGAATCTTTTTTGTTTTTTGCTCTAGGAGGCTCCGTTATGCTGATTTGCTGTCAACGCGACAAGGGTCATTTTAAAAAGACGATATTTTGGATCAGCTAAAAAATTTTTTTTTCGATAATCTAGACATTTATTAACATATGTGTAAAGTTTCATGTAAATCGGAACGTCCGTTTTTTTTTAATAAATAAAATAAAAAACATATGAAAAATCGCAGTTTACAGTGTTCGGGCCCCTTAAGAGTTGAATGTAGCGGTTAGGTGTGTATAAAAAAAATGTTCGGAAGGGAAAATAAATGGGG